>CM067341.1:39925000-41125000 GCA_034376525.1 Nicotiana benthamiana | reverse complement strand
GGAACCTAACTCGTGGTCCCAAAGTAAATGTGCAGGGGGATCTATGGGGAATCGAACCCGCAATCCCAAAGTAAACAAACAAAGGGGGAGCTACCGGAATCTCACATTCGTAGTCCCAATATAAATACACAACAACAGCCAAACAATAATAGGAAATGGAATTAAACACCAAGGCAACAGGGAATCTAGCCTAACATGCTTCACGTAATGCAACAAGGCAAATTTAAGCAACTAAACCAATTAAGTCAGCTAAACATTATTTTCTACGCTATCACATGTTATATGGAAAGTAAACCAAGCAAGTAAGAAATGAATAGCAAGTTGATCATTTAAGTAAAAATCGGGTGTTCAACAATTAATGCAAGTACGCGCTTGTCACCTCATGTACAAGTCACTCAATCATCAAATAACAAGTCCTAAAGGGAGAAGGTCCCCTACACAAAGCTAGACAAGCCACTTACCTCGAATCGGCTCAAATTTAACTAGGAACCACGCCTTTGCGACGAGTATCCGACTCCAAATGGCCCAAATGTATTCCATTCAATAACATATCATAAATAACATTGCAAAAAACTGATTCCACTATTAAATTTAAAGCTAGGACGCGAAAATAGGTAAAATTACCAAAATGCCTCTCTAGACAAGAACACGAAATCGAATAATTTTTACATTTTCAGAATACTCGTACTCTCACGAGTCTAACCATATAAATATCTCTCAAATCGAAGGGAAAATGGCCATTCAAAACTCAATAGTTTGCTTTAAGAGGTTTTTCCCAATTTTGACCCCAAATTCGAAATTAGATGATGGATTAAACTAGATGTTGATGGAATACAACTAAATGGGATTAGGAAAACATTACCCAATGATCTTCTCTTTAAAATCCTCTACAAATTTCCTTCTCCCGAGCTCTCAATTGATTTATCCAGCTTTAAAACTCAACCCTCGAAATTAACTTTTCTAAACAGTAATTACCGCTTCTGCAGTCAAGGGACCGCTTCTGCAGAAACAAAGTCGCTTCAGCGGTTGTCAATAAATGGCTAAGGGGACACATCTACAAAGGGAAACTTGCAGGTGCTTAACAGCATCTGCGGTAAAACGTCCACACCTACGGAAAAACTGAAGAAGCCCAAAACCCGCATCTGCGATGGCCCGGCCACTTATGCGGCTCCGCACCTACTGAACCCAAACCACATGTGTGGTTATGACAGAAAACAGAAGCCTTCAGTAATTCATTCGACTCCAAATGCTTTCGCCAACCGTCTGAAATCATCCCGAGGCCCCCGAGACCTCAACCAAAAGCACCAATACCACCTAATACCACATTCAAACTTGTACCAATACATAAAACACCTAAAACAACACCGGAAACACGATTTAATCAATGATTCAAGCATAAGAACTTCAATTTCCATCAAAACATGCTTTCAATAAAAAACCTAACCAAAACACGTCCGAATCCAAATGACCGGATACTTTAAAAATTCAAATTTCGGTATTTCAAGCCTAATTTAGCTACAGACTTCCAAAATACATTCTGAACACGCTCCTAACCCCAAAATTACCAACGTAGCTAATGGAACCATCATTTTTCCATTTCGAGGTTATCTTCTTACTGTTCAAACTACGATGGTGGTATATGACTTGTTAGTGCTTTTGGTTGATGTCCAGGGAGCCTCAGGATGATTTGTGATGGTCAACGAGAAGTTTGGAGTTGGGAATTTGCAGCTGAAGTTGCTCAGTTTGCTGTCATAACCGCACTTGCAGCTTGGGGACCGCAGGTGGAGCCCCGCAGAAGCGAGATCACTACTGCAGATGAGGCCAAAGGTGAAGACACTTGAAATCGTAGAAGTGGTTCCCTTGACCGTAGAAGCTGTAGCACAGAAGCGGAAATGGACCACATACTCGAAAAACCTAGGTCAGAAAGTATAAAAAGATTTCCTTCGCGAATTTAGGTTACTTTTACTAAATTTTCAATGGGAAGAAGCTTTAGGGACCATTTTCAAGGGGGGTTTTTAGAGGGATTCATTGAGGTAAGGTCTTTGGTCCTTAAGCTCGTTATTGTGGTGGTTGTTATCATGGTAAGCATGAAATTTGAAGGAAAATCAGTGGTAAATCGAGGGTTAGGGCTTGGTTAATTAGAGAGTTTTGAGTGGTGTTTTGAGGGACCATTTGAGGTCCGTTTTTGGTACTTTTGGCATTACTGAAGTTATATTTATATTATGAAACTTATTTGAATTGAATTGGGCCATTTGGAGTCGAGTACTCGTGGCAAGAGCGTGATTTCATGTTTATTTTGAGTCAGTTCGAGGTAAGTAGTTTTCCTAACATTATGTAGGGGAACTCTCCTTAGGATTTGGTATTATTGATATTTGAAATGCCTTGTACGTGAGGTGACGAGTGCATACTTGTGCTAATTGTTGAAAATCCTATTTTCATTAATTAACTATAATTGTGCTTCTTTTCCTGTCTATACTACTTGCAATTTTACTTACTGTTAGCTTTGGGAAGCATATATAATTGACTTAATTACTTTATTTGCCCGAACTACCTTATTTGGATTCTACACAGCATGCTAGGTTAGAAATACCTGTTTTACCTTGGTATGAAATTTGAATTGAATTGAGTGTTCTTCGTGTTGCTGCTATGTGTTTACTTTGGGACTATGAAACGGTATCTCGGGAGATCCCCCTACATGTTTAATTTGGGACTACGGACTTGTATTCCGAGAGATCCCCCTGCACTTTTATATTAAAACTACGGGACTGCACCCGGTAGATTCTCCCAATATTGGATATTTATATTTGGGACTACGAATCGGTATTCCTGGAGATCCTCGCACATTATGAGTTGGAATATGGGACGACACCCGGGAGATCCACTAGATATTTATATTTGGGACTACAGGACGGTATCCTGGGAGATCCTCGATTGTTATCTCTATGTTGAGTAGTATTCCTTTCTATGATTACTTTGTCTCTGTTGTAGTTGTTGTTGTTCTTTCTATTCTGTGTTACTCCTTACTGTAGCACTTAATTATACTGTCTTATTCTATACTGTTATACCTTATTTTTCATTTAAACTCAGTAGGGCTCTGACCTTCCTCGTCACTACTCGACCGGGGTTAGGCTTGACACTTACTGATTGTGAGCATGTGATTTTGCCCTATATGAGAATTACTCCCAAAAATTCAAAAATAAAATAACTTTGTTTGTTTGCAATTTTCGTGAATTTTGTGTTATTTTTCTATTATTGTTCACATTTGTCTATGCATTTTTATTTGATAATTAATAAAAATACAAAAATATGTTGCATGTGCATTTAGAATTTTAATTTTACAATTAGGAATTAGTTAAATAATATTTTTATTTTAGAAAATGAAAATCACAAAAATAGGCATCTTTTGCATTTTTAGCCTTTAATGTCCAAATTATGTGATTGTTCTTTAATTGTAATTTAGTTTTAGGTGATAATTGTTATTATGAGTTAATTAGTATATTAAGATAATTTTGGTTTTTATAATTTAATCTTAACATTTTAGTTTGATTAATTAGAAAATTGAATAAATAGAAAAGAATAAAAATAAGAGTTAAAAATCAGAATTGGTCCATTTTAAAAAAAATTAAATCCCAGGCTCAAATCCCACCCCCTGACCCAGCCCATCACTAATCTAACACACACCCCTTCTTTCGTTTTTAGTTTCCAAAACCCTCTCCAAACCTAAGAGACCAAACACCCCCCCCCCCAGCCGCCTACCACCAAACCCCTGACCCCTGTTGACCTTCACCTAAATGACCAGCCCCTACCCGTCTTCTTCCCCATTGCCCTCAACCAAACGAACACCCGTCGTCCACCCCATCAACCTCACCTGTCTGTCGACCATCCAGCAAACCACCACAAAACCCTAACCAACCAACCACCACGTCCAACATCCACCACCAGTCGTTGCACCACCCTAAGACAAAACAACCTCACTCCACCACGCCAATACCGTCAACTAGGCAGCGACATCGCCCAGCGCCACCACGCTAGTCCCGTCACCAGCAGCCCTTCATCTCCGTCTCCGAACAACCAGTACACCAGCCATGACCAACAACCACCATCGTCAACAAGCCTAGTCTCGTTTATGCTTCACGTCGACCACAACAGCCTCATTTCCGGAAAATCCCATGAACCGCTGAACTCTGCCACCACTCACATACACAGGTCTCCCACGAACTCGAGATGATTCTACCCTTATTCTGATTTATAAGAGAATTTTCAAAGAGTTCGTAAGTCCCTTATTCCTTCTCATTTGGATATGTTTTTGTTTAGTATCGTGTTTTATTTCCGAGGTTATATAATAAATATGTGCTATTGGTTTATATTGTTTCATCTGTGTCATGTTTAATTCCTTTCTCTCCATTGTCTACCATTTTTACATATGAACTCAGTTGTTTGAATTCAATATATTACAGTGTTCATACATTTTGTTTAGGTCAGAATAATGTTAGTTTATGCCCATGTATCTGTGTCAATAATGGTTGGAAATTTAATCTTGTTAGTTTAATATGATTTTTGTTCTGATTCATTGGTCTTCATTATGATATTTGATCCGATCTGAGTTCTAGTTTAAGTTGTTGATTGAGTTTGATTAGGTGTACTTGGTTATAGCTGATAGATTTCAGTGCAGATTGAAAGGGGACGTGGGTAGAACAGTAATTTTAGTAATATCAGGGGTATTTTGGGATTAAAAAGTGTAGAAATGATTAGTTTGAATATTATGTCCACTAAGTACTTATATAATATTAAACTAATGATTTATTTAATATAAGTGGGGGATAATATATGTAGTAGTGGGGAACAAAATATAGTGGGCAAAAAAGAAGGGAATAATAATGAAAAAGCTAAAAGGGTGCACATGTGGAGGGAATATAAAGCTGGAAAGTAAAAACGAGGAGGGGGGAATGATAAAAAGTTCTCTTTTACAACTGTAAAAGAAAAAGAGGGGCTGAAAAGTAAAAGGGAGTTTGGGTTTAAATATAGAGATTATGAGAGACATTAGGAGGAGGGAAAAAAATCTTGGAGAGTCAGAATTTGAGAGTAAAAAATTGACTAGTCTTAGAATCTAAAAAGGGTCAGTAATTTAAGAGCTAAAAGCTGAAAAAGTGAGGTCTTCCTTTGACTACTGAAATCAGAATAAGTGTTTGTTATTGTTAAGTAGAGAGTTAGAAATCTACTATCCTATCGCATTTCTTGCTCACTTCGTTTCTATCCTTGATTGTTGTTGGTATTTATGGGGTTTCATTTGATTTGTTTCCTAAGTTTGGTTGGTTATTTGGTTACTGTTCCACTGGTTGTTGCTGGAATTTGTCCTGTTGGTTTCCAAATCTGTTACTTGGTTATTGCATTACTGCTTTGCTAGTTGTTGATGTGCTGTATTGTTACTACTGCTGCTAATTCTCATCTTCCTCTTCTCTTATTTCCAATACCAGGTACACGAGCGAAACACTGGCTATTGTAAGCTGAAAAATGTAGAAGCATGAATACATATGAAAAATGGGAGTTTGAAGTTTTGATTTACTTTTTCTTCTTTACATGATTGTATTTTAGAATATTTCGTATACTACTGTTATGTAGATTTCTGCAAGCTTTGTATAGCTGGACTTTATTCAGTTTGATTTGGAATAATTGAAGTTATAATTATAATGAACTATTAGGATTGTAGTTACCAGCTGTAGTTAGTGTTTGTTTGTATTTAAGGAAGACTTTAGGACTGTGTATCCTAATGGATTAGTGTTAGTCATTCTTCCTGGTGCAATATAGCTTTAATCATTTAGTTAACTTTACCAAGAAGCTAATTCCATTAGGCAGTATATAGACCAGTATTTGAATCCAGTTTGATAACATCATCTAGTAGTTAATTTCGGTAGCCCCACTCATCTAAAACTGTTAGTTTAAACCAATTAGAGAATGGTTAGTTTGTTCTAATATTTTGTCAAACTCGCATGCTATTCATAATTTTAGCTGTAGTAATATTCGCTTCTAGAATAAGGTACGAAACAATCTCCCTTATGCAAGCTCGATTGCAATTTCCATTCACATTAATCTAATAACTAATAAGAGGCCCGAGCTTATAAATATGTAATAATTAGGACCTTTTATCTTTTATTTTAGAGACGAACTTAATAGAAAAAATATAGTCACTTTAGGATTGTCCTTTTAAAATAAAATGAGATAAGCCTTGCCCAATAAATATGCAATAATTTGTGGGGCCCTCATAAATGTATATGTTAAAACACGTAGATTTCAGGACGGGCAGTTTAGCGAATTTTACGGCCTTTCCAATAACGCTTTAGTCTCTTTAGGCGTGTACTTTAATAACATTACCTCTCTAAACTCGGGTGCACATTTATGTGACCCAAATCTAAATCTTACTGGAGTCGAGATGTTTCAACAACCATGGGTACGTTGATGTGACGTGGTTCTAGACGCGTTTTCACGACATTGCAATTCTCTTTAAAATAATGATAATAATAAAAGCGATAAAGGGTTAAAATTTTCACATAGGTTTAGCATGTACTAAAATCATATAAATAAGCTGAATATGATAGTTGAGCAACCGTGCTAGAACCACGGAACTCAGGAATGCCTAACACCTTCTCCCGGGTTAACAGAATTCCTTATCTGTATTTCTGGTTCGCGAACTGTAATACAGAGTCAATCTTTTTCCCGATTCGGGATTCAAACAATGACTTGGGATACCATAAATCTCCCAAGTGTCGAGTATGAATCTTAATTATAAATCATGTTTCGATTGTCCTTTAATTGGAAAAATTCCCTTATCCGTCTGCGCCCCTGCGGGTGTGGGCGAAATAGGAGGTGCGATAGCTCTAGCGACTCTGCTGGGGATTAAAACCCAGAACCACTGGTTCACGGTTAGAAATTCGAGCTTATAATAACATGTTATATTTGAATTTATTTATTATCTGATTTTATTATGTGATTGAGCTTAAATGTGCAAAAATGATGCTTTTACCGCTTTGATATTATTTGAACTATATATATAAACTGTGTTGCAACCCCTCTCTTCTCTCTCTTGAGGAGTGCACGCTGGTCGTAACTTCTTTCTGTTAGTGTCATTATCCCAAATAGAATAAGGATTCGGTGGAGTTGTAAAACTGGCTAGCCTTTTGGTTACCGGGACGTAGCTCCCATCCTCGGCTCAAGTTGTCTACTCGGGTAATCCAGGTCTAGAACAAATACTCAGATTTGAAACCTAAAATAACAAAACTTCATGCTGGATCCCTAGTAGGAACGTTTATTTGCATCATGCTGCATTTGACTTGGGGGGCTCAACAAAGGAGTTGAGTCCGTCTAGGACAAGCAACCTGAAATGAAAAAAGACTATCCTGCTGCATCCTATTTGTTTTACGCATTTTTTTGCTTTAGACTTGCATGTTGATCAGCTTTCGAAATCAGGAATTGAAAAAAAAGAAAGAATTGAAAAAGAGAAAAAGAACTACCAGTGTAGAGTGTTAATTACATGTTTTTAGAAAATCAATTCCCAAATAGTGGCGGAAATCTACCAAAATTTTGAGAAAATGAAGAGAAAAAAGGCAGAATTGTTTTTTTAGTTTAGTTTGATTTATTTGGAAAATAAAAGAAATGATTCTTATTTTCAAATTTAGTTTGTTTTCTATGGGGAACTACGCTAGTTTGATTATCACAGGGTGTGGGATACGTAGGCAACCCTCATCGGGTCCAACCTCCCCTTTTGCAAAAATAGCGAAAATTGTCAAATTTTAATTTTGTTGTAAATAAGTCGGGTGATGCTGCTCTTGTCAAATATAGCCTAATATTCTCAAAAGGGACGCCGGAAGGCTGACTTTGCATAAACAGTCACTTTGGGTTATTTATAAAATTTTTGACCGGTTGACCCACACAGCCTTAAAATCTAGGCGCTGAAAGGCCATGTTCGCAATATCGGTTTTTTATTTTTAATTTGAAAAGACAAAAGGTCAAAATTTTAATTCTTTTCATAAATAAGTCGGGTGATGCCGCCTTTGTTAAATATAGCCGAATGTTCCCGAAAGGGACGCCGGAAGGATGACTTTGCATAAACGGCCACCTTTGGTTATTTTTTAGATTTTTGGTCGATTGACCCACACAACCTTAGAAACTTCGTCCTCGAAGCGCTGAAAGGCCGTGTTTGCAAATATATGGGTTTCTAGTTTTTGAAAAGAAAAAAAAATAAGAAAAAGAGTCATAAATGAGTCGGTGATGCTATTTTTGCCAGAAATAGTTGAATGTTCCCGAAAGGAACGTCGAAAGGCTGACATTACATTAATAGCCACCTTTAATCATTATATTAGGATTTTGGCCGGTTAGCTAACGCAGCCTTAAAATCTTCGTCCCCGAGGTGGTGAAAGGCCGTGTTCACAAAACCCAATTTTTTATTTTAATTTTGCAAAAAAAAAAAAGAAAAAAGAAAAAGAGTCAATGGTTAAGTGAATACCATTTGGATTTTTGGTCGAAATAAGGCGAGACAGCTTCGGCAGTGTATTAACCGTTCTTGTCCAGATAGCCTTAGAGTATCTTTCAGTTGTAGAAAGGCTATTTTCAAAAAAGAAAGAACAAGTTTTTGAAATGTCATAAAATAATCCTTTCCAGCCTCAAATTTCATGTGAAATTGAGAAGGAGCCACATTTGCAAAAATAGTCATTTGGTTAAAATTGGCATATAGGGGAAGGAATCTGTCCGTTTATTTTTGAGTTTGTAATTCTTTTTATTAGAATATGCGGGTTGTTTGATTTTCGCGTTTGTAGGTCATCTTTGAACCATTGAAACCCAGTTTGTTTTTATTATTAAAATTAGATTCTAAAAAATGTTTTATTCTTATTGCCTTGTATCTGTCCAAACTATGCAAGTTCTAATTCATGTGGGGTCATGATACGTAGGCAATCTCCATAAGATTCGACCACAAAAAAATCAAAAAAATGAAAATTTTGAAATGAAAAAAGAGAGAAAAAAATGTTTATAATAATAAGGACCGCCTGGAGTCCATTCTAACATGTTTTGTTTTGAACTGTTGAGAAAGTTGAGGTGGTCGATTTGTGGTCAGCTGGAAACACAAGATCCAGAAAAATCTGATTATGATCCAAGACAGTGACACCCAGAATATCACGCTGAATCCTTTACATGCACATGATGCGGGGATGATGCCCGGTGACATGGGGTATGAGAATTCTCTTGGGAATGTACTGACCAAAGCTGAAGATCTTGAAGCACATAGTGGTCTTGGCAATATTGATGCGAAGCTCAATGGCTAAGATGTCGCACTTGGTAATTGGGAAGACGCTCCATTTCTTGTTCAGCCGGAGTAGAGCCTTTGGTGGTTTATTTTGTTGTCATTTCTGTTGTCCGGGTTACTATCAGGGTTGTAATCTGGATATTGTCTTATGGTCAAACCCTCTTATCTTTCATTTTGTCTGGCTTGTTTAGTCGTGGTTTTGTTTACTTTGTCTAGGTTGGTTCTAGAGTTGTAACAGTTTGTTTTTTTGTTTAGAAAGTTTCACCGTTTGTCAAGTGCAAATTCCGGTCTTTTGTTGCCTCCAGTCATCTTCTTTGTTTAGTTCCTTTATGCTTTTGTTGTGTCTTTTGTTCAAATCCTGAATCTAGTGACATGACATGCGCAAACAGTTTGGGCCTAATCTTAAAAGTTAATCACAAAACCATTGGGAGGTGATCGGGACGTTCAAAGGAAATAAGAACAATTTGAGATTATTTGAGGCCCGATCCATGTGAAATTGGGGAAAGTAAAACATAAAGAAAAATGTTAAAGGCAAGATTTGCCAAATTGACATGAGGTTCGTTCATGATAATGAGAGTGAGAGTGTTGCCCAACGGCACATTAAATGTGACAAATGAAAAGGCGAATGGGCGGATATTGTTATCAAGTCTGGCTCAATCAGAAGATGTGGTGAATGTTTAAATATGTTGTTTGCACTTGGCATGTTTTGAAGATTGAGATGACGGAGGCATTTTGTTCTTCTATCCAAACACCTTATCCTTCGTTACACCTTTTTTAGCCTTATTTATTTTTCTTTGATACCCTCTTTCGAAATCAGTAGCAAAGATTAGAAACACGAATATGGAAGATAAAGTAAAAGAAAAGAAAAGAAAAAAAAGAAAAGAAAACAATAAAAACATCAAAAAAACTTCATTAGAACAACAAGGAATTGTGAACTACGTTTGACTTGATTCCTCAAAGAGGATACGTAGGCGCTTCACGGCTCGCTCATAGTGTGAAAAAAAATCAAAATCCCCAAGCAAGAAACTGGGGTAAAGGTTGTGTTTGTTGTAAATATATCTAGTTCTGGAGGTTGTAATTTTGAACCCAAATTGATTTGTTTTGAGCCTTTAAAAACCTTTTTTCTTTCTAGCCCTACCAAAATCTTACATTACGGTTCAAAGAAAGACCTTCTGATTAGTCTTCAAAAGATGCCAAGTCAGACAAATGAGAGAGTCTTCTCGGTGAACATAATACTCTGATCCCCAGCAGAAAAGACTCTGATCCCAAGCAGAAAAGAAATAGAAAAGAGAGTTTTATCGGTAATACCCCAATCCTTAGCTGAATACAAATGAAAGAGTCTTGTCGGTGAAACCATTTACGGGCACCATAAGGCGATGAAAGTTGAGAGAAAAACGAAAATCAGAGAGGCATGATAGTGAAAACCCTTCGGGCACTACAAGTCGAATAAATATTGAAAATCAGATGAAAATCACCTGACAGAAATTGTGAAAGACGATTGACGACGGAGGATAGGCCACATGTGCATGTCATGACCATTTGAGTCGGTATCTGCGTTTGATATGTTTTTATCTTATAGTTTCTCTTATTAGAGAGTCATCTCTTTCCTTTGTCTTTTATTCCGTTCCTTTTTATCTTTCACCTTTCATAGAAAAATTCTCCAGTAAAGTCTGTTTGGTCAAAACAAGTGAGAAATGACCTCAAAATATGACATCAGCTTTCTAATTATGCAAGATGAGATCTGACTAGTACATCCAAGTGGTATAGTCAGGAAGGATCAAGCACAAAGTCAGTGTCAGGATATCCCAACAAGATGAGATTGAAAAAAGGATGGACCAGTGTCAAGAAGGATATCCCCTGCAAAAATCTAAGGTAATAGACCTCAAGGCCAGGGCTAGTGGACAAATCAAGGAAGAACAATGCGGACAGAGATGTGCATAATTTGGAGATTCATATGAGACTCAAAGGTCAGGGGAAATGAAATTTCCCTAGCTCTACAATAAAAAAAGAGGGATATCCCTAGCAGAAAAGGTATTCTAGTGACGTCAGACGAACGAAGAAAGTGGTTCATCAGTAAAACATGCAAGACCCTCAAGCAGAGTCACTGTCATAGGAATGTGGGTGGTCAGGATACAAATGGAAAACAACGGTGAAAGGCTTATAAATAGGGAAACTTCAAGAAGTTCCAACGTTATCAGCCATGTTTCAAGATAGTCGAACGACGCAAAATAAGGAAAGTCGTTGTAAGACCACCAGGAGTATCATCCCCAGCAAATAATATCATCCCCAGCAAGTTTTGATAGTGTAATGGAATGCAGAGCAGGGAAGGAGAAAGGAAAAAGCCATCCCCAGCAGGAGTGACACAACCAACCACCCCACTTTAAGCTAACCAAATTTTTCTTTAATTTGAAACAGGTGCAGGAAATATCATTGATGGCAGAGAGACATGATACCAGGAAGATTATCAAGCTGGGGCAGAAAATTTTCTTTTTATTTTGAAAATTTTCTAGAAATCAGGTATCCACTTGGGGAAGAAGGATGATAAGATAAGTCTCAAGGGAAGTGGTCTTTGAATCAGTGTTATCCCTAGCATAACAAGTTTTAATGAAGGAAGTTGTTCCCCAGCGGACAGAACAAAAGGATGAGTTAGAAAAAGCAAAAGGCCAGTGTCATCCCCAACAACCTTCAGAAAAGTGGAGCACCAGTTTTGAAGGAATGAAAATTCCCCAGCATTGTTGTACTCAACAGCGTTATTCCCAGCTGATAATATTTTTATCCCCGGTAATGTTGAGAGAAAATAAAAGTTTTGAAGGAGGTAGTTTTGGAAAAAGAAAAAAAAAGAAGGGAAGAAAGGAGATTCCCCCAGCAGTATTATCCCCAATAGGTAAGTAAATAATTCTCTAGAAATGTTACCCCCAGAAGTTTCGACGGAAGACAACACGAGTTTTTAAGGAAAGCAGTTCTGTAAGAAGGTAATTCAGGAAGAAGGAAATGGTTCATGCATATGAGACGCACTTCCTAAATCAATAGTTCGTTCATAGGAGATGCACTTCCTAGTTTGAGCCATTGATATTTCACCTATAAGAGATGCACTTCCTAAATTTAAATTCACCCATAGGAGATGCACTTCCTAAGTTTATTTTTACCCATAGGAGATGCACTTCCAAAGTTTATTTTCACCATAGGAGACGCACTTTCTAAACCAGTAGTTCGTTCATAGGAGATGTACTTCCTAGTTTCAGCCATTGAAGTTTCACCATAGGAGATGCACTTCCTAAATTTAAATTCACCCATAGGAGATGCACTTCCTAAGTTTATTTTTGCCCATAGGAGACGCACTTCCTAAGTTTATTTTTACCCATAGGAGACGCACTTCCTAAGTTTATTTTTACCCATAGGAGATGCACTTCCTAAGTATATTTTCACCATAGGATACGCACTTCCTAAATCAATAGTTCATTCGTTGGAGATACACTTCCTAGTTTGAGCCATTGAAGTTTCACACATAGGAGACGCACTTCCTAAATTTAAATTCACCCATAGGAGAGGCACTTTCTAAGTTTATTTTAACCCTAGGAGACGCACTTCCTAAGTTTATTTTTACCCATAGGAGATGCACTTCCTAAGTTTATTTTCACCATAGGTGACGCAATTCTTAATTCAATAGTGCAGTCATAGGAGATGCACTTCCTAGTTGAGTCATTGAAGTTTCACCCATAGGAGACGCACTTCCTAAATTTAAATTCACCCCTATGAGACACAGTTCCTAGTCTTATTTTTTAGGTTATATTGTATTTTAGGAAACACACTTCCTGAATTGAGATTTCACCCTTAGGAGATGCACTTCCTAGTTTGAGTCATTTAAAGTTCGACCCTAGGAGACGAACTCCCTAGTCTGGTTTACCAAAGTTTTACCTGTAGGAGACGCAATTCCCAATCAAGTTCTTTCAAGTTATTCTTTTAGGAAACGCACTTCCTAAACTGAGAGTTTATTCATAGGAGACGCACTTTCTAGTTTAAGCCACTAATTTTTCACCCCTAGGAGACGCACTTTCTAGTCTTGGTTATAAAAAGTCACCCCTAGGAGACGCACTTCCTAGTCTTGGTCATTTAAATTCACCCCTAGGAGATGCACTGCCTAGCTTAGTTCATTCAAGTTTTATTTTATTTGACGCAATTGCTAGTCGGAGTTTTTTGGTTTTACTCGTAGGAGATGTACATCCTAGTACATTCTTTAGTTTACTCTCATCATCGCATCAATAGTATAAGTGGTTTACAATTTTGCTAACGAATCACAAATCTTCCTAGTGCAAACTAGGTAGGAAATTTCATTTGTTTTGTTTGATTGATTGTAGGAGCCCACCTGAAGAAAGGAGAGGCGGTTTTGTTTTTCAAAGTTGCTGTTGGAGTCAGGAGCCCGCCTGTAGAACAAAGGTATACATTTAAAGTTGAAGTCAGAAGGGAGTAATACGGAGGGTCACAACAAAATACCCCCAGCATAAATTCCGCCGCAGAAATCAAAAAAAGACTATAAGAGCAAGTCTTGAAGATCTAGATAAGAGTTTGTAATCCATAGTTTAGTTTAACCTCTTGTTTTCTCTTTAGCATGGTGTAATAAGGAGGTCAGTAAGTAGTAGCAGCAGCATGCAACAATAGTAACAGCAAAATCGTAGTTCCATGGTAGACCCAACTACCAAAACTTCCTACATTACATTGACCTGATTCCCTTTTAGCCAGGAATATGTAGAAAACCTTTGAAGCAAAGGTTCAGTCAACCCTTTCAAAAAGGGCTTTACACGGAGTACTCAAGCGGGCAAAAATTGCTTGTATCCACTCACTTTATCTTTCCACAAAAACATTTCGTATTTTCGGACAAAGAGGGGCAGCAGTGAGCACGTGATTTTTTCCATATATGAGAAGTACTCCCAAAAATTCAAAAATAAAATAACTTTGTTTGTTTGCAATTGTCGTGAATCTTGTGTTATTTTTCTTTTATTGTTCGCATCTGTCTGTGCATTTTTATTTGTTAGTTAATAAGAATACAAAAATATGTTGCATGTGAATTTAGGATTTTAAATTTACAATTAGGAATTGATTAAACAATATTTTGGTTTTACAAAATGAAAATCACAAAAATAGGCATCCTTTGCATTTTTAGCCTTTAATATCCAAATTATATGATTGTGTTTCAATTTTTATTTAGTTTTAGGTGATAATTGTTATTATGAGTTAATTAGTATTTTAAGATAATTTTGGTTTTTATAATTTAGTCTTAACGTTTTAATTTTATTAATTAGGAAATTGAATAAATACAAAAGAACAAAAATAAGAGTTAAAAATCGAAATTAGGCAATTTTAAAAAAAAATTAAATCCCAGGCCCAAATCCCACCCCCTGGCCTAGCCCGTCACTAACCTAACACACTCCCCCTTCTTTCATTTTTCAAAACCCTCTCCAATCCTAAGAGACCAAACACCCCCCCACTCCCCAGCCGCCTACCACCAAACGACCCCTGACCCCTGCTGACCTTCACCCAAACGACCAGCCCCTACCCGTCTTCTTCCCCATCACCCTTAACCAAATGAACACCCATCGTCGACACCCCCATCAACCTCATCTGTCTTTCAACCATCCAGCAAACCACCACAAAACCTTAACCAACCAACCACCACGTCCAACATCCACCACCAGCCGCTGCACCACCCTACGAAGAAAATAACCTCACTCCACCACGCCAGTCCCGTCAACCAGGCAGCAACGTCGCCCAGTGCCACCATGCCAGTCCCATCACCAGCAGCCCTTCATCTCCATCTCCAAATAACCAATACACCAGCCATGACAAATGTCCACCATCATCAACGAGCCTAGTCCCGTTTTTGCTTCACGTCAACCACAACAGCCTCGTTGTCGGTAAATACCATGAACCGCTGAACGCCGTCACCACTCACACACAGATCTCCCATGAACTCGAGATGATTGTGTCCTTATTTTGATTTACAAGAGAATTTTCAAAGAGTTCGTAAGTGCCTTATTCCTTCTCATTTGGATCTGTTTTTGTTTAGTATCGTGTTTTATTTTCTCGGTTATATAATAAATCTGTACTATTGGTTTAAATTGTTTCATCCGTGTTATGTTTAAATCCTTTCTCTTCGTTATCTACCATTTTTACATATGAACTCAGTTGTTTGAATTCAGTATATATTACAGTGTTCATACATTTTGATTAGGTCAGAATAATGTTAGTTTATGCCCATGTATCTGTGTCAATAATGGTTGGAAATTTGATCTTGTTAGTTCAATATGATTTTTTGTTCTGATTCATTGGTCTTCATTATGATATTTGATCCGATCTGAGTTCTAGTTTAAGTTGTTGATTGAGTTTGATCAGGTGTCCTTGGTTATAGCTAATAGATATTAGTGCAAATTGAAATGGGACGTGGGTAGAATAGTAATTTCAATATTCTATCCACTAAGCACTTATATAATATTAAACTAATGATTTGTTTAATAGAAGTGGGGGACAAAACATGTAATAGTGGGGAATAAAACGTAGTGGGCAAAAAAGAAGGGAATAATAATGAAAAAGCTAAAAGGGTGCACATGGGGAGGGAATATAATGCTGGAAAGTAAAAATAAGGAGGGGGAATTTAAAAGGTTCTCTTTTACAAATATAAAAGAAAAAAGAGGGACTGAAAAGGAAAAGGGAGTTTGGGATTAAATATAGAGATTATGAGAGACATTAGGAGGAGGAAAAAAAATCTTGTAGAGTCTGAATTATAGAGTAAAATATTGACTGGTCTTTGAATCTAAAAAAGGTTAGTAATTTAAGAGCTAAAAACTGAAAGAATGAGGTCTTCCTTTGACTACTGAAAATCAGAACTAGTGTTCGTTATTGTTATGCAGAGAGTTAGAAATCTACTGTTCTATCGCATTTCTGGTTCACTCTATTTCTTCCTGTGATTTCTATTGGTATATCTAGGGTTTTATTTGGTTTGTTTCCTGAGTTTGGTTGGTTATTTGGTTACTGTTCCACTGGTTGTTGCCGGAAGTCGTCCTGTTGGTTTCTAAATCTGTTATTGGGTTATTGCATTACTGCTTTGCCGGTTGTTGATGTGTTGTATTGTTACTACTGCTACTGATTCTCATCTTACTCTTCTCTTATTTCCAATACCGACTGTAACAATGGCTATTGTAAGCTGAAAAATGTTGAAGCATGAATACATATGAAAAATGGAAGTTTGAAGTCTTGATTTAACTTTTTCTTCTTTACATGATTGTATTTTAGAACATTTCTTATACTACTGTTATGTAGATTTTTGAAAGCTTTGTATAGCTGGACTTTATTAAGTTTGATTTGCATTAATTGAAGTTAAAATTATAATGAACTATTAGGATGTAGTTACCAGCTGTAGTTAGTGTTTGTTTGTATTTAAGGCAGACTTTCGGACTATGTATCTTAATGGATTAGTGTTAGTCATTCTTCCTGGTGCAATTTAGCTTTAATCAATTAGTTAATTCTACCAAGAAGCTAATTCCATTAGGCAGTATATAGACCAATATTTGAATCCAGTTTGATAACATCTTCTAGTAGTTTATTCCGGTAGCCCCACTCATCTAAAACTATTAGTTTAATCCAATTAGAGAATGGTTAGTTTGTTCTAATATTTTGTCAAACTCGCATGCTATTTATAGTTTTCACTTTAGTAATATTCGCTTGTAGAATAAGGCACGAAACAATCTCCCTTATGCAAGCTCGAGTGCAATTTCCATTCACATTAATCTAATAACTAATAAGAGGCCCGAGCTTATAAATATGTAATTAATTAGGACCTTTTCTCTTTTATTTTAGAGACGAACTTAACAGAAAAATGTAGTCACTTTAGGATTGTCCTTTAAAAATAAAATGAGATTAGCCTCGCGCAATAAAAATGTAATAGTTTGTGGGGCCCTCATAAATGTATTAAAACACTTAGATTTTAAGACGGGCAGTTTAGCGAATTTCACGGCCTTCCCCAAATAATAACGCATTAGTCTCTTCAGGCGCGTACTTTAATAACATTACCTCCCTTTAATAACATTACCTCCCAGAGTTAGACATTTGTAGTTATGTCGTAGCTTGTGATTTCATGAGATTAAGAATTTTTGGAAATGTTGTTTCAGTTCGAGCGTTTGTACTGTATATGCCGAGCGGCATCTTAAACGCTTCATTATGTTATTTCTGCACTTTGTGGCTAGTTTTATTTTGTTATTTTCTGCTTTTCCGCAATTTGTTAGGCTTACATAGTCGTAGAGACAAGGTGCCATCACGATAGTTCACGGAGCGTGAACTGGGGTCGTGATAATATCAAATGAAAGTTGTATATGGCGAAATCGGAGGGCCTAATTTCTCGTCATTTTGGGGAATCATCTTGAGACCTCGAGGCTGCGAGACTGTGGTCAATCTCCCTCCAACGAGATCCATTGATGCCCGACCTGATGACAATGTTGGTCGCGGTCATGATGGGACAGGAGAGCTCCCTAGGCATGCAGCTAATACTGGCAGAGCTTGGTGTCATCTAGGTGTCCCATCCCCCTACTTTGGTAATTAATACTTTTGTACTATGTTGGAGTTCCCCTCCTATATAAAGGGGGTCTTTGACACTTTGTAAGGATTCGACTATTGCTCCACAAGAAATACTAAAAAAACATTCTCTTTGCTCTCTCATATACTTTATTGATATTATTGCTTCCATTTATTATCTTCCTACTTGTTATTTATTTATCGTCTATCATTGGCCATAAAGAGCCTTCGTTGATTCTTTCATAACTGTTAGCCTTACCCTGGTCACCCATGATAGCTCGAGCTTGAGCCTTGGAATCAGCCTTGAAGCCCCAAATCGACATGTCCGAGGCCCCAAGTAGCTGGCCTATCGATTTGATTGTAGTTCCCTCCTTAACTCCATTTCGTCTTTAGATCTTATACGCTTAGCATCAACTGCTTAACAAACTAGCATTAAAGTAGATCAGGTATTTTAAGAGTCAATTAAATTGTTATTACCATTTTCAGTAATAGTTTGGCGCCTACCGTGGGGCTAAAACTAATAGTGATTATTTTCTTGTTGGTTTTACTACATAATTCAAGTTATCTTTCACATTTTTTCTTGTCCAAGATCATCGATTTCGGGTCGAAATGACTAACTCGATAAACGGAGATGAAAATAATAATCTTCAGGACCATGAGGAAAATGGTGTGGATGTTCAAGGAATTGTTGTGACAACACAAAACCCTAGGAATACACCGAAGCCAGTTCCCATGAACGCGATCTCACGTGATGCCCAGCTCATCGACATAAGCTCTCAGACTAACAGGAGCATGCACAAAAGGGACCAACAAGAAGCACGGGAAACCACAATTAGGGAGGAACGTAAGGTTAGCCTTCATGTCATTTTTGAAATGTTGCAGGCACAACAGCTAGCTATTGCTCAGCTGCAAATTCACCAAAAACTCCCAGCACGGTAGCATCGGGAACAGTTCCCCCGGCCGAATAGGTACCTGAGAGATCGAGCAATAATGGGTCGATAGACGAACCTGTCATCGTAAAAATGCTTGATGACCTCACCAAAAAGATCAAATCGGGCGAGTAATTGATAGAAGCCAACGACAAAAAGGTAGAAACCTACAACTCCATGGTCGACCAAATTCCGGGCGAACCTCCGGTCCTAAAAGGTGTGGATTCGAAGAAGTTCATACAAAGGTCGTTCACAGAGGAAGCAGCCCCGAAACCCATTCCAAATAAGTTCAGAATGTCGGAGCTCCCAAAGTACAACGGGACCTCATACCCCAATGAACATTCCACTGCCTACATTTGCGCAATAAAGTGAAACGATATAAAGAACAATGAGATCGAGTCCATAATACTGAAAAGGTTTCGGGAAACACTCTCGAAGGGGGCCATGATGTGGTATCACGACTTTGCTCCTAACTCCATAGATTCATTCGCCATGCTAGAAGACTCCTTCGTAAGGGCACATGCCGGTGCCATCAAAGTAGAAATGAGGAAATACGACATTTTCAAGATTAGGCAAAGGGAGAACAAGATGTTGCAAGAATTTGTATCTCGCTTTCAAATGTAACGGATGGAGCTACCACCAATCTCCGAAGACGGGGTAGTGCAGGCTTTCACTCAAGGTCTAAATGAACGAAGCTCGGTGGCTTCAAAACAGTTGAAATAGAATTTGATTGAATATCCATCGTGTTCTGGTCGGACATCCATAGTCGATACCAGTCAAAAATCTGGATCGAGGATGACCAGCTAGAAGCCCCCTCGAGTGTAGTATATCCAATAAGGCTCTTGGAGAAGGAGAAAAAGACAAACAAAGAAAGATACCAACCTTACACCGAAGACAAAAGGAACACTCCGAGACGCAACCCACAACGCAATGATTGAAGGATAGACCGAAGAAAAAACCCTTGAGGAATCAACTAAGCCAGATTCGATAGGAACGCAGGGCCAATAGAGGCACCTCTCTTATTTGAATACAACTTCAATGATGATATATCAGACATCATGTTCGCCATCAGAAAAATCAGAGACGCCAGATGGCCCAGACCTATCGGATCCGTCGTAATGAAAATACAATTTAGTATGCAAATTTCATAGCACACACGGATATAGGACCGAAGATTGCCGACAACTCTGGGAGGAAGTGGCCTGGTTACTCAACAACGGCCATCTTTGAGAATTCCTTAATGACCGAGCCAAAAATCGATCTCAAGAAAAGGAACAGCCAAAAGGGACAAGGCAGACGAGCTGCAACATGTCAGCCACATGATTTTTTAAGACGGACACCACTAGTTGAAACGCCAAAGTCCCCTCCAACAGAGGGAATAAGAGGTAAATCAACAAACAATAGCAGCCACGAGACCATATCCAAGGTTCGAAGCACCATCGCCACTAAGGTATAACCATCTCCTTTTTGTTTTTGTGATATATTTCATGCTGACCCTTATGCAGGAGCCCGAGCGAAGCAGTCAAAGCGCTGACCCAGCTCAAAGACCTTAAGTTTTTAAAGCATCTGTTGCAAATAACGGCTCTCGAGTCAAGAAACCCTTGATGACTTGGGGACTTCCGTCAAGCGCCATCTCTATCGACATATCAAAACCAGAGGCCATAAGACCCCGAGCGGGCAAACTCGATCTCGTAAAACCTACATAAGGCAGCAACTATATCTGACCTCAAGCAAGGCATAATAAATACTTGTACCAAGTATCCAAAACAGTAAGACCTCAACGACGTCTAAAACTATAAGACCATAACGGTACGTAAATTGTAAGACCTCAACCGCATGTATAACTTTAAGAACTCAACGATATGTAAAATTGTATGACCTCAACGGCATGTAAAACTGTAAGACCTCAACGGCATGTAAAACTGTAAGACCTCAACGGCATGTAAAACTTATAAGACCTCACTAAAGGCATAGACCCAATCCTAATATTTCGGCTATATATCAAACTTATAAGACCCCTAAAAAGGCATACCCTTGGTATAGATGCCGAAACTACTTCACTTGGGACTCAAAGGCTCCGGTCAAACACAAGTGACTCTCATCACATGGTTGTACCACCCAAACTAACACAACTTGAGGACACCCGACCGTCACTACAAGGCGTAAGAGCCATTTTCGCCAGCCCATACAAGCCTTCAATTACTCCAAATCTACTTCAGAAAAAACCACTTAAACATGCTACCCTCAGTATTGTCAAAGAGCTTTGACCATGTAAGCTCCAAATCACATGCTTTGAGCTACTTAGCCTCCATGAAAAACCTCCCGAGGTGCTTATACATCGCCGCAAGTTTCTTGAAATCGAGGTTCTTCCCAAACCGATAATGAGATTGGAAAAGATTATTTCAAAAGTCCTTAACGATAGGAAAATAAAGCCTACATAAAAGGTCGTATTGACAAAGCGTGTAAGAGCCATTGTCACCAGTCTAATGAGCCTCAAAGCCACACACATAAGAGGTCGCATCGATCGAAAGCGTAAGAGACACTGTTGCTAGCTTGAAATTTGAAAACTTGAGGGTCAAAATGAGCTCGAGTCAAAACCCGATCCGGATACTGGACCCAAAATAGTTAACTATATATGCTTAAGGACAAAGCGTAAGAGCCAGTATTTCCAGCTTACAGTAAAAGGTCACTTCCACCCAAGGCGTAAGAGCCTTTGTCTCCAGATTACGTTAAAAGGTTACTTCGACCCAAGGCGTAAGAGCCATTGTCGCCATCTTACATTAAAAGTCCACTTCAGTACAAGGCGCAAGAGCCATTTTTGCCAGCCTAATGAGCCCCAAGGCGATACATACAAAAGGTCGCATCGACCAAGCGCGTAAGAGCCCCCCCAGTCAGCCAAATGAGACCTAGGGTCGTATCATCGGCTATAAAGACTCTCACTAACTCAAGAGATTGGATTGATCTGGCCAAAATTCTAGAAAACTGAAACCCAGAAGATACAAAACCGCCAGGTTCCCCTCTTATCCACACAGGTAAGAGAATACAAGCTCCATTTACAACATATTATGAAAGCTATATGTCGACGCCCATTTTTTCTAAGAGTCGAAATCGGGCTTGTGACATTTGGGAGGACAACATTATTCCCTTTCAATAATTGGATCTTTACAATTGGAGAGTCGCCACCTAATGATTATAGTGTATTAGGACACTTTGAGAAGGGTTTGAGTTGAAGAAATCAGAGTTCGGGTAAGGGATAGAAATTATCTTAAGAGAAAGGTTTTAGGCACCCCTCAAGATCCACTAGTGTGGTCCCGGCCATGTTACAATTGTGACTTTACAGTATACAATCAAGGCTCAAATAAGGACTTGCATACAACATTGCAATTAGGTTGAAACATATGAAAGTTAGTAGAGAAGGCACAGTTGTTTTAAAAAAACATTTAAAGAGTTTTATAAAAAGTGATAAAGCAAGTAAAAGGAAGGGGTCCTAGGTTTATGATTAATATAGATCACTTTAATGCAACACCCAGCAATCCCTCCTTAAAGAGGGGTCGTACGTGATATTAGCGCATCGGTCATCATCTCCATATTCTACCCTTCCCACCCCGTAAAAGATATTTAAATGTGTGATTGGTTCATGAAAGCTTATTGTGTGTTGCTACATGTCCCATCCAATAGGTCCTAGAGGGTGTGTAGGACAACTATGCCTACAGGGTAAGGACTAGGTTGAACCCTTAAGTTTAAAGGATAAAATTCTAGGTAACATACATAACAAGAAGGTCTATAAACAAAGAGAACATACAAAGGCAAATAAAAGGCTCACATATCCCTTCACAATAAACATGTATTATCATGTCTCTAACACATTTAAGGTCTAGAGGATAAGAGTTTTAAAGAAAAGGAATAAGTGACTGCAGTTGAGTAAGTAAAAAGCTAAGGGGACTGTTAAAACCTGGTTTGAAAAGGCAAAGACTTGAAAATACAGAAGTTTAGATCAAACAACACGATTCTAGGCAGAAAAGGTGGCCTAGCAGTTTGAAAACTTAATAGAGCAGGAATCAGAAAATCAGTGAGAGTAGATACGTGATTTCAAAAGACTTGTTTCCAAATAGAGATGGATTTTAAGTAAAAGAGTGAATTTCAGAGAATCACAGTAGGAATGAAAGCGGCAAGATTAAAATTAAACAAAAGCTGGTTAATCTTAAACTGATAAGAACATGATTAAGCAATTCTAATTAGGGCCTAAAGCTTACCTAGGCAACGTGTAGGTAGCCTAATTACCTTAAAGGGGTGAACATGCATATTTAATTCCTGTTTTAAAAGGACGCAGTTAACCAAGCTTGTATTAATGGTATAAACCATACTGGTTAAATGTTCAGCTAATTGCAACTCGGACATAATAAAACCCTAAGTAACATGTTGTCTAATGCACACAAAAGTCCTAGAACATGGTCTTTAAATGCCAGTAAGAATGCAGCAGTAGTTTTATGATAATTACTTTTGGCTATTAATGGATCATGATTACGAAATGAGTTTAATAACGGGCTTAAAGTAAGAGCCTAAAAATAGGATCTCTAATTATATGAGATGCATGTCCTATACAGGATATCTATTGCACAAATAAGTAAATAAATTCCTATAAGCGTGTTTTCTACCTATTACTTAAACTATGCATGCATAACCCCACCCAATTTTACTATAACCACAATCATTTGCGTACAAATTATTACAAACCAAGGTAGCTGAATTACATAGCAAAGAATAATAAAAGAGGTTATTCTATTGGGAGCCTTCAACCAGACCCAACCTTCCAACCTCACATTTTTCGAGTTTCACAGCCATGGTATGGATGCGGCAAAGCTCCCTAGTGCCCCATTGGATCCCTGGCTAATACCAGCTCCCAAACATTTACCAAAATGTTGAACAAGTGCAGTGTGGAATTATTAGCCTCGTGCATCAAAGTTTAGTGAGCACTCAAAGGAACCCAAAGCGATGCTTACACTAAGGGGGTAGAACCTAATCTCTAAGAGTAGTCAGAGTGTGTGATAGACTCATAAAGAAATTGAGTTGAGAAAGAAAATCATTTTAAAAGATGATCCATATAGAACTAGTTTCTGAAAGAAACAATGGAATAGTGTGACAGTTTGTAAGAAGGTGGGTAGGACAATCCCAGGACTAGAATACCACACATAGTTCAGGGAATCATTTACAAATAGGAGAAAGGGGAATTGGGACAAGTAGTTTGCATGTAAGAGCATAGGTATCATAGAAAACATTTAAGAACTTAAACAGTCACAACATATTTCGTTCCAAAAAGGTTCAAGATCACATGCTGATAATGTACTAAAGTTAGGGGTAGGGAAGAACATGCATTAAAAAAATAAGGGAAGCAGTAGGCATACTAAACTAACGGAAAATAGTCACATAAATGAACTTACACAGAGGCATGCTAGTAGCAATGAGAACAGCATAACCATAAGTAGAAGATAAAAGAAATAAGAGGAAGCGCAATACACATAAAAACATGTTGTTTTGGAAATTGTATATAAAATAAAGTACATACCAGTCAAGAGTGAGATAATATAGAACAGTAATGTGCAGGGAAGTAGAGCAGTAGTGTGCGCAGACCAAGAGAAGCAATGTATAGAGCAATACGGAAGTAGAGCAACAAGTTACTCAGTAATGGCTTTCAGCCGACTAGGTAACCAGTAGTCAATAGGAAATGTGAGAGATAATGTGTAGAAAAATAAGAGAGAACAGTGAGTATGCTTATGTGTATAAGAGAGAGTTCAGAATAGTGTTTGTTCATGTCTTATGCAAAAGAGAGGATAGACTATTTATAGTTTTGAAACAAGTGGAAAATAAGGTAACACGTATAGACTAATCATAATTTTATAAATAATACCAATTAGAATTAATTAAAGTCTCGAACTCCCTTTAATTAGGGAGTCATAGTTCAAACGGGTACAAATTGTATCAAATAAGGAAAATAATTGTTTGCACGACTATATTTCTATAATAAGAATAATAAAAGTATGATGCATGTGATAAGGACTGAATACAAAATATTTTCAAGTAAGGAAAGTATAATGACAGCATATTGTGCACACAAATTAGTTCAAACAATCACGGATGAGATTGAAAATCACAGGGAATCGGTAATAAGTAAGGAGAGCATTTCCAAATTAAGAAAGTGATTCAAAATCAGCGTAAAACTTCTAAAGAAAACATATACAATATCATGGATTTGAAGAGATGCACAAAATCAGCAGAATATTTGGTAAGTGATGAATAATTTGACATATCAAACACAATATGTATGAAAATTAGAGAATCCTAAGTAAGAAATCACAGAATAAGTAAAAGCTTGGAATCCTAATAGAAAAATTAAAGCATAGAACTCGGAGAATAACCAGAAGATCTCACAAACAAGCAAATAACGCAAACACAAACACAAAATACTCAGAAATCAGAAGATATAGTGATTTCGAAAGGGGTTCAGAAAACCCTAGTTTTTTAAAAAAGGAACAAAACGTTAAACTTGAACAATCTTGAAGATCGAGTAGAGAGTAGTGTAAAATATAAAGGTGTGAGTTAAAATCATAAAAAATACAGAGATTTGAGAGGTTGGGTAGATATTAGGTTTTCGTTAGAAACCAGTAGAAGTAAGAGAAACCTGGCTGTGAAACTCAGCAATAATGGTGTTCGTAGCACCATCGTACCAAAACTCGTCGGAAAAAGGCCGGAGATAAACCAAGCCAAGCTTTTAGGTACCATCTCGTATGGTAGAGCCCTCTAGGGTCTCAAAGATAGAGGGAATCAATGAGATAAGGCTTCACGATGACTGCTGGTCGAAAGAGGTGAGGATGGAGGTGGCCGGAGAGGCGGTGGATTCACCAGAGAAGAAGAGAACCAGATGGTTCTAGAGAGAAGGGAGAGGGAGAGTCAATAGAGAGAGAGAGACCGTCTTGGAAATGAGAGGCTTGGGGGCAATTGGATATTAAATAAGGATATCAAATTTGGGCCATTCATCTTATTTGATCAACGATTCAGATTAAATAGGAGCCGAGCTGGGTTAATTAATTGGGTATGGGTCGGGTTTAAATCGAAATTGGTCTAGGAAATTGGGGGTTTGATTTGGCTAAAATTGAAATGGTAATGGGCTATATATTAAATAGCTAATTTTCACCCTTTTAATTTATATAAAAATAGTTAAAATGATTTTTAAAACAAAATAAAAGCATTGAACTAAGTAATAATGTAGAGGTATAAATCTAAAAATATAGAAATAATTTTAATTATAAAATGTTGTTAATTGTAAAATAGGCTATAATTGCAATTATACGCAATTCAGCTTAAAAATACCTGACAAATGTGTAAAAATATGAAAAAATCATGTTAATCAAATTTTGGTGTAAATATAAGAATAAAATGAGTTATTCACCAAAATAATAATGTTGGGAATAATTATTGAATTTTGTAGTATTAAAATAGACAATAAATTGGTTTTGAAAACCTTTTATAAATTTGGAAAAATACCAAAATACTTGGAAATTCTCATATATACATATATATATGTTATTTTGAAAGTATTTTAAATATAAAAAAACCTAGGGAAAAATTGGGTATCAACACTTGCCCCTCTTTCCGGGAAGGATGAACGAGTTATCGGGTAAAGATAGGATGATCAATTTTTGACCGAAAGAGGTAATTGGTAAAGAATTTTGACCAAGCTTTGGTTCCTAAGCTTCCTATGTATCCCCGGTCTTACAAGAATCAATCCATATGTAGTTCAGGATCCATTGACGAAATATGTCGATGGAGATTTTTAAAGGCAGACGTAATGTTTAGGTTGCGGAAGGTAGTTGAAGTCTGATAGGCTACAAGAACCAGAGCGGGATCGCTCATGCTGAGATAGCCATTGCTAGCTGATCTATCTGCAAGTGAGCAATACAAACATATATTGTGCGTAAATTTAAACGTGATGCAAGTTCTCATTAGACCATGAATGTTATCTTTGGACGGGTAGGATGACGTCCTCAGACAATGATGTCCTAGGCCATGAAGTGTATAATAAAGGATTTGCAAGCCATGAAATGATGTTCTCGGTCTATGAAAATGTTGCCTCCCAACTATGATACCTTTGAATAATTATATGCAAAGATACAACGGGGGTCCTCAAGCCATGGCATGGCGTTCTCAGGCTATGAAAATGGTGCCTCTAAACAATGACGCCCTTGGATAATTTGGCGATATTTCAGCCTATGAGATGTAGAAGGTGGTGATCTTTCAGCCGATGCAAGACGTAAATGAAAGGTGGTGATATTTCAGCCATACAAGAGGAATAAAGCTGCGATATTTCAGCCATGCAAGATAAGAAGTGGCGATATAAAATAAAGGTGGCAATATTTGTAGAAGAGTAGCCTTATGCAATGCGGGAATATGCAGATGGAGATAGAGCTTAGTCTTGGAAGGCATAAGAGTAGCCTTATGCAATGTAAAGAGATGAGGGATGGAGGTAGAGCTTAATCTCGGAAAGCAGAAGAGTAGCCTTATGCAAGAAATGCAGATGGAGACAGTGCTTAGTCTCGAAAGGCAGAAAGGTAGCCTTATGCAGAAAATGTAGATGGAGATAATGCTTAGTCTGGAAAGGAAAAAAGGATAAAATGCAGATGGAGGCGGTGCTTAGTCTCGAAAGGCAGAAAGGTAGCCTTGTGCAATGCAGGAAATAAAAGGTGAATAGTAATGAAATCTCTTAGCTGATAGATGATAGGTGATAGCTGATTGCATCATTGTGGATGCTGGGGATGTTGTGTGTGGATAGCAATTGTAATAGGTGATGATTCTGAGAAGTTGCATTTTTGGGAGAGTATGAGTGCATAAATATCTAATGATATTCTCTTCCCATGGCCTCTGCTCGTCCTGCTCGACGTTGTGTTTTCATTGGGGTAGCATTGCTAAACAAAGCAATTTCTAATAGTGATGCAGGATTTAGTAAAAATGTAATGTAAATATACAATCGAAAATAGTATTCTTTTAGATGATCCAATGACTGCGCCGCGGTTCAAGACATTCCAACCTCTCTTGCTCCAGAATTTTGAGGGTCCTCAAAAATCTGCCCCAGTTTACTAGGCTGGTGCTTCCGACGGCTACGTGCGATGAATGGTTGAATCCTCAAAATTGTGCTCCACTTTCCAATAGGGGGGAAGATGGAAATTTTATTAAATTGTCACCGAACCCATAGGGCTGCCTACGTATCCCCTCTCAAACGGAAATCAAGTCAGGTGTAGTTCAAATTACATCATAAGGAAATCATAAATGATCTCACATAGTATCATTTTACTACATCTGCATTGATTGGTTTTGGCCAAACTTCTTCGTCCATTTCTGCAAGTATGAGGGATCCTTATGTTAGGACCCGGTGAACCACATACGGGCCTTACCAAAATTGGGAGAGAATTTCCCTTTTTCTTCATCTGGTGTGGAAAAATTTTCTTCAACACCAGCTGCCCAGTGTAAACTTTCTCGGCTTGACTCTTTTGTTGAAAGCTCTGGACATTCTCTTCTGATACAATTGATCGTGGCAAACCGCATTCATTCTTTTCCCATCTATAAGGGCTAACTGCTCGTAGCAACCTTTTACCCATTACGCAACGTCAAGTTCTCCTTCCTTTATGTTCTACTTGTTATCGGACCTATCGAGCCTGCCAACACCTTTGAAATTTGCTACTGCGTCAAAAAATATCCTCCAACCATCATAGGATTATGCAATATCTTCTCCAACAAAATATACCTCTTCATTAGGTAAAATACGTCTTTAGAGGCTCGTATTCCCTATCCACGGTGTTTTCAACAAGATGATCTGCCAATGCTTGTCCTTTGATTGCCTTCTAGTTTACGTAAACAATGTCAAATTCACTTAGCAGGATTTGCCACTTAACTAGCTTGCTAGTGGGCATGGGTTTCTTAAAGACATACTTCAGTGGGTCCATTTTTTATATGAGATAAGTGGTGTAGGTACAGAAATAATGCTTCAATTTCTGAGCTACCCAAGTTAGAGCATAATAGGTGCGCCCCAATAAAGAATATCGGGCCTCGTACGGGGTGAAGCCTGTTCCTTCCTCCCCATTTCGTCGTGTTGTCCCAGAACACAACCGAATGCCCCATCCAATACTGCAAGGTAAAGCAATAGCGGCCTACCCGGTTTGAGCAGAACCAAAACAGGCAGTGTCGACAAGTATTCCTTAATTCTATCAAATTCTTTCTGGCAATCATTAGTCCATTTGGTAGCGGCGTCCTTCTTCACATTTTAAAGATGGGTTCACAAATTATAGCGGACTGAACTATGAACTGGCTAATATAGTTTAGTCTCCCCAGGAAACTCAACAGGTCCTTCTTGTTCTTTGGTGGTGGAAATTCTTGAATGGCCTTAACCTTTGATGGATCCAATTTATTCCTCGACGACTTACGATGAGCCCCAGTAATTTTTCAGCAGGAACCCCGAATGCACACTTGGCAGGATTCAATTTCAAATTGTACCTTCTCAGTCTGTTGAAGAATTTCCTCAGATCTTCCGTATGGTTAGCGACTCTATTGGATTTGATGATGACGTCGTCTACATATACCTCGATCTCCTTGTGTATCATGTCATGGAAAATAATAGTCATGGCCCTCATGTAGGTGGCATCAGCATTCTTTAACCCAAATGGCATCATCTTGTAACAATACATCCCCCACAGTTTGATGAAAGCTATTTTCAATGCATCTTCCTCATCCATCCATATCTGATGATACCCAGCAAAACAATCAACAAACGACTGCAGCTTATGCTTAGTGTCGCTGTCAACAAGAATGTGTATGTTTGGCAAGGGGAAGTCGTCTTTGGGACTGGCCCGGTTGAGATCTCGGTAGTCGACACAGACCCTAACCTTCCCATTTTTCTTCATACTAGCATAATATTGGCTAACCATATCGGATATTCCACTACCCTGAGAACCTTGGCTTTGATCTATTTGGTAACTTATTCCTTGATCATTAAGCTCATGTCAGGTTTGAACTTTCGGAGCTTTTGCTTTACCGGCGGGCATGTTGGATCTATTGGCAGTTTGTGAGCTACAATGGATGTACTGAGACCATTCATATCATCATAAGACCAGGCGAATATGTCCTCATATTCCCATAGAAATTATGTGTACTCTTTCTTCTCTGATGGTGACAAGTGGATACTGATGCGTATTTCTTTGACATTCTCTGTATCTCCCAAGTTAACAACCACAGATTCGTCCAGGTTAGACTTAGGCCTATTCTCAAAATCCTCAACTTCTTTAACAACCCCTTCTGATATATCATCCTCTTTTGAGTCTATATCCATTTGTTTTATTGTCTCATTGCAAGTCACAATCATTGGTTCATCAACAAGATAAGTAATAGTAATGTTGTGTAAATAAAATAAATGATAGAGAAAACAATAAAAGTTAGATATATAAGAAACTGAAATGCTATGATTTAATTTCTTAATTGTTTTGAACATTGGGGCTCTTTTCAAAATTAAAGAAAATACGGAAAGGAAATCAACTAGCGAAAAGTAAAATGTAATACAAGGTGCTTTGTTCAGCCTTGCTACCCCGAAGCTTTCCGGGCCCTGGTGGTTTGGTTGGACCAATTGTTGAGGCATTCTCCTCAGTTCACAGCTCGTATGGAAGGGCCTTCCTCTCCCTCCTCCTCAAAAATGACACAATAGTCCATATTGTCATCTTCCAGAAACAGATTCCTCATTTCCGCATATGCCTCTTCTTCTTTTGACCCATATATGATATCTGCTGGTTGGAAAGTTTGCGCCAGATGAGGTATAGGATCCTCCAGTGGGTAGTAAGGATCATGCCATGGTGGCAACCTTTGATCGAACTCTTTCTAGGTGTATTCATATCCCAAAAGAAGTACCATGTTTCTTCAGCTTGATAGGTTTGGTGATTCCCTAGAGATTTTTGTCAAGTCCCTTTCAAAGCTCATATCCACAAAAAATCAGGATACTCTCGATCTTCTTATCCCGCCATTTATCCTTGTCAACGATGTTGACCCGCTCGATGTGATAGTAGGTTTCCCCGCCTATTCTCCTTCTTCCTCTAATCATCGGGATAGTCTGGCAACTATATATGGGGTTTCTACCATCACCATGAATAATCACCTCTTGGTGATTCCGTTCGAACTTCACTTCCTGATGTAGGGTTAATGATACAGCTCCGACGGCATGAATCCATGGTCTTCCCAATAGCAAGTTGTAGGATCTGGGACGTCTATCACTTTAAAGTCAACGCCGAACCAAGTTGGTCCCATTTGCAGGCATAAACTGATTTCCCCAATAGTGGGCCTTTGGGACCCATCGAAAGCTTTGACATTGACGGCCTCATCTTTGATCTCATGTAGGCTCTTCCCCAATGTTCTGAGAGTTATCAATGGACATATGTTGAGGCTGGATCCTCCATCGATCAGGACTCTAGCAATGAAATAATCCTCGCATTGCACAGTGATGTGCAGTGCCTTGTTGTGAATCAGCCCTTCCGGTGGCAGCTCATCTTCTTGGAAGGTGATTTTATGACTCTCCAATACTTGCCCTACCATGTTTGTCATTTTTCCTCCAGTTATGTTGCCGGGCACATATGCCTCACTCAGTATTTTCATAAAGGCATTCATATGTGCATCGGAGTTCTGCAGAAGAGCTAGGATGGACATTTGTGCCGGTGTTTGATTCAATTGTTCGACGACTGAGTACTCCTTTTCTTTTATCTTTCTCCAAAGATCATCGGACCCAGTTTCAGTAGGCCATCTAGAGGCTTGCTTACTGGATTTAGCTAGCTGTTTTGGAGTGTAAACTCTATTGGTTCTGGTCATACCCTGTGCAGCAACTGTTTCTCTAGATTTGGTTTTCCCTTTCCTTATGGCTTCAGCTGTGTAATCCCGCTGTATGGCCTTTGAGTGGAATGGTGTTATGTCTGTCATTGCTACCAGAATGGCCACCCTTGAAGGTAACACAGCAACTTCGAATGGCATAGGTGCTTTTGGAACTCCAAACTTGACCTCAATTTGTCTGGGCACCATTATAGAAGAATGTGCTTCAAACTCGAGTGGTATAGAAATATTTACTTCATCGTCCCCAGAGGGTTGGATCTAGACAACAATCGAGTTAAGTGGGACTATTGTTTCTTTGGCTCATAACCCTCAGCAATCAATCCAATCGACCTCTCGGGGTCCTAATCATCTTCTATCTCGATCATGTGAACACCTCCACCCGTGTCGTCCGGCAGCGGGTTGTGGACATTAGGAGCAGGCTCCTTTGCTACGATGATCTTATTGTCGATCAGGGTTTGGATCTTATCTTTCAGTGAGCACCACTCGTCAATGGTATTCCCCTTCATGCCGAAATGGTGCGCACATGTTTTGTTCGAGTTGACCCATTGGGAAGGATTTTCTGTAGTTATGGCAGGGATAGGGGTGACATAACCAGCAACTTTAAGTCTTTCATACAGCTAGTTAATTGGTTCAACGATGGTTGTGTATTGTTTGGGAGGTCTACGGTCGATGTTGGGTCGAGGTCTGAGAAAGTTTTGGCGAGTGGGAGGTGATTGGTAGTGAGAGGGTTGAGCATTATAAGCTTGGTAGACAGGTGTTGGTTGAGAGTATCTGGGTGAAGTGGGTTGATATGTTGGAGGTGGAGACGATTGATAAACGAGTGGTAGATTCTGGTATGAGGGTGTGGGTTCTTGGTAATTTGGGCTAGGTTGATATTTAAGTAGAGGTGGTGGGTAAGTTTGGTATTTTATCAGGGATTTTGTTCTCTGTGTGACCATCATGGCACTCACATCCCTCTTTTTGGACGTGCCACCAGACTGTAGAGCCTTGTTGGTGGCCTACAACTCTTCAAGGTTGGTGGCAATACCAGTTTTAATACCTTCCTCGATTCTTTCCCCTAGCTTGTTTATATCGGAGAATTTCTGACTCTCGATCAGTATCAACCTCTCATAATATTGTGGATCCTGAGCCCGGACGAAGAATCTATTCATCTGTTCCTCTTCTAAGGTTGTCCTGACCTTAGCAACCTCTCATCTCCAATGAGTAGCATACTCGTAGAATGTCTCTATGGGTTTCTTCTTCAAATTTTGGATGTAGAACACATTTGGTGCATTCTCCGTATTGTATATGAATCTATCCATGAAATCGGACGCCATACCTACCCAGCTTGTCCACTTCTTGGGGTCTTGGCTAATGTACCAAGATAAATCATGCCCATTCATACTTTTTATAAAGAGTTTCATATGGATCTTTTCATCCCTTCCAACTCCGACCATCATGTCACAGTATGTCCTCAAATGGACTCTGGGATCTCTCGTGCCATCGAATATTTCGAACTTGGGAGGTTTGTACCCCTCAGAAAGTTCGACATCTAGCTGAATGCAAAGGTCCTCATAATTCAGCCCCTCAATACCTTTGTTTCCTTCAACACCCTGGACTCGGCTAGTCAACTTCTTGAGTTCTACGGCCATGTTCCTGATAAGAGAGTCTTTGTTATTGGACTCAGGTGTTCCTGAGATTGGTTGAGTATAGTGTGGTACGGTTTCCACATATATGGGAGCATTGTGGAGAGGATCATTTGTGGTGTTTAGCGGTTCAGGAATTAGCAATGGAGTGTTATTGGAAGTGTGGCACGTGTTACAATGTTGAGTATGAGTGGGTTGTTTCTGTGGTTGCGGGATGTCTTTTTGCGGTCCAGGATTTTTGTAGTGGGGAAGTTGATGCCTAGGGTGGTAAGGGAAAATTACATGTTGGCCAAGCTCCAATCTTAATCTAGTTCTTCTCAAAACTTCAATACCTTCTGCTCAAGTTGGGCGCCACATTCCTTGGAGACATGAATACCTTGAGTAACCTCTTCTCATTCAGCCAAATTCTCCTTTCTGATGTTGTTCAAGTCTTCCATTTTTGTCTTGTTCTTGTTTCTAATAGGACTCGGAGGAGAGGGAGGTGGAGGGCCCTTGGATCTCGTAGAGTATGATGATGATGGCAGAGTGCACAGACTAACCTTTGGGGAGGGGAATAAAAAAAATAAAAGAACAACAAAAAAGGTAAAAAGTTAGTGCGGGTCATGAGAAGAAAATATTGCAATATTTAAACATATTGTGCAAGAATATAAATTGTGTCCTAATTTCGGTGCCTCGATAGGCCCGAGGTAGGCCTAGCGACAAGTTAATTTGGAGAACTTATAATGCTAAATACCTCATTTTATTGATAAAAATAAGACGCATCCCAAAACGACACTAAATAACGGAAAGTAAAATATCACTAATGGTCATTGGCCTTATTACATCATTAAAGCAAAAGGAAAATCTTTTAACTACTTGGTCTCAGAAGGACCTTCTTCAGGTTGAATGTTCTCGTTGATCAGATCCTCCAGCTCGCATAGATTTTCCAGTAAAAATGCCTTTGCCAGGAATTCTCCTTCGTTTCACTCAGAATATTGATAGTCGGTGACTCTCTTCCTCACTTTCCCTTCCAATTCCAGTGGACTTTATTCCAGATATTCTAGCTTCTCACTAGTCCTGGTGATTCTCTCTTTCCATTCGTTGATTTGGTTACTCGATGGGAGGTTCCTCCACCAAGTCTGCAATAGTGAAGGTATGTTGACCATACCGAAGTTGGTAACTTTGTCATTCATTTCTGCAAAACAAAAGGGTGAGGCCCTTACCCCCCCCCCCCTCTCCCGGACTCGACTATTTAAACCATATTAGCATAAGCAGCATTTAGTTCTCCAAATAAATGGGTGGCGTCCGTTTAGGTTTCAAGGAAACCCAGTGGACTTTGGACAAGGCTATCTTAAAGAGTCATTATCTGGACGACATAACTAACTCAGCTAGGTTTGACCATGCTGCATGCACAGTTAAACAGAGTAAGGTTTCTATGGGGTATTAGATAGGTACCTTTGAGCAGACAACTCAAGAGGGAAATGCACGGAATCATCGAATGCACTACTGATCGACTGGTTTTACAGCAAATACGCCTTTGCCAAATTTAGGGGGTGATAATATCGAAAGGGCGCACCACTCATTATAAGCGTTGCTATGGTATTTGTTTGGCACGAGTGGAATTTGATGTTGAAGATGCAATTACAAGAATAAAAGTTGTCATGGATTTCCCTGTTCATATAATAATGAAAACAATAATTGCTTGCAATAGCAATAGTATTAAAGGAAAGTAGTAAAAGAAAGCATTAAAGAAAAAGAAACAAAAAGCCAAGTTAGTTTCATGGAAGAAGAAGAGATAAAGACATTAAGCAAACGCAATAAAGAAGAAATAGTCACAAATAACATGCAATGGTAAAATCATAAAGAAGATCCCCAGCGGAGTCGTCATGCTGTCGACGCCCTCTTTTTCTAAGAGTCGAAATCGGGCTTGTGACATTTGGGAGGACAACTCTATTCCCTTTCGAAAATTGGATCTTTGGAATTGGAGAGTCGCCACCTAATGATTATAGTGCATTAGGACATTGAGAAGGGTTTGAGTTGAAGAAACTAGAGTTCGAGTAAGGGCTAGAAATTATCTCGAGGGGAATGTGTTAGGCATCCCTCAAGATCCACTAGTGTGGTTTCGACCATGTTACAATTTTGAATTAACAAGTAAAAAATTAAGGCTCAAATAAGGACTTGCATACAACATTGCAATTAGGTTGAAACTTATCAAAGTAAGTAGAGAAGGCAGAATTTTTAAAAAAACAATTTAAAGAGTTTTACAAAAAGAGATGAAGCAAGTAAAGGGAAGGGGGTCCTAGGTTTATGACTAATATGGATCACTTCAATGCAATACCCAGAAATTGCTCCTCAAAGAGGGGTCGTACGTGACATTAGCGCATCGATAATCATCTCCATATTCTACCATTCCCACCCCGTAAAGGCTATTTAAATGCGTGATTGAGTCACGAAAGCTTATTGCATGTTGTTACATGTCCCATCCTATAAGTCCTAGAGGGTATTTAGGACCATTATTCCTATAGGGTAAGGACTAGGCTGAACCCTTAGGTTTAAAGGACAAAATGCTACGCGACATACATAATAAGTAGGGCTACTATAAAAAGAGAACATACAAAGGCAAATAAAAGGCTCAGAGATCCCTCCATAGGTAAACATGTATTAGCACCTCTAACACATTTAAGGTCTCAAGGATAAGAGTTTTAAAGAAAAGGAATAAGCGACAACAGTTGAGTAAGTAAGAAAGCGAAGGGAACTGTTAAAACCTGGTTTGAAAAGGTAAATACTTTAAAATACAGTAGTTTAAATCAAAGCAACACGATTTTGGGAAGAAAAGGTAGCCCAGCAGTTTGAAAACTTAATAGAGTAAGAATAAAAAACCAGTGAGAGTAGATATGTGATTTCAAAGACTTTTTTCCAGATAGAGATGGAGTTTAAGTAAAAGAATGAATTTCAGAGAGTCACAACATGAATGAAAGCTGCATAATTCAAATTAAACAAAAGCTGGTTGATCTTAAACTGATAAGAACATGATTAATCGATTTTTATTAGGGCCTAAAGCTTGCCTAGGCGACGTATAGGTAGCTTAATTACCTTAAAGGGGTGAACATGTATATTTAATTCCAGTTTTAAAAGGAAGCAGTTAACCAAGCTTGTAATAATGGTTTTAATTATACCGGTGAGCCATTCAGCTAATTGCAACTCGAACGGAATAAAACCCTAAGTAACATGGTGTCTAATGCACACAAAAGACCTAGAACATGGTCACTAAATGCCAGTGAGAATGCAGCAGCAGTTTTATGACAATTATTTGTTTGTTATTAACGGATCATGATTACAAATGAGTTTAATAACGGGCTGAAAGTAAGAGCCTAAAAATAGGAGCTCTAATTGTATGAGATGTGTGTCCTATGCAGGATATCTATTGCACAAATAAGTAAATAAATTCCTATAAGCATGTTTTCTACTCATTACTTATACTACATATGCATAACCCCACCCAATTTTACTATAACCCCAATCATTCATTTACAAATTATTACAAACCAAGATAGCTAAATTATATAGTGAAGAATCAAATAAGAAATTATTCTATAGAGAGCCTTCAACCAGGCCCAATCTTCCAACCTCACATCTTTCAAGTTTCACAGCCATGGTCTGGGTGCGGCAAAGCTCCCTAGAGCCCCATTGGATCCCTGGCCAATACCAGCACCCAACATTTACCAAAATGTAGAACAAGTGCAGTGTTGAATTACCAGCCTTGTGTATCAAAGTTCAGTGAGCATTCAAAGGTATCCAAAGCAATGCTTACACTAAGGGTGTAGAACCTCATCCCTAAGAGTAGTGAGAGTGTATGATAGTGTCTTAAAGAAATTGAGTTGAGAAAGAAAACAGTATTAAAAGATGATCCATAAAGAACCAGTTTTTGCAAGAAACAATAGAATAGTGTGACTGTTTGCTAGAAGGTGAGTAGGACAATCCCAGGACTAGAATACCACACATAGTTCAGGGAAGCAAACTCAAACAGGGGAAAGGGGAATAGGGACAAGTAGTTTGCATATAAAAGCATAGACATCGGAGAAAACATTTAAGAACTTAAACAATCACAACATATTTCATCCCAAAAAGGTTCAGGTTTACATGCTGATAATGTACTGGGTTAGGGGTGGGGAAGAACATGCATTAAACAAATAAGGGAAGCAGGAGGCGTGCTGAATTAAACTAAAGATAGTCACATCAATGAACTTACACAGAGGCATGCTAGTTGCAATAAGAACAACATAACCATAAGTAGAAGCATAAAAGAAACAAGAGGTAGTGCAATACACATAAAAACAAGTTGTTTTGGAAATTGTAAATCAAATAGAGGACATACCAGTCACGAGTGAGATAATATAGAGCAGTAATGTGCATGGAAGTAGAGCAGTAGTGTGTGTAGACCAAGAGAAGTAATGTATAGAGCAATACAGCAGTAGAGTAACAAGTTACCCTATCTTGGCATTCAGCCGACTAGGTAACCAGTAGTCAATAAGAGAAGTGAGACAGAATGTGTGGAAAAATAAGAGAGAACAGTGAGTATGCTTATGTGTGTAAGAGAGAGTTCAGAATAGTGTTTGTTCGTGTCTTATGCCAAAGAGAGGGTAGACTATTTATAGGTTTGAAAATAAGAGGAAAATAAGGTAATACGTATAGACTGATCATAATTTTAGAAATAATACCAATTAGAATCAATTAAACACTCGGACACCCTTCAATTAGGGAGTCACAGTTCAAACGGGTACAAATTGGATCAAATAAGGAAAACAATTATTTGCAAGACGTATATTTCCATAATAGGATTAGTAAAAGTATGATGCATGTGATAAGGACTGAATACAGAATATTTTCAAGTAAGGAAAGTATAATGACAGCATATTGTGCACGCAAATTAGTTCAAAGAATTATGGATAAGAATGAAAATCACAGGGAATGAGTACTAAGTAAGGAGAGCATTTCCAAAATAAGGAATCAAAATCAGTGTAAAACTTCTAAGGAAAACATACACAAAATCAGGGATTTGAACATATGCACAAAATCAGCAGAATATTTGGTAAACGATGAACAATTAGACCTATCAAACACAATAGGCAAAAAAATCAGAGAATCCTAAGCAAGAAATAACGGAATCAGTACAAGGCTGGAACCCTAATAATAAAATTAAATCATAGAACTAGGAGAACAACCATAATGTCACACAAACAAGAAAATAACACAAACACATAATACTCAAAAATTAGAAGATATAGTGATTTCGAAAGGGGTTCAGAAAACCGTAGTTATTAAAAAAAAAGGAACAAAACGTTTAAACTTGAACAATCGTGAAGATCGAGTAGAGAGTAGTGTAAAATACAAAGGTGTGAGTTAAAATCATTAAAAAATACAAAGATTTGAGAGGTTGGGTAGAGATTAGGGTTTCATAAGAAACCAGTGAGAAGTAAGAGAAACCTGGCTGCGAAACTCAGCAATAATGGTGTTCATAGCACCATCGTGCAAAAACCCATCGGAGAAAGGTCGTAGATACACCAAGCCAAGCTTTCAGTGACTATCTCGTATGGTGGAGGCTTTTGGGGTCTCAAAGATAGAGGTAATCAACGAGATAAGGCTTTACGACGACTGTTGGTCGAAAGAGGTGAGGCTGGAGGTGGTCGGAGAGGCGGTGGATTCATCGAAGAAGAAGAGAAACACAAGGTTCTAGAGAGAAGAGAGAGGGGGAGTCAATATATATATATATATATATATATATATATATATATATATATATATAGAGAGAGAGAGAGAGAGAGAGAGAGAGAGAGACCATCTCGGAAATGAGGGGCTTGGGGTGGGGGGAAAATTGGATTTAATTGAGGAAATCAAATCTGGACCATTGATCTAATTTGATCAACGGCTCAGATTAAATTGGAGCCAGGCCTGGTTAATTAATTGGGTATGGGTCGGGTTTAAATCAAAATTGGGCTGGGAAATTCGGGGGTTTTATTTGGATAAAATTGAAATGGTAATGGGCTATATATTAAATATCCAATTTCCCCCCTTTAAATTTATATAAAAATAGTTAAAGTAATTTTTAATACAAAGTAAAAGCATTGAACTAGTTAATAATGTAGAAGTATTAGTCTAAAAATACTGGAAACTATTTTATAATTATAAAATGTTGTTAATTGTAAAATAAGCTATAATTGTAATTATACCCGATTTAGCTATAAAATACCAGAAAAATATATAAAAATATGCAAAAAGTTACCTTAATCATGTTTTGGTGTAAATATGAGAATAAAATGAGTTACTCACCAAAAAATGATAATTTTGGGAATATTTATTGAATTTTGTAGTATTAAAATAGACAATAAATTGGTTTTGAAAGCTTTTAAAAATTTGAAAAAATACTAAAACACTTGGGTATGCTCATATATGCATATATATGTTATTTTGAAAGTATTTGAAGTATAAAAATACCTAAAGAAAAATTGGGTATCAACACTATATACACAAGAGCAACAAGAAAGCAAGCGTCCACCTTGGGGACTATGGCTTGGCGGCCTCGTCCTCGCCATTTTCAGCATTGGAAAAAAGTAACTTGGCATCATAATCCTCCGACTTGGCTTGCTTTATCTCCTCCAAAAGATGGAAACCCCTGGCGTGAACTTCCACAATAGTTTCCCTTCGAGATTTGCACTTTGCGCACTTTTTACTGCTGCTCGCACGACCAAAAGTTCTCCTTAGCCCAGCTCTAGCAGTGGCAACACTCTTCAAATAGGTCGTCGCTCTCTGATCCACCCTAATTCTACTCATCAAAACCTGGGCATTCACCACCTTGTCCTAGGCATTCACCACCTCGGCCTTCGCCTTTGAAAGCTCAGACTCGAGCCCCGTGGTCATGTTCGCCTGTGCAAAATCATTCGTACGAGGGGTCAGTATTTTCATCTCCAAGGTAGAAGCTTTAGAAAAATCACTCTCCTAGGATGCAACTTGGGCATTTGTATGGGATTGCAGCTCGTCGAACTCACGATTGACCCTGTCAACCTCCTCCCAGAGCCGCTCCAGCTCCTCCATTTTGCTCTCCAGCAAAAATGGCGAAATGTTAACCCCCAAAAATAGAAGAAAGAGCATATGTCAACATGAAACACAAGATGTACCTGTATCTCGAGGCAGCTCTCGGAGTCTCGGCTTCGACCCACCTCGCACCGCATGGATACCAGCTCTCTTTATTTTTTCTCATAAAGAAGCTTTTCTCCCTATACAAAGTTCTCCGCAACTGAGCCTCATAATGACGTAACTCGAGTTTGATCTTGTTGAAGGAATGTGAAAGAAAACTCAATAAGAAAGGAAAAGCGTGAGGCCGGAATAATACTATGTCGGCTACCAAAGTACCATAGAGCCGAGTCGCTGAGCCTCACTAAAAGCCGATCCAACGTCTGATAGATTAGTGTCCCCCAAAGCGCCATCAACAGAAATGGGGAATGTTCTTTCGATAACGGAAGCCCACGAAACTGAATGATCGATCGGGTCACCTCTCTCGATTCGCTAGGAAAAACTCGCCCTGCTGCAAGCCTCCTCACGCCCCAAAGATTCTTTTCGTTTATCATCGACTCTAGACCCCAAGGTCGGTAGTCTCTCCTCCTTTCCTAGGGAGCACGATATCATTTTAGATAAATCTATGGTACCTGCGGTGGATAAATTAGTATGTTGAAAAGAAAAAACACCATTTTGGGAAAACAAGTCACCAAGCTCCTACCATGATGTTTTTCCACCCACCTCCCTTCAGACAGGTCTCGCCACCTGCACCTGTCATAAGTCGACTAGGATACCAGCTTGCGAGACCACTCGGATAAATCAGGGACCTCGTTCAGAAACTATAGAGTAGCTACAAAAATGAAATAGAAAAATGTCATTACGGAGCCTGCTTCCAATTAAAATGACGAAAAAATAGGTGCAACACTTACGTGTGAAGTTCCATTTCTCAGGAAAGGACTGAAACTATCCAGGAATGATATCGATTATTCAAAGTCGAATGAACTGATTTTTCCATCCATGGTTCTCATCCTATACATTGTTAATAATAGGAGCTCGGGTGGATCGATATTGTAGAACAATCAAACCTTGATAGCGAAGTGGTCGATATAACCTCACGAGATGACTAAGGGTAAACTCAATCCTGGTCTTGTTGGTAAAATATCTTATCATCTGCACTATCATCCAAAGGAATGGGTGAGCTTTCACCAAGGTAACCCGATATCTCCAACAAAACTCAAGCACGACCCGCTTGGGGGGACCCAACGCAAAACTATGCATGTATACACTCAAAATCCCCTCAACATAGGTCATGATTCTCTCCTCAGAGGAAGGCACTTGCAATACCACGCCTTCCCCCCATTCATAATCTATCCTAATCATCTCGAAGTTTTCCTCTCTCGAGATATATTTCGATGCATGCTCCTGATGTCTTGGAACAGTGGGGGTTTCCCCAACACAACATCTTTTATCAGGGGAAAAGTACCTCGAGGCCCATTCTCCGGGCACCAAAGGCATACCATCGACCAAATGCAGAACATAAGCAGAACTCCCTTCCCTTCAGTGGGCAGAGGTCGACATATCAGTCATGACTATGGTAATATGAGAAAGGGGAAATATGAATTTGAGCAAAGATTTTGAGTTAAAACAACAAGAGAAAAAGCACAGAGTGTCAGGTCCAGTGGTTACTCAAAGCAGCAGAATCTCCACTTGAGAGGTGAATGAATGAATATATAGTGGTAGGGCAATAGATACTCGCCTACCATAAGGCTAACTAATTCTGATCTGTGATGATCCGGCCCGCCATCACGTGAGTTATCGCCCTGTTTCCCCATTTTATGCTTCTATATGTTTCATTATATGTGCTTGTAGAGTTTGAAGTGATTCGGATAGAGTTTGGTTGGAATTGAGACAATTAGTCTCTTTAAGAGAATGCTAGATTGGAAAAGTCAACAGAATGTTGACTTATGAGTTGTAGGGATCAGAATGTATTTCCGACAATTCGGCTAGTTTCGGGTGGTGATTTATGGCTTGGGAGTGAAATCAGAATTGAATTTAGAGGCCCGGTGTAGAATTAGGCTTGAATTGGCGAAGTTTGAATTTTGGCAGATTCTAGTTGATAGGTGAGATTTTGATCCGAGGGTTGGAATGGAATTCTAAGAGTCGTAGTAGCTTCGTTAGGTGATTTTGGATACGTCTGCAAAATTTCAGGCCATTCGGACATCGTTTGGTTGGGTTTTTGATCGAATATGAGTTTCGAAAGTCTTAAGAAAATTTAGGCTTGAATCCGTGGTAATTTGATGATTTTTGTGCTGTTGTGTGTGTTTTTGTGATTGGAACAAGTTCTAATGATGTTTTATAGTAGGTTGGTGTTTTTGGTTGAGGTCCAGGGGGCCTCGGGATGGATTCGGGTGGTCAAAAGGACTAATTTCCATGTTAGAAGATAGCAGATTTTCAGAAAAGATTGCAAAAGAAATTCCTTCTACGCGTTCGTATGAGGAAGGATGCGAACGGGTAGAGTTAGCTAGATTGGGGCTGGAATTTGGCTATCGCATTCGCGTAGGGTTTGTTCGCATTCGCGATTAAGAGGAGGATTGAGCATCGTGAACACGTGGTCAGACGCATTCGCGTAGTAGAAATTACCTGGAGCATCGCGGTCGATGGCTAGTGGCGTGTTTGCGTAAAGGAAAATTTTGGTCATTAAGGAACTATGCTTCGTGATCTCGTGCCTGGGGCCGTGATCGCATAGAGTAAAAATCTGGGCATCAAAATTCATTTAAGGGTTATTTCATCCGCGACCTATGCCATTCTTCCTCCATTTTTGCACTACCTTGGGAGCTTGTTGATAGAATTTGAAGGGGGTTTCTACGGGAAGTGATTGAAGGTAAGTCTCGTGGCCAAGATACGTCATTTAATCGAAGAATCATCCATTAATTCTCTGAATTTGGGCATAAAATTGAAGAAACTAGGGCTTGAGTTTTGATATTTTAAATTGGGATTTGATAGGTCATTTGAGCTCGAATTTGGGTGTTCTTGGTATGTATGAACTCGTGGCGAGACGAGGATTCTGGAAATGTAAGTTTCGTAATTTTTCGAAAAGCGGGTCCCTAGGCTCAGGTTTTGCTAGTTTCGAGATTTTTGTTATATTTCAATTGTTTTCGATTAGGTGTTGTCCCATTAGCATATTGTAATTAATTCGCTCTATTTTTTGCTAGACTTGACGCGCATGGAGGCCGATTTGAGGGGCAAAGGCGTCGTAGGCTTGAGATTTCGCCGGATCGAGGTGAGTAATATTTGGAAATGATATCCTGAGGGTTTGAAACTACAGATTTGCACATCTTAGTGCTGTATTGTGGTGACTTGCACGCTGGACCTGAGCGTGGGGTAGAGCACCATTGGGGTTTGTGACTTGGTCCGTCCTAGTTATTGATTTTCACTGTGAAATTTCAAATGATTTGTTGTTATCATTATAACTTGGGCTCATTGCCATACATGGGGCTTATTGCCGATTATTTGAACTCTTTATGAACTATCATCAAAGTTTTCCTCACTATTTGAAAGATTATTTGAAATCAGTCTATGTGATTTACAGTGTTTCATGAACTCAGCTATATTTTCCTCAAACTTGGAGTTTTAATTGATATTTGAACTATTGTTTGAGCTGAGTATTATTGTTTTACGGATGCCTGAGGGGCTTTTGACTATTTTGGACTTATTGAGGTTGAGGGCCATATGTGAGGGCATGAAGATAATGTAAGGAGGCTTTCAGGCCTCGAGTGTTATGTGAGCATGTGCATATACATGCATGGATCATACTGCATGCCACAGTAGCATATTGCATGGATCGGACTGCATGTCGCAATAGCATATTGCATGGGTCGGACTGAACGCCACAGTACTATATTGCATTGATCGGACTGTATGCCACAGTAGTATACTGTATGGATCGAACTGCACCGCAGTAGTATATATTATATGGATCGGACTGCATGTTGTAGTATTATTGCGCTTGTGCTGTAGGAGCCCCTCCGGAGTTTGTACACACCTCCAATGAGCGCAGGGTACCCATGGATCGGGCGCACTATAGTGGTCATGTGCATTGCACTGCATTCACACATTCACTCCTGTTTGTACTACATGGCACGACATTTAACACTCATATATCATCGGCATACATACTGTCACTTGCCTCGTTGACTAGATACCCTGGTGTTATATGTTAAGGAGTGCTGAGCCCGAGAGCCTGATGTTGTAAGTATTGAGCTGGGAGTGAGCCCGCGGGGCGGATATTGTACTGAGAGGTTGATACTCAACCTGAGGGACAGGTTTCTGATTACTTCCTACTTGTTGAAATTATCTTTGCAACAGTTGGAAAAGCATACTTTCAAAAGAGATTATGAACTGATCTTGAGATTTTCTAAAGGGATTTTTCACAGTATTTCGGTTTTTCTTAAAAAGGGTTGTTCTGTCTTTTATAGCAGTTTGGTATTCTCATACGTGTTTTCTTATCGCTCAAATATTATTCTCTCTTATTACCACTGAGTTGGAAGTAGTCACTTTACTCCCTGCAGCTTGCGTGCAGTTGCAGGTATTGTTCACCCGGTAGCGGTTTATTAGCAGGATCGAACGTCATACTTTAGTAGTTGAGCAAGGTGACCGCCCGTGTTCGCGCCACCGCATTCCGACTTTGAGTTCCACTTTTACCTTGTATATATATTTTGTTGGCTCAATGGTAGTGTCCCTACTCATTAGATGCTCGTGACTTGTGACACCCCGGTCGGGTTGTATTGAAATGAAATTTCATAGTTAAATGTCATTAAGTAGTTTTTCTATTCATTTATGTTTAATAGATGCTTAAAGAGGATTTGGGGTTGTTGGTTGGCCTTGTCTTCACAAGAGGCGCCATCACGACCGGGTATGAAATTTGGGTCGTGACAAGTTGGTATCAGAGCCTAGGTTACTAGGTCTCACGAGTCATGAGAAGGGTTAGTAGATCTCGCTAATCACTATGGAGACGTATGTATTTATCCTCGAGAGGCTGCAGAACCTTTAGTATAACTTCCCATTCTTGGAATTCTTATCGTGCGTACTTGGTTCAGTTTGAGGTGACTCTTGAAAATTCATTCCACATGTCTGTATGCGCATGTTAGCACTCAGTAGTATATGTTCCTAGATGGCTTGTGATTCCCCGATCGAGGGGCGAGAGGTAATCTCCGTGAGTTCATGTTGGGCCAGTCTGGAGGACATGAGGCCGGAATTTGCATATGGCTTGAGCACCGAGGTGCTGATTGTGTGAGCAAGTGTTTTGAACTTACATGTTCAGTGTTGTTCTTATTAGCCAGAATGGCGACTGGATATCCATGTGATGAGTATGTTAGTTCTGCGAGGTGTATCTATATAATTTTGGTAGTGACGAAGAATTCTTATGGATAATAGATGAGTTGTTAAGTGTTTGTTTCCTATTGCAGTCTGTTGTGTAGCTCGAGGCATGGGCATGTGAAGAATATTTTCATATCCCCTAGCTGGAGAGTGAGGTGCAATACATGTGGCGGTATGAGTCCTGACTCAGAAAGACTAAATGGTTGTGCATTATGTATATGATGGTTGAAGGTGTGTGGAAATATTGAAATGAGGCGAAGCTGGTGGGTTATCTCCTACAGAGGGTTTTGAGCGGTATGATCCTTATGTGTATGTAAAATCTCATGTGTAATTGAAGGGTATGTGTTGTATTTTGAAGAATTGGGACGCTTAAGAAAGTGGACTCAGCGGATGTGGAAATGAATGCGAGATTTGCGGAGAATGTCAGTGCTAGATGATCTGTGTATTCACAAAACTTGTAAATGATTTGAGTTTGATCTCATTGTGACATCATTAGAGTAAAAGTGTTATGAGTTGCTAAGAGTGCATTAATATATGGCTTCGAGCCAAGTTGGGGAGGTTGTTGTTGGTTAGCTGATTGCATGGTTATGTGCTACGTCGGTTCTGTTTTGAGATATGATGGCGGATCATCTTTGGTTACAGAAACTGAGCCGAGGATGGCACGTGTGAAGGAAAATTTCTACAAAGGTTATATGGTGCTTTCGTAAATGTGAGAAAGTACTAGGATGTTTTAAGTTGTTGTTGATAAAGAATGCTCAACGTGTAGAGAAGAAAGATGGTTGTTGTATCGGTATGAAATCATATTCTGCGGTGTCTGAGTACTAATAAGGTACGAGTTGTTCCGTTCATTTAGGGCAGGTGAATTACAGCTGAATAAGAGTGAATGACTCTCGAGAATGGTTTTACTATGTTCTAGATTTTCCATGTAACAATCAGGTGTCTTAAGTTTGTGTATGTGGCTAGAGACTGCGTTTTCATTATAAAAGATCAAGACGTGTGGTAATTTATGTTAATTATGGGATTATATGTATTCGTATTTGGAAGTTAATGGTAACGAATTCAGATTCACAGGAAGTTCTTCAAGGTAGAGCATTTTGAAATGTGGTATTTCTGGGAAGCGTTCGAGAGGGTATTCAGTGACCTTTGGGTCTTAGATAGTGTGGTCTTATGTGCGAGTCTCGCATGGTAACCTGGGGCAAGGTATTGTGGTGCTACAACAAGGGAGGATATCAAATCAAAGATGAATCGGGAAGGAAATTGGATAAATGGAATAGCTTGATAATGAACCAAGTCGGTATGAATATGATTAATCCTTTGTACGTGTTGTTCGAGGTAATGAGTCTTACATGTATTGTGCATCAAAGCTTTTAAGTGTTGGCATTGTGATTAACTTGGTTTGGGTAGAAGGATTCAGTCCTGGCAGTTTAGCTTGTGAAATGGAATTGGGAGAAAGAGCTCTTGATGTGTTTTACCGTGGGTTGAAAATGAGTATATTCCTATGGGTATGTGAAGCTTGGAGTGTGTCATAATTTTTCTCCTATATGGGATCATGAAATTTCTCGACTAGTTAAGTGCGTCGATGTCTGCAGCGCATGAGAGAGATAGAAGCCCTTAGGTTATCCTAGTTTGGTATGGTATGTGTGTTATGATACAGAGAATTGAGATTTGCATGTTCAAGGTTTTGGTTCAGTTCATAATGGGAAATCATAAAATTCTTGAGCAGCACGGACAGCTACATGTGAGTAATGAATTGATCTTACAATGATTAAGGTAATGTAAATTGACGATACGTCAGTAGTATTGCGACATTTTCTTGTTGGATCGACTGCGGATATTTGAGTTTGTTGATGGCGCATGAAATTTTAAATATCTTTCGTGGTATGAATGGATACTTGATGTGTGTTATGTATTCGTACGGCGGAGTGAGGGATCAGGCATAGTGATTCATGTGTTATATGTATTGGAGACTAGAAGTTCTCGTGATCTGACCATGTGGTGGTTGTGGGTCGTGTATATCGACATTGTCTAGAAGTTGTTGGAAATTGGAGGTCTGAGTGGATCTTTCTGTGCTTGGTATGTTAAATTTAGGTTATGATATTAGATTGCAAACTGGTTGTTCCAATGTCAAGTTGTCTAGACTAATATGTTATGGGCTATGTCGAAAAAAGCCACAGGTTGCGTGGTAAGGTGCATCAACTTATTGTTCTAGCAGAGTAGTTTATATTTCAAATACAGTGGATGGTTGGAAAATATTGCTTTGTTAATTGGGCCTTCGTGGCGGATGTCAGTGCAGAGGTTTCTACCATTGATTCAGTTTCGGGGCTCGGGTTATGCTAGCTTCGAGATTTTCGTTATATCTCGATTGTTTTCTATTGGGTGTTGTCCCATTACCATATTGTGATGTGTTCGCTCTATTTTTTGCTAGACTCGACGCGCGTGGAGGCCGATTTGATGGGCAAAGGCATCGCAGGCTTGAGATTTCACCGAATCGAGGTGAGTAATATTTGGGAATGATATCCTGGGGTTTGAAACCCCGGATTTGCACATCTTAGTGTTGTATTGTGGTGACTTGCACGCTGGACCTGAGCTAGGGGTAGAGCACCGTTGGGGATTGTGACTTGGTCCGTCCCGGTTGTTGGTTTTCACCGCGAAATTTCAAATGATTTGTTGTTATCATTATGACTTGGGCGCATTGCCGTACTTGGGGCTTATTGCCGATTATTTGAACTCTTTATGAATTATCATCACAGTTTTCCTCACTATTTGAAAGATTATTTGAACTCAGTCCATGTGATTTACACTGTTTCGTGAACTCAGCTATATTTTCCTCAAACTTAGAGTTTTAGCTGATATTTGAACTATTGTTTGGGCTGAGTATTATTGTTTTACGGATGCCTGAGGGGCTTTTGACTATTTTGGACTGATTGAGGCTGAGGGCCATATGTGAGGGCATGAAGATGATGTAAGGAGGCTTTCAGTCCTCGAGTGTTATGTGAGCATGTGCATATACATGCATGGATCGGACTACACGCTGTAGTAGCATATTGCATGGATCGGGCTGCACATTGCAGTAGAATATTGCATAGGTCGGACTGCACGCCGCAATAGCATATTGCATGGATCGGACTGCACGCCACAGTAGTATATTGTATGGATCGGACTGCACGCCGCAGTAGTATATTATATGGATCGGACTGCACGCCGCAATATTATTGTGCTTGGGCTGTAGGAGCCCATCCAAATTCTGTACACACCCCCATGAGAGCATGGTACTCATGGATTGGGCTACGCGCTGCAGCGGTCATGTACATTGCATTGCATTCACGCATTCACTCCTGTTTGTACAACGTGGCACGTCATTTAGCACTCATATATCATTGGCATACATACTGTTACTTGCCTTGTTGACCAGATACCCTGGTGTTATTTGTTAAGGAGTGCTGAGCCCGAGAGGCTGATGTTGTATGTTGTGAGTTGGGAGTGAGCCCCCGGGGCGCATACTGTACTAAGAGGTTGATACTGAGCCCGAGGGGCAGGTTTCTGAGTACTTCCTACTTGTTGAAATTCTCTTTGCAACTGTTGAAAAAGCATACTTTCAAAGGAGATTTTGAACTGATCTTGAGATTTTCTAAAGGGATTTTTCACAGTATTTCGGTTTTCTCAAAAAGGTTTGTTCTGTCTTTTATAGCAGTTTGGTGTGCTCATACATGTTTTCTTATCGCTTAGATATTATTCTCTCTTATTACCACTGAGTTGGAAGTACTCATTTTACTCCCTACACCTTGCGTGCAGTTGCAGGTATTGTTCACCTGGTAGCGGGTTATTAGCAGGACCGAAGGCCATATTTTGGTAGTTGAGCAAGGTGACCGCCAGCGTTCGCGGCACCGCATTCCGACTTTGAGTTCCAGTTTTACCTTGTATATATTTTTTATTGGCCCAATAGTAGTTTCCCTATTCATTAGATACTCGTGACTTGTGACACCCCGGTCGGGTTGTATTGAAATGAAATTTCATAGTTAAATGCCATTAAGTAGTATTTCTAATCATTTATGTTTAATAGCTGCTTAAAGAGGATTTGGGGTTGTTGGCTGGCCTTGTCTTCACGAGAGGCGCCATCACGATCGGGTATGGAATTTGGGTCGTGACATGGTCGTATTAACTTCCTTCTGTTTCAAGGTAAATGTAGTGACTTGACCACCCCGGTGTCCCTGCACCAGATGGCTCAGATGTTACTATCCCGTGAAATTCAAATGGCACCGAGGCCTCAAAGGCTCCTCGCTATCACTTGCACTGGCCCTAAAGAATCTGTCGATATAACTTCAGGACATGACCCGATTTAGGGATCCCGATTGCTCCGAATACGGTTTTCGAAAAGCTAATGCCTAAAGTCTAAGGTAAACACTGCTTGAGCAGTCGAGGTAAAGAGAACGAAAAGACAGAGAGAAGAAAAACTCTTTTCTTTTCATTACCAAAAAATATATATTTACAAGGGGCATCTTCACAAGACTCACCCACCGGGGGGTACATACATAGAAAAGGGGGACAAAGGCAACACTAGGCCTACTCTTCATCACCACTGTCCCTCGAACCATCTACGGGATCTTTGTCTGGAACGATCAAAAGCGCCAAGTTTCGTTCTCGGGCCTCCTCAATTCCAACTAACAGATCGATTCCCCCGGCCTCAATCTCCTCCAATGTTTTTCTTCTTGCCTCCGCCCTAGCATGTTTGATGGCCGAGTCAGTTTTTGCTCAGCCTTTAACGACACATCATGGGCCATTTGATCCTTTATGGTTGCGTCCTTCAGGTAAGTTGATACAATTCTTTTGATCTTGGACTTAGCCACAACCAGCTCAGCTATCTCCTTTCGAGCATCTTTGAGAAATTCAGGGGTCAACGCCAACTCCGAGGTCACTGCCTCATTTTGTCTCCTCATCCCGAGGATCTCCACATCGAGCCGCCCAATCTGCAAGCCGTTTTGCTCGACCTACGAAAAAGAAAAGTAAACCGGTCAACGTCAAATTATGGGAACAAGGTAAAAACTCATGCATATTGGAATACCTGCTCGACAAGGGCAGTTTTTTCTAAGAGTGCTCCCTCCAAAGTAGCCCAGAGCTTGCCTGACTCTTCCTCCTTCTAGAAAAAATGAGCCCCCGACTCTCGTAGTCTCAAGGACAGCTTCTCGAGCTCCTCTTGACATGAAAGCTCCTCGTTAAGCCTAAAAGGGGCATGATCGTATATCTCCTTGCACTACAGCAAAACAAAAGAGTTAGAAGAATGAAGAAAGTTACCGAGGTTAAAAGAAATATACCTAAAACAGTTATCGCATGTTGCATGAACCTCTCACCTGCCTTGAAGCGTCAAGATCGACATTCCCACTAACATAATCAAAAATATTTACAAGCGTGCCTACTCCTTGAAAGGACCCTCGATTTTGGCGGTGTTTGGACCTAGAGCATCCCTTAGCTCCGCTAACAAAAAATGGGAACCGAAAATGAAATCACCCATATCTTGAATGTCCCCAAAGTGTAGTTCATGCTCCTGAAAAACTTCGGGTCCCGACCCTTCAGGGCCAGCGGCAACGGTCCCCCCAATAGGTATTGCGACGAACCCGATCATGGGAATCCAAGGCCACACTGATGCCATTCTTGATTACCTCTGGTATATTGGGCCGACCTCAGTCACTCGTCCCCGATTCGACAGCTTCCAATCGGGGTACCAACGTGGCTCTCACGTTCATCCTCGGCCTCTCCTCTAAGTGGTACATGTTCTCATCACCATTTTCATCATCGGTATTGAGGCTTGCCTCGGAAGCAGAAGCTGCTTTGCCACAAAAGGGTCAGCAGCCTCCTTGACTTTTATTTTATTTCCCTCGGCAAGCTCCGAAACCTCCGTCACGCCTCCGGGGGTGTTCTCATAAGCATATTCTTACAGAGGACTGCACAAGCACAGCATGCACAACTTGTAAACACAAGAAGGTACAAGAAAAAACATAGAGTTGAGACGTAGGCGGCGAGAGAAACTTTACCATGATTTTTGGCCACCCACCGCGTTTGTCCATATCAGTCCAAGACCGTGTAAGATACAGAATCTTTTTCTACAGCCGCTCAATCCACCTCGACAAATCCGAGATCGCTTCAGGATACTAAGCGGCAGCTGTAGAAAACAAAAAGAGGTTATCTTTTTAGAAAAAGGAAAGAAGATCTTAAAACATGTCTGAAGGAAAAAATACCCACGTTGCATGTTCCACTTCAATGGGAAAGGCACCATCTCAGTCGGAATGATGTTCGAGGTTCTAACTCGGACGAACCTACCCATCCATCCCCAATCTTTCTCCTCATCGGTGCTCGAGAAAAATGATTTCTTGGATCGATGACGAAGCCTAATCAAGGCTCGATAGAACTGGGGGTTGTACATTCTGATCAAATAATTTAAGGTTAAGGTCTCACCCTCAACCTTATCATTAAAATAGCAGAGCATCAAGACTATCCTCCAAAAATATGGATAGATTTGACCGAGCGTCACCTAATATCTGTTGCAACAATCGAGGATGACCGGATCTATCCTTGGGGGAGGGGACCCAGAAGGCTCAACCGGACTCAAAGTAAAAGGATAGGTATATAACTGGAGGAACCATCTTTGTGATCCATTATGTTCTTATCAAGACCTGGTATTTCCACCTCCTCTGCCGTCTTTCATCGGTAGTCCTTCCCCGCATCGGTCACGATGTTGATGAACCGGGACACGTGTTCACATTGCCTCGGTGTAGCAAGGGGTGTATCGATCACATTATCTTTTGACTTGTCAAGATCAGGGGGAGTACATTGTCCTAGAGTGGGTATCACCTTCATTTTCTCCTTAGATGACCGAGATAAAGAGGCAACTTTGTTCCACTGAGGAACCGTCCTGTAAGTTCTGGCTATTGCGATGGTCAGATTTTCTATAAGAAAGTGAAAGGGAATAATGTAGAAGGAGATGGGTCTGGATTCGCGAATTTGAAGATGTTGGGAAAATAAGGATTATCATAAGGTTGATGTATTTATAGGAACCACATGGGCAGCGAAAGGGATGATCCAATAGAGGTTCGTGAATCTCTCGATAGTCGCATTTGACGGTGACTCTTACATGGATTTTTGGGACATGGCACTTAATGCCCTGATAGGCTGATGTCATGGTAATGATGTCCTCAGAACTAAGGTTCAAAATCGTTTCATATCACTTCGTTCTACGAAACGCGGAGACTATCTATATATGACGAAATCGGAGGGTCCAATTTCTTGTTATTAAGACATTTCGGGGGATCATCTCGAGATCTCAAGGCTGCGAGGCTGTGGTCAATCTCCCTCCATCGAGATGTTGACACCCGACCTGATGATAATGTTGTCAGCGGTCATGATGGGACTGGAGAGCTCCCAAGGCATGCAGCTAATACTGCCTGAGCTTGGTGTCATCTAGTTGTCCCATCCCCCTACTTTGGTAATTAATACTTTTGTAATATGTTGGAGTTCCCCTCCTATATAAAAAGGGTATTTGACACTTTGTAGGGGTTCGGCAATTGCTCCACAAGAAATACAAAAGAAAATATTCTCTTTGCTCTCTCATACATTTTCTTGATATTATTGTTTTCATTTATTGTGTTCATACTTGTTCCTTATTTATTGTCTATCATTGGGCAAAAAGAGCCGTGTTGATTATTTTATAAATGTTGGCCCTACCCCGATCACCCACGATAGCTCAAGCCTAAACCCTAAAATCAGCCTCGAAGCCCCAAATCGACAGGCCTGATGCTCCAAGTAGCTAGCCTATCGGTTTGATTGTATCTCCCTCCTTAACTCCATTTTGTCTTTAGATCTCATACGCTTAACATCAAGTTCTTAACAAACTAGCATTAAAATAGATCACGTATTTTTAGAGTTCCATCAATAAATTTAATTGTTATTACCATTTTTACGGGAAACAAAAGCCTTCGAAGCTTGATCCTTACATATTGCCGATTGATCTTTTTAAATATTTTTTTGTAGCCACCTACTTTCAAATTTCAAATTTGAAAGTTGATACTTTAAACTTCAAAGTTTAATTCTGAGCCATAAAAGTTTGCAAACATTTAAGTATAAAAATAACATTGAATAAGAAAAATAAAATTTACTTAAAAAAGAAATAGTCAGACCCGGTCTGAACCCGTTAAGCCCGAATCCGGACGGCCCCAAAAAACCCGAAAATACCCGCTAACATCCCGTTAACTCAGCCCTGAACGTTAAACGGACGGGCTGGGCTTTTTTGTGTTCAGCCCATCCCAGCCCGCCCGTTAAACACCTTTACTTTTGACCAAGTAAAACACTGTATATATTGTACTAACACTAAAATAGGAGACAAACAAAAATTCAACCAGATATGAGAATGAGGCTTCGAGGCTCTTCGTCACCAAAGACAAAGAAAAATCCAGCCAGATCTAAGAGTATACTATTCGAAAATCTGACCAGATCTGAGAGACCCTTCAATGTAGCCAATCATTAGCTGGTGATGATTGTTCGCCGGAGAGGACGAATCTTTGCTGGCAGAGCAACAGCGACGAACGAAACTGGCAGATCAGTAGCGATGGAGCAGCAACGACAGAGCAACAATAATGGATCAACGACGACGGATAAGATTGAATCTATTGGGAAGCAATTAAAAAAGAGGCGATTGTGTGTAGTTGAGATAGAGTTTGAAAGAAGGTATTTGCTATAAAACTCAAAAAGTAGCTACGTATTATAATTATTTTATATATTTATTTATGATAAATACCTATATCTATATCTATACTATATTAAAGTACGAAGGCCCTTAGTAAAATGTTGTTCGCCTTTTTTATCTATTTAAAGTAAAATTCATACTAGATAAATATTCATTTAATTATTTTCTAATATTTAGGGTTGAAAAATTTGTTAAAATTGGTTATTAAATATTTTTTATTTAAATTAAATACCTCAATTCTAGGACTTTAAAACATACTAAAATTTTACGTTAACTAAATATTTAATACTTAGTAAATGTTCTAGAAGTTCTTTCAAAGTTCAGCAATTAAGGGACATTATAATAATACTCTAATTGTATTGATGGTGAATAAATTAATTTTATAACATCAATGAGTAATAATTTTTTGAAGAACAATTTACGGCGGTGAGTATTTACAATAACTTATATTAATTTATTCTAATTACGTGATAAATAATGTGAGAGTAAAATTAAAAACTACTAAATGTATAGAAAAATAATATTTCACCTTTCTTTTCATTTTGTCTTCTTCAATCACTCTAGACTTTTATAAAAGAACGAAACTTCAAAATTATTGTTTAAAAATAAATTTTACACAGGACAAAATTATCGTTTAATTTATACTTTCTAATATTTAGGAATTAGCTATAATGTTGACTATTAAATCTTTTTTATTTAAACTATATAAGAGATCTTAATATTTAGGAATGTAATCATAATAAGATTAATTATATAAGTTGAGTAATTTAGTTTTTACAAAAATGCACCATTTTGGGAATTGTTATTTCACCGGCAACAATAATAATCCAAGGGATATTAGAGGTCTTCCACTTCAAAATACCAAGAGAACGAAACTTAAAGCAAATTGTACAAAAATCATATTCAAGAGCCCAAGATTATTTTAGGATTGCTAAAAGTTCAATATTTAACGTTGCCAATGTTAAAAATATTGCCTATTTAAACTAATTATTTTTAAATGTTTATAAAATATTTTCAAAAGTATTGTCATAGTCGATAAATCTATCTAGCGGATAGATACTGCATATAATCGTGAATAAATATCAAATTAGAAATGTGTGATTAACTGATATTACCAATTACAATTGAGCTAAAGAAAGTAATAGCATAAATAAGCATAAATATCCAAAATGCTCAAGCTTATTGAGCTAAACTCAAGGCACCTTCAGAAAGAGGTGTAAAATGTGAAAGGAATGTTGAAGACACTAGATGGAGGTGGAAGGACACTCAAATACTAATGAACTCTGATCTATACAAACTAAATTTGATCCAAAAGGACAGGGAGCTAATACTAGAATTAGAAAATGGTCTAACATACATGAAGAGGTGCTAAGACAAAAGTCTAGGGCTGTATGGTTAGCAAACGGAGATTCAAATACAAGGTACTTTCATGCACAATTGATAACTAGACAAGCAACGAATCATATATCTTCAATATGTAATGACCAAGGGATTATGCTGACTGACCCAAATTCAGAATGAGTTCATTAATTTTCTCCAGGAACGGCTGTGTACAAAAGCTGCAGAATTGCCTTGTTTAAACAGTGACATTGCAAAAGATGGTTATTGTCTAAATAAGGAGGAGCAGCAGGGGCTGATACAACCAGTGACTATGGAGGAAATTCTAAAAGCTATGAATAATCTGCCGACTGACAAAGCCCCTGGGAGTGATGGCTTTCCTGTAGAATTTTTCAAAGTCAATTGGGATGTAATGGGAGATGATGTTATAAAAGTTGTTCTTCAGTTCTTTGAAAAGGGGAAGATACTTAAGGAGATCAACATTACTACCATTACACTGGTGCCAAAAGTTCCAAATCCGACTCATATCAAGAAGTCCAGAACCATTGCATGTTGTACAACATTGTACAAATTGATAGCCAAGGTGATTACTAGCAGACTCAAACAAGTAGTAAACAAAATTGTTGGGACAGCACAATCAGCTTTTATTTAAGGTTGGAACATCCTAGACAATGTGATTGTGGCACATGAGCTAGTTAAGGGATACAACATGAAAGGAATGTCCCTTAGGTGTCTAGTGAAAGTGGATATCAGAAAAGCTTATGTTATTGTTGAGTGGGACTTTCTGAGAATGGTACTACTAGAATTTGATTTTCCAACTAAGTTTGTTCAACTCATCGTGGAATGTGTGTCGACTGTGAGTTATTCCATTATCTTTAACGGAGGACTCACCCCTAAATTCGAAGAAAAGAAAGGACTACGCCAAGGAGATCCCATATCATAACTTCTATTTGTTCTGATAATGGAATATCTGAACAGATCCTTGAAGCAGTTAAATCAAAATCCCAACTTCAACCACCATCTGAGATGCAGAAAAATGAAATTAACCCATATTTGTTTTGCAGATGACTTAATAATGTGATCCAAAGTTGATAGAATGTCAATTTAGTTGATGATGCAGGCATTTGAACACTTCTATGAAGTCTCAAGCCTCAAAGAAAATATGGAAAAGAGCTCTTTATATATAACAGGGGTGGATCAGCAGATGCAAAATCAAATCTATGAGGAGATGCACTTTGCAATGGGAGATATTCTCTTCAAGTACCTTGGTGTCCCCTTGTCTTCAAAAAAATAACAGTTCAACAATGTATGCCCCTAGTGGAAAAATAATTGCAAGGATCAGATATTGGGCTACAAAATTCCTATCATATAGTGGCAGAGTACATCTTATTAAGAGTGTAATTTTTGATATCCAAACTTATTGGTCGCACTTCTTCATGATTACAAAGAAGGTGACGCAGCTAATAACAAGTGTCTATAGAAAACTTTTGTGGATCGGACAATATGCAGCATCAAGAAGGGCCCTTGTCGCATGGGAGAGGCTATGTATGCCAAAATCAGCAAGGGGTTTGAACATTATTGAATTTAAAACATGGAATAAAGAAGCCATAACAAAATTGCTTTGAGCTGTCATTGCAAATAAAGACACTCTCTGGGTGCAATGGATCGACAATTTCTATATCATGGGTAGAAACATCAATACTCTGGAGACACCTAGACAAACATGTTGGCTTATTAGAAAAATGTTTGATGCAAGGAAATAGTATAGGGGAAATGACTTGTGTGAAGAGCTACAATAATTTACTCATGCTGGCAAGTTCATGATCAAGAAGGCATATAAACATTACTTCCCCATTATCCTAGAGTTATCTAGAGAAACCTTAGTTTGATTCCATGTTCTGTACTAAAATACAAATTTATACTCTGGTTGGCACTCCAAAGGAGACTTAGTATAGCAGACAGAATGGCTAAAAGGAGAATTCAAGTCCCTATGAACTGTGTACTATGCAGTGCTGATATTGAAGAAACTCACACTGACATGCTCATTGAGTGTGATTACTCCAAATAGATGTGGAGCTCCTTATTACGATGGATAGGTGAAAACAGGCGAGTAGGGTCATGGGAAGAGGAGATTGAGAGATTAGCAACCAAGCAATGCAAAAGCAAAGCACATGCAGAGGTGCTAAGATGGCTATTAGCTGCTACTGTCTACCATGTTTGGAATGAACGTAATGCAAGAAGATTTCAAGAACAGCAGCAGGAATGCATATTGAGACTAAGAGAGATCACCATTCAATTACACATGAAAGGACAACCTAGAAGTAGTTGGAAAAGACTACTTGATAGTTTGAACTCATACCCAAGTCTAGTATAGACTAGCAATTTAGTAGATATATAGAAGGGAGGAGTAATTGTAACTAGCGGAAGTTTAGGACTAGTTCTAGAGTGACCCTGTATTATGGCCCGAGCCTGAACCAGACCGGACCGGGCCCGTGGTCTTGACGGGCCTAACGGGCCTGGTGGGCCGGTCCTGGTGGTCTTGGGCCTGGTAAGAGTCTTAGGCTCGTGACGAGATGGTCCGCATTATTTAACCCGTGAACCCGAGACCGTTAGGCCCGGGACCGTCAGCCGGGCCTGGCCCGGTCCTGGCGGGCCTAAACGGGCCTAACGACTATATTTTTTAAAAAAATTTTAAAAAAAATACCAACTGACGTATTTTATAAAGTAGTCGTTTGGGCTACAATTTGACCGTTTGGAGGTTTATAAAATGGCCATTTGGCCCCTAAACTTTATATAATTACACTTTTACCCATTTCTCAACTATAAATACCCCCCTCATTCTTTCATTTTTATTTACCAATTCATCAATATATATCAATCTCTCTCAATCTGTCTTAATCTTTCAACTACAATTGCTTAATTTATTATTGAAAATTCGTATAAATTGTGAAGTTGTTGAATTGAAGTTTTCAAGTGTTCAACGATTTTCAATTTTCAAGAAGTTGTTCGGTAATCCGTTAAACTCTTTTCAACTCTTAAGTTTTAATAATGTATTTTTGTATGGTTTAGTTTGCATAAATATAATTAATATGGTATTTTCTTTGAAAAAAATATTTGGAAAATGAAAAGGTAAAACCGGTGAAAGTAGTGGCCATAATACTACCCTTCCTCCGGCTCCTTGAACTAGAAAGATAAGCAAGTTGAAAGTAGTCGCCAATCTAGACGTCCTCCTCCTCCTCCCGTAATTCTTGGTAGTTATCACCCTTGTTTTCAATTTATCGGTAGTGAATTCCTACATGATGTTGCAGTAGGTGATAGATTAGATGATGAAATTATGAATGCTCTTTATCCTAATAAACATATCTTAGAGGAAAATGAGGATGATGATGATGATGAAACCCAAGCAGCAGATTTAGATGATACACCTACTAGTCCTGTTAATAACTCAAGTAATGCACCGGCCGACCCACCTGTAGAAACTCCAACTTTTAATAGACAACATGCTAAACGTCAAGAAACATCATTAGTTTGAAATTATTTTACTCAAGTGAGAGAACTAAATAACTCTAAGTGCAAAACTTGTGGGAAATTACTGGTTTATAAATTTACTGGAGACCGTAGCGGCACGGGTAGTTTGACTAGGCACATAAAAACACACCATAGAGATAAGGGTAGATTTTTGCAAATGCAAGCGCAGCAAGAGGGGACAAGTGTAGATTCTGCGGCTAACCCTAGTACAGGTTCAAATCTAGTTCAACCAGGAATTAACACTGTCACTGGAGATATTTTATGTTACGATCCAAATAGAGATCGTGAAGAATTCGCAAAGATGATTACTGTTATGTGCTTACCTTATACTTTTGCTTCTAATCCTAATTGGGTTCATTATAATAGAAGAGTTTTTAATCCTACTTATAAAGATTGGCCTCGCGCAACAGTTAAGGCCGATATTTATAAATTCAAACATGAATATGAACAATATTTGCGCTATTTATTTACTCATATACCTAATCGGATTTCTATACTACAGATATTGGTAGAAGTGGTAATGATTGTGATTATCTAAGTGTTACAAGTCATTGGATAGATGAGGAGTGGACAATGCAAAAACGTATAATTGTGTATAGAATAATTAATTCACGTCACACAAGTAAGTTTATAGCTAACACTGTTTCAGATATTTTTGCTTTAGCGATAAAATAATAGCAATTTCTATGGATAATGCTTCTAGTAACACTAGTGCTATAGGCATGCTTACAAAAACACTAAATCCTAGATGGTAATATATGTACGAAAGTTTAGTAGTTGCATATGAATATAGAAACTCAATTAATGTAACGTTTAATTCTCGGGTAAGTGGTGAGGATGAGGATGAGGATGATGAAATGCATACTACCCAAGATTGGACGAATGTTAAAATTCTTTTAGATTTTTTAGAACATTTCAAGTTGCTACAAATGCATTTTCTGGGCAATATTATCCTACTATTTCAAACTGTTTAGTTTATATTGCAGCACTAGCTGATTTGTTTGTTGAATTTGGCGAGGGTGGGGATATTTATAAACTTGCTATAAATGAAATAAAACAACAATTTAAAAAATATTTTTTCCTATCCCTCATATTTTTGGTGTTGCTGCAATGTTAAATCCTACAATGAAATTGGGACGTCCTCATTTTTGGTATTCACATATTTATAAGGCTTTAGATCTTTCAAACGAGGAAGTTGCTACACTTGCAGATGCAAAAGCTGTAGGAAATCATTCTATCCATGATATGTGTGCTTTGGTTGTATTAGCATGATTTCCAGGTATAGGTTTTGATGAATGACAAACAATGAAGTCAAGTGTCAAACAACGTTATTACATGACAAACAATCAAGATTGAATGCCAAGAAGCATATTGATGAAGGGATTGCATGGAAAAGCAAGACGAGCTCAAAAGTTCAAGACCGAAGACCCAAGGCGTAGGTCGTTAGGTAGAACCAATGTAAGAGCAACGTTAAAGTTATCTCGTCTTTTGGCTCAACATAGGTCATCATAAATATGCATAAAATCATTTTATCAATTCATAAATATCATAAACATATTCCAAATACTTCAAACAAAATAATTTTAACGTTTTCATTTTAACCAAAATAGTTTTTGAAGTAAGTTTTCGATTCTGGACAGAACAGCCAGATAATCGATTATCCTTAAGTTGATAATCGATTATGATGAGTTTCCAGCAAAACTGGAAATTCCAGCAAGGCTGCATATCACCTAGAGGATAATCGATTATCTGCCAATTTCCAGCTTAAACTGGAGATTCCGCAAGGGTCAATAATCGATTATCCCCTAGAGAATAATCGATTATTCACTGATCGTCGCCTTCCCAACGTTCCGTTTTATGAACGTTGAGAAGATAATCGATTATGTAAAGTGAATAATCGATTATCTTGGCATAAAATCAGCATGATTGATTGCCTAATAAGCAACGGACATACAACCTCTACCACCTATAAATAGAGGTCTTTTTGACTCATTTCACATGAACAATATCTCTCATTATTCTTGAACATATTGATAACATTTCTACATCATATTTAGAGCTTTTGTTGAGCCATTTGAGAGACAATTTTGTGTTGTTCATAGAGCTTATATTGTATCTCTTTATCTACTCTTCTTAGAGAGTTTTTGTTGTAAAAGAGAAAGGTTCTTGAGAAGACCATACCTTCTCATTGAGCGTTGGGTTTGCTAAGTACCTTCAATCTTAGTGTGTGAAGTCTTGTGGTGCGGTATCCACGAGCAAGGTGAAGTCTTGAGGTGAGGTATCCTCGAGCAAGTTGAAGTCTTGTAGAGTGTACATCTACGAGCAAGTGTAACAGTTTGTTAGGCACCCGTAAGCTTAACAGAGTTAGTGTAAACTCGAGAGAGTATCTCGGGGACTGGACTAACCACACGTTGTGGTGAACCAGTATAAATTTGGTGTATCCTCTCCTTACTCTTTTAATTACTGCACTTACTTTACTCCTGCAATTTCAATTCCGCAAAGTTTATCGACATTCTCGTGCCGCACTATTCACCCCCCCTCTAGTGACGGGCATAAATCCTAACAAAAGGATCAATTAAAATTAATGCTCAAACAGTTTATAATGCTTATCAACTTGCCTTAGAGCATGCTAGGCCAAATATTCCAACCCCTACTTCGTCTAGCTCACAACCGTCTAAAAGAGCTACGGGCTTAACAACTCTTAAATCTTGGACGGAGTTCCGGGGTTCTCAAGGTGATAATTGCGATGAAACTTCACACCTAAATGAGCTTCAAGTTTATTTGTCTCAGGGACTTGAAAAGGAGAACCCAAACGACTCATTTGATCTTTTGGAATGGTGGAAGTCAAGGGAAAAACATTTTCCGATTCTTGCAAGGATGGCTCGGGATATTTTATCAATTCAAGCTTCAACTGTTGCATCGGAGAGCGCATTCAGTCAAGCAAGAATGCAAATAGGTGATCATAGAGCGTCGATGAGGGATAGCTTGGAAAAATCGGTACTTTTTAAAGATTGGATCCGCACGGAAAGAAGAAACTTTGGAATTGCAGAATCACAACCGGCGATAGATGAAGCTTATGAAGAAATAATAACGGAACTTGCAGAGGATTCGGCTTCGCCGGAAGTGGTGATGAACAAGCTTCTTTTCCACCACCACCAACACAACTTCCTCCCAACCTTGACGGATTTATGAGATTTATTAGAGATACAATGTAGATTATGATGTAACTTGTACTTTGGCACATCTTCTTTTAGTTTTTTTTTCTTTTAACGGTGGTATTAGTACTTTGTTGTGCTCATTCCATTGGGGGAAGGAAGACTAAGAAAGTGTCATTTTTGGTCATAAAAATTATAAGACATACCCTTAAATATCTTTTTTCTCAATATCTTCTTGTCTTTACTTCGAATTATTTATAAGCTAAAACACAAATTATCTATGGGTAACCCTGCTGACCCACACCCATCTCCGGATGAGGCGTACGAAAAACTCCAGGAACCCCTATCCTACAACCCTGATTCTAGACCTCCAGACTTTCCTATCAAGGGTCATGTCCTCGGAAACCTGCATTCTAGTCATGTCCTGCCTAATCACCTCTCCCCAATATTTCTTAGGTCTCCCTCTGCCTCGCCGACCGCCAACAATCTCCAGCCGCTCGCAGCTCCTCACCGGGGCATCGCTCCGCACATGCCCGAACCACCTCAGCCTCGCTTCTCGCATCTTCTCATCCACCGGGGCCACCCCCACCTTCTCTCGAATAATTTCATTCTTAATCTTATCTAGCCTGGTGTGTCCGCACATCCACCTAAGCATCCTCATCTCCGCAACCTTCATTCTCTGAACATGCGAGTTCTTCACGGGCCAGCACTCCGCCCCATACATCATCGCAGGTCTAACCACGGCTCTATAGAATTTTTCCTTGAGTTTGTGTGGAAATTTCTTGTCACACAGGACTCCTGATACAAGCCTCCACTTTGACCACCCCGCTCCCATACGATGAGTGACGTCCCCGTCAATCTCTCCGTCCCCCTGAATCACAGACCCAAGATATCGGACATTGTCCCTCTTGGCGATGGCCTGAGAACCAATCATCACGTCCCTGCCTACTTCGCTCGGCTCGGCGCTAAACTTGCACTCCAGGTACTCTGTCTTAGATCTGCTTATTTTGAAACCTTTAGACTCGAGAGTATGCCTCCATACCTCTAACCTATCATTAACACCGACCCTCGTCTCATCTATCAATACTATGTCATCAGCAAATAGCATACACCAAGGCACATCCCCTTGAATATGACGGGTTAGAGCATCTATCACTAAGGCAAACAAGAGGGGCCTCAGCGCCGATCCTTGATGGAGCCTCTTAACCACTGGAAAATGGTCTGATTCGCCCCCCACCGTCCTAACCCTAGTCTTATCTCCTTTGTACATGTCCTTGATTACTCTGATGTAAGCTTCCGGCACGCTCTTCGCCTCCAAGCACCTCCATAGCACCTCCCTTGGGACCTTGTCATATGCCTTCTCCAAGTCGATAAGCACCATGAATATATTATATATACTATACTAATAACTAGTACACTATAAATATATTCTACACTAGTATATTATATACTACATTAATAACTACTATACAAGATATTGCTTTAAATAAAAAAAATACAAAAAATCCCGCCAAGCCCACGAAGCCAGGTCCTCTAAGCCCAGGACCATATGGGCTTAGGCCCGTCACGGGCTGGTCTCACCCATTGAGCCCACGAACCCGGGACCGTCAGTCCCCGGACCGCCAGAGCCCAGGCCCACGAAGCCCGGCCCACGAAGCCCGTTTAGGTTCGGGTCCGGGACAAAATGCAGCCTTATTCTAGAGTAACTAGTGGATATAAATATTATACTTAGTTGAATAAAATTTATTGTTTGACCAAAAAAATATGTATCATCTCTTATTATGATAATAATTGAATTTACTTAGAAAGAATGGCGTGAGAACCTAAATCTATCCCTAATGAAAGTCTAGTAATAAGGCATTTGCATAGAAGAGATTCTTTTATTCAGTAAGATAAATTGTAATTAACATTCATAATTTTTTTCCAGCGTGTTTAAATTTTTTAATTTTTGTTGATAATTCAAACATGTTTGTGCATAATATCTATGTAATTTTTTAAAAATTATTTTCATTGATACAAGGTACTTTAAAACTAGTAGTGTATAAATTAGCGGGGGGTACAAAAAAATCCTTTGTTTTATTTAGGTTCTTTGCTGTAGCCCCCGTTATCTCAATTTCTTTAAAACCAACCCCGGCCCTTTTAGCTTCTTCAGTTAGTTTTGGGTTTTAAAGCTTCTTTTTTTCACTTTTAATTTTGACTTGGAGAAAAGATGTGCACTATTTGCAAACATTGTTATGATTATTCAGAGATATATAAGCACTAAAATTTAACCCTTTAACATAAGCGGCTATTTTGATGTTTTTTTTTTCTTTCTCACATTTTTCTTCTTCGGCCGTTGTACTAGTATAATATTTGCTTTCTTTCCCAGAATCCCTCCGCGATTCTGCCACCGCCGGACGCCGGCGACCTGGTAAGGCTTTTTTCTTCAAAAATTATTTCAGGCCCATTCCAGCTTTGCACTATTTTGCTTGTATCTGTTATTTCAACGTTATTGTTTCTACCTAATATTTAGGGGTTCCTTGCTAGGTTTTTTTGGCCGCAATTTCACCTAGCAACTAGAAAAGAGGATGATTGACCTCGTGATGCAAAGCTGATTCTTGAAACACGCTTTCAGTACTGGAAATAGAATCTTATTCTAAACATGTGTATGGTATGGTACAAGCAGGAGCATGTTTTGAATTGATTTTGTCACGAACTTAAAATTTCACAACAATAATTGAGAAGTAACATGAAAAGAAAAGCTTTAAACAAAGAGAAAATTTGAAGAAAAAGAATTACGAAACAAGATGAATAGTGGGGAAGCTGCTGGTTATTCATTAACTGCTTGCTCTGTATATATTCACGAATATAAGGATTGGTTTGGGACGGGGGTTAAAGCCAAACCTTAAGAAGAGGCTTTAAAGCTATTTAATAATAATTATATTTATTTCAATTTGAAACTTATTCTCTAGCTTCTTGAGCTACAAAGCTATTCATCATTTTTATAATAAAGTTTTCCTAATATGTATGCTGAGTTTTGAATAACCAGATCCATATCTTAGTTGACATATTTAAATTTTGTCGGCACATGTAATCCATGAAAGAGCTTTTTTATTTCAAGTTTTTGCTTCAGTACTTGTCAACACTCAATTCCAAAATAATTTAAAATTTGTATCAATGTATAATCAGATAAAAGAAACTTCTAAGCTTGAAAAAATATAGGCGGACTAGAATATGTGAGGAAAAAAAATTAAAAAAGGAGAGGAATGACTAATGAGAGGCTGAAAAAACAAAAGACTCTTTGTTTTGTTTATATTTTTGTTATTTTCTTTTTGTAATCTCCATTTAAGATAGAGCCTTTTAGAAACTTCGTATTTAATCTCTAGCTGGTAGGCAAAAGTCATATGGTCTTAAAGTTGGGATGCTGTATGTATGTTATTTATAGGCCTTGACAAGCTGATATTCATTTTTTCTTTAATAATTACTCCTACTACATAATAACTATTTCATATTGTATAACGAGATTTTTGGGGCCTAAATCTTTTGGACGCCTGAGGGGTGGGGTGTTCAGTTGCTTTACCCTGAAGCCGGCCTCGTCAAGGATTAATTTGCAAACAATAAAGCATCTCTTGAACTTTGCTGCCAATTCCATGTGTTACTAGGCTGTCATCTCATCCCTCTGCTTCGCCCTTCCATGCTATTTTACCAAGGGTTTTTCCGTATCAAGGCTGGAAAATATGGTACATGCGTTATGCTTATATAATCTACAATATAGTAAAGCCTGCTGTAAACTATTTTTTCTTTTTTTCAGGTAAAATTTTGAAAACAATAAATTGTTTTGCTTTTTTTAAACTCTAAATAAAAAATAACGGAAAACTAAATTGGTGAAGCGAAACTGATGGAGCATCGTTGACTCTTCTTACCTTGGTCTTCAGCTTATTTTTTGGTGCAACTTATAATTACCTGATTATGTAACTTTCCACCTCTTCTAGTGCTGGAAAGATTGAGGGCTCTCTAAGAACACTATGCAAATTTGGTTTATAAATTGTCAAGATGTGAAGTGGAAAGTCCTAATGTAATGTTTAACATACTATAACAACTTCAAATTACAGAAATATCTGTTAAGACATTTTCTACTACCATGCTATCCATGTGAAAGGAAAAATCGTATTTCTCCTTTCCGTTACCCTCGTTTCTCCTATTAAACTTCACATCCTTATAGTCTGTCTCAAGAACAATTCAATAGCAAAAGATGTCACAATTCAAATTAGTTTGTTTATTCGAATACGCAAGCCCAAGCCCAATAGAAAAACTTCCTGCATTGATATATGTTCCTTGTATAGGGTTTATCATTGTGATATGTGTTCATGCTTCTATTTATCATTAATCATAGAAACTAGTCGCTTCGATATATGCACCCTCCTGAATGGAGCAAATTTTGTCCTTAGCCAATTGCCACTCAAGTGGGCTTTGCAGACCCTCAAAATAATGCTCTAACAGGCCGTTTGGTTGGGAAACAAGTTATCCCATAATTAATTATTTCAAAATTAGTTATTCCGGGATTAGTTATCCCACCTTCCAATAGAATAAAAAAATACTACAATCCCGGAATTAGTTATACTATGATTTCATCCCAAACAAATGTGGGATAAACTCATATCTAATTTAATTCCGGGATAAAATTATTCCTTATCTTTTGTACCAAACGATCCCTAAAAGGTTTTACCTCTCCGCATCAGGTGCCCGTCAACTGTGCCGTCAGAGAAAGATGAAAGAACCGAGGGCTATCTTAGGGAATAGGATTGAAGACGTTAGATGGCTTTGTTCCTTAACAGAGTCTGAGATTGTAAGTTTTTCTCTTTTCCTTTGTCCTTTTTTTTATGAGGAACAATGTCTTAGGTGTGGTTTGGTTGAATTTTTAGGATTTATTGATAGGTCTGAAAGTGTTAATACAGCAACGTGCCAAAAAGATTAATCATGAGTCTTTAGCAAACAAGTTTGATTTGAAGACCCTCCGAGCCCTTAGTGAGTTTTTTCTTCTTCCTTTCCAGAAATATGTGACATTTATTTGACTTTATTTATAGGTTGCACCATCTATAAATTAGTGAATAAATTGGTATTTGCTATAGATTTATTTTCCTTCAGATTGATGGTAACTTCTCTTTCTCAAAAAAAAGAAAAAGGTTTTTGTTATTGTAATCCTTGAGCTTGATATGTAAAATTTGCAAAGCTAGAGTAAGCAAATAACAGATGGAGAGGAAAGAAGAATGAGAAGAGTAGATAAGAAGAAGGAATTGGAGGGGAATTCAGTTTTTTATTCATCAAAACAACTGTGAGATGACATATTCAGATGGTTCTAAAATGGCTTAGGACGTGATGGAGATGGTTTGAAAGAGGTTTATTTGTGAAGAGCTTTAATGGACTCATTATATCATTGGGCTACTTCATAAGCATCCATGAAGTTGGTAGGATTGGCTATCCTCACTAGAGACTGAACCTCTTGTTTCTACCCATTGACAAAGCAAATGGCAAAATAGAGTTCAAGATGGAGGTAAATCATCATCATCATAACAATTGCAACCCCTGCAATTGATCCTGATAACAATCTACATCTCGACATTTTTGAAGTTTATTGAACCTATCTATAATATTGCTAATCCTTCTACATAAATGTGCATAGAACACCGGCCTACGATCCTCCGTGATCCATTAGATACCTATTAAATCACTAATTAACTGCTTGCATTACATGCTTAATAGTTAAAGTCAATTTCATTTATTGGGGAACTTGATAGCTTTCGAAATATTTTATGCACCTTCTAATTTAGCCCTTGGATTGATGGCATCAAACTCAGCAAAGTTAAGCTTTGCTTTTAGGAGCTTCTGTGGGGAAGAGGCGTGACTTGGTAGGGCTGATCTAGTAGGGGGTGAAATTAGATAAAAGGTGGATTGGGTGTTTGAAAGTGAGGAACAAGCGGATAGATAACTCTCAGTTGTCATAGTAAGAGATGTATACAGGAGGAGTTACCTTTGCAACACTTGAGCTGGAGGATTACCCAATATCTGCTCCCGCTAGTTGTCCTTGAGCCACAAATGGTAGGACCTTACTAATGAAGATATTCTGTGTTTCTGTTGGAGGTCAGTTGAGTGATAATCTTTCGAAACATCTCCTTATTAACTGGTATGAGTGGTATTCTTTCCAGCTTCAGATTAATGTCATTATTCTCTTGCGTGAGAGTAGCAAGTTGACTTTGGGTCAAAATGATCATCTCAAACCTCCTAGAGCTCTCTGTTGCAAAGGATTAAATTTGGGGTTTCAAATTTATTCATGGTATCTTTAATTCCCTTAGAGTTTATGATTCTGCAAGGGTTGTTAGTGGATCAATCCTCTGATACCAACTTGTAACACTTGGCTTGATCGCAAAAAACTTGCACAATTAAAGTAAGTAAAGAACTGAAGGAAGAATAAGAAGGGTAGAGAAGAAGAGGGAATTAGAGAAGAGAGCAATAGTTTTTTTGTCTTGCATCTGCATAATACCTTTTAACATATTTAGCAGAACAAATGAAGAATCTTGAATGGTCAAAACAAGTGTGAGCTGACATATGGGCGAGGGGAAGTTCTATTTAATTTTGTAGAAATTCGTTTCTTTTATAAGTAAGGTAAAGTTGTATATATATGAGTCAGCAGCAACAGTATGCTGCTCTAGACAATTGAGTGCATCAAAAGTTGCTCTCCCAAATTGTGAAGAGAGCTAATAAAATCAACTATGGCTTCTACTTTGTCACCCTCATGTACATTGGCCATGTTACTCCAAAAAGAAAGGAAAAAGAAAATTGAAATTAAGACTAGATATATTTCCCTTTTTGTTTTCAAATATTATTGAAATTGCACCCCATATGCTTGAGCGAACATCCCTTAGACCTGCTTTGCCAACCTTGTAAAAGTTCCAGTATGTCTCTTGGAATACTCCCACTTTAAACCCAAAAAATTTAAAAACATGTCCCACAATTGTGTAGTAACCTTGCAATGCAAATAAAAAGGTGGTTTGTCAATATATCTACTCAATCTACATTCTACTACAAATGTTCAGTCGTCTTTTTTGTAGATTTGACTTTGTCAAGCATGCATTTTTTTTCTATCCAAGTGAAGCATTGTACCTTGTGAGCAGTGTTTTGGAGAGCGCAAAGCGCAAAAAAGCGACAAGGGCTCGCCTCGCTTCAAAAGCGAAGCGCACGCTTTTTTAAAGTGAAGCGCAATTCTTAAAAAACATAATGTAAAATTATAAATAATAAAAAACATCAATTTAAATACTTAAAAGTAGGTACTAGGTACCACCAAATCATCCACAAACCATATGACAAGCAAAACCAAAGCTACTAAATTACTAGAAGTCAATCAACATCTTATTCTTCTACTCTTCTTCTCCTTCAAGATTGTCAAAATCTTGAATTCCTCGGTTATCTTCATATTGCTCGTCATCTTCTTCTTCCCCCTCCTTTTCATGATCATTTTCATCTTCGTCAATGGATCGACTTGTAGTAACCACACTTTTTTCCTTCCTAATAGAGCTTGAGCTTGGAGTACAACTCCTTAAACTATAAGGATCCTCTCCAACTCCACTAGCAACCGCAACATCACCCCAAGTTAAATCGGGGTTGCCTTCAAATGCTTCTTCATCTTCACAATTTTCAGGGACTCCGATTAGCCACTCATTAGCCTCATCAATATTGTCCAAAAGAATTGGATCAATTATATTGCGGTGGTTGTAGTGACGCCTCAATGCTCTATTGTATTTTATAAACACTAGATCATGAGGCGCTTCAAGGTTAGTCGATTCCTTTTCTTTGTATGAATCTGCAAAAATGATGTGTCAATTAATTAGTAGGAGTTTGGAGAATTGAGATATAATTTACTTTATCTCAAAACACGAAATAATTCTTTTTATTTCTCACATGTTCAAAAACACTCCATTTCCTTTCGCATCCGGATGAGCTACAAGTTAAGCTTAGAACTTTGATGGCGAAAGTCTGTAACTCTGGAATCTCTGCACCATATGTGTCCTACCATTCAACTATAAAAGTCAAAAAAATATTCAAGAGTTAATAAGTATAAAAAATACATCGAAGTTAGAGTAATAAAATACAGAAACACTTGGTCACCTGGCGACTTCTTCGTTCTTTGTTTAATAGCAAGTCGAAGACCAAAAAGTCTGATCGCTGCCTTGTAAGTAGCAACCTGATTTACTATCTTCTCTTGCAACTCTTCAACTAGGTTCAACTTGATAACAACCTCATGGAATCCTGTTCACACTTTTTTAGCCAATGAACTCTTCTCATGCTGCTCATAAAAGAGTTATGGGTTTAGAATAAGTCCAGCCGCATGCAAAGGTCTATGAAGTTGCTCATTCAATCTTGCATCAATGATCTGAAAGACCTTTGCATATTTTTGCTCATCCCTGAATGATGCTTGAATAGTTTCTTTGCCCCTATTCATAGCTTCATAGAGGTAGCCCATTGATGGTTTTTGCTCCCCATCCACCAAACGGAGTACTTTAACCAATGGGCCACCAATTTTAAGAGCATAAAGGACATTATTCTAAAAAGAAAAAGAAAGAATAATGCGTGCAACCTCTTTCCCCGCACTTTCCTTTGCAAATTTACTCCTGGTTGGTCCAAACCTCTGAAGTGACCATCTTTTGCAAATTGTCTTTTTGACAGTAGAGACTACGCAAAGTCAAGAAGGCAGTGGCGAATTTTGTCTTGCCCGGTTTCACCAAACTATTTTGATTAGTGAATTTTCTCATCAAATTCAATAGCAAGGGCCGTTGAGTAATATAAAAATATACCCTAACACCTTAGCTAAAAACTGTAGAGAAGGGTCTTTCCTTAAAAATGTCTTCGAACATCAAGTTGATACAATGAGCCGCACATGGAGTCCAATAGACATGCTTGTACGCTCCTTCAATCATGCCACCCGCTTTCTTATTTTACTTGCATTATCAGTGACCACTTGAACAACTTTGCTTGCACCAATCTTTTCGATGGTGTTCTGAAATAAGGTGAACATTTTGATGTGGTCGGTGGATGAGTCGCTAGCATCAATGGACTCAAGAAACAAACTTCCCTGGGGAGAATTTACCAAAACATTAATAATCGTTTTCCCCGTTCTTGCCGTCCACTTATCCATCATAATGGAGCAGCCATACTTGTTCCACACAACTTTATGCTCCTCAACAATTTTATTTGTCTCCTCCACTTCCTTACTTAGATAAGGACCTCTTATTTCATGGTAAGTTGGACACTTCATTTCAGGTCCGTATTGACCAACGGCCTCAGTAAAGTTTCCAAAAGTGTCATAGTTGACACAATTGAAGGGGAGCCCAGCATCATAGACCCATAGTGCAAAAACTCTAACTGCACGCTCCCTCAAAATGTCTCTAGCAACTTGTTGTACATATTTTCCACTACCGCTTCTTTGAGAAGTAGCAATCAATTGGACTTTTAGTCGATGATCCATGGCTTGACCCATCTCTTCCTCGTTTTGTTGGAAGTGACAATTCTTCAATATCGTTGCCATCATCATAATCATCAAGATTGGTCACCATTGGTTGATGAACCATTTGATTTTTTAGCTCCTTCTTCTTCTCAACAAAATTCTTTATTTCTTCTCTCACCTCCGGTGGACATTTCGGACACCTTGTCACGTTTCTATCGCCACCAATTAGATGGTATTTAAAGCGATAAATTCCACCCGTTGTAATCTTGTTGCAAAAGATGCATAGAACATTTGTATTCTTTTCATTAACTCTCTGACCATATCGCCAAGCCGGGTCTTTCTCTTTCGATCTTTGAGACATTTTAATATCCCTATTAAGATATAAGCGAAAACATAATCAATAAACTGAAATAAAACAATAAATGAAATACAATAATTAAATTCTTATATATGCTGAAAATATAATAATAATTTAATTTTATATGCTGAAATAAAATAATAAATGAAATACAATAATTATATATATATATATATATATATATATATATATATATATATATATATGCTGAAAATATACACAGACAAACGAAAAAGAAAAAATTTGTTCCCTCCCCGTTCTGACAGAGAGAAAAAGAAATAAGAAGAAGAAAAATGAAGAAGAAGAAGAAGAACAGTGACTGGTCGACTTGGTCGACAGGTCTGAAGAAGAAAGAAGAAAGAAGAAAGAAGAAAGAAGAAAGAAAAATAAAAAAAACGAGAAGAAAGGAGAATGAAATTACCTGGGTTGGTCGACTGGTCGAGCACTGAAGAAGAAGAAGATGAAGAAGAAGAAGATGAACCCTAGCTTTCTTTTTTTGTCGACTGAAGAAGTTCGAGCCTCAACTTTCGAAGAAAGAGGGTTTTTGTCAATTTAGGGTATGTTTTTTCGGACCCCAAAGTTCTTTTTTTTTAAAAAGACCCCTGCCTGCGCTTTCTTCAATTTCTTTCTACACTATTTCCCTTGAACCATAAGAAGGTGCTGACATAGGACCCTTTATTTTTATTTTTTATACCCTCTTAAGAGGAGGATACCAAAAAATCACAAGAACTTGAAAGCAAAACCACGTTTTTTTAGAAAGTGAAAGTAACAAATCAAATTGGAAATGTGGCCTTTTTTTGTGTGTAAACAGGACATGTTATATAGACTGATTTTAAAAGCTTGATAGACTGAAAACATCAGTATTATTAAGGTTCATTTGAGGCACGCTTAAGCACTAAAGCTAGGTGAAGCTCAAGGGGGGCGCTTTGTCTCGTTCCGGTAGCGTACAAATGCAGGTATCAAGGTGTTAAGGCGTGTGCCTCATCATCCATGCGCTCTATCTTTAAGAGAACTGTCCTAAATAATAAATATAACCAGCAAAGAGATTTATTAATTAAGGAGGAAATATTATTAATGAATTTGTTACTTATTAAGGAAAAGAATTTAATATCAGACAACTAGTCAGTAAACAACAACAACAACAACAACTACCCAGTATAGTCCCACAAAGTGGGGTCTGGGGAGGGTAATATGTAGACGGGCCTTACCCCTACCCGAAAGGGCAGAGAGGCTGTTTCCAATCGACCCTCGGCTCAGTGAAGGAAAGGAACAACAAAAATAAAAACAACAAAAGAGCATTAGTAACTTCAACATAAATAATGTAAATAATTATCTAAACATAAAAACTTAAAAATAAAAAAACATAAAAACTATAAATAAAATAAAATAGCATGCAATAGTATCGGATAGTAACTAGCATAAGACAAAATCCAATACACAAATCATCTATGAATAGCCATGCCAAGCCTCACCCAACCCCGGGTGTGGAGTATGAAAAACTCTAGGGGCCCCTATCCCTCAACCCGGATACTAGACCTCCATACTTTCCTATCCATGGTCATGTCCTCAGAAACCCGCATTCTAGCCATGTCATGCTTAATCACCTCTCCCCAATACCTCTTAGGCCTCCCTCTGCCTCGCCGTACGCCGACCATCGCCAGCAGCTCACAACTCCTCACCGGGGCGTCAGGACTTCTCCTCCGCACATGCCCGAACCACCCAACTAGTCAGTAAACCTGAATGAGAAATTTAAAACTGCATTTTTTCATCTAATTCCCAGACCCCACCTGGTGGGAATAGACTGGGTAGTTGTTGTTGTTGTTGTATTTTTTCATCTAATTCAAAATTTCATATTTTACGCACTTACTTTACATGTTCTTTTACTTAATATATATCACTTAGCTGTAGTATTTTCAATTGCTTTGCACATACAAATGTTTTTTGCTTTTAGTTATTTTTTCAAGCTTTACATTTTTTAAAGATTGTTTATCATTGCGCCTTTAGTTACTGAAGTCCATTTGAATGTGTTGTTCATTTAAAGCCACATCAGGCCTTGAGCTCTTTTCTATGCTTTTTGCCTTTGACAATAGTGCAAAACATATAGGTATAATGATTTGAGTAGAATTAGATCCTCCTTTTTAACTTGAGATTGAAATGTTTGGTATGCAGTCTCATGAATTAAAAGAAGGGGAATGCTAATATTAGATGAATATTCTCTGCTCTCCATGGGCTTTTACATTTAAGAGATAAGACATGTTACTGTAACAGATAGTCAAGAGTAACTCTCAGTTAAATTTTGTTGCGACATCAATTTTGCAAGTGACCGGACTTTCAAGGAAAGATTTGATGAGGAGCTGCTGAAAGAAACCAGTAGAATAAAGAAATAAGGTTTTGGCACTCAGCTGGTATAGCTTATCTTCGGTTTCGTTGCCCTTCTACGAAAGCAGTTTCCAACTTTTGCGGTACTATTGCAAGCTAAGAAGCCAGTAGAATAAAGAAAGAAGATTCTAGCTTCCGACTGGTATAGTGGTATTTCTGTTCTGCTTCCCTTTTGCCTAAGGCAGTTTCATCTTTTAGAGCTGCTGCTTTTGGAGAAAGGGAGTGTGTGTGGTCAGATGCTCCTAAAAATTGCAATGTTTCTGTTTCCTTTTTTCCCCCCTTTTTGGCTATACTTATCTGTTGCACTAGAATAGAAGTTGTTTAACTGTTAAGTCTACAGGTAAGACCATCATGAGAGAGTAAATATTTTGTAGGAATTACAGCGGAAATGATAAATTCTTAGCATTTTAATGAATCTTTGAACATAGTAATACTATTAACATAATTTTCATAACCTTTTTGTTGTTTCCAAGTCATTTATACCTTAATATTAGGAGAACCTAGAAGTTAGACACTTGGAACTAGGACTCTTTTACCATTCTTCTCAAAAACACATTCCAACAGTATTGCTCTATTTGGATCATGGAGGAACCTCCTTTTGTATCTTTCATCCTTGATTTGGAGGATTCTTTGTTGATGCGTGCAATGATTTCTCCGCTTTACCTTATCTGCTTTGACAATTTTGCAATTTGTTAGTACGTTATTGAAGCATGATAGCTTACAAGATTTGTAATATGAGGTCAATGGGTTTAGTTGCATTCAACTAACTTGGCTATGGGAAAGTGGAAGTCCTCACTGCATCACTTCAGCTGTCCAAACCAACATAGGCAAAAAATACTAGGTAATTTCTTCCCATTTGCCTAAGTTTTTGTGGCAGAGTTACCTGGTACCTATGCTAGTTGGATGTAGCAGGTATCCACTGAATTAATCGAGGTGCGCGCAAACTGATAGGGACGATGCCACCATTAGCCCAAAAAAAAAAAACACAATGTAGTTTTGGCATTTCCTTAAAATTGAACCTTTGAAGAATTATTAACTTATTGTGGGTTTTCTACCCCTAATGGGGTTCCCTCTTAGCTTATTTCTTCGTGTTGTGTTATTTATCCTGCATGAATATCTTTCCTTCTTTTATCATCCTGTCCCTTCTTCTCTGGCCACCTATTTAACCTAAGAACTTTTATCCATTTCTAGCATATTGTAACTTCAAAAAGCTTTACCATATATGCCTTAATGGCATCAGCTTTTAATTTCCTCGGTATTTTGTAAAAAATTCACACCTGTTATTTCAGTTGCCTTTTCTTTCTGCCAATGATTTTAACCTGCTAAAGTCTTTTTCAGTATAATTATTACTAGTTGTAACTTGAGCCGAGGGTCGATTGGAAACAGCCTCTCTGCCCATTCGGGTAGGGGTAAGGCCCGTCTACATATTACCCTCCCCAGACCCTACTTTGTGGGACTATACTGGGTAGTTAGTGTTGTTGTTGTTGTATTACTAGTTATAACTTACCGAAAGAATCTATGTAAATGACATGAATCACACATCTTTTGGGTGAAGTTTTGATCACTTCATTATTAGAGTATCTTATAATGTCTATTCTGCAGGTTTCATTTTGATGGAGAATCTTAAAGGAAAACTTAAAGATCTCTCCTGTATACCTGGTACAGACGAGTCCTCAGCATATTTAGGTGCATGTAATCTGTTGAATTATGATCTAGACAAGACTTTTGCCAGTATGGAGATTGAACAACTGAGCTCCTACATTTGCAGTGATAAGAGGAAGAGAATTATGGACATGTAAGTTATCCAAAATTCATTTGGTTATTAGTCATTTCCCCGTAAATTAATTGTCTGAATCACATCACATGATATGTCAGAAATCGTTGTTCTGGTCAATCCTTGTTTTCCATTCCCAATTTTTTTTTCAAAGCATGGCTGCATTATATGTAAATTATTTTAAGCAATCTCATTTCTGCACATATTTTATCAGAATGTGCAGAAACATGAAGTTCTGTTTACCAACTTTTGGCTTCATTAATATGGTAGTCGTGTTCTTTCTCATAGGCTATAACTTTAGTAGGCCACGTAATTGAATTCTAGATATCATTATTTGTTTCAACTTCTTTTCTTTCCTTTTCTTTTAATCTCTTTCGAAAGATGAACGATTTCAAACCCTCGCACTATTTGTGTCCTGAGTTCTTATGGTCTGCTGTAGGTTTTCTGAAGACACATCTCCAAATAGAAAACAGAGAGCTAACAGTGACAGCAGTAGAGATTGATATAAAGTAGATTATGATTTCTCTCCTATGACCTATCTATCTTGTTTGAGAAATCCTGTTGTATGTATAATCAAATTTTGATGTGTGCTTCTTGAAGAGGGGGGAGGTACTTATATCCATTTTTCCTGACATTTTTGAGCTGTTAAAGATAGTTTTACTTTTGTAATTTTAGTGTAACAAAGTTGGTTTGGAGAAGAATATAGGGGATTTTCATTTCTTTGCTTGATGTTAACATGATTCTTACACTATTTATGTAGCAATTGATAGTTATGTTACGCGCGTAATTGTATGCGGAAATAATAATAAAGGGCATCTTTATGAAAAGCTCGCGATATCAAAGTAATAATTGGTTTTATTCTAGTATTGCTGAAATATATTATCACCTATAACGAATTAGATTTTTGCAAGAGTTATATAGATACGAATTATGTGAGGTAAACTAAATGATTTATTAATAATCGAAAGTGTTTTAGTGGAACTCGTATAATGTGATAATAGTCTACCTGAAGCAGTCTATCTGTCTTCTTAAAGAAAGGTAGAAATAAGGTGTGTATGTACCCTATTCTTTCCAACCCCTTTGTGGGATTACATAGGGTATGTTATTATTGTTATCGTCGTATACTGTGGTAACAATATTAGATACTAGTAATTGAAATTTCTGAATCAGTAGTATAAATTATCTTTATAAACCTAAAGTTAGGAGACACTAGAGTCATCTGTTTGTAAACAAATAAACTCTCTGCCCAACCCAAAAGAAAATTCATCTTACCATATATTCTCTGATTCAGTGAGTGTTTTGTATTTGCCTTCTCTTTTTGTTTATAATAAATGTAGGAGCAGAGGACTGTTACAATCATGGAGCACAAGAACAAAGCAACGTTCATTTTTGCAGAGAGATCTGCATTAATTTTCATCAAGTGGGCATGCGAAGGTTAAAAGACAAGATAGAAAAGCTGCCAAAATGAACTGAAACCATACTTAATCATAATCTTATTAACGGCTTTATTGTTTCTTTAGACCGTAATTCCAGTAAAAATTATTATTACCATTCTGCAAAATAACTTCTGAAACCTTCTTTTCTTTTCTTTTAACCATACTACTACTCCAGTAAATTGTGATATATATTCCTGCAAAACTAATCCTTCGCCAATGAGGAGTTTAAACATTGATCGTATGGTTAAGAACTTTTTACAGTGCCAGACCAGGCATACAGCTTAAGAAATGAAAAAGGATTTCTAGTCTAAAGTGGGCAATTTCGGGAAAAAGGTAAGAAAATATCTGGAAAAAGGGGAAAAATTCTTATATCCAAACTCGATGTCATGATATTATAATTATAAAATCATATATAAAAAAACTAAATTAGAAGTTTAAAGTTATAAATTTTTAAATTAAGAAAATATAATATTCTTATTATAACGTATTAAAAACAAAAGATTGTCACATTAATATGGAATAGATTGAGTATGATGGATTTATTTAAAGCTAATTGGCATTAGTAAAAGGCAAAAAAGAAAGGAAAAATAAAAAGAAGTCATTTCGTCTTGCTTTTTCTTCAACTAATCAAATTTCAATCGCTTGATTTTACTGTTAGATTAATGTTGAACCATTAATGAAAGGTAAACTATAGTGTTAAATAATCAACAACTTTAGGAGAGACAACGACCTTTTGGACGAGAATAACTAGCACCTACACCAAAAGAATGCTCACTTCGTCCCTATTTACGTGTCTGGTTTGAATTTCTAGAGTTAAATGAATTATTTTTGAATGGTAATCTCAGAAAAGTGGAATCAGTACTTTTTCTTTGATTCAATTCTTTTATTTTTCCTAACCCTCGTATTGCGTAAAATTTGCATGTCCATTTCCATTTTCCATTTTCCATCGTTGCATAAGTTTATCATGACCAAGTACACAAAAGTGGCAATCCACCAAATTTATCAACCTTGGTGTCATGATTTTCCACATGCAAATGTCATGAATTAACATTCCAACATTTGCAATTAAAAAAAATTATTTTAAATTACATAATAAAAACTAAGATAAATTCAGCAGGAGGCAAGGTGCTCAGAATTGGGTAAGGATATATTGAGCGTTGATACCATCTGTCTACATCAAATATCGCAACCCCATGATTGCCACGTAGATTCTTTATGTTCTATTTTTATCCCTTTTAATTTTAGGATGATAATTAATGAAAAGATCGTACATAAACCAACGGTTCCAAACATAATTAATTTCACAATTTTCCCCCCCTTTCACCTTACACATGAGCTCATGTATTTTGACATTTTGCTAAACAAGTCTTTAGGGACTTGTATTCTTTTTATTTTCTTAAAACCAACTATTCAATGAGATTACAATATGCAATACATATATTACTCATATATAAGAAGATGCTAAACTAAGAGTGAGATGGAAGGGCAAATATTTTTTTGCTATGAATTAGATAGGTCTCACGTTCGAATTTAATGAGTAATTTTTTATAGGAAGCGCTAAAACTCCCTCATCACGGACCTTTTACGGTGTGAGTCGAATTATTCACGTCATGAGTTCTAGACATTAGATGCTTAGAAGCTAAAATTACTTGTTATCTGATAGAGTTGTGAGGCTTAATTGATATCAAGATTATTTTTATCTATCTAGAGTCAATTTAACTAATTAATTTTTAGATTAGGTTGGAAAGCTACTATTACTAATTAACTTTTAGATTAATGTGAGATCGAAATGTCATACTAAGAGCCTAAGAGATTAATAGGTTTGAATCTCAAAATGCAAAATAAAACAGTTGATATTGATTTATGATTCATGTAATTGACTACCAAATATTCATAACATGCTTATTACTCTTTCAAAATTAAAATATCAGTTGCCTGTTATACTTTGACCATAGCCTGACTAATGTGATTTTGTTTCTACATTTTCAAAAATTTAGGTGATTTCTGTAAACTAAGCTAGTGTTTGGTCATAGATCCTCAAATTTATTTTCAAAAATTTAATTTAGGTGAAATTTGGTTTGAAAATGAAAATGTATTTGAACATAAGTTTTCAAAATATGTTTCACTTTTTATTTTGAAAAAAAACATGAAATATGACTTATATCCATAAGTTCAAAAAATTATCACAAATATCCAACAGTACTTTTATCAATAATATTTATTATATTATCGCAAATCATAGTCCCGAACATAAATATATTGAGTACACAATTATCATTTTTATAATGAACTATATAACACACTATCAAATGATCGAGAAGACAAAGCAATATTGTTAAAAATAATAAATGGTGGACTCTTTTGTAAAATACAAAAGTTTGAGATAAATTTTAGAAAATATAATAGTAATATTTTGGTCGAAATCAGCTCTTGAGCTGGTTTTGATATTTGAGTTTTGGGTTTTAAGAATTTGACAAAGAACAAATATATATTTGTCAAAAAGGTTCAAATAAATTTTGACAAAACCTACTACGAAAGTTTCATGAGAAAAAAAAGTAGGTAAAATATTTCCGTATTTGTCACAACCTCAACGGAAAAGTACCATTTAATGACCAGTACTAGTGCCAGCTAGGGGTGTGCATTCGATTTATCGATTCGATTTTGACCCTTATCGATAATTACTTATCGATTATCGATTTGTACATATGCTTATCGTTATCGTTTCAATAAGGTTTCGATTTTTTCGATTTCGATTTATCGATTTTGGGGGCTTATCGATTCGGTTATCGATTATACCAATAAGAAAATTTGCGGGATTCCACGGAAAGTATTCCGCTATAAACGCGCCTAATTTATATGGACAAAAAGAAGCTAAAATAAGACGAACATCATTTATAACATTAAAATTGTATCAACAAGCACATGCAACAAAACTAAAGTAAGGGATCAAATGTATGCCACCAACACTCCAACAGTATAAGAAAATAAAACAAAACAAAATACATCATCATGGCTAATTTTTTTTTCTTAATTTGAACTTCATTCCCTTGATCTTTATCATTCCTTAAATGTGGTAGAGGAAATAGTAGGGTAAGGGACTTAGGGTAAAGGAAAGGGTATAGATTAGGAAAAATGATATTGTATAGCCGCTTTCAAAATAGTAGCGGAATATATATACATTTTATATGTTATATTAATCTACACAAATAGGTAATTACTTATTTTACAAATGTCTACCGTCTAGGGGTGTGCATTCGATTTATCGATTCGATTTTGACCCTTATCGATAATTACTTATCGATTATCGATGTGTACATATGCTTATCGTTATCGTTTCAATAAGATTTCGATTTTTTCGATTTTGATTTTTTCGATTTCGATAACAAATAATCGATTCGATTTATCGATAAACCGATTCGAATGCACACCCCTAGTGCCAGCACCCACCCCACTTTCATAAATAAACATGTAAAAAAAATACTCCATCCGTTTAATTTTATTTGAAATTATTTTTTTATCCATTACATTCGATTACAATTTAACTTAAATTAATATATTTTTTTATATGTTTACACTAAAATTCTCCATTTTGGTTGGATTGGATGGGAGGAGTAGTAGGAGAGAAATAAAGTGAAAAAGAGGCTCCCCTGCCCAGCGCCTTTCCCCCACTTTAAAAGGCTTCACTGACCCACTCACTCTCTCATACCATTCTTTCTTCTACTGTTAACCGGAAAATATAATTTCTTCTCAAATGGATGATTCTGTTTGCACCAGAAAACTGATAGTGCAAGTTTGCAATGCCAGAAATTTGATGCCCAAAGATGGACAAGGCACGGCCAGCGCCTTTGTCATCGTCGATTTTGACGGCCAACGTCGTCGTACCAAGACTAAGTTCAGAGATCTTAATCCCCAATGGGACGAGCATCTCGAGTTTTTGGTCCACCACCTTCACTCCATGCCTTCTCAAACTCTTGAACTCAACATTTACAACGATAAAAAAGCCGGCAAGAGGAGCAATTTCCTCGGTAAAGTTAAAATATCTGCTACTACTTTCCTCAAACTTGGCTCCGAAATTCCTCTTGTCTACTATCCCTTGGAAAAAAGGAGCGTCTTTTCTCAAATTAAAGGCGAGATTGGGCTTAAGATTTGGTACGTAGACGAAGAGGCTCCTCCTCCAACGGAGGAAAAGAAGGAGGAAGTTGCTGCGGCGGCGTCTGAAAATCCTCCGCCGACACAGGGAGATGAAAAGCCACCCGAGGAAGCAAAAGAAGAGAAACCCGCGGCTGCTCCTCCTGATGATGAAAAGAAAGAGGAGTCGTCGGAGAAAAAGAAGGAAGAGGAGAAGAAACCCGACGAATCTGCCGAAAAGAAAGAAGAAAAGCCACCTGAGAATCAGAAAAAAGACGAACCATCACCACCAACACCAACACCACAATCACAAGTACTGGAACATCCTCCGATAGCTCAACACAAACCTCCTAACAAAAAGCCGATAACTAATGAAAATACAAGTGAACTCAAAGTCCTTCATAAGAATCTCTCCAGTAGTGTGGAACGTCGAACAGGGGCGTTTGATCTTGTCGATCAAATGCCATTCCTCTACGTTCGAATTGTGAAAGCGAAAAGGGCCATTCAAGAGCCCGATTCCTCCGCTTATGCAAAGCTCGTGATAGGAACACACAGTACAAACACCAAATCACTCGCGGATAACAAAGAGTGGGATCAAGTTTTCGCATTCGACAAAGAGGGATTAAACTCAACATCCTTAGAAGTCTCTGTTTGGGTTGAAAAGAAGGTCGCCGATGATAAAACTGATGAGAATAGCATTGGAACGGTGTCGTTTGATTTGCAGGAAGTGCCGAAAAGAGTGCCGCCGGACAGTCCGTTAGCTCCTCAATGGTACAGTTTAGAAGGTGTTACCGCCGATCAGAATAACCCGCCGGGAAATGACGTCATGCTGGCGGTGTGGCTCGGGACTCAGGCGGACGAAGCATTTAATGAGGCATGGCAGTCGGACTCCGGTGGTTTGATACCGGAAACCCGAGCCAAAGTCTACCTTTCACCGAAGCTGTGGTATTTAATGCTAACGGTCATCCAAACCCAAGATTTGCAGCTAGGTTCGGGTGGCAGCGAGCCTAAGGTTCGGAGTCCGGACCTTTACGTGAAAGCGCAGCTTGGCGCACAGTTATTCAAGACGAGCCGAACCACGGTAGGGTCCTCCAGCTCGGCTTCCAACCCTACGTGGAACGAAGACCTTGTATTCGTGGCAGCTGAACCGTTTGAGCCATTTTTGGTGATTACAGTGGAAGATGTTACTAACTGTCAAGTGGTGGGGTATGCTAAGGTGCAGGTCACGTCCATAGATAAGCGTACGGACGACAAATCAGAGCCAAGATCAAGGTGGTTTAATTTAGTGGGTGATGAGAAAAAGCCTTATGCTGGTAGGATACACGTGCGAGTTTGTTTGGAGGGTGGGTATCACGTGCTTGATGAAGCAGCACATTTAACCAGTGATGTTAGAGCCACAGCAAAACAATTGTCCAAACCACCTATTGGATTACTTGAAGTTGGTATTAGAGGTGCTAATAATCTACTCCCTGTGAAAACAAAAGACGGTACTCGTGGGACAACCGATGCCTACGTGGTGGCCAAGTACGGGCCCAAGTGGGCCCGAACACGTACAATTCTTGATCGGTTTAATCCGAGGTGGAATGAGCAGTATACTTGGGATGTATACGATCCCTGCACCGTGTTAACAATTGGGGTGTTTGATAATGGGAGGTACAAGCATGATGATGATGGTCATGGTCACAAGAAAGATGTACGACTTGGGAAGCTAAGAGTACGACTCTCGACGCTCGATACGAATAAGACGTACATGGGTACTTATTCACTTATGGTGTTGCTTCCTAGTGGTGCAAAGAAAATGGGTGACATTGAGATTGCTTTGAGGTTTACTTGTTCATCGTGGTTGAGTTTGATACAAGCCTATACTAGTCCAATGTTGCCAAGAATGCATTATGTGCGCCCATTTGGTCCAGCTCAACAGGATATCTTAAGGCATACAGCTATGAGGATTGTCACAGCAAGATTGGCTAGGTCAGAACCTGCATTGGGTCAAGAAGTGGTTCAATGTATGTTGGATTCAGACACTCACACATGGAGCATGAGGCGAAGCAAGTCAAATTGGTTCAGAGTGGTTGGGTGCTTGTCTAGAGCCGCCACATTAGCCCGTTGGCTTGATGGAATTAGGACATGGGCGCACCCACCAACCACAATTTTGGTGCATATACTATTGATAGCCATTGTGTTATGTCCGCACCTAATATTGCCTACAATTTGTATGTATGCCTTCTTGATCATTTCCTTACAGTTTCGATATCGCCAGCGCGTTGCAATTACTATGGATCCTCGATTATCTCACGTGGATGCAATAGGTCCCGATGAGCTCGATGAGGAGTTTGATGGATTCCCAACGTCAAGGCCTATGGAACATGTTCGGGTTCGATATGACAGATTAAGGGCACTAGCAGGGAGGGCACAAACACTACTAGGTGATGTTGCAGCACAAGGGGAGAGGTTAGAAGCATTGTTCAATTGGAGGGATCCTAGAGCTACTGGTATATTTGTGGTGGTGTGCTTATTTGCTTCATTGGTGTTCTATGTCGTTCCTTTCAAGGCATTTGTGTTAGGGTCAGGGCTCTATTACTTGCGCCACCCTCGGTTCCGCGATGACATGCCTTCCGTCCCCGTCAACTTTTTCCGGCGACTTCCACCACTCTCCGATCAAATTCTTTAGATTATGATTGCTTATTTTGTTTTTACTGCACTTTCCTGGTGTAACTGGTTTTCACGGTAGCTTTGTTTTGTTTTGTAAAACATGGCATTAGTGATTACTAGTACTATTTATTAATTCAGTTTGGTTTCTTAACAATGTGTATTTGATACTTTGCTTTGGCAAGTAAAATGACCGTTGATGTATTGGGGACAAAACATTATTAATAGACTAAATTGAGTTGGTGGGTGCCTTCAAAAGTAGACCATAAATTGGATTAAATAAAGCGACCGTTAGACGAGTCAGAAAGGATGACAATAACTCGCGGAAAGTAATGTTAGTCCAATATTTTCCATATACATGTGGAAATACAGAAATATTTATCAGGAGAAAAAATAAATAATCCAACAAGCTGGCCAACTGCGCTCCTGCTGCAGCAGATAAACTCTCTTAAAAGAGGAAGTACAACTACATGACGGTTTTTTTTCTTTCAAATTATTTATCTTTTGATAACTAACTTTGCAGTGATGGATCAAGAAATTTTGCTGCAGAAAAATAAAAACAGCATATACTGCAGATTTGACTAATTGCGACAAGGAAATATATAAATCACTGATTGAACTCAACAAATACTATTTTGGTGAAAATGAGATGAAAACAAGCTTGCATAAGGTAAGAGGAAGAAATAAAAACTACAAGTATGGATGCTATGGTGCTAATAAAAAGTTAAAAAGACTTTAGGTTAAAATTAAACCATATCAAGAAGACCGACATGATATGGGAGAGGTATATCATCAGCCTGAATTTTCCTCAGCTGCTCGGTTTTGTAAATTAAGCTGTACTCTTCCCAACCAGCGAACCCTGAGATTATATCACCTGGCTTGAAGCCTGGACTATCTGAGTCTGGATTTATTTTTCTGCAATTTGTAGTTTGCCACCATCAAATACATCTGTTGGACAGTTGTATTTAACTAGTGACGCGGATAGCATATAAATACAATCTGTAAATTTTCTTTTCCAGAAACAGAGGAACTATGATGCTTCAGAAATGTTCAAGAAAATAAAGATTCAAATTGCCACCATCAACTGTATCCATTAGATAAACATAATTGAACTGGACATTGTAGAGAGTATTGGGAGAAGTAATTTTCTCGTATTGCTCACAGAAGTATATATAGAGCACAGAGAGGTATCAAATCCTACCAACTATAGGACTGTACAATAATGAAAGAAATCAAATCCTACCAACTATAGGACTGTACAATAATGAAAGAATATTCTACTAATAATAAAAAGATACACACAATATATTCTAATACGCCCCTCAAGATGGAGGGCCGGAGGACACGCCAATCTTGGACATCAGCAGAAGAAGCCGAGGACGAGATAAGTGCTTGGTGAGAGCATCAACAAGCTGATCAGCAGATGATACGTGAGCAACACGAAAAGACCCATTCTGAACCAATTGACGAACAAAGTGATAATCAATGGAGATGTGTTTCATGCGCAAATGAAACACAGGGTTGGCACAGAGGTAAGTGGCGCCAATGTTATCGCTGTAAATAACAGGAGCAGCCGGAAGAGGGACATGAAGCTCGCGCAGCAGTGAATGAAGCCAACGGACTTCAGCGGCAGCAGAAGCAATGGCACGATATTCAGCCTCAGTAGAAGATCGTGCAACGGAACACTGCTTTTTGGAGCTCCAGGAAATAGGATTAGGCCCCAGAAAGACAACATAGGCACCAGTTGAGGAGCGGTCATCACAGTTTCCACCCCAATCAGCATCAGAGAAACAATGCAGAGGTATAGCAGACGAAGGACGCAGCCAGACTCCGAAGTCACGCGTCCCATTCAGATACCGGAAGAGGGGCTTTACTGTACCCCAATGAGTGACAGTATGAGCGTGCATGAACTGTGAGAGTTTATTCAGAGCAAAGGAGATATCAGGACGAGTGAAGGAGAGATAATGGAGGCCCCAAGGGCCTGTCGATAGGCGGATGCATCGGCAGGAGCCGAGCCGTCGGCCAGATGAAGGCGGGTGGATGTCGCTGTTGGCGTCTGAACAGGGTTGGATTCCAGCATATTATGACGAGTCAAAAGATCAACAACATACTTACGCAGAGAAAGAAAACACCCCTTGGAGCTGCGGAGAACCTCAACACCAAGAAAGTAGCTTAGATTACCCAAGTCTTTAAGAGAAAATTTAGTCCCAAGAGAGTCAATAACACGGTTCAAGAAGGCAGAGTCATTACCAGACAATATAGATCATCAACATATACCAAAAAATAGGCTGTAATACCGGAATGCTGAAAGACGAAGAGCGAAGTATCAGAGGTAGTGTTGACGAAACCCATGGCCAAAAGGCATTGGCGGAGCTCACTGTACCATGTCCGGGGTGCCTGTTTGAGACCATAAATAGCTTTCTGTAACTTACAGACATAAGATGGATAGGCTTTGTCAACAAAACCCGGTGGTTGTGCCACATAGACATCCTCTATAAGCCTCTCGTGGAGAAAGGCATTGTTCACATCCATTTGAAGAGGACATCCCTTGGATACAGCTAGACTGAGAACCAAACGCACAGTTTCCGGCTTAATAACCGAACTGAAAGTCTCCTGGAAGTCGACACCTGGGCGCTGATGAAAGCCTTTCGCAACAAGTCGGGCTTTGAACTTATCCACATTACCATCAGGCTTTCGTTTGATACGATAAAACCACTTGAAGCCCACAACATTCTGTGAAGAATCAGGTGGAACAAGATCCCAGGTGCCATTCCGTAGACGAGCATCAAACTCCAATGACATAGCGCGCCAGCGCTCATCAGACATAGCACTAGACAAAGTCTGAGGTTCTGTAACAGCTGGAGAGGATACAACAAACATACCAAACTTCTTGTTGGGCGTAAAGATGTTATTTTTGCTGCGAGTTTGCATGTGATGACCACCCTGAGAGGATGAAGGTGGCGGCATAGTGGGAATAGCGGCAGCGGGGGCCGCTGGCGGTGCCGTAAGAGGCGCTGGTGGCTCGGGCGTTGGCGCCGTCAGTGTGTCCGGTGAAGGATCGCTAGTGGGAGCAGCGGCAGGTACTGGCGGAGGCAGCGGAAGGACTTCTAGGGTGACCAGAACGGGTACGGGTGGAGACTCGGGGTTAGACAATTTGGATAACGGAAAGATATCTTCATGGAATGTGACATGACGCGAGACGAAAATTTTAGACATTGAGGGATCAAAGCATAGATATGCGCTTTGAGTAGATGAGTAGCCGAAGAGGACACAGGCACGAGATCTGGGTTCCATTTTGTGTGAGGTGTAGGGCCGAATCCAAGGGAAGCATTGACAGCCGAAGACACGCAGTTTGGCAAGGTTGGGGCGCCTATGGAAGAGAGACTCAAAGGAGGAGAGCATCGAAAGATTTGTCTTGGGAAGACGATTAATGAGATAGACTGTTGTGGCAAAGGCATAAGGCCAGTAAATGAGAGGGACATAGGCATAATGAAGGAGAGTGAGACCAGTATCGACAATATGACGGTGACGGCGTTCAGCATAGCCATTGTGTTGAGGTGTATGAGGAGGTGAAGTGATATGTGAGATGCCATGGGAGGCAAGAAAAGAGCGTAAAGCTAGGAATTCACCCCCATTATTAGTATACAGAGTAATGATTTTAGTAGAGAAGTATTTTTTGACAATGGACTTAAAAGTGGGGAAGGTTTGTAAGACATCAGATTTACGGCGTAAAGGGAAAAACCAAACGTACTTGGAAAAATGATCAACAAAAATAACATATTATTTAAATCCTTCATTAGAAATAATTGGAGAGGTCCATACATCAGAAAAAATAAGCTCCAGCGGAGCAGTAGAAGATAAACTTGACTCATAAAAAGGTAACTTATGACACTTATGAAGCTTGCAAGAGACACAAGCAAAATCAGACACACTACTGGACGCTGTACTGCTAGAAGACACTAAATGACATAGGATTTTAGCTAACGGATGACCAAACCGAGAATGCCATAATGACGCAGGGAGCTTTTGTGCCGTGAGGGAGGACGGTAGACAGGAAGCCGCCAGCCAGTAGTAGGCGTCTTTCCTACGTGGGCCGCTGACGAGTGTTGCCCACGTTCGACGATCCTTCACCTGAAAATCAGTATCAGCAAAAACAACATTAACATTATTGTGACAACATAATTGAGCAACAGAGATCAAATTTTTACGAATATGTGGAACACAGAGAGTCGCAGGCCATAAAAGAGATGAATAACTGAAAAGTTGGCCAGTATATGTAATTTTTAAACCTTCACTGTTACCAATAACCACATCATCGAAACCAGTGTAAGGACTGTGAAGAGACATGTTGGCAAGATCATTGGTTATGTGATGAGTGGCACCAGAGTCCAGGATCCAATCAGATGGAGAGTGATGGATTGTGTGAGCAGCCGGATAAGATGATGCAGCGTATGCTGGTCGCGGCAGAGGTCCACCGTAAGGGGGATGATTTGCGCCGTAAATAGGATAGGACGGACAGCGGCGCGCGGAGCGGCCAAATTCACTGCAGAGCTGGCACTTCCCATTGTACCCGCGAGATTGGCCATTGTTGAAGTAACCACCGCGGCGGAGGATAAACCACGACTGCCACGGCCGCGCCCGCGACCACCAAAGCAGTTACGGCTGGACTGCTGTCTGGCGACGAAGGCAGCCGACGGAGCCAAATCAGATGCGGCGGAGGTGGCCGGCGCACGGGCAGTAATCTGAGCCTCCATGCTTAACAGCTTGTCATGTAATTCAGCAAAAGAGATTGGAGATTCACGGGCATAGATAGCATGAGAGAGCTCCATATACGGATCATCAAGACAATTTAGAACCTTAATGACAAGATCCTCAGAATCAACAGTAACACCCAGGAGAGATAATTCATCCACAATCACGCGAATACCGTGCATAAAATCAGTAACAGATTTAGAACCTTTTACCGGATTATGGAGTTGCTGTTTGAGAGACATGATACGACCACGAGAAGCAGTGTCGTATGTGCGCGCGAGGATGTCCCGGGCCTCTTTAGAGGTTTCCGCGGCGGCAATAAAGGAGATGATCGTCGGTGTGATCTACGAGATCATGGCACTGAGAATAAGATTGTCCTGGCGAATCCAGTAAGGATATGCTGGATTGGGGGAAGTTACCTCCTTGTCGACGATAGTGGCTGGTGGGCACGGCTTCGATCCGTCCAAGAAGTCGAGGAGGTCGTAACCCGTAAGAAGGGTTCGAAATTGGAATTTTCACACTAGGTAATTAGTGGAATCCAATATAAGTGGGATCTGAGCCGATGCATTGATGGCAATAGGTTGGAGAAGATCGTTGGATGTCGTAGCGGCCATAGAGCGCGAGGCAGAGGAGGCGCTGATCGACGTCGAGAGAGAGAGGGCTGCCGGTTAGCGCAACGGTGGCGCGGTAAGACGCCGGAGAGAGGCGGTGGACCGAGAAGGTCGGAGGCGGAGGGCTGCCGATTAGTGCAACGGCGGCGGCGGCGGCGCGGGTAGGGGAGAATTAGGGTTTCTTTGGCGATAAGCCACTGGCGTATGATACCATGTCGAGAGTTTTAGGAGAAGTAATTTTCTCGTATTGCATACAGAAGTATATATAGAGTACAGAGAGGTATCAAATCCTACCAACTATAGGACTGTACAATAATGAAAGGAATCAAATCCTACCAACTTATGAAAGAGTATTCTACTTATAATAAAAAGATATACACAATATATTCTAATAGACATTTTGTTTTTATTTTTGTTTATGTTTTTCCTTTCCTTCACTGAGCCGATAGTCGATTGGAAACAACCTCTCTGCCCTTTCGGGTAGGGGTAAGGCCCGTCTACATATTACCCTCCCAGACCCCACTTTGTGAAACAGTACTGGGTAGTTGTTGTTGTTTAATTGAACTTGACATTTTGTATGAGCAATTAAGCACGAGTACACTAAGCATCCAGTTACACTGGAAACAGAAGGCCTTTTTCACCTTTCCGGACCAAAGAAATTATGTTGACAATGGCAGCATGACAATAAAGACAAATAGACTCAGCCACACCACTATTAAACCAATAATCTAATAAAGATGTTTCCATGTGACCAGGAGGTCATAGGTTCGAGCAGTAGAAATAACCATTTGTAGAAATGTAGGGTAAGGCTGCGCCCCGCACTTAGCGGGAACTTAGTGCATTGGGATGCATTTTTTTTTATGGACAGGTGAAGTTTTGTATAATAGGTAAAATTCAAAATATTTGAGAACAAATATAGCCAAGCTCAAAATCCAGATAAAGGAGTGTTGCATAAAAATAAATAAATTACAAAGAATCCTTTGAATACAAAGAATTCAAGCAGCCGACCTCAACTAGTTTGAGATTAAGGATACGTTAAATTAAGAGATAGTAGGATCTTAAAACTTATACAACAAAAAAAGGGAGATCAGTATAACTAATAAATCTTGAAGTGACCATCTTTTGCAAATTTACTCCTGGTTGGTCCAAACCTCTAAAGTGACCATCTTTTGCAAATTGTCTTTTTGACAGTGGAGACTACGCAAAGTCAAAAAGACAGTGGCAAACTTTGCCTTGCCCGGTTTCACCAAACTTTTTTGATTGGTGAATTTTCTCATCAAATTTAATAACAAGGGCCGCTGAGAAATATAAAAATATACCCTAGCACCTTAGCGAAAAACTGTAGAGAAGTGTCTTTCCTTAAAAATGTCCCCGAACATCAAGTTGATACAATGAGCCGCACATGGAGTCCAATAGACATGCTTGTACGCTCCTTCAATCATGCCACCCGCTTTCTTATTTTCACTTGCATTATCAGTGACCACTTGAACAACTTTGCTTGCACCAATATTTTCGATGGTGTTCTGAAATAAGGTGAACATTTTGATGTGGTCGGTGGATGAGTCGCTAGCATCAATGGACTCAAGAAACAAACTTCCCCGGGGAGAATTTACAAAAACATTAATAATCGTTTTCCCCGTTCTTCCCGTCCACTTATCCATCATAATGGAGCAGCCATACTTGTTCCACACAACTTTATGCTCCTCAACAATTTTATTTGTCTCCTCCACTTCCTTACTTAGATAAGAACCTCTTATTTCATGTTAAGTTGGACACTTCATTCCAGGTCCGTATTGACCAACGGCCTCATTAAAGTTTCTAAAAGTGTCATAGTTGACACAATTGAAGGGGAGCCCAGCATCATAGACCCATCATGTAAAAATTCTAACTGCACCCTCCCTCAAAATGTCTCTAGCAACTTATTGTACATCTTTTCTACTACCGCTTCTTTGAGAAGTAGCAATCAATTGGACCTTTAGTCGATGATCCATGGCTTGACCCATCTCTTCCTCGTTTTGTTGGAAGTGACAATTGTTCAATATCGTCGCCATCATCAAGATTGGTCACCATTGGTTGATGAACCATTTGATTTTTTAGTTCCTTCTTCTTCTCAACAAAATTCTTTATTTCTTCTCACCTCCGGTGGACATTTCGGACACCTTGTCACGTTTCTATCGCCACCAATTAGATGGTATTTAAAGAGATAAATTCCACCCGTTGTAATCTTGTTGCAAAAAATGCATAGAACATTTGTATTCTTTTCATTAACTCTCTGACCATATCGCCAAGCCGGGTCTTTCCCTTTCGATCTTTGAGACATTTTAATATCCCTATTAAGATATAAGCGAAAACATAATCAATAAACTGAAATAAAACAATAAATGAAATACAATAATTACACTCTTATATATGCTGAAAATATAATAATAATTTAATTTTATATATATATATATATATATATATATATATATATATATATATATATATATATATGCTGAAAATAAGTAATAATTTTATATGCTGATTGCTGAAATAAAATGATATGGGAGACGTATATCATCAGCCTGAATTATCCTCAGCTGCTCGGTTTTGTAAATACCTGGCTTGAAGCCTGGACTATCTGAGTCTGGATTTATTTTTCTGCAATTTGTAGTTTGCCACCATCAAATACATCTGTTGGACAGTTGTATTTAACTAGTGACGCGGATAGCATATAAATACAATCTGTAAATTTTCTTTTCCAGAAACAGAGGAACTATGATGCTTCAGAAATGTTCAAGAAAATAAAGATTCAAATTGCCACCATCAACTGTATCCATTAGATAAACATAATTGAACTGGACATTTTGTTTTTGTTTTTGTTTATGTTTTTCCTTTCCTTCACTGAGCCGAGGGTCGATTAAAAACAGTCTCTCTGCCCTTTCAGGTAGGGGTAAGGCCCGTCTACATATTACCCTCCCCAGACCTCACTTTGTGAAAATATACTAGGTAGTTGTTGTTTAATTGAACTGGACATTTTGTATGAGCAATTAAGCACAAGTACACTAAGCATCCAGTTACACTGGAAACAGAAGGCCTTTTCACCTTTCCGGACCAAAGAAATTATGTTGACAATGGCAGCGTGACAACAAAGACAAATAGACTCAACCACACCACTATTAAACCAATAATCTGATAAAGATATTGCCATGTGACCAGGAGGTCATAGGTTCGAGCAGTAGAAGTAAGCTTTTGTAGAAATGTAGGGTAAGGCTGCGCCCCGCGCTTAGCGGGAACTTAGTGCATTGGGATGCATTTTTTTTATGGACAGGTGAAGTTTTGTATAATAGGTAAAATTCAAAATATTTGAGAACAAATATAGCCAAGCTCAAAATCCGGATAAAGGAGTGTTGCATAAAAATAAATAAATTAGAAAGAATCCTTTGAATACAAAGAAATCAAGCAGCCGACCTCAACTAGTTTGAGATTGAGGATAAGTTAAATAAGAGATAGTAGGATCTTAAAACTTATAGAACAAAAAAAGGGAGATCAGTATAACTAATAAATCTTTGAAGTGACCATCTTTTGCAAATTTACTCCTGGTTGGTCCAAACCTCTAAAGTGACCATCTTTTGCAAATTGTCTTTTTGACAGTGGAGACTACGCAAAGTCAAAAAGACAGTGGCAACTGTAGCGGGGGGATTTTGTAAACTTGGGGGTGGGTTGGGATTGAGAAAATGTGTGGTTATAGCTGGAGTTAGGTAGGGGCATTCATCACAAAAGAACATTTTCCTGGGAATGCAATGAACTAAGTTTAGGACACTTAGGGGTGTACATAGACCGGGTTGGTTCGGATTTTACAATTACCAAACCAAACCAATTGTGTCGGGTTATTAAATTTAAAGACCAAACCAAACCAATAAATTCGGGTTTTTCAATATCGGTTTTTCTCGGGGTTTTTCGGATTTTCGGGTTATTCGGGTTTTTTCGAATTTTTTTCCGGTAAAATCTTCGTAGAACAAAATATATAACGTATGCTCAAAATATTTCTTTAATCCTAGTAAGATACAACTATATAAAGTATTTTTCAAGAAAATAATACAAAATATGAGATATGTCATGACTCATGACATTATCCTAAAATATTCAACAATAAAAAATAATAAAATTATGTACTATAAATATTGCTAATTAAAAAGTCATAATAAAAATAAACATAATCTAAAAGCACTAATTCATGCTAAACTAGATAGACTAACGAGGGAGTATTAATTATATGCCTAAAAGCTAAAGAAAAATAAAAATAGGTTATGTATTTTTATCTAAATTATTGCTAAATAAAAAATAGACAATTAATACATTCTCGTTCGTAATATTGAATTGAATGTCTTTTGTTAGCATTAGTATTGATTGCTAGCATTATTTAATTTACTAATATTAATGGCTAAAAAACTTATTGGAGCATTCAAAACTTCTAAATCAAACCTTGAAATAATACCTTAAAAGATAAAATTATGAAATTTTTTAAGAAATATTTATAAATTACATTACAATAAGTATATTTATATATTAAATATATCTAAAATTGATATATATGTAATGTCGGGTTGGTTTGGTTTCGGTTTGACTTTCTTTAGTTAAAACCAAACCAAACCAATTATGGTCGGATTTTTTTTTCCAACACCAAACCAAGTCAAACCAAACCATAGTCGGGTTTTTTTTCTCGGTTTGACTCGGATTATCGGGTTGGTGCAGTTTATCGGTTTTCTTTGTACACTCCTAAGGACACTAATGAAAAAGGTTGTCTAGCCCATCCTTCCCTTCAAGATCTTCTCTGTCACTTCAGTTGGTGTAGTGCTACAACAAAGAGATTGGACCAAGTAAGATACTGACAACTGTGCTATTAGCTAGCTTTTAACTGATACTATATCATGAAGTATTACAAAGAGCATGCAAACTGTCACTAATTCACCTATTAAACAAAGGGGGTTGATGCAAGAGGGATTTGGAGTACATCAACGATCTAGTCTACTACTGTGAAGACAAAGAGAAAGTAACGTAGTCATACCATTTAAAACAAATACAAGTTCTGGTGCTTCTGAGAGTTATTCTGAATCATTCCTAGTAAATTCTTCTGCAAATAGAAAGATCATTCAAAGAGGTTTGTGTTTATGGCGGCTTCTGTAGGTGTCCAATGTCCATAGAGCAAACACAGGTAATGACTGAGTAGTAGTGGATGGACTACAAGGGATCACAAAGAGGAAGTCAAAAAAATAACATAGAAAGAAAATGAAAGGTCGAAAAGAAGAGAGATAGATGGAAAGGAAAACTGGAAATGAGAAGGAAATGAAAGGAAGAAATGATGGACCAGAAATTGGTTTCTCCATTCCCTCAAGGCATTTGTTTTGTGCTAAGAGACTTGGGTTCCCCAAGCAAAAGTCTTATGGACTACAGTAGTGTGCTTTTTCTTTGTGCTCCAGTTATCAATGTCGCAATCATCTCCTCAGAGATTCATTCTCCGTATCTCTTCAAAATCAGAGGCATACTACAGATGGCACATCAAACCACAAACATTGACTGCCAAAGTCCAGTATGCTCTCCCAGTTAAGCTTGTTATGGTCATCTATATTAGTTCAACCACCTCTTTTACATTTAATGCACTAGACGAGATGAGTCATTAGCTGAATAGAGAAATGAAATGAACCTGCGAAATTCAAAGAAGCATTTAACGTAGAGAAAACTATTTCTCGCATGGAGCCAAGTAATTGACTTCCAGTTAAAGATATACAACCACCTGCTGAGAGCAAGAAGATTATAGCAGACTACACTCAGTCTGCACCTGTAACAGAGCTTGGCCAGACTCTTACCTTAACCATGCAATATATTGGGAAAGAATAGCTTTGTCTGCTCCAGTCAAAACAAAGAAATGAATAAGTTTCCACACATGAACATAGATGGATTATCCAGTAAATTACTAGGCTAACTGAAGTATACTTGGCATAAAAAAATCAACATGTTATTTCTTAAACCCTTACTACAGATCAGAAGTTGTATAAACAAAGAAAGAGTCACTGCTTGTATAACTGTGTGAGAAAGCACGGGAGAAAAATATAACTGATATTAAACATGATACAATGAGCCCTATATATAATACACATAACCTAACCTACTCCTAATAAACATTGGATTAGGCTACTCCTAATACACATTGGATTAGGGTTCTACTATTACATATTCTAACACTCCCCCTCAAGCTGGTGCATATAAATCATATGTACCGAGCTTGTTACATATGTAGTTAACATCGAACCCGGGTTTCTAGACCCGAAAGCATCGAGTCCCAAAGACATAGTTGAAAACTTGCTGAAACAGATGAGGGAAATATTGTTTTTGCCGGAAAATTACTGTAGATCCCGGAATAAATCACTGTAGATGCCGGAAAACTTCAAAGTGGTCGGAATTGAAAAGTAAAAATATGGGTAAGCTCGGAATTTGAGGGCGATCCAACTGCCCTGAAGAACCTTCGTCAAAATTTCACCGGAACAGTGCTCACGCGCCGGCGCGTGGGGCGCGTGAGTCAGATCTGCCTTGATAAATCTGGCGCGTGAGGGCGCGTGAAGGACAGTTTTCCGGTGGGGTTTGCTGGGGTTTGGTCGGATCTCTCTTGGGAACCTTGTGGTGGTGTTGGTTTTTGCACAACACTGATAATTAGTGACTTTGACACAATTAGTCACTTTGGTCACCGGAAAATTGCACGGTGACCGAGTTATTTCTTCCCGGATGTCGTTGGAATGACGCACAACGATAATTATCTCACCAAAGCTCTGATACCATGTGAGAAAGCACGGGAGAAAAATATAACTGATATTAAACATGATACAATGAGCCCTATATATAATACACATAACCTAACCTACTCCTAATAAACATTGGATTAGGCTACTCCTAATACACATTGGATTAGGGTTCTACTATTACATATTCTAACAAACTGGATATGAAGGCCCTTCCAACTGAGGTTGGCTGAGAATAGGCTAACTCTGAGCATTTAAGAAGTAAATCCTTGCAAAAGGTTTCCCTGCATTGAAGAATGTGAAGCAAGTTCAGACTAAATGTAAATCATAAGCAATCCAAATCTATGTGGAGCTTTGGCATTCCAGACTGCAAATGGCAAACACGGAGCTTAATTTAAAGAGAATAATTATTACCCGTTTTACCAACTTCAAGCCACTTATTTGACCAAATTTATAGTGCAACAATTATTTTGCTGAGAGCACGGTCAAACAATCTCTATTTGCTAAATAGAAGCACATCTGATGCTTCAACAACAAACTATGTGTGTGAGCATCTACTAAGCAACATCCAATCTTTCATTTTGGTGTGCTCTTGTTCTTTCATTGGTCATTTCATTATGACGTATTCATTATAACTTATCCAATTACAACGTAATTAACAGCTAATGCAGCTTTCTTTTATCAAATCTCAGGGGCATAGTCTAATACGAGGGCAATATGTTTCTATTTTTTTATTTTTTGGATGACACAGAAATCTCAGAGGGCCAATAGTGCACGGACCGAAACTTGGTGAATAATGGAACTGCCACTAACCCATCTCTACTCAAAAACCAGGCGCTTCTGTGTGGCAGGGTTCAAACCCATGACATGCGCCTAATCCTCAAATCACATGCTACACTCTTACCACAAGACCAAAAGCCTGGTGGCAATCATGAGGGTAGTATTTTACATAGTGTCTTATCCTAAATTTTAATGGAACAAAAGAGGCCCAGCTAGGTACTGAATGGATCAGGCCATGGAGTTCGAATAATTTGTTGTCTTATCATATTCATTTTCCTATCACTTGTGATATACATCTTAGCCAAACTCTTCAAAAAACAAAGAGTAGAGACCAGTGATGCTCCACAACAAAGTTTTCAGTTTCTTCTGTATGACTGCAGATATTAAAGACATTATCATTTGGCAATTGAATTCAAGAACCAACTTCGCGTTATGCTAGTAAATACCACCCCAAGAATCCCAGAACTCCTTTGAAACTGATATCTAAGGACGTTTGCATTTGTATCTACTGTTCTTCAGTAGGCTTGAGTAAAGCATAATCCTTGGCTGTAACAGCCACTTTATCACCATTGACACCTTTATAATAGCATGAATTTGAAATTGTTGCACGTTGAATATAGGAAGTATGGGCAAAACCATCTTAAAAATCTCTAAACCACCGTGATAGAACTCAACTATATCCTCAGAACAATTTCCTTATCAAAATAATTACTGCATGGAAAAACTAGAGGTATTTTCTATGCCAATGCTTCAATCACTGTGTCATATCCACTTTTAGAGAGCATTATGTCTGAAACTGCAATTGTACCCGGGGAGTAGAAGTCTCTGGTAAACTTTATGAAGCTGGAGGACAGCTCTTCATCTTGAAAAGCACCATCAACCAAGCGACTCCATCATGTACTTGAGCAGCAGAGAGTAATACACTATTCTGTTTCTGCAATATAGATACTAGATAGAGTACACCGTGGTAGGATCTTATCATACTACATTGATGTAGTACACCACTCTGACCTTGTGAATACTTGCATACCAGGACCCCCTTTCATAAATTATCAAGTGCAAGTGAAGAAGAATTCAGCTACAAGTTCACAAAGACACTTGTCAAGTGAGAGCATAAGACTCTCACTCTATGGAAATTACTAATTAGATTAGTTTTATCAGTAACTGTCGCCTTTCTTCCTTTTCCAGTGCTCTCGTTTCTTAGACATGAATTTTTTTTTGTTTCCAATTCAAACTAAGGAGTAATTATTAGTTTGAACCCCGAAAATTTAACTTTTGTCAGTTCATTAAGCATGCAACATATTTTCAATAAAAAAACTTCAAGGAACCATAACAACTCTGAGAAAGTGAATGGCACTACCTAGCAGCATCGAGCAAATAGCTGGCAATATGTTTTCTTCTGTTGGAGGGACTGACCCAAATGGCTCTAATGCCACATAAAGCAGATACAGCTTCCTTCTCACACAATTACTCCACTATCAGACTCTTCATGGCTTTTGGTTGATTGATTTATTCTTACAATTTCCCTTTGGAAACTCACTCCCCCAAATTGGAGTGTGGTTGAAGTCCGTCTTGCTTCCTTCTCAGGTGAAACTTTACACCTGCTGCCTTCTGATCTTGAGAGAATCTTATACGCCTTCTTTATGGGCTCAGTCACCAGACATCCAGATATTCTTTGAGAAGATATTAACAGATAAACCTGTTAACAGGAGAAATGTTTCAGAGTTTCATTCACATAGCTAGACAAACTCAGCCTCTCACATAACCACCACATGAAGGGAGAATTCTTCATAAAAATTAGTCGGCAAAATGAGGACAACCATTCAACGTCATAGTATTAAGATTTAAGAAGCTTCATTGAACTCGAGTAACACTACGTTTGGATCATATTTACCCATCGTTTTATAATGTATTGTATTGTACTGTACTGTATTGTATTGTATCGTTTTATGGATACAACGTTTGAATAGATTGTATCGTTTGCTGTTGTTAAATAACATTTTATTTGTTGTTAAAATAAAAAAAATTAAATAATAAAATAAAATTATAGGGTACTAAGTAAGGGCATAATTGGAAAAGAAAATAGGAAACGATCCCACTACACCAAATCAGTTGTTCCATAAAATGGGGCTTTTAGTTGTTCCGGAACAATAGATTTAACAATACAATATAACCAATTTTAAATAAATAATCAAAACAAACATTGTTTCGGGATAACAATACAATACAATACGATGGGCAACAACCATCCAAACAAGCTTACAACTCAAATTATAAAAAAAATATAAGTAGAAAGGTGGACAGTTGAAATTTGATATTGATTAGTGAATAGTTTTGAACAATGAAGTTTACTTTCTATGACAATAAGCTTCTTATAGTTGCAAGAGAACGGAACCTTGCATAGCTGATGATATATCCACCCATCTCCAAGTTCCATCTCCATCATCTTCACAACTTCCTGTACCTACTAACAACACACTCTCTTTAAGTCAACGAACACTATGTTTAACATGATTAACTAGAGAAATATCAATCATGGAATTCAAAATACAGTGTTTCATCATTCATGTATAACAAAACAGTATCTGAAAACCTTATTTCTCTGAGGAGGAGGGTCATCGTCCAGCACCAAAATAATTCGTCCAATTTCAAGTGGAGGAATTCGAAGAGCTCTTTCATTCCGCCAACCCTGGACAATTTATCAAATCCCAGTAGGATAGAACTTTAATCATTTAATAATTTTACAAAAATTTGAAATAACATTCTCTGTTGCTGAATCACCTTAAATGGGATACCACGCTTATAATTCTTGTGAAACGCCTTATGAAACTTTTCATCCCCTTCATCACCTCTGGCATACTTGAAGCCACAGACAGTACAAGTATGCAATAAAAAATCAGACTGACCCAGCTCCAAATAAAATTGGGCGTACTTTCTCTTCTTATTCAAAACTTTCCCAGACTTTGCCACCCCCAGGTCTGGCGCAAATTTCTCCAAGTCTATTTCCATGGATGCTTCACCAGTTGATCCACCATTGATTTCACTGCAAGATCAGCTTAGCATTAGCAAAGAACTTGAAGGGAAAATAAAAATGGTCATCAATGTTAGGTAGTAACAAATCTGAGATATAATTTTTTTCCAAACACATAATTTTGGCAGAAAACCTATTTGTTTAAGAAAATTAAGAAAATGATTTAGGAAAGACTGTAACGATCATACTTTTGTACTTAAAAGAATTACGAATAGTTTAATGGTGTGATGATAAGAAAACTGTCCTTAAATTGTTTCCCCTTATCTGCGTCTTATAGAAGAGAGAGAAAGCTAGTTTGTAATCAACAAACAAGGTAGTTGTAAGTATACACAGAGATGATGAACAAATATATGTGTTTTCTCACTTATTTATCAATTGATCATCTCCATTTTCCTTTTACCTCTCTTCAGTTCCTTCCATTTTGATTTAGTGTGCTTGCTCATTAACATACATTTCCTTTCCTGTTTGACTTTCTCAAAATTTCTTCCCTTTACTACAATTTGCTTTCATTTTTTTATTTTTCCTTTTAACACGCAAAAATTGATTACTACCTCAAATAAAAAAAAAAACAGGGTGCTGAAGTGAAGGCTGCTCAGAATCCAACTCGAAAAGCTGAAGGAAAGCCACATAATACATCAGTTTTATATGTTGAGATTCAAAGATTCTAGTTTTACTGGTAATTCGACAGAGGTAATACCCAATCAAGCTCTCATAGAGGCAGAAAAAAAAACTGGGTTATACAGCTAGTAATTAGGTAAATCTGAAAGGGAGGAAAACTACAGCAGAAAAGAATTGGGTAATAAGAAAAATGTCCAAAAAGCAAAAGTAGAAAATATACAGGGTAATAGAAAATTGGATTAAGAAAAATTCCAACGAGGACAGAAAATTCAAGATTCAATAGTAGAGAAAAGGAATTAAGTAATAGAGAATAAACCCAATTGAATTTTGAGGTCTGCGCTGATAGGTAAAAACAATTTCTGGCTGTAACCTCCCACAATTAAACATATCACTGCAACATTGGGATGGGTCTGCAGTAAAAGAAGAAGAGGGCTTGAAGAAGCTGTTAATTTTCGATTGCATTTGATTTTTCTCTCTCGGCCCTATGAATATTCTATTTTAGCGCTTCCCGCCTCACTGAACTGAAAGACAAAATGATCAAAATGGTCCTTAATGTATTGGGGTTGGTTTATCTTGGTCCTTCAATATATACCCCTTAACACGTATAGTCCTTATTGTTCAAAAAGAGTGGACACTTTTGGTCCTAACAGATTTTCCAAAATAACGGTTAACCCTAACATCTGACCCCACGTGTAACTCACGTGATCATTAAAAAAAAACCTTTCATGAGATTCTAGTTCCCAGCCACATTCCTCATTTCTCTGCAACTAACAAATGCATCAGATGGTCACCCAAGAATCACAATTTTGGTCTCGTGTTTACCAAAAAATTTGCTACTCATAATTCTTAACTTCAACATTTACTTTCACTTGGTGTACTACAATGTTGACATTAATTTATTAAAAAAATCAGAAATGAGAAATATCTAGCATTCCATCTTCTATTATTTTTGAAATTTCTCATTGAAACTTTGAAAAAGTATAAAAAAATTCAACTGAAAAAGAATACCCATTTGACAAAACAGAATAAAATTTCACTGGTGCAACATCGAAGTGCCGGTGCCGAATGACTTTTTCGATTCCATTCAAGCTTCGGTGACATGGTAACGTTGGAATTATTCATAATGCAGCAACAACAACAACAACAACAACAACTAGCCAGTATATTCTCACAAAGTAGGGTCCGGGGAGGGTAATATATAGACGGGCCTTAGCCCTACCCGAATGGGCAGAGAGGCTGTTTCCAATCGACCCTCGGCTCAGTGAAGTAAACGAACAACAAAAACAAAAACAACAAAAGAGCATTAGTAACTTCAACATAAATAGCGTAAATAATTACCTAAACATAAAACCTATAAATAAAAAACATGAAAACTATAAATAAAATAAAATAAAATAAAATATTATTCATAATGCAAAATCAAAAACTTTCTTTTTAAAATTTTATTTACAATCAATAGCTATGAGTTTTTTTTATTTTTCAAATGTCCTATTTATTTTCAAATGGCCTCTATGAAGCCTTAAAGTCATGTGTTGAATGACTTTGACAAATGGCTATGCAAATCTATTATATGTCTTCGTACATACATGGAAGACAAGATACACTTGTCAATATTAGAGCCAAGTGGACTAACATAATGGGACAAGTGTCAAAAGCCTCTCGGCACTTGTCATACATGCAACCTCCTTAATTTCATATAAATATACTAAGAATTGGCCATCATAATCACTCAATCTTAACCAAGAATCCATCTTGCTAATTAATACTTTTCTTCCTATAGCATTCTTTAATTTCTATGACAATTACAGAAAATACCTTCATCTTCTCTTCTTTCTGGGCAACTGTTTTGTGCAACTTCTAAACTTCCATCCATGAGTGCACGTGTTTAGAGGTGTTGTGGAACCTTGGGGAGCGACCGGCCTTAACAATTTGCACCTAATCGGGCCGAAATCACTTTCAAGGCAGTGGCTTGCCACGACACATAATTTTTAATAAATTCTTCTTCTTTCCTTCTTGTTTCTTAGTCAATATTATCTATTCATTTTTCTTACAATTTGAAAGTGATTTCGTATAATATTGATTAATGGCTACCACTTTGAAAAGAAGACTTCATGATCTCTCAAAGCTTGAGCCGTTAGATGGAAATAATTATAAGTGTTGATCTCAGAAACTTTTAATTTTCTGTGAACAATTAGAAGTTGATTATGTTTTGTATAACGATCCTTTTGCTGATATTGTTGCTAACAGTTCTAATGTTGCTAATACTATTGTTGCTGATGATGCTGATAAGAAGAAATTTGAAAAGGATAATAAAACAGTGAGAGGGCATCTGCTTAACCATATGACTAGCCCTCTCTTTGATTTGTTTATAAATTATAAATCTGCTAAAGTCATATGGGACAGTTTGGATAAGAAATATAGTGCTGATGATGCGGGAAAAAATAAGTATGTTGTTGGAAAGTGGATCAAGTTTCAGATGGTTGATGATAAGCCAATCATGGAACAGGTTCGCGAGTATGAAAACTTAATTACTGATGTTTTGAACGAGGGCATGGAGATGTGTGAGATTCTTCAGGCTAATATTTTGCTTGAAAAATTTTCACCGTCCTAGAGTGATTACAGGAATCAATTAAAACACAAGAAGAAAAATTTAACTCCTCAAGAACTAATCAGTCACATGAGGACTGAGGAAGCAAATTGTCTCAAAGATGAGGAGTCTGAATGGTTTAAGGATAAGATAAAATTAGTCTCTCTTAATTCTTCTAAAGCTAACCTTGTGGAATCTTCGAGTACTTTGTGAAAGACATGTTTAAAGGAAAACAAAAGAAATGCCAGAAGAAAGGACATGTGAAGAAGCAAAATTACTTCAATAAGCCGGAGGGCCATATTCAAAAGTCGAAAGGACCTTGCCATGTCTGCGACAAAATTGGTCATAAGGCTTTTCAGTGCAACCAGAGACAAGGACAAAGCTCATAGAATGGAGGAAAAGCTCCAGTCCAAGCTAACCTTACTGAGGGTGGTGATGTCATTGATGTTGTGGTTGTTGAGGCGAACATGGTGGCTAATAAAACTGATTGGATATTAGACACATGCATTTCAAGGAACCTTTGCGCCAACAAGGAGTTGTTTAACGACTTTGAGAAATCTACTTATGGAGAGTGTGTCTACATGGGTAACTCCATTACAGCTGAAGTTATGGGTAAAGGAAAAATTATCCTTAAATTAACTTCTGAAAAAACCTTAGCCTTGAACAATGGTCTGTATGTATCGTCCCTTCGTAAAAATTTAGTTTCTGGTGCGCTTCTCAACAAAGCAGGTCATAAACTTATTTTTGAATCTGATAAAGCTGTCATTCCTCATGGAGGAGACTTTGTTGGGAAGGGTTACCTTAGTGGGGGTTTATTTGTACTGACCATCGCTCAAGAGATTACTAATAATGCTAGTACTTTCAATTCTGATTATATTGCTGAGTCTATTGATTTGTGGTATGGTAGATTAGGTCATGTTAATATTGCTTCTATTAAAAGACTTAGAAAAATGGAATTAATTCCTATAGTTAATGTTGATTATAAGTGTCCTGTTTGTGTAGAAGCAAAATATACAAAAAAGCCTTTTAAGAATATAACTAGTAGAAAAACAGAATTGCTTGAACTAGTACATTCAAACTTAGAAGATTTCAAGAACACTGTTAGTAAAGGTGGAAAGAAATATTACATCACCTTTGTAGATGACTTTTTTAGATACACTAAGGTATATCTTCTTAAGTCAAAAGATGAGGCTGAAAGCATATTTTTAAAATACAAGGCAGAAGTAAAGAATCAATTAGACAGAAAAATCAAGAGACTTAGGTCTGATAGGGGTGGTGAATACAATACTAAATCTAGAAGCCTTTTGTGAGAAAAATAGTATTATACATGAGGTTAGTGTTCCCTATACTCCCCAACTAAATGGTGTAGTCGAACAGAAAAATAGAATCCTTAAGGAAATGATGAATTTAATGCTTTTGAGTTGGGGCTTATCTGATGATATGTGGGGGAAAGTTGTTTTATCTGCATGTTATGTTCTTAATAAAATCCCTCATAAGAAGTTAGATAAAACTCCGTATGAGTTATGGAAAGGGTTTTCCCCTAACTTAAAATTTTTAAAAGTGTATGGGAGTTTGGCTAAGGTTGGTCTATCTGATTTTATACAAGGAACTATTGGACCCAAAACGTTTGAAGCTATTTTCATTAGTTATTCTCAAAATAACGCTGAATATAGATTTATGTCTTTGAACGATAGTTTTATTTTTGAATTTAGAGATGCAGAATTTTTTAAGCATGTTTTTCCATTGAAAAATAATGTGCCTAGTGATATGCTGAATAATGCTTCTACATCTTTGTCTATTAACTCTCATGTTGTATCTTCTTATAGTGTTACTGCTAATGAGCATGAAAATAATCTTTGAAGAAGTAAGAGGAGTAAAATTGAAGCTAGCTTTGGTCTTGACTTTATTACCACTTTCTTGATCGAAAATATTGATCTTGATATTTTGAGTGATGAAGTAGTGTCGATCTATTTAATAGAAGAAGACCCTAAGACATACAATGAAGCAATGAGGTCAATAGATGCTGGTTTTTGAAAAGAGGCCATTAAAAGTGAATTAGAGTCTATAGTTTCTAAAATCACACTTCAGACTTAACTGATTTGCTTAAAGGTTGTAAACCCATAAGTAGAAAGTGGATATTTAAGAAGAAATTGAGACATGACGGTACAATTGAGAAATTTAAGACTAGGCTTGTTATTAGGTGTTTTAATCAAAATAAAGAAATTGATTACTTTGACCTAAATGGTGATTTAGAGGAAGAGATCTATATGTATCTATCCGAGGGATTTATGATCCAAGGACAGAATAATAAAGTATGCAAATTGAGAAAGCCTTTGTATGATCTAAAGCATGCACCTAAGCAATGGTATGAAAAATTTAATAGCACATTAGTGAATAATAATTTTGTTGTTAATGCATCTGATACTTATGTTTATTCTAAGATGATAGGATTAGATTGTGTTATAATATATTTGTATGTGGATGACATGTTAAACTTTGACCTTAATGTGAATGTTGTTAATGTTGGAAATAACGCTTTACGCTAGAGGGGGGGGGGGGTGAATAGCGTTTTAAAAATATTAAGCGTTTTAGTGCGGAATTTAAAAACTTTGCAGAAATTAAAACAAGTGCAGTAAAATAAACTTACACAATGATGTATCCTGGTTGGCCACAAACGTGGTTAGTCCAGTCCCCGAGAGACTCTCTCGAGATTTCCACTAAACTTGTCAAGCTTACGGGTGCTTAACAAACCGTTACAGCTGAGGACACAAGCCTCACCTAGGTGCTCGGGGATCACAATCCCAAAGACTTCAATTGCTCGGGGATACCAATCCCAAAGACTTCAATTGCTCGGGGATAACAATCCCAAAGACTTCAATTGCTCGGGGATAACAATCCCAAAGACTTCAACTGCTCGGGGATAACAATCCCAAAGACTTCAACTGCTTGGGGATAACAATCCCAAAGACTTCAACTGCTCGGGGATAACAATCCCAAAGACTTCAACTGAGGAATCACAAGTTCCTCAACAAACGAGAATCGCAATTCTCTTACAAACACAAAACAAACTCACTTTACAAAGTACTCCTCAATGAGTAGATATGAGTAGAAATAGTACGCTCAAGATCACAACAACTTAGCTCAATAGAATGGCTCTTCAAAAAGCTTTATGGATGAATGAAAATGATGATCAATGTAAGAAAGCTTTTAGCAATGAAAATACTTAAATTGTATATGTTGTTGTTGTGAAAACACTGAGTTAAGCCTGTATTTATAGGTGAAAAACTCAGTCTTACCGTTGTCTAATTGCCAATTAAGGATTGCTGAAATTACTCAGTGACAATCGATTGTCAAGACTAAACAATCGATTGTTTGCCTATCAGATCAAAAATTCAATCCCAGATTTTACGTCAACAATCGATTACTTCAAATCAATAATCGATTATTTATAACGTTAAAAAATCCTTTCCAATTTTTGGCATAAAATATCGATTATCAGGAAATCAACAATCGATTATTTTAACAACGTTCAGAAAATCTTTTCCAGATTTTACGCAAAACATCGATTGTTAAATATCAACAATCGATTACCTGAAGGTAATTTGAAAATGTATGACAACGGTTAGTTCCAACAATCGATTATCAAATAGAACAATCGATTATAAATTAATTTCAAAACTTACTGTCTCATATATAATCGATTATCAAAAGCCATAATCGATTATTAATTAATTTCAAAACTTTCTGTCTCATATATAATCGATTATCAAAAGCCACAATCGATTATTAATTTATTTAAAAACACTGGGAGACATTTTTCTCATTCTAATCGATTACCATTAGTTCATAATCGATTTTTCTGAGTTTTGAAAGCTTTGCCTCAGTTAACAATCGATTATCAAAAGTACACAATCGATTGTTATGCAGTTTGCAAAAACCTGATGTTAACTGACTTACTCACAATCGATTATCATTAATTCACAATCGATTGTCATGCAGTCTTGGCTTAGAGATACTCGATTATCATAAGTACATAATCGATTATCTTAGCCCAGATTTTTTAGGCATGTTTGAAAAACATTTTAACAAATATAAATATGCATAGTTTAAAATCATTTGACACTTAAGTTAGATATGCATGATTTTGGAAAAATAATTTTAGTAGAGAAGCCATGTTATGAGCCAAGATTGAGGAATCAAGATCACAATTAATATTGACTCAATTATAACATTTCTAAACTTTGTCTTGAGCTTCTTGTAATGCATCCATTTTGTGCTTGTCCTTGAGCACTGCTATATATCGCTTATTGCTTTGTTTGACATTCATCAAAACCTACAAAAGAACACACGTTTAGTATATTGCATTTGAAACGTGTTTCCAACAATTTCCCCCTTTTTAATAATGGCAAACATAAGCGGGATATATGCAATAATTATTTTGATAATCCAAGTATGCAATTTGATGTTCCCCCTCAATTCATGTTCCCCCTCACTTTAAGCATGAATGAAGTTGAGAGTGATATAGCATACTTCTTGATATCCCGTTTCTTCCCCCTTTTGCCATTAGCAAAAAATTTACACAAGGGAAGAATATGAAAAAAATGTGAAATAAACACAAGTTTATTTATTGGAAAATTAAGATAACATTACAAGGGTGAAACCAAACATAACTAACCAATCAAGAACAAACAGACCAAAAACAACAATTTCTCATAACAACAACAATTTCATCATTCATCACCCCCATCCCCTTCATCATCATTGGTAGGCGCTTGATATGGCACCATCTGAGCATAGGCATAATGCACGTGATCAAAGTAACCATGGACCTCACGGGTTAGTTGAGTAATTTGGTCAGAAATGGTCCGGAGGGTAGGCTCCTGAGGAGGATGAGCACGACGGGCTTGTCGATTTTGAGGAGGAGCGGGAGCATGATCACCATCATGATGAAAGGAAGACTCCGAAATTTCCCAGATTTTGGTGCTCTTTTTGAGAGGACCATTAGCAATATTGACTCCGGAAGCTTCAAGAAATTTCATTATTAAGAGGGCATAGGGGAGAGGTATGTCATCTCTGGTGGCATTGAACATATGAGATAGAATAAGCTTGCACCAATTTATTTTAACACCGGTGACAATAGCATGAAGAAATTTGGCATCCTCTTGGGAAATGGTGGTGTGATTGAGTTTACGGGGTTTGAGAACACGAGTGATGAAATAGAGAATGAAACGATAATTCGGGTCCATACCCTTTATGGTGGGACGCCGGGAAGAGGACTCATCATAGGCTACTCCGGCTTGGCGGAAGAGATTAGCTTCATCAATCATGACCCCGGCATCATTTATGTACTGGTAGATGTCTTCACCATCATGCGGAATGCCGGCAATGAGGTGGAGGTTATCTTCAGAAATTAGAATGGGAATGCCGTTAACATTGGTAACAAGTTCACCCTCATCATCTTTGTGAAGGTTGGAGTAAAAAGCTTCAACCAAAGAAATGTTGTAGTAGGGGTGAGTAAGGAGTAGGAAATTGAAAAGGTTGTACTCTCTTAGCATATTTGCGGCTGGAATGAATGGTGCAACAAGAGCGTTTGTTGAAAAGCGAGGAGGGAGAATAAGGCGTTTCTCAAATTTGGTTAAGAAACGGGTGAGCTCTTCATTGGATTCAAAGAATAGAACCGATCCATCTTGATATGGATGGCGAGAAGAAGAAGCACCTTGTTTGGAACGAGCACGTTTTGAGTTGCGGCTTGACAATTTTTTTTTTGAAAGGATGTGCTAGGATTTTTCAAAGAAAACAAGAGAATTTGATGCTTGGGAGGCTTGAGTGAGTATACAAGAGCATATGTGCAGCCTATATATAGAGAAGGAATGAATCTTACATTTATTGGAAATGATTTGAAGAGATTTGAAGTCTGAAACGGTAAAAATAAATTCACTGACCGTTCAACAATCGATTGTTTGAATGGAATAATCGATTGTCATTAATGAAAATGATCTGACACATCGATTACACGCCAGAACGGTAAGAAAATTTGAAAAAGATAGTCGATTGTCAAACTTGGTAATCGATTGTTTTTCATATTTATGACCTGTCAGGAATCGATTATGGAGCCAAAACGGTAACATAAGTTTAAAACAGATAATCGATTGTCAATATATAGTAATCGATTGTTTTACTCTCAGAGAGTTTGAATTTTGGCAAATAATCGATTGGCAGAACAAATAATCGATTGTTTGGAAGGGGGATGCTGAAATGATGAGACTTAATTCTATCAGGCAATGTAAACATTTAACAAGATTTCATGGCAAAAAAAAATTGAATCAACAATAATCGACTATTGATACTGATAATCGATTGTAAGCATAAATAATCGATTATGATCGATTTTTTTTTTTTTGTATCAAGATAATTCATACTTTCCTCTTACCTTTTGGGGGATGCCTGCAAAATAGAATTAAACATCTCCGACGCTCAAGTCAGTAATCTATAAATGAAATAATAACTTTGAAACTCGTGTAGTCGGGTGAAAAAAAAAATGAACTCTTAAGAATTTTGTCCTAGGATGTTCTTAAGAGGGTTTAGGGTACTTACCTTCCCTTCGACTTTGCCAATTACCTGATTTTGAACATCCTCCGTTCATTTTGGTCTTTTGGCTCATTCTCCAATTTATGAAGCTTTTTCCACAATTTTGCCTTTTGAATTTTTCGAAAATACTTCCGATTTAAAAAAACATAAGTCGACTTTTCCGTCTCTTCCTCCTTCTTTGTGCTTTAATTGAAGGAATTTTGAATTCGTCTCTCGTCAAGTGTTTGGAGCATCCACTACACTTGATTCCTTCAAGCACACCTGCAAAACAAATCAATGCTCTTTTGGTACCCATGCCATTTTGGGTCCTTGAGGGTTATGCATACTATAATGATATGTTTGAGTAGCATGTCTATGTCTAGTAAAGCATGCGGGAGCAATATGACCAATTCGTCTACAATAATGACATGTCACATTTGGATTATGCATGCGTCTAGGCTCATAGTAGCTAGAATAATGCACATTGTTTACTCTATTTTCATTTCTCCTAATTAGAACACCATAGTCATTTCTAGGTTGAACATTTCGGGATCTTCTAGCATGATCATTGTTGTGCCTAAAATATGCATCATGTCTATGGTGACGATTGCTAGGCGGAAGGTCATGTCTAGGTCTCCTAATATTTTGTCTAGCATGCATGTTTGTTTTAGGAAAGGCATTTTTGTTATTAATCCTAGGTTGAGCTCTAGGTGGTTGGGTTTTTGCATCAACCTCTTCTTCATTTATGAAGCCTATTCCATGCTTGGTTGATTTCAAGTTATCAAGCACCACATTCAAGTTTTTATGAGAGGAGTTGAATTTATCTAGTGTGCCTTTTAATCTACCTACTTCATTCTTAAGGTCTACACAAGAAGCACAATTTTTTGTAGAACTCTCGGGCTTGTCAGAACTTCTTTTCCCATAAAACTTGTTTTGTTCTAGTAGCTTCTCATTTTCCAAAACCAATTTTTCTAATTCTTTTTCTTTTAATGAAAACTGTTTTTGAAAATCTTGTTCTTTTAGAGAAGCATTTTCTCTTAAACTAGTGACGGTTTTTGTAACTTTGAGAAATTCAGCATACAATTCATCAAAGGCATTTCTCATGTCATCAAGAGTATAAAAATTTTGAGAAGAGATTTGACTTACCTCACTTTGATTTTCTTCCTGTGCCATGAGGCAGAGATTTGCCGCTTCTTCATTTTCTTCTTCACTGGATTCGTCTCCGGAATCTCCTCCCCAAGATATGTATGCTCGTTGCTTCTTGAAGGGTTTCTTCTCCTTTTTAAGATTTGGGCAGTTTGTTTTGATATGCCCTGTTTCACCACATTCATAACATTTAACTTGCTCACCTTGCTTTTTCCCTTTGCGGTCATATTCTTTTCGCATGAATTTTTGGAACTTTTTGATGATGAGTCCAAATTCGCTATCTCCATCCTCTTCAATTGGTGATTGACTTGTGCTCGCCTTTAGAGCAATCTTTTGCCTTCTTTGTTCGTCAACAACAGGGTTAAGAATAGTGGATTCATAAGTCTTAAGATTACCTCTAAGAGCGTCTATGGTGACGTTCGTGATTCCAATTGACTCTTGAATCGCATCGGCCTTTGATCGCCATGCCGGTGTTAGGCTCCTAAGGATTTTTCGAACTAGTTCTTTGTCTGTGAACGTCTTCTTGAGTGCGTGGAGATCATTCACTATTGATGAGAACCGCTCAAACATCTCGTCTACCTTTTCGCCTTCCTTCATATGGAACAATTCGTAAGCATGAGTTAAAAAATCAATTTTAGCTTCTCTTACCTGGTCAGTCCCTTCGTAAGTGACCTCAAGCTTGTCCCACATTTCTTTCGCTGTTTTGCAGCAGGAGATTTTCCTGTAATCATTAGCATTAACAGCACAGAGTAATAAATTAATAGCTTTAAAATTATTTTGGACCATTCGATTATCCTCGGCGTTGAATTCCTCTTCTGTTTTTGGCACCCATATTCCTTCCACCTGTTTGACAGGAACCTCATTTCCTTTGGTGTACACCTTCCACAAGTAAGGGCTGTTTGATCTGACGAATATCTGCATCCTTTCTTTCCAATATGAATAATTAGTCCCGTTGAACAAAGGAGGTCTTGTGGGGCACTGTCCTTCATCAATACCTGCAAAAGAGTCTAGAGTAGAAGCCATGGAAAGATTCTCTCAAACGGTTAAGTCTTTCAGAGAGTATGGCTCTGATACCAATTGTTGGAAATAACGCTTTACGCTAGAGGGGGGGGGTGAATAGCGTTTTAAAAATATTAAGCGTTTTAGTGCGGAATTTAAAAACTTTGCAGAAATTAAAACAAGTGCAGTAAAATAAACTTACACAATGATGTATCCTGGTTGGCCACAAACGTGGTTAGTCCAGTCCCCGAGAGACTCTCTCGAGATTTCCACTAAACTTGTCAAGCTTACGGGTGCTTAACAAACCGTTACAGCTGAGGACACAAGCCTCACCTAGGTGCTCGGGGATCACAATCCCAAAGACTTCAATTGCTCGGGGATACCAATCCCAAAGACTTCAATTGCTCGGGGATACCAATCCCAAAGACTTCAATTGCTCGGGGATAACAATCCCAAAGACTTCAACTGCTCGGGGATAACAATCCCAAAGACTTCAACTGCTCGGGGATAACAATCCCAAAGACTTCAACTGCTCGGGGATAACAATCCCAAAGACTTCAACTGCTCGGGGATAACAATCCCAAAGACTTCAACTGAGGAATCACAAGTTCCTCAACAAACGAGAATCGCAATTCTCTTACAAACACAAAACAAACTCACTTTACAAAGTACTCCTCAATGAGTAGATATGAGTAGAAATAGTACGCTCAAGATCACAACAACTTAGCTCAATAGAATGGCTCTTCAAAAAGCTTTATGGATGAATGAAAATGATGATCAATGTAAGAAAGCTTTTAGCAATGAAAGTACTTAAATTGTATATGTTGTTGTTGTGAAAACACTGAGTTAAGCCTGTATTTATAGGTGAAAAACTCAGTCTTACCGTTGTCTAATTGCCAATTAAGGATTGCTGAAATTACTCAGTGACAATCGATTGTCAAGACTAAACAATCGATTGTTTGCCTATCAGATCAAAAATTCAATCCCAGATTTTACGTCAACAATCGATTACTTCAAATCAATAATCGATTATTTATAACGTTAAAAAATCCTTTCCAATTTTTGGCATAAAACATCGATTATCAGGAAATCAACAATCGATTATTTTAACAACGTTCAGAAAATCTTTTCCAGATTTTACGCAAAACATCGATTGTTAAATATCAACAATCGATTACCTGAAGGTAATTTGAAAATGTATGACAACGGTTAGTTCCAACAATCGATTATCAAATAGAACAATCGATTATAAATTAATTTCAAAACTTACTGTCTCATATATAATCGATTATCAAAAGCCATAATCGATTATTAATTAATTTCAAAACTTTCTGTCTCATATATAATCGATTATCAAAAGCCACAATCGATTATTAATTTATTTAAAAACACTGGGAGACATTTTTCTCATTCTAATCGATTACCATTAGTTCATAATCGATTTTTCTGAGTTTTGAAAGCTTTGCCTCAGTTAACAATCGATTATCAAAAGTACACAATCGATTGTTATGCAGTTTGCAAAAACCTGATGTTAACTGACTTACTCACAATCGATTATCATTAATTCACAATCGATTGTCATGCAGTCTTGGCTTAGAGATACTCGATTATCATAAGTACATAATCGATTATCTTAGCCCAGATTTTTGAGGCATGTTTGAAAAACATTTTAACAAATATAAATATGCATAGTTTAAAATCATTTGACACTTAAGTTAGATATGCATGATTTTGGAAAAATAATTTTAGTAGAGAAGCCATGTTATGAGCCAAGATTGAGGAATCAAGATCACAATTAATATTGACTCAATTATAACATTTCTAAACTTTGTCTTGAGCTTCTTGTAATGCATCCATTTTGTGCTTGTCCTTGAGCACTGCTATATATCGCTTATTGCTTTGTTTGACATTCATCAAAACCTACAAAAGAACACACGTTTAGTATATTGCATTTGAAACGTGTTTCCAACAGTTAATGAGACTAAGAATTTTTTGTCTTCTAAATTTGAAATGAAGATCTTGGAGAAGCATATGTGATTTTAGGGGTTAAAATCAAAAGAACTTCTAATGTTTTTTCATTGTCTCAGTCTCATTATATTGAGAAAACTAGTATAGTACCCGCGCGATGCGCGAAAATTTATTTAAAAAAAATATACAAAGTATTAACTTAGTTGCTTAACCACATAATATTTTTATAACATGTTAAATCGTAAAATTTAAATAATTGTATCGACGAAAGTTTATAATAAGGCAAGTAAGATAGGAAAAATTAAATTTATATAGCATAAAGTCCTGTTAGAAATTGTGTTATATGCAATGACAATTTAATTTAACTTACTATAAAAATGTGATTTAGTTATGTAAGCAGTAAAATAATGAGTAAGTAACATAAGTGTATGTATAATCACATATAATTTATTTAATAATTTATTTTAAACACTTGGTGCTATAACCGTTATATACATAGAGTGTAAAGTATATATTAAAATAATATTTTAATCCCTATTTATTTTCGTAGAAAGAAAGCATGCATTTAAGCATACAACCTATACTAGGGAAGATATTCATTGCAACACTTATATCAAAATGGTTTATTAACTTGTTATACACTTTGAAGAAGTGCATCAAATTCTTAAAAACACAAATTCCCTCCATACCTAAGCTTTACGTAATTATAGTAATTTTTATAATTATACCACATTTTTTGTTCCTATAATTTAATATATAAATATAGCTCTTTGAAGAGGTAAACAAAAAATAGTGGAATGACTTAGATACAGCGGACCTTCCTTAGAGGCACTTCTACTAATCGCAATTTTTGGATCAACTTGGAGAGTTGTGTTTCATGAATCCTGAAGAATTAGTCCCTGCAATTATTTCTTTAAGACCATGAATTGATTTGTTAATAACGATCAATTATTTTATTACGTGCCATTACGATATATAGAATAATGAAATATATATTAAATAAAAAGTACTTATGTAGTTATAGAATTTTTTTTGTTGAAAAAAATAGTTATTATATTAACCAATATAAAAAATTTCTAAAAAGTTATAATGGGAGTTTAACAGAGTGAGTATAATTAAGGGATTTTTACCTATACATCCCATATAACAAACCTTATTACCATTATTGTGCCTTGTTTGGTTATTACCCTCATATCTCATGTTTTTGTTACATAATATATACCAAACGGAATATTTGCTGATTTTCCATCCTAAATTAACGCAGATAATTAAGGCTCAAATCTATGTGAAATAAATTGTAGCCTAAAATAATGCCTATCTTTATGGCTTCTAATTAATCTTTGATTTTCTACCAAATAAATGTTAAATCAGTTAAGGTAACATATTAAATGCTCCTAATCTCGCCACAACCTCACTCGTCTCTTCAGTGCTATAATTTTTTTTATATCAAATATATCCACAAGAATTGAAAAGCTGGTGCTTTAGCAAGTCTTGATTTTTCTCTGTCGTGTAAGTTTTTATTAATCCATGTTTATGCTTGATCATTCTTGGGAAATTGAAAAAGCATAGCTTTAATCAGTTCGAATTTCTTCGGAGCCACATAGGTTTTTTCAAAAAAAAAAAAATTGGGTTAGTGTCGTTTAGTTTCTTAATGATGATTTTATTATTCAGTTCGTTGACTGTTGCATTGGAGAATGCTACATAGTACGAAAATGAAGCATTCTCTACATAGAAAAACCCAAAAGAATTAGACAAAGAAAATATAAAATAATTGTACTGTTAAAATATATACAAATCAAAGATTCCAATTTCGTCATCAAAGTCTAACACTTTTTATTTAATAATCGTATGACAAGATAAAAGTTATTTAACGAAAGTCTGTGAGTTTGATCAAGATTTGGCTTTTCTATTTTTTTAATCATGTCTTAAGTCATCTCCAACTAAAAAAAACAAACCTATAGGAAGTTAGAAAGTGATTAATTATTAATATTTTGTAATCAACATCAATAACAAATCCAGTAAAATTTTATAGTTAAAAAGTGATTATTATATGCACTGTTTCCAGTGTGTTTTTAAAATGTAGTCAAATGTAGGTAAATGTAGTTAAGGTTATATGAAGTGTTTCCAGTGAGTTTTTAAAATGTTGTCAAATGTAGGTAAATGTAGTTAAGGTTATATGAAGTGTTTCCAGTGAGTTTCTAAAATGTAGTCAAATGTAGGTAAATGTAGTTAAGGTTATATGCAGTGTTTCCAGTGTGTTTTTAAAATGTAGTTAAATTTTTTAGTTATATGGACTTTGTAGTTACTTGTAGTTAATCGTCGTCAGTTGAAAAATATGTCTGAATAACGTATTTTTTTGTATCTACTGGATGGTATGAGTTGCTGAAAACTACAAATGGCATTTTTATGCAACGTCAATTCATTATTCTTCATTGTTCAAGACATGAAGCTACAAAAAACTACAATTAACTACAAATTTGATTCTGTTATAAAATAATATAAAAGACAAGAATAATAATGCAAGAACAAGAGCAATAGAGAGAAGAGTAGAGAGAGTTCTTCTTATTGATACTTAGAGAATGTTAGGAGTGATTTAAAATGGTAGAGGGCACCTCTATTTATAGGGAGTGGGATGATCTAGCTACCAATAATAGGACTCTAGAATCTCTCTAATTAAAGACATTCACCTTAAATAGAAGTGTATTTTATAACACTCCCCCTTGAATGTCTATTCAATGATGTGCCTCGTTAAAACCTTAAAACAAAACCCAATGGGAAAAATTAAAGTAAGGAAAAAGAGTACACATGTTTGAATATGCGCCTATTGGTTGCCTCGTTAAAAACCTCGCAAGGAAAACCCGGTGGGACAAAACCTTGTAAGGGAAAAAGAGTGCAACGCGCATTAACTCCCCCTGATAAGAACATCAATTTATGTCCTTAAGTCTTCGCATCCCGATCTTGTGAACTAGCTTCTTGAAGGTTGACTTTGGTAGAGATTTTGTGAACAAATCAGCCATATTATCGCTTGAACGAATCTGTTGAACATTGATATCACCATTCTTTTGAAGATCATGTGTGAAGAATAGCTTTGGTGAAATATGCTTCGTTCTATCTCCTTTTATGAATCCTCCCTTCAATTGAGCTATACATGCTGCATTGTCTTCATACAAAGTTGTGGGTTGTTTATCACACTTCAAACCACATTTGTCTTGGATATGATGTATTATAGACCTCAACCACACACACTCCCGACTTGCTTCATGAATAGCAATTATCTCGGCATGATTAGATGAAGTAGCCACAATTGATTGCTTAGTCGATCGCCAAGATATGGCGGTTTCTCCACAGGTAAACACATAACCCGTTTGAGATCGAGCCTTGTGTGGGTCGGACAAATATCCAGCATCAGCATAACCAACAAGATCCGGGCTGCAATTCTTGCCATAAAATAAGCCCATATCGGTAGTTCCCTTTAGGTACCGCAATATGTGTTTGATCCCATTCCAATGTCTCCTCGTAGGAGTCGAGCTAAATCTTGCTAAGACATTAACTGAAAAGGATATGTCAGGTCTTGTAGTATTTGCAAGATACATTAGTGCGCCAATTGCGCTAAGATATGGTACTTCAGGACCAAGTAGCTCTTCATTCCTTTCTTGTGGTCGGAATGGATCTTTGTTCACATCAAGTGATCGAACAACCATCGGTGTACTTAAAGGATGTGCTTCATCCATGTAAAACCGTTTCAGTACCTTTTCTGTATAGGTAGATTGATGAATAAAAATTCCGTTTGCCAAATATTCAATTTGCAAACCAAGACATAGTTTAGACTTTCCGAGATCTTTCATCTCGAATTCATCCTTTAGATAATCAATTGCCTTTTGGAGTTCTATAGGGGTTCCAATAAGGTTTATGTCATCGACATATACGGCAAGTACAACAAATTCCGATGTTGTTTTCTTTATAAAAACACACGGGCAAATGGCGTCATTTATATAGCCTTCTTTTAACAAGTACTCACTAAGACGATTATACCACATTCGTCCAGATTGCTTTAGACCATACAAGGATCTTTATAATTTAATTGAGAACATTTCCCGAGATTTTGAATTATGCGCGTTTGGCATCTTGAGTCCATCGGGAATTTTCATGTATATCTCATTATCAAGTGAGCCATAAAGATAGGCAGTAACTACATCCATTAAGTGCATGTCAAGCTTTTCATGGACAACAAAACTTATGAGATAACGAAAGGTTATCGCATCCATTACAGGCGAATATGTCTCTTCATAATCGACACCAGGCCTTTGAGAAAAACCTTGTGCAACAAGGCGTGCCTTATATCTTTGTACCTCGTTTTTCTCATTTCTTTTGCGTACAAAGACCCATTTATAGCCGACAGGCTTAACACCATTAGGTGTTTCAACTATAGGGCCAAAAACTTCACGTTTTGCTAGCGAATTCAATTCTGATTGAATTGCTTCTTGCCACTTTGGCCAATCCTGTCTTTTTCGACATTCTTCAACAGATTGAGGTTCGAGATCCTCACATTCTTGCATAATGCTAGATGCTACATTGTAAGCAAAGACATTATCCACCACAATATCCACTCGATTAATATTTGCCTCAATATTAATTGGATTTAGGGATAGTTCCGTATTTTCCAGAGTCTCGGGCTCAATGGATTCTTCATGAATCTCAGAATTTGTTAAATCATGAGATTCTTTCGTGGTGTCATTTTGATCGTTCTTTTTCCTCTTTCTAGGATTTCGATCTTTGGAACCTAATGGTCTGCCACGCTTCAGGCGTGCATTTGACTCATTGGATATGACACTAGATGATTGTCCAACAGGGACATCAATACGGATTGGAACATTTTCCGCGGGAATGTGGGATTTCGTTATCCTTTTCAAGTCCGTAAATGCGTCAGGCATTTGATTTGCTATTCTTTGCAAATGGATAATCTTTTGTACCTCTCTTTCACAAATAGAGGTATGTGGATCAAGATGAGATAATGATGCATTTTTCCACAAAATTTCCCGTTTGGTTTCACCAACTTCTCCCCCTAATTTTGGGAAAAGTGTCTCATCAAATCGACAGTCTGCAAATCGTGCAGTAAACAAGTCGCCTGTCAATGTTTCGAGGTAGCGAATGATGGAGGGCGATTCAAACCCAACATATATTCCTAACCTTCTTTGCGGACCCATTTTGGTGCGGGATGGCGGTGCTATAGGCACATATACTGCGCATCCAAAAATTCTTAAATGGGATATATTGGGTTCATGACCCAAAACCAATTGCAACGGGGAATACTTGTGGTAATTCGTCGGTCTGAGACGAATTAGCATTGCTGCATGTAAGATGGCGTGACCCCATACCGAAGTGGGCAGCCTCGTTCTCATAAGTAATGGCCTTGCAATCAACTGCAGGCGTTTAATTAACGATTCTGCAAGATCGTTTTGAGTGTGAACATGAGCTACAGAATGTTCAACTTTTATCCCGATTGATAAGCAATAATCATTAAATGCTTGGGATGTAAACTCAGCAGCATTATCCAGTCTAATGGACTTGATTGGATTATCTAGAAATTGTGCTCGTAGTCGAATTATTTGTGCCATTAATTTCGCAAACGCAAGGTTGCGTGATGACAACAGGCACACATGAGACCATCTACAGGATGCGTCTATCAAGACCATGAAATACCTAAACGACCCACTAGGTGGGTGAATAGGTCCACAAATGTCCCCTTGTATACGTTCCAGAAACGTGGGTGACTCAGTCCCAACCTTTGTTGGTGATGGCCTGATAATCAACTTGCCTTGATAACACGAAGTGCAAGGATATTCATTATTCGAAAGAATTTTGAAATTCTTTAACGGATGCCCATATGAGCTTTCTATAATCCGTCTCATCATGATCGATCCTGGGTGTCCCAATCGATCATGCCAAAGTACAAAGGTATTGGAATCAGTAACCCTTTGGTTTACTGTTGAATGTGCCTCAATTGCACTAATTCTTGTCCAATACAGGCCACAAGATAAAGATGGAAATTTCTCAATAACCCTCTTTTGGCCGGAGACATTCTTTGTGATGACGAGATATTCAAGATTATCTTCATCCATTGTCTCAATATGATAGCCATTCCGGCGTACATCTTTAAAACTCAACAAGTTTCTCTTAGACTTGGAGGAGAACATTGCATTCTCTATGATTAACGTCGTGCCTTTGGGCAGAGTTACAATTGCTCTTCCGGAGCCTTCAATCAATTTACTACTTCCAGAGATTGTAGTAACGTTTGCCTTACACATATTTAGTTGAGAGAAATATTTCCTTTCTTTGAGTATTGTATGTGTAGTACATGAATCAACTAGGCAAATACTTTTACAGTTGGACTTTGATCCAAGTTCGCTTTGTGAGATACCCATATTTGCTTTCCCATAGTTTGACATACAAAAGAGATACACGAACATAAGAATAAACAAGTTCAATTTGTTTGTGTCACATAATATTTTCAAAATCTGCTGCTAACAGTTGACTAACAAAATCAGATATGTTATCCATAATTGATTACTTTGCAGTTTGAAAATTTCAGTTTAAACATTTTCTTCAAACAATCGATTGTTAAACACAAATAATCGATTGTTGAACATTGACAATCGATTGTTAAACACACACAATCGATTATTTGCTATTTTGAAAAACTTCAGAGCATACTGTTTTAAGACAATCGATTGTTAAGTATAGACAATTGATTGTTGGCTATTTTGAAAAATTCCAGAGCACACTGTTTTAGGACAATCGATTGTTAAGTATAGACAATCGATTGTTGGCTATTTTGAAAAATTCCAGAGCACACTGTTTTAAGACAATCGATTGTTAAGTATAGACAATCGATTGTTGGCTATTTTGAAAAATTCCAGAGCACAGTGTTTTAAGACATTCGATTGTTAAGTATAGACAATCGATTGTGGATGATTTTTGAAAAATTCCAGATTACACTGTCTTAACGACAATCGATTGTTAGACAAAGACAATCGATTGTTGATCAATTATTTTTCAGCTTTAGTGCGAAAATAGTAGATAATCGACTAGTTTTTCAGGCTAGTCGATTACCCCTACTGGAAAATAAAAATATTATTGATATTTGAGCATATTGAAGATATTCTAAGGAACTACTGCTAACATTGCATCATGAACTAACTAATACGAGCTAATACTAATGACTATTAGTTTATTCACTAACTAATACAAATAAGTAGAACAAAATCAAATAACTCCATCTTCTTTCATCACGGACCCATCGCCGATTAGGTGGTCTATTTTCCCCTCGGGTTGCTCAAAGAAGTCTGCCACATCCAGGTGGGTGATGTCCGAGTTGTCGTCATAGACAAAATTTGTTTCAGGGCCTTTTCTCTTTCGAGATGCTTGATAAAGGTCAACCAAGTGTCTTGGTATACGGCAAGTCTTTGACCAGTGCCCTTTCCCACCGCAACGATAACATATAGTTTCTGAACCATTTGCCTTAGGATCTTCATGACCCCGTTTCTGCTTTCGGCGGTTATCTCTCCTTGGGGGTTGACGGACTTCATTGGAATTTCATCCTTGTCTACGTCCCTGGCTATGACCCCGTTTACGACCATGACCATGGTCCTTTTCATGTTTGGCATAATGAGAGTGCACCTTATCTGCTTCAGGCAGTGGTGTAGACCCAGTGGGTCGATTTTCATGATTTCTCATGAGCAGGTTATTATTTCGCTCAGCCACTAGTAGAAGAGAAATCAGTTCAGAGTACTTTGTAAAGCCTTTCTCTCTGTACTGTTGTTGCAGTACCATATTGGAGGCATGAAACGTTGTAAACGTTTTCTCAAGCATATCATAATCGGAGATATTATCCCCGCATAGCTTCAATTTAGAAGTAATTCTGAACATTGCAGAATTATATTCAGAAACGGACTTAAAGTCCTGGAGCCTCAGATGAGCCCAATCATATCGTGCTTGTGGCAGAGTGACCAACTTCAGGTTGTCATATCTCTCCTTTAAGCCGTTCCACAAGATGAGTGGATCCTTGACGGTGAGATATTCAATCTTCAAACCTTCATCAAGGTGATGGCGCAAGAAAATCAAGACCTTCGCACATTCTTGGGTGGATGCTTTTTCTCTATCTTTGATGGTGTCTCCGAGACCCATAGCATCTAAGTGGATTTCAGCATCCAACACCCATGTCATATAGTTCTTGCCCGAAATTTCAAGGGCAACGAACTTTCTTTTCGTAATGTCAGACATAATCGAAAATTAAATTAGGAAGAGGGAAATACCTTAGATTTTTCGAGAATGGTTCTTGAGACGGTAGAGTCTCGTGCTGATAACGTGTTATAAAATAATATAAAAGACAAGAACAATAATGCAAGAACAAGAGCAATAGAGAGAAGAGTAGAGAGAGTTCTTCTTATTGATACTTAGGGAATGTTAGGAGTGATTTACAATGGTAGAGGGCACCTTTATTTATAGGGAGTGGGATGATCTAGCTACCAATAATAGGACTCTAGAATCTCTCTAATTAAAGACATTCACCTTAAATAGAAGTGTATTTATAACAGATTCAATATTATAATTTGCCAATCAAATTTGAGTCAATAGTGACAGTTCCAAATAAATATTACATTAAACTACATTAAAGTACAAAAAACTACAATTAACTACAAATTTAATTCAACAGTATAATTTGCCAATCAAATTTGAGTCAACTGTAACAGTTCCAAAAAAACATTAGATTAAACTACATTAAACTACAAATAAGCATACACATACTGTGTTAGATGGTTGCAGAGGGTTCGGAAATGGCGGATGAAATTGAAGCAATGAGAGAGAGAAAATGGTTTTGTAGAGGGTTTGGGACTTTGACATCATTTTGACACATCTATTTAGTTAATTTTCCAATGAAACGGTGTTTCCTGACGCCGTTTCACTCAATATAGATCCGTCTCTGACTGACATAATCCATTGATTATTATACATAGTGTTACAGCGCTTATCTCATAATCTGCATATAATAACGCTCACAAACTAAACTACCATGGACGAAAGGTGTATAGTTTTCTAAAAAGGGATTAGTTATAATAGTAAATTTGTTCTAAATTTTGTGATCTATCTCAGCCAGAACTTCAAAACTTGTTGGACAAATTCTGAAAACGAGGGGAAAAAAAATAAAGAACGTTAGAGACCGTAGATCTGAGAAGAAGAAGGAGCAATGTAGTCAAATGTGAATATGTAAAACAACAAATATAAAAAGATTTTGTTCCACAAATCAAGTCTCTAATTAATAGTTTGAAAAGATTTTGTTCCACAAATCAAGCAAATAATTAATAAGTTGATCATTAACCTTAAATATAATTTTGGTATTTATCATAATAAGAACTCTCTTTCTTTGAATTGTTAAATTTCTGATCTCTTTTTAATTAATCAATATATCATATTTTAGGATCCTCAATTTTAATGAAATTCAAATCATCTATATTGACCAAAAAAATAATTTTAGTGGCTAATGGTTACTAACGAAACTAAATCTCATGAAAATATGATATTAACCATTTAACAATACATTCTATATCATGTTACACTCTCTATCCGATTCAAATAGAAAAATCCCAACTATTAAAGAGATCTTAACAAAATTGTTATAGATGAAATTCAGCACAATTTTATGGATAAGACAATTGATCAAACAGTTAGCCTACATCTAATTAATAGTTTGAAAAGATTTTGTTCCACAAATCAAGCAAATAATTAATGAGTTGATCATTAACCTTAAATATAATTTTGGTACATAAATTGAAAGATGGTATACTTAAATGTAATAAACACAAACCTTAAACATGGGTGGTTATAAGGTTTGCTATATGGGATATATATGTGAAAATCCCTATAATTAATATGAATATTTCAATAATAACATAGTTGCTTCCATATTATCTTTGTATGTTATTTTCTTAACAATAGAGGCGGCCAAGCAATATAAATACCTATTAATAGTTTATACTCAGAAAACAAACATAACTGAAGTTTTAATTTTTATTTATAAAGATACATTGTACTGCGAGGCTACTTTGGGGAATTCATATTAGTTTCTACATGAATATATATAGATTCTTCATTTATATTAAATTTGAAAATACGCAAAAAAGATTGTAAAATATTACTATACATGAGAATTAAATATAATCAAGTAAAGAGCGTATAGTGATTTGTGTATTAATGTTTTTTCTATTTTAAGACATTGTATATGTCGTAAAATTTACATAATTTGAATGAATAAGTTAGTGTTATTACACGATGTTATTTATCTTATATAATTCTCATAAAAAAGAGTTAAATGACAGGTTAAGCTGCAAATAAATAAAAACTATCATTAATAATAAAATTTACAGGTAATCGTACAGACGGATCTCCCACTCTGCTTCAAATTTAACAATATAAACCCAAAAAGGTTCACTTGGCCAAACTTCGTGATAAATGTCCGTTAAAATACTACCTAAAGATTGTGCAAGTGAATCTACTAAAATTACTAATGCTTCATAATCATATAGTATAATATTGTCTATAGCATCCATTAGTGCATCTCGAGTAAGCTTATAATTTACAATATGTACATCTAGTGTAGGCGTAATCTCTCTATATTTCTTTTCTCTTTCCCTTCTTGCAGCCCTTCGATCTCTTAATATATTTTGTGTCGGCCGTGGGACAATGCAGATGATTTCAGTCTTAGAGTCAGAATGATTAAAGGAATAGCTGCTGCGACGACGTACCCTTGAATATTGTCTCATGCCTTGACTTTGAGAAGTTGGAGTTACAGTAGTTTTAATGTCTCCTTTTTTAGCAGTTTCTGAAATAGGAAAAGGAAAACTATAATTATAGGTATAATATGTGATATTATAATATTGTACATTCTTTTTTTAACATTCAAAATGCACATAAAGAAACAACAATAGATTTTTCTTTATTGTAAAACTTTTAAGTAATATGAAGTGCAACATGTAATAATATCACAAGTTTCATTTGTTCAATAAGCAGATTGGTAGGATTCGTGCCATTCTTACATATGATATTTTAAGGCAAATTAAACATCTGTGTTCTTCATAAAAGACATTTGCCCAATTCACTGCCTTATTAAAATAATTTGACCAATCTATTAAAATTAATTAATATCATCACCCTAAATTGGATTTGCTATTTCAAAATAAGAAACAGCTTTACAAACCGTATAGACTTAACTAATTAAGTATAACATGTTAACTTCCATTATATCTTGCCTCCAAATTCATGAATTAGTATATATACGTTTTTAACATATTAAATAATACATGCACAAAGGAATAATAAACTTTTGCCAATTTTCTCCATCTTACCAGAGAAAAAGAAAAGATAGCAAAACAACTAATAATAATTCTAACAAAAATTTACCAACGAAATAAAGAAAATTTGCAGAAAGTAAGAAATAAACAATATATTAGCATCAATAATTTACAGCGAAAATGTGCAAGAAGCGGAATGAATATCAAATCTGATCGAGTCGTAACTATTCTGAAGTAGATCAGGTGCTGATTTTCAAACGTTTGCTGTTGCTGTAGTTTTTTCCTATTTCACATCTTCCTATTGCTGTGAATTTATAGTATCATGGGCTGACTATTGTGGGGATGATTTGTTAGTAGAAATATGGAGGAAATGACGTGAAGTTGAGGGGAGTGAGTGGCAAAACGTTATTTTCCTTAAGTCATGGCTAATCATTTTTGAACGGAGGTAGTAAAATGTTTGATAAAACAACAACAACAACTACCCAGTATCGTCCCACAAAATGAGGTCTGGGGAGGGTAATAGGTAGACGAGCCTTACCCCTACCCGAAAGGACAGAGAGGCTGTTTCCAATCGACCTCGGCTCAGTGAAGGAAAGGAAAAACAAAAACAAAAACAAAAAGTTTCAAAATGTTTGATAAAAAGTAGCAACAAATCATATATTCTAACTCCAACAATATCATGGCTTTTACTATAATGAACATCGAAGCATATATTCTAATATCGTTCCATATTTTGCAAATGCAATCGCTAAAACTGTTGTTCAAGATTCTAATGCGTGATTATTTGAGTAATGGAAGGATAGCTTACAGTCTCGCTATCTAAGAATCTGTTAAATTAAAAAAATAATCCTCAACGATCAATCGTCTGCTACAATGAAATTCTGCTGCATTTATATGCACATTTCAGCGATAAAATGCTTCTTATTTGCAACGTAATTGTGGGATGAGTTGTTTATAATACAAATGTACAAATTAAGAACCAAATCATGTCATATGTGATTATCCAAATGTTAGAAATGCCTTAAGTTCAGCTGTTGCCTTCACATGCACACACTTTGCAACTTTGCCCAAGTATATAAAGTGGCATTCCTTTTACTGTATTGATGACCAAAAGTTTTAGCTTTCAATCTGCTGGATTATAAATATGTACTCGTAGACTTCGTCTGGAAGTCGAGAAAGTAGCTAAAATTGTATTTCTTTGAAAATAATACAGTGAAGTAAAATAAAGGTAAAGGAATTTATTTCCTTGTGTGTTTCTTTGAATGGAAAAGGAAATTGTTTTTCATTCCTGTCCTCTGATTTTTGCAGGACATGTGAGAAACTTTCTAACTCTTATGTTGAAAAACAGTCCTCCATATAAAACACATAAAAGCTGCAAAACTCACCATATTTATTTTCGTCGATTGATGAAAATAACTCTTCTTCGATTAATTTTGCATATAACTGTGCATATTATTTCATATAACTGTGCATGGGATCTTCTTCGACGATTGTTGCAGCAACATAAGTACCTCTGTTGGTTGATGAGTTTGCAATATGGATGAACTTTTTTATCTTCATTAGAGCCCTATAAATGTAAGAAAATAAAATATGATGTTTAGTAGTAAACCTTCGCTTCATATAAGTTTTAATATTTGGGCATAATGTAAACTGCGATATAAAATAGTAACATTTTACTTTCAACAAATCCATATACCATAGATACAACAGTAAACTTAAGCTACGTGATTTGTTCCAATATGTTTACGCTTAAATTTTTTATAATATTAGTATGATTAATTTTTTAATGTTAAGATCAAGTGATACAAACCTTGTACATGAACCGAGTTATGTATAGTCGCTTGCATTTCGAAGGCGTCTGCCAACTAATCTGGTTGTCGATAAGAAAGAACAGGTCCTGGGAAGTGTTTCAGGTCATACACGGCACATAGGTAAAAGTACGCTTTGGAAGATAAGACAGTTGCAGAAATACAAAGGACTAACCTTACGTTAAGTCGTGGTGTTACAGAAGGAGTTAAACAGTTGATAAAGTCTGATTTGATGGATAGTTTAGCAAGTGAAGTTGTACTTAAAACGCTTGAGCTATTGTGTGCGCTTGTTGTCATTGATGAGGATGGTTAGTTAAGCAAAGTGTGCGGAAAAATGGGATTGTTTTGTGTAGAATACATGCTGTCCAACATCATTGTTGCGTCTGACAAGTAGAATAACTCTCCGGAGATAATAAGAATTGCTGCAATGATTTATGTAGGTAATTCAGTGTTCTATCATCCAAGGTTATAGGAGTCTAACCTTCCAAATGCTTTTTGATGGGGTCCAACCCCCTTTAATCAATTCTTCATTCTTTTGTCAAAAGTGGCTGCTTTCTCTGTCAATTTTGGTGTACTGCAGAAACGAAAGTTCAAGAAAGGCCGCCTACGTTTGCCTATAAAATGAGAGCTTCGTGAGACGGACCGCAGCGCTTCGCGCCCAAGGCGTCCCATAACCGCCCCGGACACGCCCGTCTGACCTAGCGCGCAGACTGGTTTCGCCCTGCCATGGGCTCATCAGGGAAGCGGCAATAGCTCCCGACCAGCTGTGCCCCCCGTATGCTTCGGCTCCCTTCATAGTCATGTCCAAGACAAGCGACATGCTCCCCAAACTTAATCGGGTCGGCATGCCTAACTCGGCCAAGCCAATACGCAACTAGGGCAGAGCGCCTTTATGGCTATAGGCACCTCCCCTCCCCAAGGCAATTTGATTCCAGCCCGCACGCTTTTACTTTGTCCCTACTCTGAGGCCGTGACAACTCTCCCCCACCCGATGATGCGGCGACCTGACGCATTACTTTCGCTGCAACTCCTTTCGTCTTCCACACGGAACTTGCACCCTCATCCATGCTTGCACCACACCTCCTCGTGCTGCCAACTTTGGGACTCAGGCACGTAATCATGGAGACGGCATCACACTTCGTCGGTGCGTCCACTTCGTGGTTTCATCTAGAGTTCGCAACAATTTCATTTGCTCAAGCCCGCTTTACTTTGGCGGAGAAGTAGTATGTTTGCCCAAGGACCGTCATGCTCCACTCTGTCACTCAGCGCCCCCATCTTTGCACTTGTAGCATTCACCCGAGCTTTTGCATTCATGAGCTGACACCTCGCAAGAGAAGTTGAAGAGCATGTTTTCTCTGATACCAAATGTGACGGACCGCGGCGCTTCGCGGCCGAGGCGTCCCATAACAGCCCCGGACACGCCCATCCGACCTAGCCCGCAGACTGGGTTCGCCCTGCCATGGGCTCATCAGCGAAGCGGCAATAGCTCCCGACCAGCTGTGCCCCCCGTATGCTTCGGCTCCCTTCATAGTCATGTCCAAGACAAGCGACGTGCTCCCCAAACTTAATCGGGTCGGCATGCCTAACTCGGCCAAGCCAATACGCAACTAGGGCAGAGCGCCTTTATGGCTAGAGGCACCTCCCCTCCCCAAGGCAGTTTGATTCCTGCCCGCACGCTTTTACTTTGTCCCTACTCTGAGGCCGTGACATTCGGCTCTCATTTTTAACACCAACAAAAGAGAGAAAAAGAGTAAGGTTTCACAGACAGGGTATAAGAAAATAGTCTGTGAGGAAAATAGAGAGTGGGCGATATTGTATTGAGGTGAAATATCAAAAGAGGGTTATTTCTTTTGAGTGTTGTAGTGGTCCTCTCAGGGCCGTGGTTTTTTCCCTTATTCAGAAGGGTTTTCCACGTAAAAATTTTGGTGTCATTGTTACTCTTTTATTATTGTTAATTACCGTATCTCGGTGCTACATTATTATTCCGCTTTTATTACCGTGAATTATTTTGGTAGGGGGTTTATTCCCAACAACTGGTATTAGAGCACAGGTTTTGCTTGTTCACTAAAATACTATTCACTGTCGGTAGTACTATTCTCGGTGAAAAATAAAAATGTCCGGAGTAAAGTACGAGGTAGCAAAATTCAACGGAGATAACGGTTTTTCAACATGGCAAAGAAGGATGAGGGATCTGCTCATCCAACACAAGGTACTAGATGCTGATGCGAAAAAGCCTGATACCATGAAAGCTGAGAATTGGGCTGACTTGGATGAAAGAGCTGCTAGTGCAATCAGATTGCACTTATCGGATGATGTGGTAAAAAACATCATTGATGAAGACACTGCACGTGGAATTTGGACAAGGTTAGAAAGCCTATACATGTCCAAAGCGCTGACAAATAACTTGTACCCGAAGAAGCAGTTATACGCCCTACACATGGGTGAAGGTATGAATTTTGTCACATTTAAATGTGTTTAACGGACTAAGCACACAGCTTGCCAACCTCGGAGTGAAAATCGAGGAGGAAGATAAAGCCATCTTGCTATTGAACTCGTTGCCATCTTCGTACGATAATTTCGCAACAACCATCATGCACGGTAAGACTACTATTGAGTTGAAAGATGTCACATCGGCTTTTTTACTCAATGAGAAGATGAGAAAGAAGCCTGAAAATCAAGGACAAGCTCTTATCACAGAAGGTAGAGGCAGGAGTTATCAAAGGAGTTCGAGCAACTATGGTAGATCCGGAGCTCGTGGAAAGTCAAAGAATCGATCCAAATCAAAAGCCAGAAATTGCTACAACTGTGATCAACCAGGTCACTTCAAAAGAGATTGCCCAAATCCAAGGAAGGGCAAAGGTGAAACTAGTGGCCAGAAGAATGACGACAACACAACCGCCATGGTGCAAAACAATGATAATGTTGTCCTCTTTATAAATGAGGAAGAGGAATGCATGCACCTGTCAGGTCTAGAGTCGGAATGGGTGGTTGACACAGCGACATCTTACCATGCCACACCGGTAAAAGATCTTTTTTGCAGATATGTATTAGGTGATTTCGGCACAGTGAGAATGGGTAACACGAGTTACTCAAAGATTGCGGGGATTGGTGACATTTGTATAAAGACAAATGTCGGATGCACATTGGTTCTAAAGGATGTGCGGCATGTACCTGATTTGCGGATGAACTTGATCTCGGGGATTGCTTTGGACCGAGATGGATACGAGAACTATTTTGCAAATCAAAAGTGGAGACTCACCAAGGGATTATTGGTGATTGCAAAGGGAGTTGCTCGTGGCACGTTGTACATGACAAATGCAAAAATATGCCAAGGTGAATTGAATGCGGCACAAGACGAGATTTCTGCAGATTTGTGGCATAAAAGAATGGGTCATATGAGCGAGAAGGGATTGCAGATTCTCGCCAAGAAATCACTTATTTCTTATGCCAAAGGTACAACAATAAAACCCTGTGACTATTGTTTATTTGGTAAGCAGCATAGAGTCTCATTTCAGACATCGTCTGAAAAAAATTGAATATACTTGATTTAGTATATTCTGATGTTTGTGGCCCAATGGAAATTGAATCAATGGGCGGTAACAAATATTTTGTTACTTTTATTGATGATGCTCCACGAAAATTGTGGGTTTATATTTTGAAAACCAAAGATCAGGTGTTTCAAGTTTTCCAGAAGTTTCATGCTCTAGTAGAAAGAGAGACAGGTCAAAAGCTAAAGCGTCTCCGAAGTGACAATGGAGGTGAGTACACTTCAAGGGAATTTGAAGAGTATTGTTCAATTCATGGGATCAGACATAGAAAAGATAGTTCCTGGAACCCCACAACACAATGGTGTAGCAGAGAGGATGAACCGCACTATTGTGGAGAAGGTGAGAAGCATGCTCAGAATGGTTCAAACAACATGTTACCTGATCAATAGGAGTCCATCAGTTCCATTGCCGTTTGACATCCCAGTGAGAGTTTGGACCAATAAGGAGGTGTCCTACTCGCATCTGAAGGTGTTCGGTTGCAGAGCTTTTGCACATGTACCGAAAGAGCAGAGAACAAAGCTGGATGATAAATTTGTTCCCTGCATATTTATCGGATATGGAGAAGAAGAGTTTGGGTACAGATTGTGGGATCCTGTAAAGAAAAAGGTCATCAGAAGCAGAGATGTAGTCTTCAGAGAAAGTGAAGTTGGAACTGCTGCTGATATGTTAGAAAAGGCGAATAATGGTATAATTCCTAACCTTGTTACTATTCCTTCAATTTCTAACAATCCCACAAGTGCAGAAAGTACGACCGACGAGGTTGCCGAGCAGGGGGAGCAACCTGGTGAGGTTATTGAGCAGGGAGAGCAACTTGATGAAGGTGTCGAGGAAGTGGATCACCCCACTCAGGAAGAAGAACAACCTCAACCTCTGAAAAGATCAGAGAGGCCAAGGGTAGAGTCATGCAGGTACCCTTCCACAGAGTATGTCCTCGTTAGTGATGAGGGGGAGCCAGAAAATCTTAAGGAGGTGTTGTCACATCCAGAAAAGAACCAGTGGATGAAAGATATGCAAGAAGAGATGGAATCTCTAGAGAAAAATGGCACGTACAAGCTGGTTGAACTTCCAAGGGGTAAAAGACCACTCAAATGCAAATGGGTCTTTAAAGTCAAGAAAGATGAAAATGGCAAGCTGGTTAGATACAAAGCTCGATTGGTGGTTAAAGGCTTCGAACAGAAGAAAGGTATTGATTTTGACGAAATTTTCTCACCTGTTGTCAAAATGACTTCTATTCGAACAATTTTGAGCTTAGCAGCTAGCCTAGATCTTGAAGTGGAGCAGTTGGATGTGAAAACTACATTTCTTCATGGAGATTTGAAAGAAGAGATTTATATGGAGCAGCCAGAAGGATTTGAAGTAGCTGGAAAGAAACACATGGTGTGCAAATTGAATAAGAGTCTTTATGGATTAAAGCAGGCACCAAGGCAGTGGTACATGATGTTTGACTCATTCATGAAAAGTCAAACATACATAAAGACCTATTCTGATCCATGTGTATACTTCAAAAGATTTTCTGAGAATAATTTTATTATATTGTTGTTGTATGTAGATGACATGTTAATTGTAGGAAAAGACAAGGGGTTGATAGCAAAGTTGAAGGGAGATCTGTCCAAGTCATTTGATATGAAGGATTTGGGCCCAGCACAACAAATTCTAGGGATGAAGATAGTTCGAGAGAGAACAAGTAGAAAGTTGTGGCTATCTTAGGAGAAGTACATTTAACGTGTACTAGAACGCTTCAACATGAAGAATGCTAAGCCAGTCAGCACACCTCTTGCTAGTCATCTAAAATTTAGCAAAAAGATGTGTCCTACAATAGAGGAGAAAGGGAACATGGCTAGAGTTCCTTATTCTTCAGCAGTCGGAAGCTTGATGTATGCAATGGTATGTACTAGACCTGATATTGCTCACGCAGTTGGTGTTGTCAGCAGGTTTCTTGAAAATCCTGGAAAGGAACATTGGGAAGCAGTCAAGTGGATACTCAGGTACCTGAGAGGCACCACGGGAGATTGTTTATGCTTTGGAGTATCTGATTCAATCTTGAAGGACTATACAGATGCTGATAGGCAGGTTACATTGACAACAGAAAATTCACTACTGGATATTTGTTTACATTTTCAGGGGGAGCTATATCATTGCAGTCGAGGTTGCAGAAGTGTGTCGCACTCTCTACAACTGAAGCGGAATATATTGCCACTACTGAAGCTGGCAAAGAGTTGGTATGGCTCAAACGGTTCCTTCAAGAGTTTGGATTGCATCAAAAGGAGTATATCGTCTATTGTGATAGTCAAAGTGCAATAGACCTTAGCAAGAACTCTATGTACCATGCAATGACCAAACACATTGACGTGAGATATCATTGGTTTCGAGAAATGGTAGATGATGAATCTCTAAAAGTCTTGAAGATTTCTACAAGTGAGAATCCCACAGATATGCTGACCAAGGTAGTACCAAGGAACAAGTTCGAGTTTGCAAAGAACTAGTCGGCATGCATTCAAACTAGAAGACAGTGCTATCTCATCTAGATAACGGGGACTGGAGGGGGAGATTGATGGGGTCCATCCCCCCTTTTAATCAAGGACGAAGTTTCTTCTTCTTCATTCTTTTGTCAAAAGTAGCTGTGAAAGCAGCCCACGTTTTTGTTTCTCTGTCAATTTTGGTGTACTGCAGAAACGAAAGTTCAAGAAAGGCTGCCTACGTTTGCCTATAAAATGAGAGCTTCGGATCTCATTTTTAACACCAACAAAAGAGAGAAAAAGAGTAAGGTTTCACAGACAGGGTATAAGAAAATAGTCTGTGAGGAAAATAGAGAGCGAGCGATATTGTAGTGAGGTGAAATATCAAAAGAGGGTTATTTCTTTTGAGAGTTGTAGTGGTCTTTGGAGTATTTTACTCGGACCTATAAAGTGTAAAAATTCCTTACTATAGTGATATCAGTTGCTTCTCTCAGGGCCATGGTTTTTTTACTTATTCAGAAGGGTTTTTCACGTAAAAATCTTGGGTCATTGTTACTCTTTTATTCTTGTTAATTACAGTATCTCGGTGCTACATTATTATTCCGCTTTTATTACCGTGAATATTATTTTGGTAGGGGATTTATTCCCAACACTTTTATCATAACTAACTAATAAGAAAATATATTATAATGAAAGACAGAAAGTTACGTCTAAATAGCATTCAGATACATATTTGAAGCAGAGAAATAATACAAACCTCGCGCAGTAACGGATTTATTTATGGTCGCTTGCTTTTCAAACTATTCTGTCATCATTTTTGTAGCTCAAGCATGCTTCTGCTTCCAACACTCCAATAGGACTTTGAGGTACTAATGAGGCAGTAGTAGTATTAGTAATAATAGCAGCAGTTGGCAAATGTTGATCAGTTCAACACATTTCTGCACTCTACCCTGAACTTTAAAAAAAGGGAATAATCGAAAAATTTCCGAGATTAGTGAGTAATGGACTCGCCGCCTTTACTCGTTTCTACTTAAATAATAGACTTGCGACCACGTTAGCGTTTGAACTCGTGATGTGCATTAGCGTTCAAACACATGACGTGCGTCAGCGTTCGAACTCGTGACGTGGGTAGGCAGCGTTCGAACTCGTGACATACGTCGGCGTTCGAAATCGTGACGTGCGTCTAACCTACGCATCATGCATTACATTCTTACCGCTACACCAAAGCCTGGATTCCCACAAAATTTACTTTGTCCAAGTGTATGAAGAAGCAAGGCATTGTATCAATGTCTATTGTTTATATTTCCCCTGAAACAGAGATTGCCACTGCTGCTGCAATTTCAGAAGACCTGAATTCCAAGAAATCAATACCGGCATTCAATTTCCCACCCATCAAACACATAAAGATTTAGGACCATATGAAACAATAGAAACTATATGAAACAATATAAATCAATTCACTATATCCAAAGACTTAGAGGGAGGTTAAGACCTCTTATTATGCTTAATATCAGTTGCATTGATCTAGACATCAATGGCCGAGATAAAATTTGATCAACATTCATCTTTCTCACAAAATAATCTATGAATGTGCAAGGTGTATAAGCTTGCATTCTCCACTTCAATGTGCTTAGTACCAAAAGTTCCATTATTTGTATAGTTTTGCCATCAAATACAAATTTGGGATCCCCTACCAGTTCCACAAACTCAAAAATTTAATACAATAATCTAGTTCAAAAAATAAATTATTACAACAACAATAACAAACCTAGTGTGGTCCCATAGGTGCGGTTTGGAGAGGACAGAATGTATGCAGGTCTTAGCCGAGGCTGTTTTCGAGAGACTCTCGACTCAAGATATAAATAATTAAAATGATAAATATGTAAAGATTTAATGAGTATTTGCATTCACCTGTAAATCAATAGTCAAAGGAACATTAATTTCTTCCATTTTGCTGCAAGTGATACACAGGCCACAGTTAAATTGAACTGTCGAAGTTTTACTTGTCTAGATAGGAAGTTAGCATAATGCAAAAAATCAATTAGCATTCAAACTTCAAAGTGGTGATGAGAGAACAGTTGGATCAAGGTGTTAGTCCATTTCATGGTAGCATAATCTGTATTACCTTTAAATTTTGTGTTTTTGTGTGTGTGGTTGTGTACAACATACAGTAAGTATCAATGCAGACCTTCACTGCCACTTCCTGATGGACTTTTAAAACAGAATGGTGAACTTGAGCAATAGAGGCAGCAGCAATCGGTTGCTCATCAGAGCTAACCAAACCTGCATGCAATGATTAAATTCATCCAACATGAATGCACATATTTAATTTCTGCCATAGACTCCTGTGTTAGATAAAAAATGAAGTCTGACTTTATGTTTTTATCCAAATAGAAACTTAAACATTTCCCGCAACAACAAAAAAATAACCTAAGAACTGATGTCAAGGACAACCTCATGCAAAGCTTATAACAGAGACAATATTATATAGTCTGCCAACTCCTTGAAATATGACTCAGTTCCACCTTGTGCATTCTCTTTCTCAACAGCCAGTTTGGCAGATCGCAAGAGTTTATGCATGGCTTACAACATCAACAACCCAGTATAATCCTACTTAGTAGGGTCTGGGAAGGGTAATATGTACGCAGACCTTACACCTACCATGTGATAGAGAGGCTGTTTCCAAATAGACCCCCGGCATCCTTCCCTCCAAGAACTTCTCACCTTGCTCTTGGGGAGACTCGAGCTCAAAACCTCTCGATTGGAAGTGGGGGTTGCTTAAACAGGCAAAAATTAGAAAATTTGCATCAGCAAAGTGAAGAATTAGAAAATATGCGAGGATCATAGTCCCTTTGAAACTGTTGTCTTTTAATAGTTAAAATTAGTGGAAAGCTACAGTGATAGACATTACTTGCTCATGACTTCAAAGAATCATAGTGAAAACTTCCGGAAAGGAACACACTTTTCAGCAGCTAAGTGCTCCTCCTTAAACAAAAAAAACTAAATTCATATGTTTAAATTTGTAACTTCGTTTGTCAAGGCAACCACCAAAGCAAACTAAATTTATTAGACCATATGCATTTTGTTAAATCTCTCTAGCCACTAAACAATAACAATATATCCTTGTAAGATATATGGACTTATATCTACATACATATGAACAATATATGGATAAATTATATGTTATGTGCTATCTTTTGGTTTGGCCTAATTTTGTGGTCTTATGGACATTATGTTAAGGGGGCCAATGTGTTGTCATATAAAGTGTAGGACTAATGTGTAGATACCCAAAAGGGTAACCTTAGTTTATGATGGGCTAACTAAGGTTACATATATGTAACCATGGTTACATGCTTGTGACTCTTGGGTTATGTAACTCTTGTGTTATAAAGTGGGGGTTATGGTTCCCACATTAGTGCAAGACAAGACTCTTCTTCCTCCCATTGAATCAAGAGCCAAAATACTCCATTGTTGTCTTGCAAATAGTGTGGAAAACCATATACCTATTTGATCATTGTCACAACATTATTATTGTGAATAATTCACATATTGTTTAAGGTTTGTTTCTTGCATACTTGTGGATACATATACAACTTCAAGACATTCTTGAAGGAAGGCTAAGGAGCAAACTTCATAGAGACATAAGGACAATCATCAAAAGGAGGTTCAACAATTTCCACATATGGATTCAGGTTAGCTTCCGCTCATGTAGTTTAATTCCGGATTATTCAATATGAAGGTTGTTATATTTAGTTGGAATCATAATCCTAACAATTGGTATCAGAGCTACCTTCATTTTTGGATAATTTGGAAGTTCATATGGTTCATGTTATGTTAGGATTCATGTTTAAGTTTAATTAGAATTTTGTTTATGAAATTCTACCAAGAAATAGCATGATCTTATGAATGTTATGTTTTGATGTAATTTGATGTTTTAATATCATGTTAAAACATTGTATATAGCATGATTTTAGTTGGTAAACAACATGTTTTCTTGTTTAAGATGCTTGTTGAAAATCATGTTTTAATTCTGAAAGTTGTGTAAAACAGTAAGGTTCACTGGTCTAAGATAATCGATTATTCCTGGACAGATAATCGATTATCTTAATCCAGTAGAGATTGAAACGTTTTTATATATACCAGAATAATCGATTATCTGGTTGTAGATAATCGATTATTCTGGTCCAGTGACATAAATTTTTCTTAAAAACCAAAATAATCGATTATCTGGTTTTAGATAATCGATTATTCTGGTCCAGTAGCTGAATTTTTTTTTTAAAAACCACAATAATCGATTATCTGGTTTTAGATAATAGATTATTTTGGTCCAGTAGCTAAATTTTTTTTTTATGTCGAAGATAATCGATTATCTAAATGCAGATAATCGATTATTTTTGTCCAGTAAGGTCAAAAACGTTTCAAATCTCTTAAGTTTCAGTCTTTTAATTGACTTATTATTGTTCAATTAAAATATTTAAGTGTTTATTATTAATGTATTATACATTAATATTTAAGTTGTGAATATTGATTGTTTAAAGTCCATCTTTTTTTAATATTTTGGAATTGTCCTATCAAGTATATAACAATTAATATTCAAAGTGTTACATATCAAAAACATGTAACATATTAAGTTGAGATTCATAATAAGGCTTAAGGAACTAAAGTTTTTTTAGCATCTAATATTTTAAATTAGTCAATTGAAGCATTATGTTGCCAAAGTAACCTCTATTGTGTAGATTGATTAATCTTGAAATATAAGATGACTGTGGATGTTAGTCTTCCATGGTTTAACAACCGACCCAAAGGAAGGTTGTTATTTGGCAGGAATTCGAACATGCTTGTGGTGGTAAATATGAGACAATTATTTGGTTTTCCATGTGAATATTAAATCGGCCCAAAGGAAGGTATAATATTTGACAGGAGTTTATTGTCTATGTTTGATTACTACACCAAGAGTACCACTTACAAGTTGTTTTTCTGTCCAATGACTAAAATCAATGTTGTGCTAGGTATCTTGTAATGGGAAATGCCTAATTTTGAATCTATAAAGTTAAAGTTCAAGTATTTGTAAGCATGTATTCAGTAATCCTTTTGTTCTATTTTCAGTAAATTCTTCGGCTTCTACGATCTCTGCCAACATCAATAGCATCCCTGTGCTTAACGGCACAAACTTTAAGGAATGGAAAGAGAACGTCATGATCGTTCTCGGTTGCATGGATCTTGACCTTGCTCTTCGGACCGAGCAACCTACTCCTCTTGAGAATACATCCTCTCCTGATGAAAGGAGGGTGATGGAGGAGTGGGAACGCTCGAATCGCATGAGTCTAATGATAATGAAACGTGCAATTCCAGAATCATTATGAATGATGAACCTAATGCCAAAGTTTTCCTTGGAAACCTTGAACAGCGTTTTATTCAAAACGAAAAGGCTGAAACAAGTACACTATTGAGTAAACTTGTTTCCATGAGGTATAAGGGCAAGGGAAACATTAGGGAGTACATTATGGAAATGTCTCATCTTGGTTCGAAACTAAAGTCACCCAAGCTGGATTTACCTGAGGAATTGCTTGTGTACTTTGTTTTGATATCTCTTCCTGCACACTTTAATCAGTTTAAGGTCAGTTACAACTGCCTGAAGGAGAAATGGACTCTTAATGAGCTCATTTCACATTGTGTGCAAGAAGAGGAAAGGATAAAGCTAGATAAGACAGAAAGTGCTCATTTGGCATCCTCTTCTAAGGAAACTAAGAAGAGGAAGGGTAAGGAAGTTGCGGTTGCAAAGCCCAAGATTAAGCAACATAAGGGACCTAAGGTTGAAATCACTGAATTAGGTTGCTTTTTCTGTAAGGGGACTAAACCTGTGAAGAAAGATTGTACCAAGTACCATGCCTGGCATGCGAAAAAAGGTACATTTCTTTCTCTTGTTTGTTCTGAAGTTAATTTAATTTCGGTACCTAAGGATACTTGGTGGGTAGATTCTGCTGCTACTACTCACATAAGTATATCTATGCAGGGTTGCCTGAATTGCCGAAAACCAAATGATGGTGAAAGATACATCTATGTGGGTGACGAAAAGAAGGTGCCAGTTGAAGCTATTGGCAAATTTAGGCTGTTGTTTAAGACCGGTTTTCATTTAGATTTGGATGAGACTTTTATTGTACCGTCTTTTAGACGGAACTTAATTTCAGTTCCCCAATTGGACATATCTGGTTATAAATGTACATTTGGGGATAATAAAGTTAGTCTCTTTCAGAATTCAAATCTTATTGGTGTTGAAACACGTCCTCAAACTAAACGTGTGTTGATTTATGTAGGTTTTGATAAATGACAAACCAACAATGACAAACCAACGAGGATGGGACGATAACAGTCAAAGTACAAGAGAAACAATACAAGATCAAGAATCGCAACGAAGTTATTGTTGAGTTTATTGTTGAGTCGTTTTATTTTGTGATCTAGATTCAACGACGTATTCGAAGTATTGGCTTCTCTCATAAAATCATTTTTCATCAAACCATGCATCTTTAGGTTAAAACAAATGAGTTGCATTTTAGCCAAAATGATTTTTAAACATGTCTTTTGAATCTGGACAACAACAATCGATTGTCTAAGACCAACAATCGATTGTTGCAAAGACCGCCAAAACTGGAACTTTCAAATTTGGTCTAACAATCGATTATCTGATTTCAACAATCGATTGTACAATGTCACAATCGATTATATGTTTTAAACAATTGATTTTATTAAGACAGTGTTTAAACAAAATTTTCAAAACAGTCAAACAATCGATTGTCGGCTTGGTAAAATCGATTATCATGAGTCAATGACTAAATGAATTTTTCAAATAAGGTATACAATCGATTGTTGACTTGGTACAATCGATTGTCATGAGTCAGTGACCAAATAAATTTTTCAAATAAGTTACACAATCGATTATTGAGTCGGAACAATCGATTGTCGTGAGACAGTGTGTTATTGAAATTTTTCATAAAACACAACAATCGATTGTCATGGTCTAACAATCGATTGTTTGCATACCGTTGCCGGAAATGTTTTGAATCCTTAAACAACAATCGATTGTAACAGGTTGACAATCGATTGTTGAGACTACAAAATCCCAAACAGATTTTTCACAGTAAATTTTCTTCTTAAAGTCAAGATCAGTTGGTTGAGAATTAATTACACAATCTGTTATATTCAAAACTTTGTCAGAAATATTTTGAATATTTGAACCACAATCGATTGTACACATCTGACAATCGATTGTTGCTTTACAGAATCCTAATCTGATTTCTTACAATCGATTTCTCAAGATTTGTCTTTGAAAAATTAGTCACACAATCGATTGTTGAGTCATGACAATCGATTGTCACAGCACAAATTCAGGGATTTTGTCTGACAATTTGGCAACGGTTTGATACTCTTTGAACGCTATAAATACCCATCTGAAATACGTTTTTCACTAACAACAACAGAGCATAAATCTTACACATTATCATTGCAATCATTCTATCTTAAATTCATTATTTTTGAGAGCCAATCTTTGATTAAGTTGTTGTTCTTGAGCTGATTATTTTGTACTCATATTCACTCTTTGAGAGAGCTATTGTATAAGTGAGTATTGAGTGTTCTTACACTTGTTGCAAGAGGAAATATTGTATTTCTTCTTGAGAAGTCTTGGGGTGAGGTATCCTCGAGCAAGGTTGTTTGAGACTTGTGTGATTCAAGTGCTCAGATTGTAACTGTTTGTTAGGCACCCGTAAAGCTTAACAGTGAAGTCTTGAAGTGCGGTATCTTCGAGCAACGTTTGTTGAGGCTTGTGTGATTCAAGCTCTCAGGTTGTAACGGTTTGTTGAGCACCCGTAAGCTTAACGGATTTAGTGGAAATCTCGAGAGAGTCTCTCGGGGACTGGACTAACCACAGGTCGTGGTGAACCACTATACATCGGTGTGTTCTTTCCTGTTTATTTTCCGCACTTATTTCATTCCTGCAGTTTTTATTTCCGCAACTTGATTTTAATTCTGCATAATTTTTATAAACGCTATTCACCCCCCTCTAGCGTTAAGCACTCGTTCTAACAATTGGTATCAGGGCCTAACTCTCTGTACGACTTAACAGTTTGAGAGAATCTTTCTATGGCTTCTACTCGTTTGTGGGCCATTTCCTACTCCTTGTCGGAATGGTCAACAATACTTTATCACATTCATAGACGATTACTCTCGTTATGGGTACCTATATCTTATTCACGAAAAGTCCCAATCTATAGACGTGTTCAAATCATTTAAGGCTGAAGTTGAAAATCAACTAAGCAAACGAATTAAATCCGTTAGATCTGACCGTGGTGGTGAATACTATGGTCGATATGATGGTTCCGGTGAACAACGTCCAGGGCCTTTTGCTAAATTCCTAGATGAGTGTGAGATCGTCCCTCAATATACTATGCCAGGCAGTCCGACGATGAATGGTGTAGCTGAGAGACGAAATAGGACCCTTAAGGATATGGTAAGAAGTATGATTTCTCGTACTTCTTTGCCAGACTCACTCTGGGGTGAAGCATTAAAAACTGCAACTTATATTCTAAATAGAGTTCCAACTAAAGCTACAATCAAAACCCCTTATGAACTTTGGACTGGGCATAAACCCAGTATTCGGCATTTTCACATTTGAGGTTGTCCAACTGAGGCAAGGCCTTATAGGCCGAATGAAAAGAAACTGGACGCTAAGACGGTTAGTAGCTATTTTGTTGGATACTCTGAAAAATCCAGGGGTTTTAAGTTTTATGATCCCACTTCTAGAACTATTTTTGAGACGGGTAATGCTAGGTTCTTTGAGGATATTGAGTTTGGGGGGTGGGGAGATAAAGTTGTTAGAGATTTTGTCTTTGAGGAAGAACATGTGTCTTTCCCTCAAGTTGTTGATCTTGGTCTTCCTGACTCGGATCACACAACTCCAGTTCAAGACAATCTCGAAAATCTCCCCAATCAGGATCCTGAAATTAATAATGAAAATCAAACTCAACAACCTCAAGAAACTGAAATGCCATTAAGGAGATCCACTAGAGAGAGGAGAAATGCAATTTCGGATGATTATGTAGTATTTCTCCAAGAACAAGAAAGTGATATTGTACTTGAGGAAGATGATCCAATCAACTTCCTTCAAGTCGTTAAGTGTTCTAACTCTCAAAAGTGGATTGATGCCATGAATGATGAGATGAAGTCTATGAGCGATAATGACGTTTGGGAGCTTGTTACATTGCCCGAAGGTATTAAACCTATTGGTTGTAAATGGATTTTTAAAACCAAAAGGGATTCAGGGGGCAATGTTATTAAGTATAAAGCTCGTCTTGTCGCAAAAGGCTACACTCAGAAGGAAGGCATTGATTATAAAGAGACTTTCTCTCCAGTTTCATCGAAAGACTCTTTCAGGACTATAATGGCATTAGTAGCACATTTTGATCTTGAGCTTCATCAAATGGATGTTAAGACAGCTTTTCTCAATGGTGACATTGAGGAAACAGTTTATATGGTGCAACCTGAAAACTTTGTTTCGGATGAATCAGAGAAGAAGGTTTGCAAATTAAAGAAATCCATTTATGGGCTCAAGCAAGCTTCTCATCAATGGTATTATAAGTTTCATGCAATCATTACATCTTTTGGTTTTGAACCAAATATTGCTGATGACTGTATATACCATAAGTTCAGTGGGAGTAAGTATATTTTTCTGGTTTTATATGTTGATGACATACTGATTGCCTGTAACGATATAGCATTATTACTTGAAACTAAGAAAATTCTTTCAAAGAAATTTGAAATGAAAGATCTTGGTGAAGCTTCTTTTGTATTAGGAATTCAGATACAACGAGATCGCTCTAAAGGTGTTCTCGGTCTGTCACAAAAGGGCTATATCGATAAGGTTCTGAAAAGATTTGGCATGCAGGATTGTAAACCAGGCAACACCCCTGTTGCTAAGGGAGACAAATTTACTCTCAAACAGTGCCCAAATAATAATTATGAAATTTCGGAAATGCAGAAGACGCCTTATGCTTCGGCGGTAGGTAGTTTGATGTATGCTCAGGTATGTACACGACCTGATATAGCATACATTGTTGGGATGTTAAGCAGATATCTAAGCAATCCGGGAATGGACCATTGGAAGGCAGCCAAACGGGTCATGAGGTACTTACAGAGAATAAAGGATTACATGCTTACATACCGGAAATCGGACCAGCTTGAGATCATTGGGTATACCGATTCCGATTTTGCTGGATGTCAGGATAGTTTAAAGTCCACTTCAGGCTATGTTTACATGCTTGCAGGCGGTGCTATCTCTTGGAGAAGCATTAAGCAAACTCTTACAGCCACTTCCACCATGGAAGCGGAGTTTATGGCATGTTATGAAGCATCCAATGAGGCATTATGGCTGCGGAATTTTGTTGGTGGATTGCGAATTGTTGATAGCATCAAAAAGCCGCTTAGGCTATTATGCGATAACAGATCGGCAGTCCTTTATGCTAATAACAACAGTAGTTTGATGAAAGCAAAACATATGGACGTCAAATTTCGGGTTGTTAAAGAAAGAGTACAAAATGGACAATTGTGCATTGAGTACATTAGTACAAACTCCATGCTTGCAGATCCGCTCACTAAGGGATTGACACCAAAAGTATTTCATGAGCATATTGCTTGTATGGTTGTCAAATCAGATAAGGATTATGTATTTTAGTGGGAGTTTTGTATTGTACATTTATGTATTGTTCATTATATTCAGAAATTCAGTAATTCAGTTATATCTGCAGAAATTCAGTTTTTAATGTTTTTGTACTCTTACAGTTTATGATTGATCTCAATAAAGAGAACCAGTTGGAAATAGACATTCTATTGACCACACTTTATGTTATTTCCATGCTACATACCTACACTTGATCCATGTCGTTGGTTATATTGATATACGTGATCTATGTTGGTTCTAGTTACGAATGAGTAACGAAGAGCTCTTAGTTCCTATGTTGGTATGATTGATGGACCTGATTGTTCATGACAATTTTATTGTGATAGCAATTTTGCGCACCTAAGGTTATTTTGTAACATATAATGCTAAGGTTTGTACATATGTTTGTGTATCTCGTCCAAGTGGGAGATTGTAAGATATATGGACTTATATCTACATACATATGAACAATATATGGATAAATTATATGTTATGTGCTATCTTTTGGTTTGGCCTAATTTTGTGGTCTTATGGACATTATGTTAAGGGGGCCAATGTGTTGTCATATAAAGTGTAGGACTAATGTGTAGATACCCAAAAGGGTAACCTTAGTTTATGATGGGCTAACTAGCTAAGGTTACATATATGTAACCATGGTTACATGCTTGTGACTCTTGAGTTATGCAACTCTTGTGACTCTTGGGTTATGTAACTCTTGTGTTATAAAGTGGGGGTTATGGTTCCCACATTAGTGCAAGACAAGACTCTTCTTCCTCCCATTGAATCAAGAGCCAAAATACTCCATTGTTGTCTTGCAAATAGTGTGGAAAACCATATACCTATTTGATCATTGTCACAACATTATTATTGTGAATAATTCACATATTGTTTAAGGTTTGTTTCTTGCATACTTGTGGATACATATACAACTTCAAGACATTCTTGAAGGAAGGCTAAGGAGCAAACTTCATAGAAACATAAGGACAATCATCAAAAGGAGGTTCAACAATTTCCACATATGGATTCAGGTTAGCTTCCGCTCATGTAGTTTAATTCCGGATTATTCAATATGAAGGTTGTTATATTTAGTTGGAATCATAATCCTAACAATCCCAACATATATGCTTATAATATGCTTACAATATTGCTGTTCTGCGGCTTTTTTTCGTTAGTGTTTGTAGCATATAAAAATCCAGAAAAAGTAATCAGAAAACATATGTAAAATACCTTTACATCTCGAAGAACCAATTCAATCCAATATATTGCCGGGATTAAAACGATCCGGTACTTCCCACAAACGGACAATAGGAACTTTCAACATCCATTGCATCTTCGAAATTATTATATACTTGATGAAATCCGTAGCCATATTTTGCAAAAGCCATAAGTTTTCTTGAAATTTTTATAGGAGAAGGAACTTTAGAATTGAAAAACATGTAGTTGAGGAAGAAATATAAATACCTCTATGCTTGAGCAGTTGATACCAAGTATGAGCAGTTGAAACCCAATATTGGATACTTCGTTTAAGCAGTTGAATCGAACGTGATTTTGCAGAGAAAATATAGGTAAAGTTGAAGGAAAAAACTATACCTAATAATGTGAATTAAAAGCTTTTATGAAATAAAACGATTTAATAATATAACAAAATTAAAAAATATATAATTAATAACAATTCGAACAGTTACAAACTGGCAAAAAGGGCGCAAGGCAGTTGGCTTTTTGAGAAACCCAGCGTTTTTATGGGTAGTATGCCAAGCGTGGTCTCTTCTGGTACTGCATTTGTTTTTTTTAAATAGAAACATTTAATAGTTGAAATAAAATTGAAATTTAGTAACTGAAATAAAATTAAAAATACAAAAACTGCATAGCAGTTTTGATGTTTGATTAGTTATACTTCAATTTGAATTGAAATTCCAAAAATGTAGGAGGTATGTCTTAACAGTACATATGGCAACCAGGTGTGATGCCAAGTGGTGTAATAAGGAGCTTTTATGCTTTATTTTTAAGTATATATAGATAGATTAGGAGAACACAAATGATAAACAAATAAATGAAAAAAAAGCAAAGTAGCAGTTACTTTTATTAATTGGTGCAACCGTCCTGCATCCTTTAAAATTGCAATTGCAATTGTGCTAATTTACTTACTCAGAAACAAAAGAAAAGGCAAAGATTTGAGAAAATAGATAAATAAGAATCCTAGTCTAAGAGAGGTGTCAAGTCACATCACTCATTAAAAGAAAATTGATCTTTACTAATTAAAAATTTCTTCGTGATTCTACTATGAATATTACAATGGATAAATGACATGTTAAAATTAATAAAAGTACATTTACTTTAAAAGTGTTACACGAACTAAAATTAAAATTCCATTCACTTGAAAATGAAAGCCGTAACTTCAGATAGAATACCTTAATTTCCATTTAAATGAAGTGAATCCTCCACATAATTGTAGAACTATTTAAGAAATGAAAGTATACTTTATAACGATTTAAAACTAAGAATATTCGTTTTTGGCTTCTTAAAAAAAATAGGATAATGGAAGTAAAAGAGAGAGGGTCATAAGAAAAAGTTGTACATATAAAGAGTATCCCAAACTAAACAGATTTATTTGTTGTTTATTATCCAATTAAACATGGCATTCGCTTCGCTGGTATCAAAATGAATATTGCAGAACATATAAGAAAATTAATATGCTCCTAATGAGAATACAACGCAAAGTTTATTCCACGAAATTCAATACCTTATGACAGATGTCAAAATTCCTTCATGCACACGAAAATGAAGAAATCAAAAGGAATTAGAATGGACAGAAAATACAGTAATGAAAATGAAGAGGCATAAGACACAACAAAAATTGAAAAGACGAAATATTAAATATAAAATGAATCAAATAACCAAAATGCATAGTTACCTCTTTCAATTTAAAATTTTGATAGTTACTGTACCTGGAGAGATCAAGTAATGTCAAATTTACACCAAAATCCACGATGATGAAGTCTATTGCGACACCATGTTTATCATTCCATACTTCTTCAACAAATAAAAAATGGAAGGAGAAGAGGGAGGTATTTGGTGCTAACAAAATGTTGCCCACTGAAAGCGAAAGCCAAAGCTTAATTAGGCAGTGTCTTCCTTTCTTTGGCAGGATGTGAAGGGCCCTCAAACAGTTGCATTTAATCTTTCAAACGATGAACGTATAGTTAAAGATCGAGGAACGTCAATGCTCATGCTTAAGAATGTTTCTGAAGCAAAGTACAATGAAAAATTACGGAGAATGATTTTGGGTGTAATTTTCCCCAACAAAGTTTTTGGTGAGAGTTAGGGGTGTTCATCGGGCGGATTGGGCGGCTTTTACTCTTAACGGTTTGGCTTAATGGTTATCGGCTTTTAAATGTATTAATCCGTTAGCCACCCGATAAGATATCGGGCGGATTGGTATCGGGTTAGCTCTTATAGGGCGGTTAATGGGCGGTTTATCGGCCTAACATACATGTTCACTAAATATCTCTTATTCTCCTCGTCTTAGAAATAATGAATTGCCATAAAAAACAATATTTTAGAGGCAATATGATGTAGCTAATGAAACAATCGCCATCAGCATGTAGATTATAAAATAGATAAATTCACTACTAGTTCAGTATCGAGAAAAATAAAACAGAGCTTATCTTCTGTTAGAGGCCACACTACATGTGTACTCATAAGCTTCGGATATAACCAAAAAAATCTGTCGCGCAAATTTCCATTCAGCTCCCACAATGAACTTTTAAAAACTGAAGTGCTCTGGTAAATTCTACTCTCTACACTCCTCTTCTATAAATAACTATCGTTCTCCATTTTCCACAAGCAATCATCCAAAATGCACAAATTTATTTCATGGGGTGTCGTTCCTCTAGTCATGCCCGATCCTTACAGCCCAAGCGCCATATCATACAGTGCCAATAGTTACCACTGTTTCCATTACAATACACGGTGTCCTTAGTTACCACTGTTTCCGTTACAATACACGGTGTCCTTAGTTACCACCATTTCCATTTAAGATACATAGTGTCCTTTTACCACCGTTTCCATTTAAAATATACATTGTCCTTAGTTATCACCGTTTCCATTTAAAATGCACGGTGTCCTTAGTTACCACCGTTTACATTTAAAATACACGATGTCCTTCGTTACCACCATTTCCATTTAAAATACAGGTGTCCTTAGTTACCGCCGTTTCCTTTTAAAATAATATACAGTCCAAAAATAGTGAGGTAGTACTCGTCAGCGCAAAATATCATTTAAAATCATTTGAGTTTTCAAAACGTATAAATGTGGCTGAGTTTGTAAAAATAGTATTTAAACCTGGATTGAATTCAAACAATATGTAAATCATGATAATTCTGAGATAACGATCCCTGAAGGATTCTACAAGTCGGCACAAGGCCCCAAACATGGCATCAAGCCCAGATATCATCAACATGATATGCGAAGCAATCGCCAACATAGTACAATCTATCCGTCAGATTTGACCGAGTCACCATATTCAACATATACGACCCCTCACTAACCATGGAGTGCGTGTCCGGCGTCATAATAGCATCACGATGTGATATACCGGGGTTTCAAACCCTCAGGTCATCATCTACACCCATTACTCACCTCAAGTAGACCGCAAACTTCCTCGCAATGCCTTTGCCTCGATAATCAACCTCCGCGAAAGCCAAATCTGATCAAAACCCATAGTAATATGTCAAAATAGTCTAATGGAACATAACCCAATCGAAATAACTCGAAATACACCCAAAAACACGAAGTTGGCAAAACCCGAGCCCCCGACCCACTTCTCAAAAAATTTACATTTCATGAATCCTTGTCTCACCACGAGTCCATACATATAAAATTTACAAGAATCGGAGTCCATTTGACCCCTCAAATCCACACTTAAAGTTCACTTGGGTTTCAAGCCCTAACCACCTTTTTTATCATTGAAAACCTTGATTCATTAGTTTTTATTCCATGATTTTACTCTATATTGATGTACTTCAGGTTTAAGATATCATACCTGAAGAATCCCCTCGAACATCTCTCCAAAAATCACACTCAGTCGCCTAAGTCCGAAGTTCAATTGTTCCTCTTTTTTTTTAAAAAAATTATTAGAAACACTGATGCACTAAAACAGCCCCACTTCTGCTTCTGCGGCTCCTCGACCGCTTATGCGACTCCCGCTTCAGTGTCCAGTTGACCGCTTTTGGGGTCTGGTTCAAATCCTCAGCGACCGCTTCTGCAGTCTTTCACCGCTTTCCCGGCTTTCGCTTACGCGGTCACCGCACTGCTTCAACGGTCCCAGCCTGCTCCCCGTTGGCCGCTTCTGCGGATCTTTCGCCGCTTCAGTGGACACCGCTTAGGCGGTTCTTCATCTGCTTCTGCGGAAATACCAGAAGGCAGGCACCCAAAACTGAAGCAAACTCCAAAATCTTCGTTTAACCATCCGGAATCACCCCGAGGCCCTCAGGGTCCAAACAAAAAACACAAATATGACCAAATAGCTCATTCAAACTTGCTCGAGCCCTGAGAACACCAACAATAACACCAAAAATCCTCATTTTCTTCAAATCAAAGCCTAGGATAACTTATAGTTTCCCAAATTCGCATTCGATGCCGAAACCAACCAAACGAAGTCCGAATGACCTAAAAATTTGCACGCATATCCAAATTCACCTAACAAAGCTATTGCAACTTTCGGAATTCCATTCCAATCTGCGGATCAAATTCTCACCTATAAACCGGATTTCTCCGAAATTCCAACTTCGCCAAACTAGGCTAATTTCCACACCGGACCTCCGAATTCACTTCCGCTCTCACTCCTAAGTCACAAATCACCATCCAAAACTAGTCGAATTGCCAGAAATCCATTCCGAATCCTATCACTCATAAGTCAACTTCCGGTTGACCTTTCCAAAACAATCTTCCGTCTAAGAGGCCATGTGCCTTATTTTCAACCAAAACCAATTCAATTACACCCGATAAACTCTAATACTGATATTGAAACATGAAGCAACACATTAAGGGGGAAACAAATCAGTAACACATAAGATGATGGGTCAGGTCGTCACAACTTACTTGCATAACTTTTCTTTAATAAAGTTTACTTTTATAATATTTGTAAAATTTTTACAAGATATTTTCAAATAAAGCTTGGAGGAGTTCATTTGAAATCAGTCGATAGATGATCAAGGTAGGCCAATCCAACCATCCCAAGATGAGGTCATGGACATGTGGATTAAGACATCTGGTAGCGTGTGTAAGGGGAGAGTCTACGGACTTGGATCAGAGTTTAGTCTCGGCCATCGTACTTCTAGATTGTCTAGTTCTTATTCTTCCTCACATGCTCGGGTGGAGCTAGATGAGTTTGATCAAGGAATAGGAAGGTAGCGAATATTACTGAGTTTTATCTACAAGAAAGGGCTTCCAGGGAAGAAAAGGCAAACTTGAGGGTGGAAGAAGACAAGCGAAAAGAGGTAAAGGAAAGGCGAAGGGAAGAACAAACAAGGCAAAAGGACGATGCATTAAGACTTTTCACTTGTGAAGTTAAAAGTCCTAAGTATCGGATAAACTCACTCTTAACATCTGGTGTATTTTCTCCACCCCGTTCTCCAGTACCATCTATAACCAATGAGTAGTTTCTTTTATTAGTTTGTCTTAGATGGTACTTAGATGTTGAATACTGAGTGTTGGATTTTTTGAGTGTTTGTCCTACTCTCTATTTAGATGGATCTGGTTTATGAAATAGATTGAATTAGATGTTGTTCATAAAAAGAATTGAATTTTATGTTTAACTTGGTATTTGAATGTTTCACTGTATTTTGTCATGTATTGTTGGTTGTACTTTTTGTTTGGCAGATGGTATAGTTCTAGAAACAGATTTGGCCAAGAAAATATTTTCCACATTTCGTATGGATTTCCCACCAACTCCATGGAAATTTTGTCCCTATTGTTTTTCCACATGTTTCCCACTACTTCCATGGGTAAAATCAAAATTATTTTCAATACTTCTCACATATTCGGCGAAAAACTTAAGGAAATTAAATTATCATATTTCCTTACTTTTTTCACGACGGGCGTGGGAAAATACACTATGTGACCCCACCAAGTTTACGTGAAACCCTTCCGTGAAAACTCCTTGGGGATTATCCACGAATGTCCTAAGAAGCTATTTTTCTACCAGCCCTTCTCCCACTGAGCGCTCCTTTGGGAATGTCGTGGTAATATCTAAAATTTACATAGATTTTCCACTAATTCTTCAATTGAAAAAGACTGTATTTCTAGTAGTGTGTTATTATATAAAATAAAAATATTCGATTCTAGTTACACCCCCTAAAAAAAAACCTATGCCTAAAAAAAATCCAAGGAAGATTATTTCCTATCTATAACTAACTAAATATAAAGAAAATATTTTTGAATATTTTTTATTGGACTTTAATCCCTCAAGAAAGTTGTCCAAAAAATCCATACTCGGAAAAAGTCCATAATATTTCTGATATTTTAAAAAAAAGTCCCTTTCAATTAGACTTACAAAACTAAAATATCATAAAATTCACTTATACATCCCCTCACCCACACTTAGAATTGTACGTTGTCCCCAAAGCACATTGTTCCCAATGTACATTGTAAATAATAAGAGGATGGAAGAAACTCCTTGGTAGTCCAAAGACTGAGGCATTAGCAACTCAGAGACACTCATACATCTCCCAAGCATAGTCCTATGTGTGGATAACTCACACTTAGTTCTAACTATCTACCTTTTTGTTACATCCTTCTAATGGCTTTGCTTTTAATGTTCCTACACAATAAAAAAAATAACACTACAAAAATAATACAATAAAAGTTAAAAAAAACAAAAAAATAAATAAAATAAGCAGTAAAGTCGGGTTGCTAGTGCCTTAGTAACATCATGGTACGATGTGAATCACTTTTTGCCTCCACCTCGAGCTTATAAATTGGAACTCCAATTTTGAATCAAGCTTATGATTATACCCTTGGGGTTTTGGAAACATACCCTTCCGGGTCAAAAACTAAACATCGCATTTCGCACATCTTGGCCTTCAAACGAGGAATGTTATTTTGCCTAAATGGCATAAACAAATTCTAGAATGTATGGCTCGTCTACCTCTTCCATTAACTTCTTTTTTTTACTAATAAGGATACACTCTCATTTTGTTGTCCAAAAATAATACAGAGAAGTGTTTGGAATGAGGTCATAAGCGCTCAAATAGATTAATTTCAAGCTTATCAACATCCTCCAAACCAATGACACTACGGTTAACTGAATTTGTATCCTCAATGCACATGGTTGACTCTACTACCACATCTTTAATATCAGCATCATCAAATTCTTGTTGTCTAGGTTGTTATTTTTCTACTCTTAATTCCTTCATTAGAGTATCAACTGCCTGTCACACCTTCTTGTTACATGCCGCCCTAGAAGGGTAGTGCATAAGGGAGTTTTTTCACTTTAAGTGACAATCATTAATCGAAATGAGATTATTTATTATCAGAATCACCACTTGGGATAATTTATTTGGGGTGCCAAGTCACCGGTTCATTTTGAATCCCAAATAGAGAAAATTTTCGACTTTCCAAGTGAAGTCCGCGAACTAGAAATTCTTGAGTAAGGAATTCTATTAACCCGGGGGAAGGTGTTACGCACCCTCGGATTCCGTGGTTCTAGCATGGTCGCTTAAACTATCATAACTGGCCTATTACCTGATTTTAATACTTGTTTCAACCTATAATGCAATTTTAAATTATTTACCGCTTTAAATTAATTTTATGAGAAATTGCAATGTTATTAAAACACGTCTCAAACCACGTCACATAAATGCACTTGTGGTTTTTGACATATTTTAACATCGTTGAGATTTGGATTTGGGTCACATAAATGTGAACCTGAGTTTAGGAAAGTAGATTATTGAAATGACGAGCCTAAAGCAACTAGCGTGTTGTTAACTTTGCGGGAGGCCATGGAAATTAGCTAAATGGCGCTGTGAGCACGTGATTTTTGCCCTATATGAGAATTACTCCCAAAAAATTCAAAACAAAATAATTTTGTTTGTTTGTAATTGTTATGAATTTTTATGTTATTTTTCTTGTATTGTTTTCATTTGTTTGTGTATGTTTATTTGTTAAATTAATAAGAAATACAAAAATATGTTACATTTGCATTTAGAATTGAATTCTACAATTAGGAGTAATGCAGTTTGTTTTACAATAATAAAAAATTACAAAAAATAATGTACTTTGCACTTTAGTGTTTAATAGAAAAATTGTGTGATTTTCTTTTGATTTGGAATTTAGTTATTTGTGATAATAACTACTTGGAGTTAATTAATATTTTAGTATAATTTGGACATGGATTAATTTAGGTTTGTATTTTATTTTCATTAGAATTTTTTAGATAATAGAAAAAAAAAGAATTGGAAGAGCAAATTGAAATTGGGCCAATTTTAAATTAATCCTCGAACCCAAACATTCAAAACCTCATTAAAACCAGCCCAAACTCGCCATTCTACCTGGTCCAGACAGTCAAACCAAGAGACGTCCCAAGCGATGTTGTTTTGTCATGCCCAATCTGGGCCGTCTATCTCAATTCAATCGACGGTTCAGTCCTCCCCTAGATTTATCCAAAACGACGCCGTTTCAATATCAAGGATCTGGACCTCCATTTCATTAATTCAAAGGCTCATATTAACCCCCTCATTTTATTACATCAATCACCTGAGACCCCCCCCCCCCCCCACAAACGAAATCCCTCATCCCGTCGTCTCTCTCTCTGTACGAACCAGACGACTCCAAAACCATGGCTGCCACCCCGCCCTTTAACCTGAAACCCGGTGGCAACGCCGCCACCAGCCATGAAACTAACACCCCTGAGCCTTCTATCCACCCTCTCCATGAATCCATGGTCCGTTAACCTCAAATCACCCCAGGTCGTCTCGAATCTTCAATCGAAGATTCGAGCAAAAAACCGTAGGTCTTCCAATCAACCCCAAAGTCACACCAGTCCATTTCCTAGTCTCCCTCATTCCTAAACCACCATTAGTTTTGTTCAAATATCGGTGGAACCGTTCGAATCCCAAATCGAACGAGAGAACCCCAACAAGACCAAAATCGGAACCTGTCCGAGATTAAGGGGATTTAAGGTTGTTAATCGACCTTAGTCGAGTATTTATCAGTTGAGAACACTCGATTAAGGTACGTTTAACCTCAAAAAGTTCGAGCCCGAGATTGGTTAAGCTCGTCTTGATTTCTGATCTTTTCTGAGGTATTTTTCCTTTCTTTTTATTTCTATTTTTTGTTGTAGTTATTTGTTTAGTTTGGTTGTATTAATTCTTTGATTTTTGTCAATTTTTCTTTTCTGCTTCCTTATTTGGTCGAAATTGTTTTTTCTTGTTTGTTGAGTATATAGTATAGATTATGTAATCGATTTGGTAAGCTTTGTCAATTAATTAGTATCATATTAGCTCCCTGTTTGATCAAAGCCATTCGAATCCTCTGTATAAATGTTTAATTCTGATTGTTGGTTGTTCATTGATTATGTGTTGTCAATTATGCAGTTGATCAATTATTGTCGATTAATTCTGTTCTATTTCTTATCCAACGAATTTACAGAATTCGCTTGTTCATATTTAGGTTTAATCTGAAATTAGGATAGTTTATTCATTATGTTCTTGTAATAATGGTGTTTGTTCTACTTTGAATTCAATTGTTGCTTGATTTTTGTTGAGTTAAGTAGTTGCTGCTTCCCGGAATTCTTAGTCCATATTGTCTTTATTTCTGGACTATTTCTATGAACACCTATAGCCTGATTGTGTGTTAATTTCATATTCATTGGTTTAAGTTGACTCAAGAATATTACGTATTGGTTATAGTTGTTAATCAAATTTAGTTTTTGATATTTATTAAATCTTGAACGGATTTTGAATCAGGGCAGTAACAGTAGGATTCAGTGGGTAATTTGGGGAAGTTCAAAAATGAAAAATTGGTTTGACTAAGTGATCTCTCCAGTGGGGTCCTAGTGTGCTTTAATTTGAACTAATTGATAGGGGAGGACCACTAAGGAATGAGAGATGTTTGGCTGATTGGGAATTAGAAATAGTTGGTTAATAATAAAAGGCTAAATAACCCACATAGTAGAGGAATATAAGGCTGGAAAGCAAGAAAGAAGTGGAGGGTAATTAGAAAAGGATAACAATAAAAGGGTAATAGTAAAAGTAAAAGAAAAAGGGGATTAGAAAGGGTCCTGCTTTGGGTATAAGATAGGGGTCATTTGGGACTAAGAGGGGGGATTTTTGAACACAAAGAAAAAATTTCGGAGTTTAAGTTAAAAAAGAACTAATTTTTCAGAATTAATAACTGAAAGTGAAGCCTTTCTTTACGGCTGAAAATCAAAATTCTGTTACTGCTTCTGTGGTTTGTATTTGGTACTACTGATTTTCGGATTAGCTTTCCTGGTTTTTCTTTTGGTTTTGGAGTGTTGTTTCGTTTGAACTTCTGGGTTTCTATTTGGTTTTCAAGTTTTTTGCTTGGTATCTGAACCTAGCTATGGGGTTTCTACCACTGTTTGTTACAAGGTTGTTCTGTGCATTCCTGCGCTGTTGTTGTGGTTGTGTTGTTTACTGCTGTCCTGTTGATCTTTCCCTTATTCTCTTGTTCTATTACCACGTATATTCTCGAATCATAATGTCATGTATCTATTGAAAAAATTAAAGCAAATGCTCGAATAGTCGAGTATTTAAGTTGTACCGATAGCTTAATACTCAAATGATAGGTAGTTTTATAGTTTATCTTTGTAATTCAATAAAGAAAGTGGACTATAAGATTTATATTCGACTGAACTATTTTCTACAATTTTCCTTATTTTCAATGTATGGTAGTTGGGGTTTTGTTTTGTTTTAAATAAATATATCAAGTTGTTGGAAGGTAATCCTAATTGGAGCCTGCTTCAGTCTGAAATAATAAGTTAATCGTGAACATATAGATAAACCTAGTTAAGGCGTGAATTTGGGCTAATTTTGTAAATTAGGTATTAAGGTTTGGTTCATGCAGCTTGTTTGTTTAAAAGGGGGCTTTTTTGGTTTGAAGAGGTAAGTGTTGAATATGTTTAGTTCTGCCAATTTTAGGTAGAAATAAAAAGGCCATTAATTTTATTTAATACGTAGGCTTGACATATTTAAAGTGCGATTCAATGTAGAAAGGATAAGAACCTTAATCCAATAGGTTATTCAGGTTAACGAGCTAGCTTTAACAAACTTTCGTAAGCATCAATAATTAAGGTGGGTTTAGTTTCAAGTAGTTGAAAAGCATTTCGTCCCAATTACTCAATTCGTCTAACAATGCGAGTTTAATCTAGTTATAGGCTAATTAGTTTCTTTTGAATATATTATTTGTCTATTCCATATTTTATTTATAATTTCAATTTTAGTAATCTTTTTTTCCGTTAACATTTGTCTTAATCTTGCAATTAATATGTTATGCTTTTTTTAAGCATGTAATTAATTAGGATTTTCTCTTTTATTTAAGAGATGAATTTAATAGAAATGTGTTCACTTTAGGATATCCTTAAAATAAATTTGGCGTGCTTCGCAAAAATAAATCACATGTTGCGAGGCCCTCAATAAATAGATATAATAATTAGATAGACTTCGGGATTGGCCGCTTAGTGAATTTTCACGGCCTTTTCCCAAAAATAACAACATGTTAGTCTCTTTAGGTATGCGCTTTAATTAATCTTAGCTTCTTAAACTCGGGTGCACATTTATGTGACCTAAATACAAATCTTAACAGAGTCGAAATGTGTTGATAACCACGGGTACATTGATTGTGACGTGGTTTGAGATACGTTTTCACAACGCTGCAATTTTTTGTTAAAATAATAGTAATAACAATAACAATAAAAACAACAACAACAACAACAACAACAACAACAACAACAACAACAACAACAACAACAACAACAACAACAATAATAATAATAATAATAATAATAATAATAATAATAATAATAATAATAATAATAATAATAATAATAATAATAATAATAATAATAATAATAGTAACAATAATAATAATAAAAGCGGCTAAGAGTTAAAATTTGCACATAAGTTCATAATTGTATGAAATAAGATAATTAAGTCGAATATAACAGTTGAGCGACCGTGCTAGAACCACGGAACTCGGGAATGCTTAACACCTTCTCCCGGATTAACATAATTCCTTATCCGGTTTCTGGTTTGCGGACTATAATATAGAGTCATTCTTTTCCTCGATTCGGGATTCAACCGGTGACTTGGTACACCATAAATCCCCCAAGTGGCGACTCTGAATATTTGATAATAATCCTGTTTCGGTTGTCCTTTAATTGGAAAAACTCCCTTGTACCCCCGCGGGTGCCGGAAAAAGTAAGTGTGACAGCTCTGGCGACTCTGCTGGGGAGTAAATAACACAGAACCACTGGTTCAGGGTTAGAAATTTGAGCTTAGATACATTGTTATGTTTGCTTTATCTGATTTTGTTACATTATTTGTTCTTAATGTACTAGTTGACTGTTTTACCGCTTTGATATTGTTCAAGTGTATTATCAACCGTTTTCTTGCGCACCCCCTCTGAGTCTTTTGAATACAACCTCGGGAATCGCTGATAGGCGCCCCATTCTTTGTTGAGATAAAGCCTGTAGGCCTGGGCTCCTGGTGAAGGATTATCAGTCACCCATATTTAAGAACGGGGAGGGTCCAGTAGCTCAAGCTGGAAAAGCATTGCTCCTGGTACGCTACCCCTTCCCAACTCGAGTTTTCCGCTCGTTTTATGGCCAATCTAGATACTCCTCACACCCAAGGTAGCAAAACCTAGTATGACAAGACTTTATGACGTATCCCTTGTAGGAACGTTTATTTGCATCATGTGCATTTGACTTAGGGGACTCAACACAGGGGTTGGGTCCGTCTAGGACAAGCGACCTGAAGTAAAAAGACCATCCTCCTGCATCCTGTTTTTTTTATGCATTTGTTTGCTTCGGACTGGCATGCTGACCGGCTTTGAATATTGGAAAATTGTGAAAAAGAAGAAGTGTTAATTATATGTTTTTTGAAAATCAATTCCCAAATAGTGGCGGAACTCTACCAAAATTTTGAAAATGAAGAGAAAAAGAGAGAGTTGTTTTTAGTTTGATATATTTGAATAAACAAAAAAGAATCTTGTTTTCAAATTTAGTTTGTTCTCCTTGGAGAACTACACCGGTTTGATTCTCACAGGGTTTGGGATACGTAGGCAACCCTCATCGAGTCCAACCTCCCCTTTGCAAAAAATAGCAAAAAATGTCAATGTTTTAATTTTATTCATAAAGAAGTCCGATGATGCTATCTTTTGTCAAACATAGCCAATATTACCGAATGGTACGCCGGAAGGTTGACTTTGCATAAATAGCCACCTTTGGGTCATTTTTTAGATTTGCGTCGGTTGACCCGCACAACCTTAAAAGTTTTGCCCCCGAGGCGCTGAAAGGCCGTGCTTGCAATATCAAGTCTTCTAATTTGAAAAAAAAGAGTCAGTGGACAAGTGATTACCGTCTGAATGTTCGGTCAAAATAAGCCGAGCCATTTTCGACAGTGTCTTAAATCATTCTTACCGAGATAGCCTTAGAGTATCTTTCAGTTGCCTAAAGGCTATTTTCATAAAAGAACTGACAAGTTTTTAAAATAATCCTTCTCGGCCTCAAAATTCATGTGAAATTGAGAAGGGGCCACGTTTTCAAAAATAGCCACTTGGGTGAAAGTGACAAATAGGGAAATGAACCTGTCTGTTTGTTTTTGAGTTTATAATTCTTTTGATAAAATACGCAGGTTGTTTGATTTTCGAGTCTGTATGTTGTCTTATCGTCAAATTTTGATAGTTTAGTAAGTTTTTAAACCATTGTAATTAAAGTTGGTTTTATTATTAAAGTTGAAAATTCCAAAAAATATATTTTATTGTTGTTTACCTTTTATCGGCCCGAACTACGCACGGTCTGATTCATGCGGTGTCACGATACGTAGGAAATCTCCATAAGATTTGACCACTAAAAAAAGAGCGGAATAATAGAAAAAAAAAACAAAAGAGATTTTCAAAGGGGAACAATCACAAAAAGCCAAAATGATTCACGTAACTTAAGTGAATGGATGATAGAACGGCTTAAATTGTTAGGTGCACTGCATCCCTGATATATGTTTATCTGTCAAATGCGATAACGCTAGCGTGACGGCTTCACTTTGCTGTGTTCATAAATAGAATGATTGTTGGTTGTGGTTACTCTTCCCTGCAAAGCAAAGTCAAAGGACAATGACACAGAACCTCAGAACTGAGTGGGGCGGTACCGGTGACCGACAAAATTTGGTCGAACGGAACAACGTGTTGATAGAAGAAATGAAAATGCTGAGACAACATAAAGCAGACATGTATCGATCGTGGATGGCTCGGAAAGCACCACCCCCGCCACCGCCTAGCTTCACTGAATCTATCCTTACCCGAACACCGAGCACAATTCCAGATAATCCCCCACACTCTCCATATATACCCGCCTATCACAACTTTCCCAGCCACCCGAGTAGCTTCATCACTCACCCTCCAGCTATGTTTTCTCAGTGCTGCTCCCCTCCCCAACATCACTTCTCTCCCCGGGACCCCTAAAACATACTTCACTATCCAGGTACCGGGCTCCACATTAAGCCTATCCACCCACTCAACCATATCGAAAGCCTCCTAGATAAGGTTTTAAGTCAAATCAGGCATTTAGGAATGAGAGGTTGCTGAAACAAGAAAAGGCTCTCACCCCTATCGGAATATCTTATGCAAGTCTGTTTGAAAGGCTAAGGCATGCTAGCCTGATTGAGCCGCTCCCCGCATATACTCCAGATCCACATGCAAGAAGCTTTGATCCTACTGCACGATGAGCATACCACTCCAATGTCATAGGGCACAACATCGAGAGCTGTCATAATTTGAAAAGGGAAGTAGAAAGAATGATCCAAAAAGGGCGGATTGTGATCGATGACAATGACATAGAGCACGCAGATCCTCTTTGGAACCGTTGAATGAAGCTGCAGATGTTGAAGTAGATTGTGGTCTTGGAAAGATTGATGCAAAACTCTGTGACTAGGACATCGTGCTTGGTGATTGAAAATACACTCCATTTTTGGGTCATATAGAGAGAAGCTTTTGGTGGCTTAGGTTGTTGTCATTTATGTTGTATAGTTTATTTTCAGGGTTGTAATCCAGATATTGTCTTGTGGTCAAACCCTCTTTTCCTTTTTATTTGTCTAGTACTTAATGTGGTATTATCTAGGTTTGTTTTAGGGTTGTAACTGTTTATTTGTTGTTTAAACAGTTTCACCGTTTTTTAGTGCAAAATCCGGTCTTTTATTATTTCCAATCATTTTCTTTGTATAGTTCTTTTTTATCCTCTTGTTTTGTTTTTGTTCACTGCCGATTCTAGTGACATGACATGCATACATAATTCTCAGTCTGATATCTAAAAGCCGATTTAGTCAGGAAATGACATGATCATTTTTGAAAAAGGAACATTTTGAGATTATTTGAAGCCCGAGCTTTGTGAAACTGGGGCAATTTAGTCAAATTGACAAAGGACCATTCGTGGTAATGAATGTGGGAGTTTGCCCAACGGTTCTCTAAAAATGACAAATGAAAAGGCGAATGGGCGAATATGGTTATCAAGTCTGGCACAATTAGAAGATGTGGAGAATGTTTAAATATGTTGTTTGCACTTTGCATGTTTTGGAGATTGGAATGACGAAGGCATTTTGTTCTGCTGTCCAAACACTTTATCCTTCGTTAACCCTTTAAGACTTATTTGGTTCCTTTCATACCCCTTTTTTGGAATCAGTAGCAAAGATTAGAAACACAAGCATGGAAGATAAAGAAAATGAAAAAAATAAATGAGAAAAAAAGAAGAAAAGGGAAAGAAAAATGATTACAAAAACAAAAGTCACAAGAAAACAAAAAAATTGGGAACTGCGTGTTACCTGATTCCTCGAAGAGGATACGTAGACGCCTCACGTCTCGGCCATAGTGTAAATTAAAAACAAAAATCCCCAAGCAAATAAAACTGGGGCAAATGTTGCGTTTGTTGTAAATAAATCTAGTTCCGAAGGTTGTAATTTTGAACCCAAATTGATGTGTTTTTGAGCCTTTAAATACCCTTTATTTCTAGCCTATCCAAATCCCACATTACGTCCAAAGAAAGACCTTCCGATCATTCTTCAAAAGAGGCCAAGTCAGGAAAATGGGAGAACATAACACTCTGATCCCCGACAAAAAGACTCCGACCCCTAATAGAAAAGACTTTGGTCCCATGCAGAGAAGATATATGAGAGAGTATTAGCAGTAACACCTCAATCCCCAATTTAAAAGTAATACAAATGAGAGAGTTTTATCGGTGAAAACCTTCATAGGCATCATAAGGCGATGGAAGCTGAGAGAAAAGCCAAAATGAGAGAGGCTTGACAGTGAAAACCTTTGGGTATTACAAGTCAAATAAGGGTGAGAATCAGATGGGGAATCACCAAACGAAGATTTTGAAAGACGATTGACGACAGAGGATAGGCCATATGTGCATGTCATGACCACTAGAGTCGGTATACGCGTTTGATAGGTTTTTATTTTAGTTTCTCTTGTTAGAGAGTTATCTCTTTCCTTCATTTATTCGGTTCCTTTTATCTTTCTCCTTTCACAGAAAAATTACCCAGTAGAGTCTGTTTGGTCAAAACAAGTGAGAAATGACTTCAAAATCTGATATCAGCTTTCCAGTTATGCAAGACGAGATCTGACTAGTACATCCAAGTGGTATAAGTCAGGAAGGAGCAAGCGCAAAGTTAGTGTCAGGATTCCCCAGCAAGAGGAAATTAAGGGATGGATCAGTGTCAAGAAGGATATTCCCGCATAAATCAAAGGTTATAGACCTCAAGGCCAAGGCCAGTGGACAAGTCAAGGGAGAATGACGCTGAGAGCGACGAGCATAAATTGGAGATTATATGAGACTCAAAGGTTGGGGGAAATGCCAGTTCCCTAGCTATGCCACAAAGAAAAGGGATATCCCTAGCAGAAAAGGTATTTTAGTGACACGGATGAACGAAGAAAGTGGTTCATCGGTAAAATATGCAAGATCCTCAAGCATAGTCACTGTCATAGGAACTTGGAAAGTCAGGATACAAAGGGAAAACAATTGTGAAAGGCTTGTGAATAAGGATTCGTGAAAAAGGATGGCCAGACGACGCAAGTAAGGGCAAGTCATGCTAAGATCAGTAAAAAAAAAATCATCCCCAACAAGTTTTGGTAGTGTAATAGAACTCAGAGCAGAAAAAGAAAAAGGGAAAAACCATCCCCAGCAGGAGTGACACAACCACTTACCAGTATAAAACTAATAAATTTTCTTTGATTTGAAGCATGTAATAGAAAATGGCCTTGATGGCGGAAAGGCATGCCACAAGGAAAATTATCAAACTGGAGAAGAAAATTTTCCTTTCATTTTGAAAATTTTCTGGAAGTTAGGTATCCGTTTGGGGAAGAAGAAAGAGATCACCAGTCTTAAGGGAAGTGTTCTTTGAACCAGTGTTATCCCCAACATAACAAGTTTTAATGAGGGAAGTTATATCCCCAGCAGATAGAACGAAGGGATGAAACTGGTGTTTAGAAAAAGCAAAAGCCAGTATCATCCCCAACAACTTCTAGAAGAAGGATGCACCGATTTTGAAGGAACAAAATTTCCCCCAGCAGCGTTACCTCAACAACTTTATCCCCAGATGATACACTTTTATCCCCAGCAATGTTGAGAGAAAATAATTTTTTTGAAGGAAGTAGAAAAAGAGGGGAAGAAAGGAGATTCCCCCCCAACGGTATTATCCCCAGCAGGTAAGTAAGCAATTTCCCAGCAATGTTACCTCAAGCGGTCTCGAGAGAAGAAAACACGAGCTTTTAAAGGAGGAAACCATCCCCCAGCAAGGCCACAAATCGGCCACCATTTTAAAAATGATAAATTTTTCTTTGTTTGAGAGTTGAAACAGGAACAAAGCAGTGCAAAGGGAAAAGAAAAGAAAAAAAGAAATTACAAAGGTTAGTTTCTCAAATCTTTGATCTTTACATTTCCCTCCCAGGATAAATGTCCTAGTCTGATGGATTTCCCTCTCAAAACAATCTTAGTCTGATGAAATTTCTCCTAAGATCACAATCTTGGTCCGATGAAATTTTTCTCCCAAGATAAAATATAACAATCTTGGTTTGATGGAATTTTTTTCCCAAGATAAGATAAAATCTTTGTCCAATGGAATATTTCTCCGAAGATAAGATATAACAATCTTAGTCCGATGAAATTTTCTTCTAAGATATCAAATCTTAGTCTGATGAATCTTTCTCCTGAGATCACACAAAATGGACCTAGTCTGATGAATTATCTCCTCATCTAAGTTCGATGAATCTTTCTCCTGAGATGACACAAAATGTACCTAGTCTGATAAATTATCTCCTAGAGTCAGAATCTTAGTATGTTGAAACTTTCACCTAAGATAAAAAATCTTAGTCTGATTAATTTTTCACCTAAGATGGTAATACTTTTCATGTCTTTACATTTAGGTGTCCCACCACTATAATGAGGGAACACATTTCTATTTTTTTACTTCATGTCCTTGGTCGCCCACCAGTATAACGAGGGAATACATCTTTGTTTTTTCTCATTTCATGTCTTAGATCGCCCACCAGTATAACAAGGGAATCCATTTCTATTTTCTTTTTTCATATCTTAGGCGCCCACCTGTGTAACGAGATGAATACTTTTCATGTATTTGCATTAGGTGCCCACCTGTATAATGAGGGAATACATTTCTGTTTTATATTTTATGTGTTGAAATCAGCAACCCACCGGAAGGCAGAAGGTTACAAAAAAAAAATCCCCATCATAAGGAAGGAAGCCATATACTCAGCGGACGGAAAAAATGACGAAACTAGTGTTCAAAAAGGTAAAAGGCCAGTGTCATCCCCAGCAGTTTTTGGAAGAAAGAAGCACCAGAAGAAACAAAGCCGGCAAGAAAGCAAGGCTTCAAGAACAAGTTGAATATATATAAGATCTTGTGATACGTAGTCTAGCCTAGCTTCTTGTTTTATTTTGGCATGTGTAATAAGGAGATCGGTAAAGCAGTATTAACAGCATGCAGCAGCAGTAACAGCAAAATCGCAGTCCCATGGTAGTCCCAACTACCAAGACTGCCCGAACTACATTAACCTGATTCCCTTTTTAGCCAGGGATATGTAGGAAATCTTTGAAGCAAATGTTCAGTTAAATCTTTTCAAAAATGCTTCACACAGAGTACTTAAACGGGCAAAACATGCTCGTATCCGCTCACTTTATCTTTGCACAAAAACTCTTCGTGTTTCCGGACAATGAGGGGCAGCTGTGAGCACGTAATTTTTTCCCTATATGAGAATTACTCCCACAAAATTCAAAATAAATAATTTTGTTTGTTTTGTAATTGTTATGAATTTTGTGTTATTTTTCTTGATTGTTTGCATTTGTCTGTGCATGTTTATTTGTTAAATTAATAAAAAATACAAAAATATATTGTATTTGTATTTAGGATTTAATTCTACAATTAGGAGTAATTAAGTTTGTTTTACAAAAATAAAAAATCACAAAAATAATGTACTTTGCACTTTAGCATTTAATGGAAAAATTGTGTGATTTTCTTTTAATTTGGTATTTAATTATTTGTGATAATAACTACTTAGAGTTAATTAGTATTTTAGGATAATTTGGACAAGGATTAATTTAGGTTTGTATTTTATTTTAATTAGAAGTTTGGAAAATAAGAAAAAAAAGAAAAGAATTGAAAGAGCAAATTGGGATTCGGCCAATTTTAAATTAATCCTCCAGCACAAACATTCAAAACCTCATTAAAACCAGCCCAAACTCGCCCTTCTACCCGACCCAGTCAGTCAAACAAAGAGACGTCCCAAACAACGTCGTTTTGTCACGCCCAATTCCGGCCATTGATCTCAATTCAATCGACGGTTCAGTCCTTCCCTAGATTTATCCAAAATGATGCCATTTCAATATCATGGATATGGATCGTCCATTTCATTTAATCCAACGACTCACATTAACCCCCTCATTTTAATAACCAAACACCTGAGACCCCCCCTCCCCCCACAAACCAAGTCCCTCACCCCTTCGTCTCTCTTTCTACGAACCAGACGACCCCAAAACCCTAGCCGCCACCCCGCCCTTTCGCCTGAAACCCAATGGCAACGCCGCCTCCGGCCATGAAACTAACACCCCTGAGACTTCTAGACACCCTATCCACGAATCCATGGTCCGTTAACCTCAAATCACCCAGGTCGTCTCGAATCTTCAATTGAAGATTCGAGCAAAATACCCTAGGTCATCTAATCTACCCCAAAGTCACACTAGTCCACTTCCTAGTCTCCCTCATTCCTAAACCACTACTTGTTTTGTTCAAATATTGGTGGAACATTTTGAATCCCAAATCAAACCAAAGATTCCTAACGAGACCAAAACTGGAACCTGTCCGAAATTAAGGGGATTTGAGGTTTTTAATCGACCTTAGTTGATCATTCTCAGTCAAGAACATTCTATTAAGGTCCATTAGACCTCAAAAAGTTTGCCGAGATCGGTTAAGCCCATCTAAGTTTTGATCTTTTTTGAGGTATTTTTCCTTTCTTTTTATTTCTATTTTTTGTTGTAGTTATTTGTTTAGTTTGATTGTATTAATTCTTCGATTTCTGTTTTTTTCTTCCTTAGACCTTTATTTGGTCGAACTTTTTTCTGCTTGTTTGTTGAGTATATAGTATAGATTATGTAATCGATTCGATAAGCTTCATCGATTACTTAGTATTATATTAGCTCCCTATTTGATCAAAGCCATTCGAATCCTCTGTATAACTGTTTAATTCTAATTGTTGGTTATTCATTGATTATGTGTTGTCAATTATGCAGTTGATTAATTGTTATCGATTAATTCTTTTCTATTTCTTATCAAATGAATTTACAGAATTCCCTTGGTCATATTTAGGTTTAATCTGAAATTAGGATAGTTTATTCATTATGTTCTTGTTATAATGGTGTTTGTTCTACTTTGAATTCAACTGTTGCTTGAGTTTCGTTGAGTTAAGTAATTGTTGCTTCCTGGAATTTTGAGTTCATTTTTCCTTTATTTCTGGACTGCTTCTATGGACACATGTAGCATGATTGTGTGTTAATTTTAGATTTATTGGTTTAAGTTGATTCAAGAATATCAAGAATTTGTTATAGCTGGTAATCAGGTTTTAGTTTTAGATATTTATTAAAGCTTGAACAGATTTTGAATCAGGCCAGTAACTGTAAGATTCATGGGTAATTTGGGGAAGTTCTAAAATGAAAAATTTGTTTGACTAAGTGGTCTCTCCAGTGGGGTCCTAATGTGCTTTAATTTGAACTAATTGATAGGGGGGACCACTAAGGAATGAGAGATGCTTGGCTGATTGGGAATTAGAAATAGTAGGTTAATAATGAAAGGCTAAATAACCCACATAGTAGAGGAATATAGGGTTGAAAATTAAGAAAGAAGTGTAGAGTAATTATAAAAGGGTAATAATAAAAGGGAAATAGCAAAAAGTAAAATAAGAAAGGTTGCTGGAAAGGGTCTTGCTTTGGGTATAAGATAGGGGTCATCTGGGACTAAGAGGGGGGATTTTTGAACACAAAGAAAAAATTTCAGTTTAAATTAAAAAAGAATTGATTTTTCTGAACTTAAAATTCATTCTTTGAGAGTTAAAAACTGAAAGTGATGCCTTTCTTTACGGCTGAAAATCAGAATTCTATTACTGCTTCCGTGGTTTGCATTCGGTATTACTGATTTTTGGATTGGCTTTCCTGGTTTTTCTTTTTGTTTTGGAGTGTTGTTTCGTTTGAATTTCTTGATTTCTATTTGGTTTTCAAGTTTTCTGCTTGGTATCTGAATTTGGCTCTGGGGTTTCTGCCACTGTTTGTTACCGGGCTGTTCTGTTTATTCCTGCGATGTTGTTGTGGTTTACTGCTAATCTTCCCCTTCTTCTCTTGTTCTATTACCAGATACATTCTCGAATCACAATGTCATGTAGCTGTTGAAAAAAAAATGAACAGCAATGCTCTAATAGTCGTGTATTTAAGTTGTACTGATAGCTTAATAGTCAAACGATAGATAGTTTTATAGTTTATCTTTGTAATTCAATAAAGAAAGTGGACTATAATATTTATATTCGACTGAAGTGTTTTCTACAATTTTCCTTAGTTTCAATGTATGATAGTTGGAGTTTTGTTTTGTTTAAAATAAATATATCAAGTTGTTAGAATTGAACAAGTTTAGGTAATCCTAATTGGAGCCGGATTCAGTATGAAATAATAGGTTAATCCTGAACATATAGATAAACCTAGTTAAGTCGTGAATTTGGGATAATATTGTAATTAGGTATTAAGGTTTGGTTCAAGCAGCTTGTTTGTTTAAAATGGGGCTTGTTTGGTTTGAAGAGGTAAGTGTTGAATAGGTTTAGTTCTGCCAGTTTTAGGTAGAAACAAAAAGGCCATTAATTTTATAGAATCCGTAGGCTTGATATATTTGAAGCGCGATTCAATGTAGAAAGGATACGAACCTTAATCCAATAGGTTATTCAAGTTAACGAGCAAGATTTAACAAACTTTCGAAGCATCAATAATTAAGGTGGGTTTAGTTTCAAGTAGTTGAAAAGCATTTAGTCCCAATGACTCAATTCGTCTAACAATGCGAGTTTAATCTAGTTATGGGCTAATTAGTTTCTTTTGAATATATTATTTATCGATTCCATATTTTATTTATAATTTCAATTTTAGTAATCTTCTTCTTTGTTAACATTTGTCTTAATCTAGCAATTAATATGTTACACTTTTTTTAAGCATGTAATTAATTAGGATATTTCTCTTTTATTTTAGAGACGGATTTAATAGAAATTTAATCACTTTAGGATATCCTTAAAATAAATAAGGTGTGCTTTGCAAAAGTAAATCACAAGCTGCGAGGCCCTCAATAAATAGATATAACAATTGGATAGTCTTCGGGATCGACCGCTTAGTGAATTTTCACGGCCTTTGCCCAACACTAACAACACGTTAGTCTCTTTAGGTACGCGCTTTATTTAATATTAACTTCTTAAACTCGGGTACATATTTATGTGACCCAAATTCAAATCTTAACGAAGTCGAAATGTGTTGATAACCACGGGTACATTAATTGTGACGTGGTTTGAGATACGTTTTCACAAAGTTGCAATTCTTTGTTAAAATAATAATAAAAGCGGATAAGAGTTAAAATTTGCACATATGTTAATAATTGTATAAAATCAGATAATTAAGCCGAATATAACAGTTGAGCGACCGTGCTAGAACCACGGAGCTCGGGAATGCCTAAAATCTTCTCCCGGGTTAACTGAATTCCTTATCCAGATTTCTGGTTCCCGGACTGTAATACAGAGTCATTCTTTTCCTCGATTCGGGATTAAAGCGGTGACTTGGGACACCATAAACCTCCCAAGTGGCGACTCCAATTCTTTAATAATAATTCCGTTTCGGTTGTCCTTTAATTAGAAAAACTCCCTTGTACCCCTGTGGGTGCCAGAAAAAGGAGGTGTGACAGGCACGTCTCGAGTTCTAAAGATTTTAATAGATATAATTAAAGAGGGCCACGCAATTTGTAAATTTGTTTGGTGCGGCGCACCTTGGTTTATTTTAAAGGCCGTCCTAAAAATGAACTATTATTCTCTATTAAGACTCATTTCTATTCTAAAATAGGTCTAACACGGGAAAGATTCAATTATTTGTGGCACAAAGCTGGGCCCAACACCTATAAACCAGCAGCCCAGTAGAAGGGAAGTATCACTTGATACAACATCAAACCTTGTCTTACTGGACCGAGCACAATATTCAAGCAGAGGCAGTTGTCCTTGGGCCAGCACTACCCCTGTCTTATAGTAGTTCAACGTAAAGGCCCAAAGAGGCCCATACACATTCAACCGTGGACTACTCATGATTTAATCCCCACATAAACATACAAAAACACATAATCAAGGCGTGATATCATATGAATCTGATTCACTGAACTAATAAGCATGAAATGTTAATTGTAGATTGTAATTCAATTTTGTACTTGTCTTCAGTTAGTAATAACGATTCCTGCATTGACATATTGATTTTACTTTGGATATTTATAGTACTAAATTTAAGGCATATACTCAGCGGTTTCAGTAAAAAAATGAGACAATCTAATTCCTTATCAAATCAAACAGCAATTAAACTTCAATTATTATAACTTTATAGAACCTGTTCGTGGATTGGAACCTGAAAATAGCTACTGAAGCTTTCAATTTACTAAATTAACATGCATCTAAGTGCTGAATGTTTCTACATAACAGTCAAGTGTACAGTCCTTTAAATGTTCAAATAAGCTAATAAATCTATCAGTTTCTTGTTGAGATGAAGACTAGCATGATTCTAAAAATACTATCATTGCACTAAATACATAGAAATCATATTAAAAATGAACTAATATCTGTCAATTAAAAATTTGAAGGATCTTATTTCCATTTCCATATTCAAATTTGGAGGTCACATTTGTATGAATTTCAGGGGTATGTACCTGAGATTGAATGAGAAAGAAAACAAAGGCAAATCAACTACGTTAATCAGTGGAGATCAACAAAAATAGTAGAATCTCAGCAGCTAATCAACAAACAACGAGCAACCCAGTAGGATGATGTTTTTCAAAAAAAAATGGAATATCACAACCAGAAAGCAGCTTCAAATAATAGCCAAACCAGCAGTATGTTCAACAAACCCCAATAATTGAGATCAACCCCCAAAATGACCTAAATGTTTGAATACCTAGGTAGAATCAACTCATTTTAAACCCTGAATGCTCAGGATTTGTTTGGAAATGAGAATCTTAGAAGGCTCAATAGAACAGTAATTTTTGAGAATTTTCTGCTATTTTTTTGGTTTCAGAATATCAAAGATCTAAAATGAACTCTCAAACTCTCATATTTAAAATTTTGATTTTTGGGATTTGAATTTCAAATTTTCAGATTCTTCTAGCTCTGAAACTTGTATTGAAAGGCAGGGTACTGCCCTTTATAGGTAGAGTTAGGGCAACATTCAGAAATTTTACTTTACACCTTAGTCCCTTATTAGTTTTCAGTTTTTGATTTAAAAATTCCTCAAGGGAATGACTTGTTACCCAAGTTATACCACTTAATTTCTGATATTCCACTTAGACCCCAGTCTATAAAGTTCAAGGGGCTTCTATTTTCTTTTACTGCAAGATTCTTTAATTAGAACTACCTAATATACCCTTAAGACCCCCCCCCCCCTGAATATTACCATAAATCATTAACCTAGGTTAGGTTAACCTCAAATCCAATTAACCAGCCCTTTTAACTTGGCCAGAGATGACCATAGTTAGTTACAAGGGCCATGAATTATTCAGAAATAGCCAAACAACATCCATTCAAGACAAATCCCCAAAAATTGGAATACAAATCCAAACTACCCTAATTTTAGCCTTGAATTAATTACTGAAAAGCAGAACTGAAAGCTAAGATTATCAATTATTAATCAAACAGAAAAAGAAATAAACAAAATTAATCAACAAACAAGATCATGCTATATAGGTACGAACAAGGAGAAAGAAAAATAAAAACTTAAACAACAAAAATCTAAGAAAAACTGGGGAAACAAAAATAGAGTACAATATGAAAAAAACATGCATGAACGAACAGATTAACCTCTAAGGCAAAGACAAACTGGGTTTAACTAGTTTCAGTAGAAAAAAAATTCAAGCATAAGGTAAAATAAACAAAACAAAATAAGAACACTCACCAATTTAAACTTTAACACGACTGATCTTCCAATTTCAACCACGAGATAATATCAATCAAATGTTCTTTGTCAAGAACAGTCAAATAACATTATTTAGTGGTGAAATTGGGCCTAAAACTCGTGAAGACTGGAGAAAGGGGCCTCGCAGATTCAAGGTCTAGGTTGAACTCTTAAAGCTTGATTTTCGATTTAATATTCGAGGATCTTGAGGGGGTTTTGAAGGGAATGGGTTGTGGATTTGCATGAGGGTTCTTTGGTAGTCGTATGGTGTTAGTTTTGTGAGGGTTGGGTAGCACCGTCGGACACGGCGGCGGCTGCGGCTAGGGTTCCGTTGATTTAAGGATTTTGGGTTGGATTTGAAAGAGAACGGTTACGGATCCATGATGAGGGGAAGGATACGAGGCCGCGGTATAATTTTGAGGGTCATTGGAGGTTTAGCGCCGGCGAAAGCCATTTTTGGCCGGAGGTTTACAGTGGCCGGCGGCGGCATTATGTTCTCTGGGTGTGGGATGAGAGATGAGGCCTGAGGGGGGGGTTCTGAGTGGGGTAGGGTATGTTACGACAGTTATATACTTAAAACCTTATGAGTTCTGGGCCGTTGGATTGATGAGATCCAACGATCATGATCAGAAGAAAACGAAACGGGGGTTTTTTTGGTCTTTAGGTGGTGCTAGACCAGGTATTGTGTTTGGATTTGGAATGGGTTTGGCAGATTGGGCTCGGATTTGCTTAAAAACTGGCCCAAAACTTACCTCTATTTTTTATTTCCTTTTATTTTCTCTTCTTTTTCTTCTTATTATTTTTTTGGATTTTGTTTCATATAAAATTAAAAAAAAAAATCTAATTTAACTCTAAAATTAAATTAATTAATTTTAAAAAATTAACAAACTCCTAATTTAACAGAAACTAAGGAGAAAAAATTTAAAAATAAAAGTAAAATTCAAAAGGGCTATTTTTATTATCTCTTCCATTTTTTGTAATGTTGATTAACTAATAGAACTAAAAAATATAAAATTGGGTCCTAAATGCGAATGTGCTTTTTTATATTTTTTACGAATTACCATGCACAAACAAATAAAAATATACACAAAAATATGCAATTAAATCCTAAAAATCAAATAATAAAAGAAAAGTCCTAATTCTATGAAGTCTATTGGAATAATTCAAGCGAGGCAAAAATCACGTGCTTATAGCTGCCCTTTTTTGCTCGGAGACACGAAGGATTCTCGAAAAAGGATAAATGAGCAATTATGAGGGATTTTTGCCTGCTTGGCATTCCATTGAGAAGTATTTTTGAAAAACGTGTGACCGAACCTCGCTTTAGAGGTTGCCGACATATTCTTGGCTGTAAAGGAATCAGGTCAGTGTAATTCTGGATGTTTTATTAGCTGGGACTATCGGGAGCTGTGATTTTACTGCTGTTGTTACTGCTACTGCTTGCTGACCTCCTTATTACGCCAAAGGAAAATCAAAGCTGAACTAGCTATGCCTATCAACTATGAGTTACAAGATTCCAATCAATAAATCTCTTGAAGCTTGATATCGAGTATTGATGCTCGCATACTGCATGTGTTGGTTCTCCCTTTAGCATTGGATCAGAGCAGGACATGCGGAGCTTGTGATTTCAATCAACTTCGGGCGGTCCGCATCTCTGTTTGCTTCAGCAATTTGAATTCACTTTTTGTTATTTTTCTTTTTTTCCTTATTCTGGATTAAGACTAATCCTTTTGGTCGTCCCGAACCCTAGAGCCTCGAGGTCAAACCTTCTCAGACACCAAAACAAACAAAAGAACAAAATTTTCTGCCACAGTTTTCACTAGGAAAAATTTCGTGCGTTATTTTTGACGAAAGTCTAAACTCATTTTCTCTCATTTTTTATTACTTTATGATGGAATAAATGGGGGGGGGGGATGGAAACCCTATGTCTAAAAGGCGAAACACAGGGATCGGAGCCCTAATGTTATCAAAAGGTAAAAAAAACTCAACTCATGGATTGGAGCCCTGATGTTTGCTAAATATAACTAGGGAATGGAGGCCCTATATCTAAAAGTCGAAAATCAAGAATTGGAGCCCTAATGTTGGCAAAAGGATTAAAGCTCAACTCGGGGATAGGAGCCCTAATGTTGGCTAAAGAAAAAATGCTCAACTTAGGGGTTGGAGCCCTAAAGTTGGCTAAAAGGAAAAAATGCTCAACTCAGGGATTGGAGCACTAATGTTGGCTAATAGAAAAATGCTCAACTCAGGGATTGGAGACCTAATATTGGATAAAGAAAAAATGCTCAACTCAGGGATTGGAGCTTTAATGTTAGCCTAAGGAAAAACGCTCACCTCAGGGATTGGAGCCCTAATATTGGCTAATGGAAAAACGCTCAACTCAGGGATTGGATCCTTAATGTTAAAGTAACAAGCGCTCAACTCAGGGATTGGAGCCCTAATGTTGGCTAAAGGAAAAATTCTCAACTCAGGGATTGGATCCCTAATGTTGTCTACAAGGAAAACGCTCAACTCAGGGATTGGAGCCCTAATGTTGGCTAAAGGAAAAACGCTCAACTAAGGGATTAGAGCCCTAGTGTTAGCTAAGGGGGAAAATGCTTAACTCAGGGGTTAGAGACCTAATGTTGGCTAAGGGTAAATAGATCAACTCAGGGATTGGAGCCCTAATGTTGGCTATAAGAAAAACACTCAACTCAGGGATTGGAGTCTTAATGTTTGCTAACTGAAAAATGCTCAACTCAGGGATTGGAGCCCTAATGTTTGCTAAAGGAAAAATGCTTCACTCAGGAATTCGAGCCTAATGTTGGCTAAGGGAAAAAATGCTCAACTCAAGGATTGGAGCCCTAATATTGGCTAAAGGGAAAAACACTCAACTCAAGGATTGGAGCCCTAATGTTGGCTAACAAAGTACCAGGTTGGTATTGGGAATTCTAAACTACCCTCTTTGGGATTTTCTTATTTTATTATCTCTTTTTTTTATAAGATGCAGGAAAGAACTTGGAGGAAACTTCCCTTTTGATTATATGCTGCAACGCTGTTTCCACATTTACGCATTTTTTTTGGCTGCACCTGCTTTTGCGCGGTTGCCTGGATTGCACCTGTTTCAATTTTCAAACAAATAACAATTGTTAGTTTGAAATGGTGGTTGGTTTTTTGGCCTTTATTGCTTGATCCGGGCCCAACTTCTATCGAGAACCTCGGGCGCTTGCTGGTTTTGAAGATGATTCTTTCTTTCAAACCGAGGGCCTCAACCTTAAGGATTTCATGACAACTCGCCCGAATGGGATTCCGACCTTTCACTTATTCTGATATTAGGAACTTTGTCTTTGAATATTCTTTCCTTTTCAATATCTTTGCTGAAAGCAACAACAATCATGGCCATCCACGATTGGCTTGATGCATCCGCTGAACTTGGGTACCTTCCTTTAGCTTTTGTTAGGCAGAGCCCTGTAAAGTGAGTCTTGCACCTTTCTTTGTAATAGTTCCGGAATCAGATTTAGACTAAAAGGGATTCAAAGAAAAATCAAATAAAAGGCAAGAAGAGAAGCATCGCTTTCGGGGGAAAAGAAAGACTTATTTGGGGTGCGTGCATGCTTCAAATGGACATGATATGCTTCTTGGACTAGATGCCCGACTTGCACAAACTTCCCCAACTTCTGGTAAGCTCATTGACCTATATTTCAAAACCAGTGAACCTTACCAGGACTCTTTCAGTGGTGGGATGTATCTTCTCTTCGGCCGACAGCGCCCTTTTTGGGTTTTCGCCATTCGACTTCTCTTATTTCTCTTCTTACCATCGCTCGATAGTGCTCTTTACGAGTTTTCACTAAACGGGCTCTCTCATTTTCAATTTCTCTGCTCACCATCTCCTTATGGTGCCCATAGGTTTTCATCAATAAGACTCTCTCATTTTATTTCTGTCAATTTTATTTCATCGAATCCAAGTAGTTGTATTCTCTAATCCTTGAACATTCTCACCCATTGATTGAAAGGACTTGAAAGTATTTGGGTAAAAATGATTGGACTGAATTACAAATTTGGAACCATTCAGACGGGAGCATCGACGAACCATTATAACACTTTCCCCGTTTCACTTTTTGGGGGACTTTGAATTTTTTTGGTGTGAATAAACCCAAGAGAGAGGCTACCTACGTATCGAAATCAAGTCAAACATTGTTCAGGGAAATTTTGTTTTTGTTTTTTTGTTTTTATTTTTCTTTCTCTCTTTTTTTTATCATTCATTTTTTTTCTTTTTTCTTTTCATCTTTTATTTAATTTTTTTTCAATAGTACTTCCGTGTTCCAAAGAGGGTAATCAAAGAAGAGTAGCCGTCTCAAATGGGTTTGCAAAGGGTTGATAGTGTTGAGGTAGTGGGAATGAAAGCCTTCATTATTTCTATTGAAAAAAAGTCATCATCGCAGCAAGCCTAGACATAGTACCTTTTCACTGCATCCGCATTCACAGCTGCCTCATGGTCATTTCTTTCGATGTCACCTAGATACAATGCCCATATCGGCAATATATTTTTGATTATGTATGGACCCTTCCAATTAGGAGCAAATTTTCCTTTTGCTTCCTAGTGATGAGGAATAATGCGTCTTAACACAAGTTGTCCCACTTAAAAATTCTTGGGCCGTACTTTCTTATTGTAAGCGCCGACCATTCTTTGTTGGTACAACTGACCGTGACAAACTGCGGTCATCCGTTTTTCATCAATTAAGAAAAATTGTTCTAGACGAGTCTTGACCCATTCATATCCTCAATCTATGCTTCAACGATTATCCGAAGCGAAGGGATTTCTACCTCTGCGGGTATAACAGGCTTGGTTCCATAAACCAACAGGTATGGGGTTGCTCCCACCGATCTATGCACTGTAGTGCAATATCCAAGTAATGCAAAAGGCATCTTTTCATGCCATTGTCTGGAACGCTGAATCATCTTTCTCAAAATTTTCTTGATGTTCTTATTTGCCACTTCAATGGCACCATTGGCTTTGGGCCGGTAGGGAGTGGAGTTCTATGCGTTAATTTGAATTGTTCGCATGCTTCTTCCATCAAATGAATATCCAGATTGGCATCATTATCAGTGATTATGGTTGAAAGAGTGCCAAAGCGGTTGATAAGATTATAGTGAACAAAAATTACCATAACTTTCTTGGTGACTGATTTGAGAGTGATAGCTTCAACCCACTTCGTGTAGTAATCAATGGCAACCAGTATAAATCTATGCCCATTTGAGGCTTTTGGCTCAATCGGCCCAATGACGTCCATGCCCCAGGCAACAAAGGGCCAAGGTGCTGACTTGGGATGAAATTCTGTTAGAGGTGCATGAATCAAATCACCGTGCACCTGACACTGATGGCACTTTCGGACAAAGCTGAAGCAGTCTTTCTCCATGGTTATCCAGTAATACCCTGTTCGAAGGATTTTCTTTGCCAAAACATACCCGTTCATGTGAGATCCACATACTCTTGCATGTATTTCATGCATGATCCTTCCAGCCTCCTCAACATCAACACATCTTAATAAGTTGAGATCCGGGGTCCTCTTGTATAAGACATCACCACTCAAAAAGAAACCACACGCATGCAGTCTAATGTTTCTCATTTGATCTCCAGTGTCTTGCTCGGGGTATTCTTGCATTTTCAGAAACCTTTTGATGTCATGATACCATGGTTGGCTGGTTGGTTCTGCCTCATTCGTGTTACAATAACCATTCCTTTCCTTGATTTGGACCTCTAAAGGATCAATATGGGCATTTTCTGGGTAAGGCAGCATCAAAACTATGGTGGCGAGTGCATCATCTAGTTCATTATGACACCAAGGGATGTACCTGAACTCTATCGACATGAACGGCTTGCTAAGATCCTCCACATGTTGGCGATATGGAATAAGCTTAACATCTCGGGTTTCCCATTCTTCTTGGGCTTGCCGGATAATCAGATTCTAGTGCCCCATAATCAACAACTCTTCGACGTCCTGGTCGATCACCATGTTCATACCCTTGATGTACATTTCATATTCAGCAGTATTGTTTGTGTAGAAAAACCGAAGCCTGCCTGTGGCCGGATAGTGCTGACCAGTGGGTGAAATCAAGATTGCACCAATTCCTACACCTTTGGCATTTACCGCTCCATAAAAGAACATTTTCCAAGCATGAGTGTGCTCAGAGATTGCTTCTATTGAATTTACCTCTTCATCTAGGAAGTAAGTACTCAACGGTTAGTATTCCTCGACAACCGTATTTTTAGCCAAATGGTCCACCAATGCCTGGGCTTTCATTGTTGTTTGAGTGACATAGACTATGTTAAACTCCGTGAGTAAAATCTACCATTTTGCTAATCTCCCTGTGGGCATCGGTTTTTGTAATATGTACTTCAAAGGATCCAACCTGGTTTTGAGGTAGGTAGTGTGGGCTTGAATATAGTGTCTCAGCTTTTGAGCGACCCAAGTCAAAGCATATCAGGTTATCTCCAATAGAGTAATTTAGCTTCATAACTGGTGAAATTCTTGCTCAAGTAATAGATTGCTTGTTCTTTCTTCCCAATTACATTGTGTTTCCCGAGGACACAACCAAAAGAATTTTATAAGACCGTTAGATACAAGAAAATAGGTCTCCCTAGCTCTGGTGGGACCAATACTAGCGGATTTGACAAATATTCATTGATATTATCGAAAGCTTCTTGGCATTCATCCGTCCACTTGACTGCTGCATCTTTCTTCAGTAGCTTGAATATGAGCTCACATGTGGATGTCAATTGAGCAATGAACTGACTGATATAGTTTAATTTGCCCAACAAGCTCATCACATCATTCTTAGTTCTAGGAGGAGGAAAATCCCGGATAGACTTTATCTTTGTTCGATCTAAATCGTTACCTCTCATGCTGACTATGAAGCCTAGAAGCTTGTCCAATGGGACTCTGAATGCACATTTAGCCAGGTTCATCTTCAGATCACACTTTCAGAACCGCTCAAAGAATTTTCTTAAATCTCAAACATGATCATCCTAAGTTCGGGACTTATTGATTACATCGTCCACATATACCTCTATCTCCTGATGCATCATATCATGGAAGATGGTAGTCATGGCCCTCATGTAGGTTGCCCCGGAATTCTTCAAACCAAACAGCATGACTCTGTAACAATATGTACCCCAAGGTGTTGTAAAAGCTATATTTTCGGCTTCTTCTTCATCCATCAGCACCTGGTGATTCTCGGCGTAACAGTCCACGAAGGACTGTATCTCATGTTAGGCGCAATTATCAACAAGGATGTGGATGTTAGGCAAAGGGAAATTGTCTTTGGGACTCGCCTTATTTAAATCTCTATAATCCACTGTCACGACCCAAACTAGAAGGCTATGACTAGCACCTGACCATACTTGCTGAGCACCAATGTACATTTTATCTAACCTTCTTTATTATGTTTTAGGGCTGACGAGATCTATCTAAATGTTAGACATGGATCATGGACAACCAACAATAAAATATGATGGCATGAACCTACATAACATGGGATGACCAGACAATCAAGAAACTATATATATGGTACGAGCTACCACGCTACCATGAAAGACTATACAACAAAAACCAGTCGACCAGGCATACCAAACTATGCATGAGTCAACACCTGTCTATGAGCCTCTAAAGGAACATAAGTGCTGCAACATAGCCGGAACAGGGCCCCGATGTACCCATAATGTTTATAGAAAAAATTCATACCAACACCACAGCAAGCCCAGAGAAGGGATCTCACCAATCACCGCTGAACTGGATAGCCTACTATTGTGGGGGAGCCGCACTTGCCTGTCTATCAGGACCTGCATCACGACATGCAACATCCACAAATAAAAGGATGTCAGTACGAATAAAGTACTGAGTATGTATGGCAGGGAACCATACGTACAAATAGTAATGTAAGCAGGGATAGAAAATATATAACTTGTAATAACTGGGTTCCTCTCAAGGCTACTGGCATGTAATGCATGATATCTGGGTACCTCTGTGGGCATCATCATCATCATCATCATCATCGTACCCGGCCATAATAGGCTCGGTAAAAACCTACCCGGCCATCATATGGCTCGGTAGAATCGTATCCAGCCACGTGGAGCTCGGTAAAACCTAAATTATCAGTGGTTGCACAATAGGTGCCATACCCGACCGACTATAGTGCATCTCGGTAGAGTAAAATAGATACATATATATAATGCATGCTCGACTGATGGAATCACATTCTAACCCTTTCGGAGTGACGTATAGTCGGTATCTTCTATATACATTACTAGGACTAACTCTTCCCCATGAACCTTATAAGAATCAGGAAGTACCAACAACATTGATAACATAAGAAAACAGAAGCAACATCAACATCAATCGTTCCATAAGAGGGGAAACAATGTAAGAACTACTAACTTCTAAGAGTAGAGTATCTTTGGAAGCTCGTTCATTACAGTCTGTACAATCGAAGTCATGCAAAAGAAGGAAAGGGATAGCCTCACATACCTTGTATATATTTCCCAACCTCAAGCTATGCAAATATCATGACTCCTTAGTCTACAATAGGAGAAATGTTACTATCGTTAACATTTAAGCGTCGTAACTACTATGTACCGACCACAACCTATTTTACGATGAAACGGACATCACCTCCCCTATTTATATGACTTCCCACAAGTGATAACAATCACCAAGTATCCCAAACAACATCAATGCTAATCATATTGAGCCTCCCAAAAGAGTCCACCAACCGATAACATTACTACCAAGCCTTTTGATATATATATTTCACAAGTTCTTGCTTCAATGACATAGCAGCAACTTGGGTAATCTTAAGTACATGTAGAGTAAGAGATTACTCTCTAATTTGACCTTAATTCTCTACGAAATATCCATCCAATGCTGCCACAATAACAATGAAGCGAAACTAGCAATCAATTAGTGTTTTTCAACACTAGACTCACTTTAGAAGGCTTGAAATCACCTAGGGTTGATATTAAGAACTTTAGGGAGTATTTACAGAAAATAAACCACCTCCCACATGATCTGGAACAACAAAAAAATGAGCAACAACAAGAAGAATAGAGGCTTACTAGCGCCACGAGATTCCCGACACTTGATTTATGTTGTTTGGGTCTTGAATCTTGAGAGAATCTTGAGAGAGTGTTCCTAGGGTTCTAATGTATGAAAATAGTGAAGAGTAAATGACCTAAATGGGTTGAAGGCGTCCTATATAGATCCAAAAGTCTTAAACCACCTAAGTGGGCCACATAGAGAGATGTTTGACGCAGTCTCGCAAAAACGTGAATATCTCTCTACTCCGAGATCGCATCGATAAACGATTTAATGCGTTAGAAATTAGAATCATAGATATTCAATTTGGTGGTTATATCACTCCATAATTCTAAGAAATTGGGAGAAAATCTTAGTAACATTTGACCTAACGTTTAAGTAAAATTATGAACCTAAGTTGCGACAACTTTTGTCGACATTTGTCTCATAACTCGTTTGACTTTAAGACTTATGATACTAATATTATATGATTAAACTACCTTAAAACACTACCACTTGAGTGTATTAAGCACCTCTAGGTTTATCCAAAAATACGGGTGACAACATCCTTGATTTGCTTAACTTCTAATACTTGTTAACCACCTTTATACACCTTTGTATCATTTGAGACCAATATGATTAACTTCATATCATCTTAAAGATAATCCTTTCATGGATTTATGTCGACTACCTTATGGCATGAGCTGAAATACGTGAATATGGGTTGTAACATCCACACACACCAGGGTCTTCCCGTCTTTCTTTAGAACTTGGACTACATTAGCCAACCATGTAGTATATCGGACTACTCGAATTACCCCTGCTTTCAAGTGTTTTGTGATATCTTCCTTGATCTTATCACTGATGCCAATTTTGAACTTTCTCTATTTTTGCTGGACCAGAGGGCAGTCCGGGTAAATTGGCAACTTATGAACCACCAGATCAACACTTAGCCCCGACATGTAACCGTATGACCAAGCAAACACATCACTGAACTCAAACATGAGTTGGATTATTGCATCCCGGGTTTTATCGTCCGCGTGATGCTTATCTTTGTTTCCCCGATTTCTTCAGAAGTTCCCAAGTTAACCAGCTCAGTGTCATTCAAGTTTGGCTTAGTTTTATTCTCAAATTGTTCCAATTCTCGATTTATTTCCCTAAAAGCCTCTTCTTCATTATATTCCGGTTCTTGGTTCACTATTTCACAATTAGACATCATGTTTGGATTCGTGCATGAAGTTTGCAAGCATGTCATGTTATCTTATGCCGTATTATTAGAACTGGAAAGAAGAAATGAAAGAGAAAAATAGCAAAATCAGAAAGAATAAAGAAAAATAAATGATGAAATATTGATTTTATTTCTTGGAATTTGAATATAACAGGATTTAAATTTGGAAATTTAAAGACAAGAAACTAAATAAAACATCCGAGTTACACTCTAGAATAACGAGATGCATAAAAATTGGCAGGACAGGTCTATCGGGACTCCCTCCTGATCAGAAATGGCATAGCCTTCCAATTGTGTAGTTTGGCATTTTGTCCCATATACAACACCTTAGCAATGCTTGCGCCCTTTCCAGGCTAAATCATGTGGGTTCCGTAGAGTATATTCCTCATTGCCCCACATATTTCTTCAATCTCTTCGGTCGTGAAGGCCTCATCATCCTCTTCCTTACTGTACTTCGGCTTGACAAAGGTCTCATATAAATGTGGCAGTGGCTGTGGCAGGACCCATTCCTCCTTCTTTCTCTAATCTGCCCACTTTATATCGTCTGGGGCAAGTAGGAAACCTATCCCGAAGAACTTCTCAGTTGAAGGCAGGGTAATTGGTTCAGCGTTTCCTTGCAGAGATTTTCCAAGTTCTTTTCCTGGTTTGAAACCATGTCTAATCATTTCTTTGGCCACCATAATCGAAGCATTGGACATGAAAGGTTGGGGCAAGTGAGGGTGAGGAGGTCGGTGTTGATCCAATAACCAGTTTAGGTTCATGTCTGGTCATTCTAATACAGAAGCTATCCATTCTATTAGGAGGTTGGTTGAACTATACAGGGATAGGAAGAAGGATTTGCAGATGGTGTTTATTGACCTAGAAAAAACATATGACAAGGTCCTAGAGGTGAAGGGTATTTAGATAGCTTATATTAGGGTGATTAAGGACATGTATGATGGAGCTAAGACTAGTGTTAGGACTCTGGGGGCAACTCAAAGTATTTTTTGATTGTTATGGGGTTACACCAATGATCTATGCTTAACCCGTTCTTATTTGCTTTGCCAATGAACGCACTGACGCACCATATTCAAGGGGAGAAGCCGTGGTGTATATTATTTGCTGATAATATAATTTTGATCGATGAGATATGAGGCGGTGTTAACAAGAGTTTGGAGTTTTGAGACTAAACCTCGAGTCTAAATGTTTCAAATTGAGTATGACTAAGACAGAATACGTGGAGTGAAAGCTCAGTAGAGTCTTAGGAGAATTGGACATGGATATGAAGCTTGCCTTTCAAGTCATCCCCAAGAAAGGGAGCTTCAAGTACCTTGGGTCGGTTATTCATGGAATGAGGAAATTGATGGGGATGTCACGCACCGTATTGGGGTGGGATGGATGAAATAGAGGCTAACGTCTAACGTTTTTTGCGATAGGAATGTGCCTTCGAAACTTAAAGGTAAGTTGTATAGAGCGGTGGTTAGACCGGCCATGTTGTATGGTACAGAGTGCTAGCCGGTCAAGAATTCTCATATTCAGAAGATAAAAGTTGTAGAAATGAGGATGTTGAGATAGATGTGCGAGAATATTAGGCTAGATAAGATTAGGAATGAAGATATTCGGGGGAAGATGGGCATGGGTCCCATGGAAGACAAGATGGGGGAAGCTAGGCTTAGATGGTTCAAACATATGTGGAGGAGAAGCCTGGATGCCCCAGTAAGGAGGTGTGAATGACTGGCCTTGACGGGTATGAGAAAAGGTAGAGGCTGGCCTAAAAAATATTGGGGATACGTGATCGGAAAGGACATGGTGCATCTTCAAATTTACGAGGACATGGACCTTAATAGGACGTTGCGAAGGTCAAGCATTAAGGTTTTAGTTTATGAGCTATGAGGCTAGTCTGATAATGTCTTGTCTTAGGCTGCTAGTGGCTCCAATGCGTTTATATTACTTCATTAGGTTGTAGGTTAGGTTCTATGAGGCTAGTCTAATAGTGTTTTGTAATGCTAGTGGTTCTTATTGTGTCCAAATTGCTCCATTATATCCGTAGTATCATGCCATTGTTACTACTTATTGTTATTTCTGGTTATTATGTTGTTGGTGTTATCTTTTTGGCTTCCTTTGTTGTTACTGCTTCAGTGTCTCTTTCTATCTTTGTGAGCTAAGGGTCTATCGTAAATAGCCTATCTACTCCTCTGGAATTGGGGTAAGGTCTGCATAAACACTACCCTCCCCATACCGCACTTATGGGATTCCACTAGGTTGTTGTTGTTATTGTTGTTGTTGATGATGATGCAATACACGATGTGATACACATATCAAATTTTTCCTTGTTCATCTTCTACTTCGAATTTTCAATTCATATATTTAAATTCCTTAGGATGTATCCAATTATTTCCAACAACACTCACTCAAGAGAAAGCAAAATTTTGACATTATTTTGGATACAAATGACTAGTTGACTAATTTTGTACTAACTTATTTATGAGCTGACATAACATGTAATTGTTTGACCAAAAAACTATTGAGCCTTTTTGTTAAACTAATTAATAAAATGAAGGATGAATCTTAGTTAAAAATAGTAAATTCTAAATAAAATATTGTAGGAAATAGGTGAGACGAACGAAATTTTCTATCGTTAAATAGCAGTTTGTACTCAAAGAATACCAATAAATATGATAACATGAACACACAATAAATGTAAATAATGGATATTAATAAGAAAGAATCTACCATCCAATTATTATATGATTTGGATGCTTCTTTCTCCTGACAGCCACATGGACAGGAGAGAAATGAAGATGGTTATGAAATCTTTAGATCTTGTTAACAAATATTAAATGGTGAAGATTAAATAACATTTGAATAAGATAATTAATTAACATGACAACTTTTGTATATTCTCTCACTTCAACCTTTTACAATGTATTTTTATCAGAAAGTGAAGATCCCCCTTTTGTTCTTTTTCTCTTCCTATTTATAAGGAGTATTTTCAAGAAACTATAAAATGTACAAAATAAGGAATATTCCGTAGGCCTATTTCTAATTTATATTTCATTATCTTATTATTCTAGCTACTCGTCCCTGACAATAACCTTCCCGAGTACGACCTCTCACTAGTGTGACGTGGTCAACCTCGTCCTCGATCTTGTTAACCTACTGTTACCAGTTCACCAAATTTATACCAATACAGTTAGTCCCTATGCTTGTTGAGGTCTTGGTCTTGTACACCCTCGATAAGCAAACCCGATTTGCATCTGTTTAGAAGAAGTTTGGTTATGTTAATTAGATCAAATCGGCGGAGGTCGAGAAAATGCTGCAGCCAGCGAGGCTATGTTTGGTGTGGCTATGTGAGGTGACGTCATGGCCACTCACATCATCATTAAGAATTTTCTCGATGCAGCATCCGTGCATCTGCCACTTTTTGGTTCTATTTATAATCTTTTGCTCCAATTCTCGTGCCACCCAACCCTATAAATAGATCTGGTTTCATTTTTTGGAATTTTTCACCATTCTGAGTATTGTCCTTCTTTGATCTTCTTCCCCAATTTCTGCTCTCAATTTCTTATAACTTCTTCAGTTCCATTCCCCTCTTTCTTAAACAGTTGTTATATTCTTCTTCAGAGTTGGTGGAATACGTTTCATTGTTGAAATATGTCACAAACCCCTCACATTCATGATGAGGTTTCCGATGCCACTCCGTTATCAGTTGGTGGCCCTTCCTCCTAGCAATGAGGAATTCATGGTTGAAGAGCATGATAGCTTCCCTATCACAGAGGAGATAGTCCCCAAAAAAACATTTGGCTAGAAATGATTTTCCAAAGGAGCCTGCTTTTGCTCCCGCTCAAAGGCTCTCTGAGACTGGAGTACCTCACATAGCCGACCTCTGGTCCAAATATTGTATCCTTCCCCATGTCGAAATTGTTCTAGCCGGAGGCGACAACGTTGTTTATCGACCTAGGTATTGTGAATTCCATGTCTACCCATTCTTGGTTGGTTATACTTTTCCTCTCCTTCCACTAATGGAGGAATTTTTTCGGTTTTACAATGTCTTCTCGGTGCAACACTCTCCTTACTTGTATAAAGCTTTCTTAATGCTGAAGAAGTATGCAGAGTTGGCCGGCTATGAGGTCGATGATCACCACTGATAAGTTGGTATTTTACCGACTTATCTTACATTTAAACCCATACTTTTGATATGTTTAAAGTGATAAAATCATGTATTTAATGTCAATTACTTCTACTTTACAAGGTGTATGTGATTTAGAAGTGATGTCAAAGAAACCAAGTGAAAATGAATAAAAAATAAACCAAAAGAAAGGAAAATCTGGGCAGTGCCCTCTGAGCTCGCAAATGCGAGAAATGCCTGGGAAATGCGAAGCCAAGCACAAAATGGAAGCCTTCGCAAATGCGAAGAAATGATCGCATTTGCGAACATAGCATGAATAGGATGGTCTACGCAAATGCGAAGAAATGTTTGCAAATTCAAACTCAGCAAGAAATAGAAGGTCTTCGCAAATGCGAAGTAATCCTGGGAAATGCGAACCCAAACATCATAAGGCAAGTTGGGAATTGCGAACCTTTGTTCGCAAATGCGAAGTGCGTGCTTCAGGAATGAGCAAATATGGAATTTCACATTTTTCATCCCCAAATCATTTAATACCGGACCAGGCTCATTTATAAAATATCTTTGGCTTATTTTCAGTTTGTATAGACTAGAAAGAACAAGTTCTTGAGGTAGGGTTTGCACAAACATTCTTGGCTCTTGAAGATTAAACCTTTTGGTTAAGGTTTTCTTACCCATTCATGTTTATTTCTTCATTTTCCTCCTTTGTATTGTTTATCTAAGTGTGTAGTATTTTATCCAACACTTAAATCTTGTTTATGGGAATATTTATAAGTAAAGTGTGGATTTTATACCTTGGTGCTTATGCATTGAATGATTTTTCTATATTTATGAAGTGAGTTGTTGTTTCTTTAATTATTCTAGTTCTTTAATGTTTCCAAAGGGATCATATAACCCTAGGACTCGCCCATTAAATCCGAATAAATTTTGGGAAAAATTATTTTGGGGTTGGGGAAGATTAATGAACAAGAACTTGAGGCGTTAACCCTCATTTTATAGATTCTACCTAGGGATAGGATTGAACTACTTGTAGCCGTACGGGTGTGCTTAATCTTCTAATTGTGATTAGGGATAATTCAATTAGGAAGACTTGTTTGTATTTGGAAGAAGCTAATTAAGAATTATTATTCATGGCTAATTAACATAAACTCGCTCATATTTGTAAAATCGTGAAATACATTGGATCGTTACTTGAGTGTAATTTCCGATGCTTTCATACTTGTAGCCATTGATCATTTTACTTGTTTTCTAGGTTAGTTTACATTTCTGCATTTTAGATATAAAAATAGTTTTCAACCCAAATTCTTAGTGTTTGGCACTGCTCGACTAGCGATAATTTTTTTACATTACTAATCGCCTACACATTGTACTCTGTGGGATTCGACCCCGTCTCATAGTTGGGTAAATTATATTGTTGTGACCGTGTCTATTGCTTTTTAGCGGTGGATTTGGACGTCACCAAAATTGACGCCGTTGCTTGGGAACAATTTGGCGTAATTTAGGTTGTTTGAGAAGTAAGCAAAAGTGCTTTGGTCCAAACTTGTGAATATTTGTATAATTAGTTTTCCTACCTTGGGTCTATTTTTATAGCTTTTTTCTTGTTTATATTTTCGTATTCTTCAAAAATGGCATCATATAATGATAATTAGTCGGATGGTAGTTGTTCATACTTCGATGACCTATATCTTTATTGTGGAGGACCACACTCGTGGAAAAATTGTTTAAATTCTCCCGGGGGTGGATTGTGCGCACAATCTCATCCTCATGGTTGGAGTATCTGTAATAAGTGTGGTTGCCAAAATGGTCATTGGGATTATTGTGCATATTTGACGTTTCCTTCCCCAAGCCCCCACTATGATGAGTTTGCTTGTTGGGATGAGAAATATAGGGCTATGGAAATGGAAGAAAGTGAGCATGGTCAAAACGGAGAGTTCAAGCTCATGTTGGAGTGTCTACTTGAAGAAGGAAACAAGGAGCAAAATGCCTTGGAGCATCTTTTTGAGACTATTCTCCAAATTGATTTAGCACTTCAACGATTGCACTCACAAATGGATGAAATGATCGAAGCCTCAAGGGTTCAAAGAGCCTTGGAAGTGAATGAAAACCAAAATCCTTCTTTGGAGATTGAAAGTGAAAACCCTTTCTGGGCACTTGATCAAAACCAAGAAGAACTCCCAAATGCTCAAAATGAGAAAATAATGCTCTTGTTGGAGAGCATTCTTAAAAATGAGGAGAAGCACAACTTTGCACTTGAGGGCTTGAAACAAGGCTTGAATTACAATGATGAACATATCTGCACTTTGGAAAATCAAGTGCAAACTTTGGTTGAGGCTCACTATGCCCAACAATTTGAGAGTGTGGAAGAAAGCCAAGAAGAGTCCAATTCCGAGGAAGACAGTGAGCTTTACTTTGAGGAATCAAGAATTGAACATTCGTCAACCGACTCAATGAGAATTATTGATGCCAAGAAAAAAAAAAGAAATTAGAGTCATCCGGTGAAAATGCAAAATCATTTGAAATTGACTCTAGTTCGGGGGAAGAAGAGGATGCCAAAATCCAAGAAAAATTGCAAAGTGAATGTTGGAAGTCACATTCCAAGCATTTTTCAACATTTGAATTGTGTGGTAACACGGAAATTGAACTACATGAATCAATGAAGGATTGCGAAGAGGAAAAATTCAGGCCATATATTTTACAGTTTGAGGAAACAAGAAATCAAAATGACATTCCTCACTTGAAAGCCAAGAAGTGCAAAATGAAGAGTTTCAGCATTGGCTCAATCATCAACTTACCACCCCCCATTGCTCGTGGTCAAAAGCTTGATTCCAAGCTAGGTCAGTTCATATCATCCAAGTGGTGAGAAAAGTGGTAATGTTGTTTGCATCGTGCCACGACGTTAAATGCACCGCTTGGTGGGAGGAAACCCATTTTTTTTCAAAAATTTTCATCATTTTTGAAATTTTCTTTTTTACAATAGCTTAAAATATTATTTTTGACTAATCTACCAAGTTTGAGAATTATTGGAGTTGATTTGAGCTGGTCGGGAAGACCCATTTGGCAAAAACCAGTAGTGTCTGGAAAATGCAGCGCAGGGTTTGCATTTGCAAAATAATGATCGAATTTGTGAACTTAGCAGAGAATCTTGGACTTCGCAAATGCGAAAGTCTAGTAACATTTGCGACTTCTGCGGGGGTAAAAATTAACCCTTATCCATTTTGAACTAAAATTGAACCAACTCTCTAAAACTCTCAAACCTTTGGCTCCCCTACTCCCTCATCACGTTAAGGGAATCAAATCTTCATCTCTTATCGCAAAGGATCAGGTATGAAATCTTATTCTCTACACTACCTTCATCTTCATCTTCACTTTCTTGTCCATCTTGTTGGGTATTATGGAGCCCGAGTTCAAATGGGTCACTCTTGCCCAAAATTGTCAAAAATTATTTTAAAATTCTTTGTGATTTATGGGTGAGTTTGTTTGAGTGTGAGTGAATTTGTTGATTGCAAAATGTGGGGGAAGTCTGAGTATCCAAACTATTGTCAAGTAGAAGCAAAATGTTTGCGCCTTTAACGTGTTCGATGTGAGGCTTGAATGAAATTTGTTGCCAAAACCATTGATATTTCTTGATTCATGGTTGTTATGAAGTTTATTGCATGATTTATGCTCGATTAATGATTGGGTTTGCGAAATAAGGCTTGGAATGGAAAATTTTTGGGCTGAGGAACTATTCTCTAAAAATGGGACTGCTTGGGGACAAAGGCAGAAAATTTGCAAGGTTTTCTTCCCATTTGTGAAGTTGATCTCTCCTGGTTGACTTCGCATTTGTGAAGCATTCTTCACAATTGCGAGCACTGGCTTCTCTGAAGGACTTCGCATTTGCGAAGTTTTTTTTCGCATTTCCTAGCTCCGCTCACTTCGCAATTGATAAGTAATTCTTGGGAATTGCGACATCTGCAGCCCAGTACTTCCTGAATCCTAAAAAATTTTCTAAGTCTGAGTTTCAACTGTCCGGTCATTCTTTTGGCATAATTGCTGCATTTTTCACTGTTCTTCATAGCCATACCATGTTTTCACTCTTATCACTTTTTGACAAGTAGCATAATTGCAAAAATGGACCTGAACTCCGAAGGATCTTCAAGCAAAAACCCATTGGAAGAAGAGTAGGCCTTTGATGACAATCGGTTCCTGACAATGAAATGCCAGGAATGATACTATGACGAATTGATCTAAAAAAAGGTGCTCCCAGAGAGTGGGATTGTGATGGATGATGTCCAAGAACGTCTTCCCGAGTTCTATGAAAGGCTAATGGGCATAGGATGGAACTTTTTTGCCCCTAAACCTTGTTGTTCCAATGAGTAATGGGTAAGGGAATTTTATACCACCTCCCAACAATCCGATTGAAAAAGCCCAAGATGAGAAGTCGGGGTAAAATGGTGCGCTTTGGGGCTTAGGATGTGAACAGGTTCTACAATCTGCAAGACTATGACATGACTCCTTTCAAGGAAAAAGACTGTACTTCCTGAGAATGGTTAGCTTCTATGCTGTGCCCGGGTGCAGATGTTTCGTGGGCAGCTGAAAAGAGGGGGATCACATCAAAAGAATTCGCCATGGAGGCAGAGATATGGCTAGCTATCATATGCAGTCGTATCTCCCATGTTTCTAACATATGGAACATCCCGAATACTCGAACTCAAATGGTAGCCTGCATCCTTGATGTCATTTAACTGAATGTGGGCCAGATCTTTATAAGTGAACTCAGAGAGTATCGGATTCTAAACAGTCCCTCATTGATGTTCCCTTCTCTTATCACTGAGTTATCCCAGCTTGCTAGGGTGGAAGAAGTTCCAGAGGACAATTGGATAGAACCAGGGAAGCCTATACATTTGCTGAAGAAAAGAGGAGAAGGAGGAGCAGTGAAGCTAAAAAAGAGGAAGACATTTTCGTCTTCTCAGGGTAGTATGCCTTCATCATCAGTAGGAGGGCCATTTGCTGTGATCAGTGAGGAGATGCGAGTGATTCGCGAGTTAGTGTCTGGCCTTCCACTGGGCCCTGGGGAGACATATGCGGGACCTGCCAACATTTCCAAGAAAGACTTCCAGAAATACATTGACGATCAGAGGAAGCAGGGGGATCACCTCAAGGCACTGGGAAAAGCATACACGGAGCTTGCCAAGAAGCATGGTGAGTTGATTACTTCCCATGGCGTCATGGAGAGGTCACACATCCGGACGGTGAAAAGAGAGAATTAAAGAGATAAATTCTTTACTTGGATGTGGAAGGGTGTGAAGGGTATATGGAAGGTCCTTAAGCTCAGGACCAACTACCGTCGAGCATGGATGTGGATCCTGATGATGTTCCTGCAGAATGGCCCGAGGAAGAAGAAGAGGAGGATGAGGATGATCCAGAGAGCGAGTAGAGTAGTTGATGCAGTATACAGGGAGAACTTTCCACCATTTTTACTATATCATGTTTAGTTGCATTGGGGACAATGCAATATCTTTTGTTGGGGGTGGTTCTTGTATAACTGTTATGTTTTGTGGATATGTGGCGGATTAGTATTGTGATTATTTTCATTTTTTATTACTTTATTTTGATATCATGTTTTATATTAGTATGTTTTAGTATGTTGATATTAGTATGTTTAGCACTTGATGTTTTTATATATATATTAGCTTCTGAATTTTTATTTATTTTAGTATACGTTATGTTAGTGGCAATATCCTTAGTTTTCTTTATACGATGGTTCTTTTTCCAAGGATGCCAATTTTCTTCTTGAACCGGGTAATTGTAAATTTTTTTGTCGACTTTTCTCGATGATGGATGGTTTGACAAATTTCTTAAGGGAATTAGTCTTTTAGTTAGGATTAGTTTTTTGTTAATTTAGGGAAATAAATTATTTTGTGTTGTGATTTGTGCCCATTAGCCATGTTGTGGCTTGATTGGTACCAACATGAGTTAAACCTCGTCATATGATTTGTTGATTATTGAAAAAGAAAAAAAAATATAATAAGTGAAGTAGAAAGGTCATGATTTTTAGACTCAAGTTTTGGCTCTTTGATTCACAAATTAGTGTGTTATGCTATATGCAACCTCTTTGAGTCACTGGTTTCAATTGATTTTGGATTGATGTTTCACTTGAATGTTCATATACCATGCGTGGTGAGATTATTCGTGAGTTCCTTTGCATTGCTTGTAGTCTAGAACTTGCACAAATGTGCTTCAAGGCAAAATCATAAATTAACTTGGTTTGAAAAATGATATTAGGCCTTCCTTGGACCGCTAGTATGCCTAAAACTTCCTGTCCTTGAGTATTTTCCCTAGTCAACCTATTTTGAGCCTTTAACCTTATTCTTTGGCAACTATATTACAAGCTTAAATCCTTGGTTCTTAATTGATATACTTTTTGGCACCCTACCTCCCAAAGTACTCTTAAGGTGCAAACATAGGCTAAAAGCCTAAGTTTGGGGGTGAATGTTGGAAAAGTTGTGATATAGAAGTTGTTCAAAAGGTGGAAGATAAAAAAATGATGAAGTGATAAAAAGTTGAATATATATATATATATATATATATATATATATATATATATATATATATATATATATATATATATATATATATATATATATATAGAATAAAGTGATAAGAAAGTTGTGAATAAAGGGAAGGCTAGGTGTGGAAGAAAAAGTAAAGAAAGAATGGAAAATGTGTTTGAAGGAAGTGGACTTTAATTATAAATTGTATAGTTCTTGGGGAGGTTTTGAGTCACTTTTACCAAAATTGTACCACACCTTATCCAAAAGCTTAAACTACAACCCTTAAGTCCTAATTAATTTTGAGCCGAGTTATCTACATTAGTGGAGGAATACATAAAGGGCAAGCCTATGGTACTACTTGTGTGCGTTTGAACATCTTTTTGAGAGAGAGTTAATTCTTTCCATTTGATATCCCATTGTTTCTTTGAATTATAATTATGAGTGTGGGATCCTCTCTTAAATGTGAGAGCACATGAAGTTTGAGTTGTGAATTTAATCCCATTTTCAATTGGGAGGAGTTACCAAAGAAAGTTGATTGTGATGGAGAGGCAAATTTTGAAGCTTTAGTGTCATGACTTGATTGCTACTTTGATTTGCATTGGTGTTTGAGCACTTGAAGTATAATGAAGTTTATGTGAAGTGCTTGATAATTCATATGCTTTGGAGTAATTGTTGGTACTAATCGAATTCATGCATTTGTGCTTAACGTAGACTTTCTTTTTGGCTTGAGTTTAATGTTGATATATTGTTGAGTGGCCACTTGGGAAGAGATTTTGTTGCTTTCATTGCTTGAGGACAAACAATAGTTCAAGTTGGGGGTGTGATAAGTTGGTATTTTACCGACTTATCTTGCCTTTAAACCTATACTTTTGCTATGTTTAAAGTGATAAAATAATGTATTTAATGTCAATAAATTCTACTTTACAGGGTGTATGTGATTTAGAAGTGATGTCAAAGAAACCAAGTGAAAACGAATCAACAAGAAACCAAAAGAAGGGAAAATCTAGGCAGTGCCCTCTGAGCTCGCAAATGCGAGGAATGCCTAGGAAATGCGAAGTCAAGCACAAAATGGAAGCCTTCGCAAATGCGAAAAAATGATTGCATTTGCAAACATAGCATGAATAGGACAGTCTTCGCAAATGTGAAGAAATGTTGGCAAATTCGAAATCAGCAGGAAATAGAAGGTCTTTGCAAATGCGAAGTAATCTTGGGAAATGCGAACCCAGGCATCATAAGGCAAGTTGGGAATTGCGAACCTTTGTTCGCAAATGCGAAGTACGTGCTTCAGGCATGGGCAAATCTGAAATTTCACATTTTTTATCCCCAAATCATTTAATACCCGACTAGGCTCATTTGTAAAAGATCTTTGGCTTATTTTCAGTTTGTATAGACTAGAAAGAACAAGTTCTTGAGCTTGGGTTTGCACAAACATACTTGGGTCTTGAAGATTAAAGCTTGTGATTAAGGTTTTCTTACCTATTTGTGTTTATTTCTTCATTTCCTTGCTTTGTATTGTTTATATAAGTGTGTAGTATTTTGTTCAATACTTAAATATTATTTATGGGAACATTCATAATTAAAGTATGGATATTATACCTTGTTGTGCTTATGTGCTGAATGATTTTTCTATATTTATGAAGTGAATTGTTGTTTTTTTAATTATTCTTGTTCTTTAATATTTCTAAAGGGATTGGCTAACCCTAGGACTCGCCCATTAACTCCAAATAAATTTTGGGAAAAATAGTTTGGGGTTGGGAAAGATTAATTAACAAGAACTTGAGGCGTTAACCCTCATTTTATAGATTCTACCTAGGGATAGGATAGAACTACTTGTAGCCGTCCGGGTGTGATTAATCTTCTAATTGTAATTAGGGTTAATTCTATTAGGAAGTCTAGTTAGTTTTCGGAAGAAGCTAATTAAGAATTATTATCCGTGGCTAATTAACAAAAACTCGCTCATATTTGTAAAATCGTGAAATACATTGGATCGTTACTTGAATGTAATTCCCGATGCTTTCATACTTGTTACCATTGATCATTTTACTTGCTTTCTAGGTTAGTTTACATTTCTGCATTTTAGATATAAAAACAATTTTCAACCCAAATTCTTAGTGTTTTGGCACTGCGCGACTAGCAATTATTTTCTTACATTCCTAATCGCCTACACATTGTTCTCTGTGGGATTCAACCCTGACTCATAGTCCGGTAAAATTATATATCCCCGACCATGTCAATTGCTTTTTAGTGGTGGATTTGGACGCCACCAGCCACCTGCTGCACTTATTTTCACCTAGTTTTTATAAAGGTACTATGATACTCCTACGGCATCATGGGGCCAGGGGGTTGGTGGTCAGGATGGATAACGGAACGAATCAAAAGTTCTTGCATAAGTACTTCTTTATCAAGACCGAGCACCTGGTAACGAATCCGACTAGGTTTCCTTAGCAATGGAACTAAAATCATAAGTATCTTAACATTTGCTCGTTATTTTCTTTTTCCTTTTCCTTTCGGCTCACTTGCGGCTTTCTTTCTTTTCAGCTGAGAGGTGCGCACCTTCTCCCATTTTTTGATATGGAAGATTGGGTGGCTCACGTGTTACCCCACATTATGGACTTAGTAATTGGTCGTCCTTTTACAAGTGTTTTAGACCCTAAATCCCGTCCAGTAAGTGTCACTTTTACTTAGGCTTTTACTGTTGTCTACCACTGCTCTTTGATGTGGCCACTCTTTGGCACTAGGTCGGCGAGTTTTCAAGAAGAAGGCACCAGTGCCATAATTTTTCCAGGTGTTCGCTTCGGCTGGAATATAATTTTCCTTGGCTGAATCCACTCGAGGATATTTGTGATGACCCAACCTGTCGTCTCGAGAATAACTATGCCTTCCTTCCCGTTTTCTGCTTCCTTATATTTCACTATCAGTATTGGCTGTGTTAGAATTTTAATTGGAGTGACTTTATTAAGAAATGAGACACTTAGCCTCTTTTAAGAAGACTTAAGTTGGAAAAGTCAATCGCATGTTGACTTGTGCGTTAGAGGTCTCGGAATTGAATTCTGGTGATTCGGTTAGCTTCGGGGAGGATTTAAGGCTTAGGAGCGCAATCGGAAGTAATTTTGGAGGTTCGGTGAAGAAGTTAGCCTATTTTGGCGAAATTAGTATTTTGGAGAATTCCGGTTGATAGGTGAGATTTTGATCCGAGGGTCGGAATGGCATTCCAAGAATTTCTATAGCTTCGTCATGTCACTTTGACTTGTGTGCAAAATTTGAAGTCAATCCAACGTGATTTGATAGGTTTCGGCATTGAAAATAGAAGTTGGAAATTCTGAAGTTCATAAAACTTGGATTGGAGGTTGATTCATGGTTTTAGCATTGTTTGATGTGATTTGAGTCCTCAAGAAAGTCCGTAATGTGTTTTGGTACTGGTTGGTATGATTGGTCGGGGTCCCGGGGCCTCGGGTGTGTTTCGGGTTATGATCACGCCCTTAATTGATGTTCCAACGTTGTTTCTTTGGACATAAAGGGGTACCATATTAAGTAAATGAGCTCCAAATTCAGTTTTGTTTGAACTATTAGATCCGTATCAAAATTTTGGAGCCATAGGAAAAAGAATTGTCGAATTCGAGTTCGTATGAGAGAGTTATGCTTATTTCCGTGTTGGGAGAATCTGGTTGCTGTCGGAAATTGACCGCGTATACGGTACCGCAAAAGCCGAAATAGAACCGCAAAAGTGGTCCCAGATAGGCCAAAAATGCCCGCATAAGGCCAATGGTCCGCAAAAGCGGAAAATGATCCGCAAAAGCGGAAATTGGGCCTGGCCAGAGAGTTTAAGTCCCAAAATGGCTATTTCTTCACCATTTTAAGTCAATTTTGAGAGATTTTGGACGGGAATTGAAGGGAGTTACAGCTAAGATCGATTGGCGGTAAGTTTTATGAGTTAAATACATGATTATATTGAAGAATCATCCTAGAAACCCATGAAAACATGGCAATATCATATGAAATTAAGGCTTGATATTGAGATTCTAAAATGATGATTTGAGGGGTCAAATGAACTCCGATTTTTGTGAAATTGGTATGTATAGATTCATGGCGAGATAAGGAACGTTTTGAAGTAAAAATTTTCTGAATTTCGAGATGTGGGCATGAGGTTCGGGTTTTGCAAATTTCACGATTTACGATATTTTTTGAGTCTTTTCAATTGGGTTATATCCCCTTAGCCAATTGCGACGTATTCACTCTGAGTTTGGTTAGATTCAACGCGCGTGGAGGTCGATATTAAGGGCAAAGGCATCGCGGGCTAGAGATTTCATCGATTTGAGGTGAGTAATACTTGTAAAAAATATCCTGAGGGTTTGAAACCCCGAATTTGCACATCATAGTGCTGTATTAAGGTGACTTGCACGCCAGATATGAGCGTCGGGTAGAGAACCATTGGGGATTGTGACTTGGTTCGTCCCGGTTATTGATTTTGCTGCGTATTTGACTGAAATTTCTTGTTATCATCATAATTTCGGCTGATCGCCATGTTTGGGGCCTTGTGCCGACTTGTAAAATCATTCGAGGAATGATATTACTGCTTAGCATAATTTGCATATCATCTAACTTCTGTCCAAGGTTTTAAATGTTGTTTTGCAAACCCAGTCATATTTCTACGTTTTGAAAACATAAATGATATTATAAATGCATTTGGGGCTGGAAACATCGATTTTGTAAATGCCCAAGGGGCTTACTATACATTTTCTGGACTAATAATAAAGTGACTTGAAACAGTGGTAACAATGACACTGTAATATATACTTGAAACAGTGGCAACAATGACACTGTATGTTATACTTGAAACACTGGCAACAATGACACTGTATGTTATACTTGAAATAGTGGTAACAATGACACTGTAATATATACTTGGAGCAGTGGTAACAATGATACTGTATGATATAAAATTGTCAGGTAACATTGGCTGACCGGTCAGATAACATTGACTGACCAGTATATTACGGTTGGGCTGTAGGAGCCCCTCCGGAGTCTGTACACACTCCCAGTGCACGTCATCGACGATAAATAAATATGGATGGCTCGGGCTACACGCTACAGTGGGTACTGGAGTCTACCATCACATGCATTGCATTCATGCATTTATTTATTATTTGTTGTTTGTGATATTTCTGGAGATATTTATCTGCTTTTGCTGGTGCTATATGATCCTTGAGTGTTGGGGCCCGAGTGGCTGCCCAGGAACGAAGATATTGCCCGAGGGGCAGGTTTTGTGCATAGTGACACTGATGGCTGGAATTATTTTGCAACTGTTAGAAGGAAGCGTATGTTTTGTTAGCTGGCCTTGTCTTCACGAGAGGCGCCATTACGACCGAGTTTGGGATTTGGGTTGTGACAAGTTGGTATCAGAGCCTAGGTTACTAGGTCTCACGAGTCATGAGCAGGTTTAGTAGAGTCTCGTGGATCGGTGTGGAGACGTCTGTATTTATCCTCGAGAAGCTGCATAACCTTTAGGAGAAGTTCACTTTCTTGGAATTCTTATTGTGCGTACTTGATTCAGCTTGAGATATACCTCTTGAAATTCCTTCCACACCTCAGTATGCACACGTGAGCGCTTATTAGTATATGTGCCTTGATGGCTTGTGCTTCCCAGATCGAGGAGGGGCAAGATGTAATCTACGTGAGTTTGATTTTGGTCCAGTCTGGAGGACTTGAGGCCAGATCTTTTATTATGGCTTGAGCACCAAGATGTTGATTTAGTGAGCTCGAGTTATGAACTTATATGTTCAGTATTGTCCCAAATTTTTGGAATGGCAGCTGTATAGCTATGTAATGTGTATGTTGGTATTGTGTAATATGTATGTCAGTGGAAGGTATACAAAAACATAAACTAAAGGTAAAGCTAATAGGTAATTGGCTCATGAGGGGAAATCATTTGTCATACTAGTTAGATAAGTTTGGGAGCTAAGATCGCTTCTGTAAATATATTATGACAAAATCAGTGTCGAGTAGAACACCGTGAAGGTCGAAAACATTAAGGAGAGAATATGTTCTTACTCGGTTGAATATCCCAATAATGTAGGATCGAAAGGTATCTTCTATGTGTTATGATTTAAATAGGTGCAACCCATGTCCATGTATCAATTTTGATAGTATAATAAATGTAATATTGAGATTAATGTTGTTGATATACATTGTGATGCTTTGTCAAGTTGTGGACGTGTTGTTAGGATGGTTTTGGTGATTCTCTAACAGGTGGATATGCCCAATTACAAAGGAAATTCTGCCAAAATTTTAAAAATTTTGGGACTTAGTAAACATTTTGTCGCCTAAAGAGTAGGCTTAACTGTTGTGAATGAATACAAGAATTGCAGAAGAGTTAAATTTCCAATGATTTGTGTTTCCAAAAGCTTGTTAAAGAGTGAATTTAATCCCACCATGATATATATGGATTCGAGCTAAGTTGGGGAGGTCGCTGTTGATTAGCTGATTGTACGGTTATGTACTATGTTAATTCTGATTTGATGCATGCAAGTGAGTCGGTTCTAGATTTGGAAATTCAGCTGAGAGTGGCGAGTGTGAAGGAAATATTTGAAAAGATGTCATGATCTCGGATGAGCAGGAGATAAGTTTGATGTTTACGGTAAATTGGTTATCTTCAGCGTCATCTAAGATCAGTATTTTGTAATAAGGGTTTTGCATCTTGGTTAATGATTTTTTATCGCTCTTCAGTGTTAGTGCGACCGATGGTTTCGAGGTACGCCCTAAATATTGTTGTTGTAGGTTGTGGGGGTGTGTACCACTAGAAGATTATATAAGTGTGGCATGTAGTCACTTGAGTGATTAAAGATGTAAACCAAGTATGAAGATTGTGATGGTGTCGTCAAATTAAAGATTCATGCTTGGAGGCACTTGGCATATTGAGTTGTGAACTGGGGAGGAGTATGATGGTTGTTCTTGTGTGTTATGATAAAAATGGGAGTTATTATGGACCTCTGAAAGGTTATCAGACTAGTTCAGTGTGAATAGAATCGGTTTGAAGTCAATGGATAGATCTAATATGAATAATTGCTATATATCAGGCCAGAATGTGTGCATTTTAGTAATGCGGTCTTCACAGAGGAGTATTTAGGTTGATGTTTCATTGTCTGATATTTTGCATAGTGATACACTGCACCGTGTAAGCTGTGAGACAACTTGAGAAATTGCTATTTCTTGAGAATCCGCGTAGAAATGATGTTACCTGAGCAACTTGGCTCTTGAAATTCAGATTTGTAAATCGCACCTCAGTTGTTCTTGATTTTTGTAGCCTATTATGCTATATGTCACTCATAGATATTATTATGCATTTAGCATGCTTATGACCGATATTTGGTATTTGGTTAAAATGAGCAGATTTGGCTCGATGTGTATCTCCTTATGTGAGATCTTGTGTGGATCAGGTGGCACACCGCCATGGGTATGCTATCTAGATAAGGTTGCACGCCGCATAGTGTAAAATCTGGTATAGTTTTCTATATGCTGTCTTTGTATGCCTTGCTTCCTGTTTAACAAGGAAAGTCTGTATTAGTACGTATGATTTGGTAATTCCTTCCATAGCTCATTTTCTTTTGTATTGCGTTCTAATTGGTAGCTATTGGCACGTTGGGGAATCATATGCAACTTTTAATTATGTCTTGAGTGGCTTATTGGCCGAGCAGTTCATGCTGGGCGAGGCGAGATCATTGAATTTGAGATCGGTGCAATCTGAGTATGTGAAGTAAATTAAAGAGCTAAGACCATTCTTTGGCTTAGAATGAGGTGATAGTTCTTGCCAAGAGTATAGAACTAATGAATTATTGTTTCGGTAGTAGTTATAAATGTGTACAGGTCTCATCCGTCGTGTCAGTATTGTAAGAATTTGAACAAGACCTGTGTATGTCATACAAAGCATGGGATATTTAGTGTTTCCTCCTAAGTGATTAGATAAATGATCTTCGGATGATTAGGGAAAATGATATTGCTAAGTGGAAGTGATTTGAAGTATATGTCTCAGAAAGAGGTAATGTGATTAAACTGATTATATTTTAGCAGTATTGTGGCATGTTCTTATTGGGTCCACTAGTGGTATTCGGGTTGCTCGGAAGAACGGGTAAATATCTAGTATCTGTCATAGAATGAAGGAGTATCAAATGTGTGCGTGTATTGCACGGTGGAATCTGGGATTAGGTATGATGAATGGTGTGCTATACGGAGTTGGAGACTGGAGTTCTCAGGTTCAGACCATGTAGTGGTTGTGGATCGCGTATATTGGTACCGTTGGTGGCTATTAAGATTTGGAGGCCCGAGTGGATTTTTCTTTGCTTGGTATATTAGATTTTGGGTGTAGATTTGTTGTTTAGTGTTGGGTGATTTTGAACTATTGCATTAGGGGCTACACCACGGGTTAAGTGGTGAACTCCGTTAGAATATGTTTTAGCAAAATGATTTATATTTCAAAGAACCAACAGACAACTGGGAAAGATTGCTTTCTTAGCAGATGTTAGTGCAGAGGTGTTTCACGTGGAATAGGCATTTGGATGGGATTGCGCGTGCAACAAAGAAATGTGGAAACATGACCTTGCGGGTCAAATTCGTGTGTCCTATTTCTATGATATGAGACATGGTCCCAGCCTTGTGTTGTGGCAGTACTAGTGAATTTGAGGTACAACTCTCTGAGTTGAGTCATTTTCATTATTTGAGTATGTTCGAACTGTTTCTTATGGGTGCTCGTATTATAAAAGTTGTGGCTTAGGCCTGTATTGGGGTGTTATATCACCATAGTGGTATGTTGGATTTGAGGTAATCATTGGGGGCGGTGATGAATACGAATAGAATTGATTTTGGCTTGTTAAGAAGATAATATCGAGGTTCGGCTCGGAAATCTGTTGCGATAGTAGTAAAAGAGGAAATGACTTCATAAATGGTTGATCTGAGAAATGGTTATGTTTTATCACGTGTTTTATTTATAGTTGGCAGTATATGAAAGTGCTTGAATAAGACTTTAGCTAATAAGAGGTTTCCTATCGATATTTGGTATGGTGGGCAACTGCTGTGAATAGAGACTATCATTCAGAGTGTTGGATTGTGGGTTATTACAGCTGGTTCGTGTTAATTCGGGGTGTGATTTCGGAAAGTGAAATGTGGGTCTACGGTATATGGTCTAAATGACTGTGAAATTTCAGCTGTATTATATTATCATACCTATGTGAGATAGGGTTGTCACTACCCAAACCCAGTCGTGATCGCACCCAGCCCTAAAGCTAGGTAAGCCTGACCAACAATCGACTTCTATTAAATACTGAGTCTCAAAACCGACAGTTTAAGAATATTATAGTAATTTAGAATAATGATCCGATAATAATAATAATATATTTCAAAATCTGAATAATCACTCCCAAAGACCTGGGGTCACGAGTCTAGAGCCTCTAAACAATGGAATAATAATAATAATAATAATAATAATAATAATAATAATAATATCTGAATAACAATATAAAATCCAAAAAAGTATATAGTAATATGAAGAGCAGTCAGGTTCTGTGAACGTCATGCAGCTACCTAAGACTCTTGAAATATTTCTGGAGACTGCGAGAATCAGCTAAGCCTCCAGTGTACCTGAATCTGCACAGGAGGTGCAGGGAGTAGATGTGAGTAATACCGACTCAGTGAATAATAAGTATAGAAAAATAACTGGAAGTAAGAAATCCACAAAAGACCACAACGCAAAGCTATAACTAACAATCTTAAAACTTAGCTACAGACTAACATCATAACAGTATCACAACAACAACCAAGTATCAGGTAAAGATGCAATGCAATATACATGAATTCGTTGCGGCGTGCAGCCCGATCAATTTAACGTCGACGGTGCTCAATGGGGGTGTGTACAAACTCCGGAGGGGCTCCTTCAGCCCAAGCGCAATATCAATATATAACCGATGCGGCGTGCAGCCCGATGCAATGTATATAATCGCTACGTCATGTAGCCCGATCCATGCTCAGTCCACAGTATGCATAGGAGTCACATAACAGATTCAACTTATTTTTCCAGTTTCAAATTCTTAGGAAGAATATAATCTAATTATTTAATTTCAGGAAAAGTGACTTAACATTTCATTAAGATGATTAAACACAGGACTAAGATCAACGACTATGCAAATCATGTTAACACATAGTTATTCACCCTAGACGGGTACTACAGATCGGCACAAGGCCCCAAACATGGCATTAAGCCCAATTATCAACAACACCATGTGCGTATCAGACGCCACTGATTCATATTTAGCTCTTGGGATGGACCAAGTCACAATCCCCAATCATTTACAATCTCGCGCCTGCCATGGGGTGCTAGTCACGCCATAACATAGCGTCACAATGTGATAAACCGGGGTTTCAAACCCTCAGGCCATCATCTGCACAAACTACTCACCTCTAACCGGCCGTAGATTGGTCCGCAATGCCTTTTCCTATTGTATCGACCTCCTCGCGCGTCGAATCTAGTAAAAATCACAACGATTACATAAATATGGGCTAAATAAACATCACCCAATCAAAAATACTCAAAAAGTACTGATATTCACAAAGTTGGTAAACACGAGCTCCGGGCCTACTTCTCGAAAAATTCTAATAATTACATCTTTGGATTCCTCATCTCGTCACGAGTCCGTACATATAAAGTTCACCAAAAATGAAGTCTCTTTGACCCTTCAAATTCCCAAAATTCGTTTCTAAAAACTAAGCCCTAGTTCTTCACAATTTCTACACAATTTCATGGAATTAGGGGTTGATTCTTCCTAACAATGAGGTTTTTAAGCCAAGAGACTTACCTCCAATTGATACCCGCTGAAAGCCCACTTCAAATCGCTCAAAAAGACCTCTTGGTTGCTTAACAATGGACGAAATTATGTTTAAGTCGCGGATGAAATATCATATAAAAGCCCTTCTGATGCCCAGTTTTTACCTTACACGAACGTGGTCAAGGCTACACGTTTGCGATGAACAACTTTCCACTGACCCCCATTTACCCTTCATGATTGCGGCAACACCATCGTGATCGCGATGTTCTGAGTCCTCCTACTGCGCGAACGCGACCCCCTCCTCGCGAACACATTGAACAAACCAGGCAGGTCCCCAGGCCCCTTCTACACGAATGCGATCAGCTGTACGCAATCGCGATGCTTCAGGCCATCCACTCTACGCGAACGCAAGCCTTCCTTCGCGATCGCGAAGGCCAAAAATAGGCCTGCACTGCTGCTGCATTTTCTGCTGCACATTTCCAAATTTAAACTCTCCGTAGGCCATCCGAATTCACCCTGAGGCCCTCGGGACCTCAACCAAAAGCACAGATGTGTCTCAATACTCCATTCAAACTTGCTCGTAGCATAAAAATGCCACATAAACATCAAGATCATCAAATTTCCACGGATTCAAGCCTAAGTTAAACTAAAACTTCCGAAACTTGCATTTGCTCCAAAACCCGACCTAAACACCTCTGAATGATCTGTAAATTTGCACACATATCTAAAATAACCTGACAGAGCTACTGCAACTGTCGAAATTCCATTCCGACCCCCAGATCAAAATCTCACCTATCAATCGGACTTCGCCAAATTTCTAACTTAGCCAATTCAAGCCTAATTCTACACCGGACCTCCAAATTCGGTTCTGATTTCGCTCTTAAGTCATAAATCACCATCCAAAACTAGTCAAACATTGAAAATCCATTCCCAGCCCTCTAACTCATAAGTCAATGTTCGGTTGACTTTTCCAATCTAACTTTCTCTTAAAGAGATTATTTGTCTCATTTCTATCCAAACTCCATCCGAATTACTTCAAAATCTCCAAATCCATATATTGAAACAAATAACAGCATAAAACGGGGAAAAAGGGGCGGAGATACCTGAGACGACGGGTCATGTCGTTATATCCTCCCCAACTTACAGAAACTCTCGTCCTCGAGCGTGCTCAGAGTTGTACTAGGGGCCAACCAGTACCATAATTACCTTACCAACCATATACCCGGGTTGATCCCACGTCGCCCTAACTCATATAGGCCCGATAATACAACACAGTTAAAATTTCACAGTCCATCCATACCATAATCGTAGGACACATTGCACCTCCGAAACCATACACAAGATCTGAACCGCACATTTATACTCCGAATAAGCCTGAACCGGCTGTAATAACTCATACATGCAATCTCAAGTGCACTCACCTGATATACCCCATAATCCTAACACTCGAAACGATAATTTATATCCACAGTAGTTGTCCACAAAAACCATGTACCGAATAGAAACCCCTTATTAGCTGGAGTCTTATTCCAACACTGCTATACTCTATCAATGATAATGAACACATAGTAGTCCATAACCATTCCTCATATCAACAATTCATGAAGACATTTCTTCCCTTTTGACTAATACCACAACAGATCTCTGAGCCGAAACTCAATATTAACCTTTCGACAAGCTGAAACTAGATCCGTTTGTATCCGTTAATGACCCCAAAGGTCTCTTCTGACCAAAAACACCATCCTGGTGACATGGCACATCAATACGGCCTAATCCACAACTTAGATAACATACACACACCAATAAGAGACAGTCCGAACATACTCAAGTCATGAAAATAACTCAAATGAAAGAGTTGTACCTTAAGCTCATCAATACCATTACAATACAAGGCTGGGAACTCATCCCACATCATAGAAATAGAATACCTGAATCTTTCCCGAAGGTCTAATCCCCACGTAGCCTCGCTATAATGCGCGATCTCATCCAACACCATTCCACATGAAGCACCTCGAGTCGCTATACTCGAAATTGACAACCACGCAAAGATTGATGTATGAAACCAAGCAATCCATCACACCCTCGGTGAAGCAAGTAGTATACCATTCAATCCTAAAAGAACCCAGTCGATGCTTTATTCTCCGAGCAACTCCCAATATGGACTTACCTAAAAAACCGGGAAACAGGCCATACAAAGTAATATACAGAAACTATCCTCAACGTCACACTATTGTGGCGCGCAACCCGATCCAGATAACATACCTTGTGGCAGCGTGCCACCCGATTCACTCAAATTTCTCACCTAGGGAGATGCACATCGAGCCAAATTTGCTCATCATAACAGAAAACCGAGTATCGGTTGTAAGCACACTGAGTGCATAATCATATCTACTTATGGCGGTGTAAGCTACAAAACTCAACTTCCACTATGAATCTCGATAGCGCCGCACCATATGTGCCTATAGTCCGTAAATCATAACGTCTAGCAACGTAGTAAACAACTCATAGATCTCTCCAGATCGCTGATAATCTCAGCAATGGTCGAGTCAACTTATCCCTCGACAATACAATTCAAAGCCAACCGAGTCGAGTCAGACTGGAACACGCATCCGAAAAGTCCATTAATGCCGGCACAGAATCACTGGTAGAAACCTCTACACTGCCACTCACCTCAATGGACAAATTAAGGAAAGCAACTCCTACTAGCCATTTGCTGGTCCTTGGAACACGACCATTCCGCTAGAATATAGTCTGATGCACCTCGCGACGCAACCTGTGGCATTTTTTTGACCTATCCCATAGCACAATAGTCTAGAATAACCCAACACCGAGGCAACCAGTTTACCACCAACATCATATAAAAAATCTAACATATCAACAAATAAAGATCCACTCAGGCTTCCCAATCCCAATAGGCGCTTGCGGTGCAAATGCACACGATCCACAACCACTACATCAACTGCACCGGAGAACTCCCAGTCTCCAACTCCATATAACATACAAATCACTATACCTCGTCCCACATTCTGCTGTTGGAATACATGTTACACATCCAGTACCCATTCACTCCATGAAAGATATTCTAAAATTTCCATGTGCCATCAACAGACTATATGCCAATAGTCGGCCCAATAGGAAACTGCCGCAAACCCACGAATTGTTATTAGTTTACATCACCTTCCCCTCTTACTGAACGAATACTCCCGTCAAATTACTAGAATAGTTATACCATTTTACTTAATCATCTGAGGTTCACTTCTTAAATCACATGCAGCTGCCCGAGCTGTTTAAGAATTTAATGACTTTCCATTCGGAACTAAACTGTACCTCACACACACAAATCTCAATCCTCCACAACAGATCGCACATACCATACAATACTAGGATAATCTGAGGACTCATTCTCCCTTTTCTTAATCATAAGCTAAACTGCCAGGACCAAATCCTTCTATCCACACCAGCCTAAGCAAGCTATCAGAGCTCAAAACCTCTGCCACCCAATACCCCGTAAGGGCTCATTACTTCGAACATAACAAGGAATTAATCATATCTTCTCCATACTGATTCGGTCAACTAGCAAACTATTCCATCTATCTAATTTCCCTTTTTGTTTCATCATCAACTTGATATTTCTCCCTCATCGTAGCATCAAAAAGCCTCAACCAGAGATTGCCACACGGAACTCGAATATAAGATTGTTAGATAATACGCTTAACTCTAGAGGGGGGGGTGAATAGCGTTTTAATAAAATTAGCGTAAACTTGCGGAATATAAAAATTGCAGGAAATAAATAAGTGCGATAAGTAAATAAATTAGAACAAACGCACCGATATATCCTGGTTCACCACAACCTGTGGCTGGTCCAGTCCCCGAGAGACTCTCTCGAGATTTCCACTAACTTGTTAAGCATACGGGTGCTTAACAAACTGTTACAACTTGAGGACACAAGCCTCAACAACCTTTGCTCGGAGATACAACACTCCAAGACTTCAACCAAGGAAACACAAGTTCCTTCTTACAACACAAGGGACTAACACTTCCCTTCAAGTGTACAAAAAAACACTTAACACTCAAACAAGACACTCCTTTAAGAGTAGATATGAGTAAAAAGAATACGCTCAAGATCGCAACAACTTTTGACAAGAATTTGGCTCTCAAAATCTTATGTAATGAATATAAAAGGATAAGCAATAAAGTATGCAGGCTTTAGCTATTGTATGATCAGTTGTTGTATGTTGTTGTTGTATTTAAAAGACTGAATTGAAGCTGTATTTATAGTTGAAAAGACTTGTATTACCGTTGCCTAATTGCCAATTAAGAGTTGCTGAAATTACTCAGTGACAATCGATGGTCAAGTTACCACAATCGATTGTTTGCCAGTTCTTCCAAAAATCAATCCCAGATTTTACGCATAGCAATTGATTAAATAAGATCAATAGTCGATTACTAGCAACGTTCAAAAAATCCTTTCAGATTTTACGTAAAACAATCGATTGTCAACAATCTACAATCGATTACTCAGCAACGTTCAAAAAATCCTTTCCAGATTTTAATTAAAACAATCGATTATAGGAAATCAATAATCGATTACCTGACAGCATTTGAAAATATTTTGGCAACGGTCAGTTATACAATCGATTATACTAAGTTAACAATCGATTATATATCAGTCTTGAAAAATCAATTTAGACACTGCCTCTTGACAATCGATTGTCATAAGTTCACAATCGATTATTTAATAACTTTGAAAAAGTCTGGAAGACACTGCCTCAACACAATTGATTGTCATAAGTTCACAATCGATTGTTTAATAACTTTGAAAAATTCTGGAAGACACTGCCTCAACACAATCGATTGTCATAAGTTCACAATCGATTATTTTGTGACTTTGAAAAATCTGATGGACACTGTCTCTTCACAATCGATTGTCATTAGCTTCACAATCGATTATTTTGAGCTTTGAAAAACTTTGATGGACACTGCCTCATCACAATCGATTGTCATAAGGTTCACAATCGATTGTCATGCAGATTTGAAAAATCTCACTGCCTTAACACAATCGATTGTCATTAGTTCACAATCGATTGTCAAGCAGCTGACTTAAACATAATCGATTATCATAAGTACATAATCGATTATCTTAGTCCAGATTTTAGAGGCGTGTTTAAAAATCATTTGACGAAAGTCATTTAAAATCATTTTGCTCTAAATTAAATATGCATGATTTGTTAAAAGTATTTTTACGAGAGAAGCCAAGTCTTGAGTTTAAGTTGTCGGATCAAGATCACAATTAAATACCGACTCATATAAAACTTAATCTCGATCTTTGTCTTGTGCTTGAATCTTGTTATATATCAATTTCGCGCTTGTGCTTGGACCGCATCATATGTCAATTTGCGCATAGTTTGTCATTCATCAAAACCTACAAATATGAACACACGTTTAGTATAATGCCTTGAGAACGTGTTTCCAACAATTTTTCCCTTTTTGATAATGGCAAACTTTAAGCGGGATATGCATATTAGGCAATTCATAATGACGAGTCAAGACAAGTAAAGATATGCAACAAGTATATAGATATGCAATTTGTTCCCCCTCAATTTATGCCGATAAGTATTGAGTGAGAGTGCATACCCGTTATCTTCCCCCTTTTGCCATTAGCAAAAAAATATAGAATAATCAACAAACTTGTTTATTTAAAAAAAACGGTTACATAACGGGAACAATAAAACATAGAATAATAAAATGGAAAGACAAATAAAGAAATTATTCATCATCATTTCCCGCCTCATCATCCGGCACTGCTTCATAGGGAACAAAACCGGCATATGGATAATGAACATGGTCAAAATATCCATGGATCTCATGTGTCAATTGACCGACAGAGGTGGTCAATGAAGCAATTTGGTCGAAAATGGATTGAAGAGAAGGTTCTTGAGGCTGACGCGATCAACGAGTTGGAGGAGGAGCAGGAGCTACATGATTGCCGTCATGGGGAAAGGAGGATTCTGAAATTTCCCACTTCTTGGTGCTCTTTTTGAGAGGACCAATGGAAGTGTTGAATCCGGAAGCTTCAAGAAAATTCATAATAAGGAGGGCATAGGGAAGAGGTCTATCATCTCCTATGGCATCACGCATGTGAATTTTGACGAACTTACACCAATTGATGTGAGCTCCGGTTAATAATGGAATGCATGAGCTTAGCGTCCTCTTGGGAAAGAGTGGTATGATTATGCTTCCGAGGCTTGAGGACTCGGGTGATGAAATAGAAAATCAAACGATACTCGGGGAGCATTCCCGTGATAGTAGGGCGACGAGTAGATAGATTAGGATCATAAGATGTAAGACCTATTTGGTTTAGGAGAGTTTTCTCATCAAATAAGGCGCCAGCCTCTCTAATGTAGCGAGTAATGTTTTTGCCACGTCGAGGAAGATGGGCAATGGAATGCAAGTTTTCATTGGACAAAAGAATTTGAACACCATTAATATTTGACACAAGCTCACCATCGTCATCCTCATGAAGGTTTGAGTAAAACGCTTGAATCAATGGAGGATTAATATAAGGATAGGTAAGATATAAGAAGTCAAGAAGTTGACATTCCTTAAGCATGTTTGCAGCAGGGGCATATGATTCAATATACTTGCTTATTGAAAAGCGAGGAGGAAGAATGTCACGCTTTTCGAATTTTGTCAAAAATCTAGTAAGCTCGGTTTCAGTATTGAATTGTAAAATAGACCCATCTTGATAAGGGAAAGTTGGAGGTGGAGGAGCAGAAGAAGATGCACCTTGTCTACCTGAACGGGAACGTTTAGAGTGTCTGCCCGACATTTTCAAAAAGTAGTAATGAACTTTGTAAGAAACTTGGAAGAATTTTTTGAAAGTTTGGGAGCAAAGATTGATGCTTGAGTGAATAAAATTGAAGACTTATGATGCCTATTTATAATGGGAAGAATGGCATTTCATTAATGATGAAAATCTGCAGAAACTTATGAGCCAAAACAGTCAGAAACGGTAAAAATAAATTGCACTGACCGTTAGACAATCGATTGTTGACACGAAATAATCGATTGTTGAGCAGATTTTGACTTGAACTCGAAACTGACACAAAATTGATTGCAGGGCCCAAACGGTAACAAATATTTGAATTTCTGACAAAAAATAATCGATTGTTGAATTATGATAATCGATTGTTGTAATACAGTGAGCACAGTGATTTTCAGACTCGGAAAATAATCGATTATATTTATGAAACAATCGATTGTTTTAGAAAGCAGTACTGAATGGCTGAGACGGTAATCGATTATACAGAAAAAAATCGATTATTAAACACAAATGCATAATAGGCATCAAATATAATAATCGATTAGTGATACTTGCTAATCGATTGTCCGCACAGTAAAATAATCGATTATTTGTTGTAGCAATCGATTGTTCTATGCCATTTCATTATAATTCCCCCTGCCTTTAGGGCGATACCTGCAAAAGAGAATTAGACGTCGCCGACGCTCAAGTTAGTAATTTGTAGCGAAATAATGCAATGAGAATGTGATCTCTAAAGAAGTGTGTCCTGAGGTGTTCTTAAGAGAGTTTCGGGTACTTACCTTTTCTCCGACGTCGCCAATTACCTGTTTGAGAGGGTGATCTTTGATTGTCCTCCACTCGTTAGGCATTTTCGTTTCTTTCTCCAATTGTGGCGTTTCCTCCATTGATTGTTCCAAGATTTCATCTTGAATTTCCTTAGGAGTTTCTTCTTGTACTTTGTCTTTTTAACTATTTAAAATACCTGCAAGATCAGAACAAGAATCCTCTCTCGCCAAGCGAGCATTACTTTCGGAAAACACAATATGAGGGGATTCCTCCACAGTTTGGGTTCTGTTATTAAATACCCTATATGCTTTGCTATGTGAAGAATACCCAATAGATTCCCTTATCGGATTTGACATCAAATTTTCCCAATTGATCTTTTCCATTGTTATGAATAAAACATTTACAACCGAATACTCTAAAATGAGAGATATTTGGTTTCCTTCCCTTGTAGAGTTCATAAGGGGTTTTCATGAGTATTGGCCTTATGACTACTCTATTTAAAATGTAGCATGCGGTACTCACGGCATCCGCCCAAAAATGTTTGGGAATCTTAGCCTCTTCGAGCATGGTTCTAGCCATCTCTTCGAGACACCTATTTTTCCTTTCCACCGCCCCATTTTGTTGTGGTGTTCGTGGAGCGGAAAAGGTATGCTCGATACCGAGTTGTCACAAAAGTCCGCAAAGAGATTGTGATCAAACTCTCCCCCATGATCACTTCTAATTGAAGTGACGGTTGTTTCCTTTTCGTTTTGAATACGTTTAAGAAAATATTTAAAATTTTGAAAAGCATCACTTTTATGGGCAAGAAATAAAGTCCAAGTAAATCTGGAATAATCATCAACAATAACAATGGCATAACGATTTCTACCAAGACTTTCAATGCGAGATGGTCCAAACAAATCCATGTGAAGCAATTGCAATGGTCTAGTAGTTGAAACAATGTTTTCCGATTTAAAAGATGCTTTTGTTTGCTTCCCTCTTTGACAAGAATCACAAATAGAGTCATTTTCAAATTTCAAATTTGGAAGACCAACGACTAGATTTTGTGAAACCAATTTGTTCAAAAGATGCATGTTGATGTGAGCTACTCTATGATGCCATAACCAAGAATCATTCTCTTTGCTCATTAAACAATTTACATATTCGGGTGAAGAATTTGCAAGATCAACCATATAAATGTTATCCATTCTAAAACCACGAAGGATAATTTTAAAACCGCCACGTCTAAAAACTAAGCATTCATCCGAATCAAATAAAACAAGATTTCCCTTGTCACATAATTGACTTATGCTCAAAAGATTATGTTTTAAACCTTTCACAAGTAATATATGCTTAATGGAAGAAATTTCATCCTTACCGACCGATCCGATGCCGATAATCTTTCCTTTGTTGTTATCACCAAAAATAACACTTCCCCCTTCCTTGTGTTCTAGTTGAAGGAATTTGGATTCGTCTCCCGTCATGTGCTTGGAGCATCCACTATCAAGGTACCATAGTACACTTGATCCCTTCAAACATACCTACAAAACAAATTAATGAGTTTTAGGTACCCATGCCATTTTGGGTCCTTAGGGGTTAGGCAAATCATAGTGATGTGATTGAGTGTTATGTCTATGTCGTGTAAAACAAGCAGGAGCAATATGTCCAATTCGTCTACAATAATGACAAGTCACATTAGGATTATTCATCCTTCTAGGTTGATAGTAATTGGACGGATGAAATTCATTTGCTCTATTGTTGACAATATAACTATTGCGCAAATCATGAAAAACATTTCTCCTACCATTTGTTCTAGGATATGCATCATTTCTAGAATAGTTGTTTCTACGTTGGAAGTCATTTCTAGGTGTTCTAAAAGGTTCAAAACTCTTTCTAATGTTTGGCCTAGAATGTGCATTATTTCTAGCATGATTATTTCTAGGTTGCGATTGATGAAAACCATTTCTAGGTTTGTTGTATATAGGATGAGCATTTGTTTTATTTATCCTAGGTTGAGCCTTAGGTGGTTGGGGGTTGGCTTCAACTTTCTCTTTAGGCTCGTTTCTAAAACCTATGCCATGCTTGGTCGACTTCAAATTAACAAGCACTTCATTCAAATTTTTATGAGAAGAGTTAAACTTATCTAAGGTGACCTTAAGCCTTTCTACTTCATTTTTGAGATGCATGCAAGAAGTACAATTTCTAGAACTTTCAGGCTTGTCAGCGCTTCTCTTGCCAAAAAATTTGTTTTCCTCTTTCAACTTCTCATTTTCTAAAATCAGTTTTTCCAATTCCTTTTCTTTAAGAGAGAGTTGTTTTTGAAAATCTTTTTCTTTTAAAGAAGAATTTTCTTTTATACTCTTAACAGTTTTTGAAGCTCTAATAAATTCGCTATACAACTCATCAAAAGCATTTTGCATTTCTTCAAGGGAAAAGAAATTTTTGGAAGAAATTTGACATACCTCTTCTTTGTTGTCTTCTTGTGCCATAAGACAAAGATTTGCGGCTTCGTCTTCTTCTTCCTCACTTGACTCGTCACCGGAGTCGCCTCCCCAAGATATGTATGCTCTTTGCTTCTTGAAGGGTTTCTTCTCCTTTTTAGCATTTGGGCAATTTGATTTAATGTGCCCGATTTCTCCGCACTCATAGCACTTTATTTGATCTCCTTGCTTTTTGCCCTTTCGTTCATACTCTTTTTGCATGAACTTTTGAAATCTCTTGATAACGAGTCCGAACTCGTTGTCTCCGTCCTCATCATTTTGAGGTTGGCTTGTGCTTGCCTTGAGAGCAATTCTTTGCTTCCTTTGATCATCAACAAGAGGGTTAAGTATAGTAGATTCATAAGTTTTAAGATTACCTCTTAATGCGTCGATGGTGACATTTGTAATGCCAATGGATTCTTGAATCGCGTCGGCCTTGGATCGCCATTCCGGAGTGAGACTTCGGAGAATTTTTCGGACAAGTTCCTTATCCGTGAAGGTCTTCTTAAGAGCATGTAAATCATTTACGATTTTTGAAAATCGTTCAAACATCTCATCGACCTTTTCGCCTTCCTTCATGTGAAACAATTCATATGCATGGGTTAAGAAATCAATTTTAGCTTCCCTTACCTGGTCCGTACCTTCGTACGTAATTTCCAGCTTGTCCCACATTTGCTTCGCCGTTGTGCAACAAGATATCTTCCTGTAATCATCAGCATTTACAGCACAATATAATAAATTAATAGCTTTAGCATTATTTTGCACCTTTCGGATATCATCCGCATCGTATTCATCTTCGGACTTTGGGACCCATTCATTTTCGACCTTCTTGGTTGGAATTTGTTCTCCATTCATTATGACCTTCCAAAGATGAAAACTACTTGATTGTACAAATATTCTCATCCTCTCCTTCCAGTATGTATAATTTGTACCATCGAATAGCGGTGGTCGGGTGGAGCATTGTCCTTCACCTATTCCTGCAAAAGAATCACGAGTAGAAGCCATGGATGTTTCTCTCAAACGGTTAAGTCTTCAGAGAGTTGGGCTCTGATACCAATTGTTAGATAATACGCTTAACGTTAGAGGGGGGTGAATAGCATTTTAATAAAATTAGCGTAAACTTGCGGAATTTAAAAATTGCAGGAAATAAATAAGTGCGATAAGTAAATAAATTAGAACAAACGCACCGATATATCCTGGTTCACCACAACCTGTGGCTAGTCCAGTCCCCGAGAGACTCTCTCGAGATTTCCACTAACTTGTTAAGCTTACGGGTGCTTAACAAACCGTTACAACTTGAGGACACAAGCCTCAACAACCTTTGCTCGGAGATACAACACTCTAAGACTTCAACCAAGGAAACAGAAGTTCCTTCTAACAACAAAAGGGACTAACACTTCCCTTCAAGTGTACAAAAAACACTTAGCACTCAAACAAGACACTCCTTTAAGAGTAGATATGAGTAAAAAGAATACGCTCAAGATCGCAACAACTTTTGACAAGAATTTGGCTCTCAAAAGCTTATGTAATGAATATAAAATGATAAGCAATAAAGTATGCAAGCTTTAGCAATTGTATGATCAGTTGTTGTATGTTGTTGTTGTACTTAAAAGACAGAATTGAAGCTGTATTTATAGTTGAAAAGCCTTGTATTACCGTTGCCTAATTGCCAATTAAGAGTTGCTGAAATTACTCAGTGACAATCGATTGTCAAGTTACCACAATCGATTGTTTGCCAGTTCTTCCAAAAATCAATCCCAGATTTTACGCATAACAATCGATTATATAAGATCAATAATCGATTACTGGCAACCTTCAAAAAATCCTTTCCAGATTTTACCTAAAACAATCGATTGTCAACAATCTACAATCGATTACTCAGCAACGTTCAAAAAATCCTTTCCAGATTTTAATTAAAACAATCGATTATAGGAAATCAATAATCGATTACCTGACGGTATTTGAAAATATTTTGGCAACGGTCAGTTATACAATCGATTATATATATCAGTCTTGAAAAATCAATTTAGACACTGCCTCTTGACAATCGATTGTCATAAGTTCACAATCGATTATTTAATAACTTTGAAAAAGTCTGGAAGACACTGCCTCAACACAATCGATTGTCATAAGTTCACAATCGATTGTTTAATAACTTTGAAAAAGTCTGGAAGACACTGCCTCAAAACAATCGATTGTCATTAGTTCACAATCGATTATTTTGTGACTTTGAAAAATCTGATGGACACTGTCCCTTCACAATCGATTGTCATTAGCTTCACAATCGATTATTTTGAGCTTTGAAAAACTTTGATGGACACTGCCTCATCACAATCGATTGTCATAAGGTTCACAATCGATTGTCATGCAGATTTGAAAAATCTAATGCTCACTGCCTTAACACAATCGATTGTCATTAGTTCACAATCGATTGTCAAGCAGCTGACTTAAACATAATCGATTATCATAAGTACATAACTGATTATCTTAGTCTAGATTTTAGAGGCGTGTTTAAAAATCATATTGACAAAAGTAAATATGCATTATTTAAAATCATTTTGCTCTAAGTTAAATATGCATGATTTGTTAAAAGTATTTTTACGAGAGAAGCCAAGTCTTGAGTTTAAGTTGTCGGATCAAGATCACAATTAAATACCGACTCATATAAAACTTAATCTCGATCTTTGTCTTGTGCTTGAATCTTGTTATATATCAATTTCGCGCTTGTGCTTGGACCGCATCATATGTCAATTTGCGCATAGTTTGTCATTCATCAAAACCTACAAATATGAACACACGTTTAGTATAATGCCTTGAGAACGTGTTTCCAACAAAGATCACACTAACTATGACCCTTAGGCCACTGAATACTCTCTCAAACTATTCCCAAAAATACCACATTCTAAAATACCCGACTCTGAATAACTTCCTGCGAACATAAGTCCGCTACATTCACTTTCCCGATGCTGATACGTAGAATCCCATAATTAACATAAAATACCACAAGTCTTAAATTTTCTAGTGATACCACAATCTTCAGCCACATACACAACCTTAAGACACCTGATTATTACATGCAAATATCTTGAACACATTAAAACCATTCTCAATATTCATCTACTCTTATACACACTCCAAATTTCTCGGCTTAACGAATCAAACCACTCGTGCCTTATCAACACTCTGACACCGCAGGACATGACCTCATTCTGATACAACCAAACCACTTCCTTATCTTTACACTAAGAATTCTTTATCAACAACTCAAGACATCCTATTATTTTTGTCACATCTACTAAGCACCATATAGCCTTTGTCTAAATTTTTGCTTCACTCAAGCCATCCTCGGCTCAATATCTGCAACCACAAATGATTCACCCATATGCTTCAAATCGGAACTAACATAATACCTAATCGTATAATCGACTAATCAATGGCAACCTCTCCAACTTAGCTCGAAGCCATATACACCACAACACATATACATCTTTTGTTGTCGTAATATCATGGTGAGATTAAACTCACTCTTTCATAAGCTTGTGGAAACACGAATTATCAAACATTATAACCCTTCTACTATTCTTGCATTCATTCACACAATGGTTACACCCACTCTTTAGGCGACAAATTTTTTACTAAGTCTCAAATTTAACAAAAATTTCGGCAGAGTTTCCTTTGTAATTAGGTCTATCCATCTACTAGCGAATCACCCAAAACCATCTTAACAACACGTCCACAACTTGACAAAGCATCACAATGTATATCAACAACATTAATCTCAATACTACATGTATTATATTATCAAAAATTGATATATGGACATGAATTGTACCTATTTGAGTCATAGCACATGGAAAATACCTTTCAATTACACATGAAATCTTCTCACAATATACATAGGAACCGCATCACTTCAGAACACTCCGCAGGAGATAACCCACCTACTTCGCCGCATATAACATTTCTGTATACCTTCCACCATCATACACATTACACAACTACTTAGTCTTCCTGAGTCTAAACTCATATCGTATCGTACAATTTACTTCACTCTCACTAGGAGACTCGAAAAAGTCTTCATGCGCCTACAACTCGGGCTACTCATCGGACCACCATAGGAAACGAATCAATTGACAGTTCATTCATTAGCTAACAGACTCCTTCGTCACTGCTAGGTCACATAATTGCATCTCGCAGTACTAGCATACTCCTCAACGATCACCAAACTGCCATTCCGGCTAATAGCGACAATGACGAACATGTACGTTCAAAACACTTGATCATACGATCAGCGCCTCAGTGCTCAGCCCTAGGCAATACCTGCCTCAAGTCCTCCAGACTAGCCCAACATCAACCTCACGAAGAATACATCTCACCCCTCGATCGGGGAATCGCAAGCCATCGAAGCATATATAATACCAACCGCTCATGCGCCATACAAGCGTGTGAAAGAAATTTCAAGAGTTACTTTTTCAAGCTGAATCAATAACACACGATAAGATTTCAGGAAAATGGAGTGTTTCCTAAAGGTTCTGTAGCCTCCTACTTATAAGTGTGGTGCACGACACACCCATAAACAAGACTCTACTAAACCGACTCATGACTCATGAGGTCTAGTAACCTGGGACACGTGGGTTATGGACCAACCAACCCGGTCGTGATGGCACCCAGCCCTAAAGCTAGATAAGCCTGACCATAATCGACTTCTATTAAATACTGAGTCTCGAAACTGAAAGTTTAAGAATATTATAGTAATTTAGAATAATGATCTGATAATAATAATAATATATTTCGAAATCTAAATAATCACTCCCAAAGACCTGGGTTCACGAGTCTAGAGCCTCTAAACAATAGAATAATAATAATACATGAATAACAATATAAAATCGGAAAAAGTATATAGTAACAGTGAACTGGAATATGAAGAGCAGTCAGGTTCTGCGAACGTCATACAGCTACCTCAACGATTATGGAAATATTTTTGGAGACTACGAGTATCATCTAAGCCTCTGGTGTGCCTGAATCTGCACATGAGGTGCAGGGAGTAGGGGTGAGTACTACCGACTCAGTGAATAATAGTATAGAAAATGGCTGAAAGTAAGAAATCCACAAAAGACCACAACGCAAAGCTATAACTAACAATCCTATTACTTAGCTACGGGCTAACAACATAACACTATCACAACAACAACCAAGTATTAGATAAAGATGCAATGCAATACACATGAATACGCTGCGGCGTGAAGCCCGATCCATTTAATGTCGACGACGTTCATTGGGGGTGTGTACAAAATTTGGAGGGGCTCCTTCAGCCCTATCGCAATATCAATATATAATCGATGTGGCGTACAGCCCGATCCAGTGAATATAATCTCTATGGCGTGTAACACGATCCATGCTAAGTCCACAGTATGCATAGGAGTCAAATAACAGATTCAACATATTTTTCCAGTTTCAAATTCTTAGGAAGAATATAATTTAATTATTTAATTTTAGGAAAAGTGACTTAACATTTCATTACGATGATTAAACACATAACGGAGATGAATGATTATGCAAATCATGTTAACACACAGTTATTCGCCCTATACGGGTACTACAGATCGGCACAAGGCCCCAAACATGGTACTAAGCCCAATTATCAACAACACCATGTGCGTATCAGAACAATGATTTGTATTCAGCTCTTGGGATGGACCAAGTCACAATCCCCAATCATTTACAATCCCACACCTGCCATAGGGTGCGAGCCACGCCCTAACATAGTGTCACGATGTGATAAACCGGGGTTTCAAACCATCATGCTATCATCTATACAAACTACTTACCTCTAATCGGTTGTAGATTTGTCCACAATACCTTTTCCTCCTGTATCGACCTCCTCGCGGATCGAATCTAGCAAAAATCACAATGATTACATAAATATGGGCTAAAGAAACATCACCCAATCAAAAATCCTCGAAAAGTACTGAAATTCACGAAGTTGGTAAAATCCGAGCCCCGAGCCCACTTCTCGAAAAATTCTGAAAATTACATTTTTGGATTCCTCGTCTTGCCGTGAGTCTGTACATATAAAGTTCACCAAAAACTGAGTCCGTTTGACCCTTTAAATCCCCAAAATTCATTTCTAAAAACTAAGCCCTAATTTTCACAATTTCTACACAATTTCATGGAACTAGGGGTTGATTCTTCCTAACAATGATGTTTTTAAGCCAAGAGACTTACCTCCAATTGATACCCGCTGAAAACCCACTTCAAATCGCTCAAAAATCCCTCTTGGTTGCTGGACAATGGAGGATATTATGTTTAAGCCGCGGATGAAATATCATATAAAAGCCCTTCTGACGCCCAGTTTTTACCTTACGCGAACGCGGTCCAAGCCATGCATTCGCGATGAACAACTTTCCACTGACCCCCATTTACCCTTCACGAATGCGGCAACACCATCGCGATTGTGATGTTCTGAGTCCTCCTACTACGCGAACTTGACCCCCTCCTCGCGAACGCATTGAACAAACAAGGCAGGGCCCCAGACCCCTTCTACGCGAACGCGATCAGCTGTACACGATCGTGATGCTTCAGGCCATCCCCTCTACGCGAATGTGAGCCTTCCTTTGCGATCGCGAAGGCCATAAATAGGCCTGCACTGCTGGTGCATTTTCTGCTGCACATTTCCAAGTTTAAACTCTCCATTGGCCATCTGAATTCACCCCGAGGCCCTCGAGACCTCAACCAGAAGCACATATGTGTCCCAATACTCCATTCAAACTTGCTCGTAGCGAAAAAACGCCACCATAAATATCAAAATCATCCAATTTCCACGGATTCAAGTCTAAGTTAAACTAAAACCTCCGAAACTTGCATTTGCTCCAAAACCCGACCTAAACACCTCCGAATGATCTCAAAATTTGCACACATATCTAAAATTACCTGACGGAGCTACTACAACTATTGGAATTCCATTCCGACCCCTGGATCAAAATCTCACCTATCAATCAGACTTCGCCAAATTTCTAACTTAGCCAATTCAAGCCTAATTCTACATCGAACCTCGAAATTGAGTTCTGATTTCGCTCCTAAGTCACAAATCACCATCCGAAACTAGTCAAAATATCAGAAATCCATTCCGAGCTCTCTAACTCATAAGTCAACGTTCGGTTGACTTTTCCAAACTAACTTTCTTTTAAAGAGACTATTTGTCTCATTTCTATCCAAACTCCATCTGAATTACTTCAAAATCTCACAATCCATATAGTGAAACATATAATAGCATAAAAAGGGGAAAACGGGGTGGACATACCTGAGACGACGGGTCGGGTCATTACAAGGGTGATGTGAGTTCATCCCTGGATTTATATATAGTAAGGTTATTCAGCAATTGTTGGGCTTTTGGAACAAGTCTGGGCACGTTCGAGGACGAAAGTTTGTTTAAGTTGGGGAGAATATGACGACCCGAACCGTCGTCTCGAGAGTAACTATGTCGTCTTTCCCATTTTCTGCTTCCTTATGTTTCATTATCAGTATTGGGTGCGTTAGAATTTAAATAGAGTGACTTTATTGAGAAATGGGACACTTAGTCTCTTTAAAGAAGACTTAAGTTGGAAAAGTCAACCGGTTGTTGACTTGTGAGTTAGAGGGCTAGGAATTGAATTTCGATGATTCGGTTAGCGCCGGGGGATGATTTAAGTCTTAGGAGCGCAATCAAAAGTAATTTTGGAGGTCCGGTGAAGAAGTTAGTCTATTTTGGAAAAATAGAGATTTTGATCCAAGGGTCAGAATGGCATTCCAAGAATTTCTGTAGCTTCTTTATGTCATTTTGGACTTGTGTGCAAATTTTGAAGTCAATTGGACGTGATTTGATATGTTTTGGCATCAAAAAGAGAAGTTGGAAATTCTAATGTTCATAAAACTTGGATTGGAGGTTGATTCATGGTTTTAGCGTTGATTGATGTGATTTGAGGCCTCGAGCAAGTTGGTAATGTATTTTGGCACTGGTTGGTATGATTGGTCGGGGTCCCGGGGGCCTCAGGTATGTTTCGGGTTGTGATCACACTCTTAATTGATATTCCAATGTCGTTTCTTTGGACATAATGGGGTACCATATTATGTAATGAGCTCTAAATTCAGTTTTGTTTGAACCATTACATACGTATCGAAATTTAGAGCCATAGGAAAAATAATTGTCGAATTCCGAGTTCGTATGAGAGAGTTATGCTTATTTTCGTATCGGGAGAATCTGGTTGTTGTCAGAACAGAAAAAGCGGAAATAGAACCGCAAAAGCAGTCCCAGATAGGACAAAAATGCCAGCATAAGCAGAAAGGTCCACAAAAGCATAAAAAGATCCGCAAAAGCAGAAATTGGGCCTGGGCAAAGAGTTTAAGTCTCGAAAATGGTCATTTCTTCACCATTTAAGTCAATTTTGAGAGCTTTTAGACGGGAATTGAAGAGAGTTTTAACTAAGATCGATTGGAGGTAAGTTTTATGAGTTAAATCCATGATTATATTTAAGAATCATCCTAGAAGTCCATGAAAACATGATTAAATCATATGAAATTAGGGCTTGAGATTGAGATTCTAAAATGATGATTTGAGGAAGAAAATGAACTTCGATTTTTGTGAATTTGGTATGTATAGACTCATGCCGGGATAAGGAACGTTTTTATGTAAAAATTTTTGAATTTCGAGACATGGTCCAAGGGCTCGAGTTTTGCAAATTTCATAGTTTTCGATATTATTTGAGTCTTTTCGATTGGGTTATATCCTCTTAGCTTGTTATGACATATTTGCTCTTATTTTGGTTAGATTCGACGCGCATGGAGGTCGATATAAGGGGAAAAAGCTTCGCGGGCTAGAGATTTTGTCGATTCGAGGTGAGTAATACTTGTAAATGATATCCTGAGGATTTGAACCCTCGGATTTGCACATCATAGTGCTGTATTAAGGTGACTCGCACGTCGAATATGAGCGTGGGGTAGAGCACCATTGGGGATTGTGACTTGGTCCGTCCTAGTTGTTGATTTTGTTGCATATTTGACTCAAATTTCTTGTTAGCATCATAATTTGGGTTGATCGCCATGTTTTGGGCCTTGTGACGACTTGTAAAATCCTTCGAGGATTGATATTACTGCTTAGCATGATTTGCATATCATCTAACTTTAGTCCAAGGTTTTAAATGCTATTTTGCAAACCCAGCCGTATTTCTAAGTTTTGAAAACTTAAATGATATTATAAATGCATTTCGGGCTGGTCCATTTTGTAAATGCCCAAGGGGCTTAGTATATTATTTTCTGGACTGATAATAAAGTTACTTGAAACAGTGGTAACAACAACACTGTAATATATACTTGAAACAGTGGTAACAATGACACTGTATGTGATACTTGAAACAGTGGTAACAATGACACCGTATGTTATACTTGAAACAGTGGTAACAATGACACTGAAATATATACTTGGAGCAGTGGTAACAATGACACTGTATGATATAAATTGGTCAGGTAACATTGGCTGACCGATCAGGTAACATTGACTAACCAATATATTGTGCTTGGGCTGTAGGAGCCCTTCCGGAGTCTTACACACCCCCAGTAAGCGTCGTCGATGATAAATAAATATGGATGGCTCAGGTTGCATTCCGCAGTGGATATTGGAATTACCATCATATGCATTGTATTGCATTCATGCATTTGTTCATTATTTGTTTTTGTGATATTTCTGTAGATATTTATCTTCTTTTGCTGGTGCTATCTGATCCTTGAGTGTTGGGCCCTGAGTGGCTGACCAGGAACGAAGATATTGCCCGAGGGGCGGGTTTTTGTGTATAGTGACACTGATGGATGGAATTATTTTGCAACTATTAAAAGGAAGCATCTGTTTTGTTGGTTTTCCTTGTCTTCATTAGAGGCGCCATCACAACCGGGTTTGGGATTTGGGCTGTGACAACATTGGACTCAAGTTCCGCCGATGAGGGACTCTGCTCCTAAAATTGTCGTTTTGCGGGATGATATCTCCTCCTATCCCATCTATCGTCTTGTAGATGATTCATCTAAATGCGGTGAGTCATCATCGAGTAAAAGGAACAGGGTGAAAACTGGAATGGCCGTGATGTTGGTCTGGAATAATATATCGCTTTGGGAACAGAGTATGCACTTGCACTAGATGCAGAGATCATTTTCACGACAGGCTCCATTATAGAGAGACTACCCTCTGTTATTGGGGCAATTTGAGGTAGTGAGAGCCTACACGAGTCACAGAAGGTGGTAAATCCTCGGCGGCCAGGGAAAGTAGGGCGGTCCCCTCGGAGGGATACGACTCTGGCAAGGATATCGACCCTGAGGAGGTACAAGCCTTGATGGGGAGGAATACTAAAGTGGAGGTAAGGACAAAGGGTCCTAACCAGCACATTATCATTCATGTGGACTATGACTTTTGACCAACTCGAAAGGCGCGATGTCTTTCTTTGCTCCCCTATGTGCGACTTCAGAAAATTGTGCTACAGGCGATGAGCGATGCAGATTTGCCGTTGGGTATATATGGCATGCCTCTGCGAGTAAGTGTATTTTAATGTTATGATTTTCTTTGCATGTTTAATTTGCTCATACTGACTCCTTTGTTTCTCATGTCAGGCTCTTATCATGGGGATCGAGCGCGATCGGAGGGAAGAGTGGAGGACAGCCTTTTTTATGACGATGACTTCCAAATATATAGAGTATCGTACTAAGCACCAGACTCTATAGGACTTCCTCAACCAGGATGTGAATTTTAGTTGCTTCATGATGGGCTTAAACAGAAAGATAATGAGCTGACTAAGAAAGACGAAGAGCTAAAGGAGAGGAACAATGAGCTAATGAGAGCCATCGGTAGGTGCCGCGACCTTAAGACAGCTCTAAAGACCAAGAAGGACGAGCTCGAGGTGAGCAAGAGGGTGATGGCTGAGAATGCTGACCTTCAAACGCATATGGTATCCTTGATTGGTGAAATTGGGCTGAGGGAGGCGAAGGCTGTCGATCTAAGGGGCGAGTTGAGCGCCAAGGTCGAAGAATTGACTCACGAGACTGGTCACTATGGATAAAGCGACAACCTTAGAATATGTCCTCCGTGTTTGTAGGTCCGAGCGGGATAATGATATGGAGACATTGACGCTCAAGGTGGCGAGGTTAGAAGAGCAGATCCAGGATCTAGAGGTGGAGTTGTCTGGATTGAACGAGCAGGTTGTTGCCTTGAATGTCGAAGAGGTGCAACGAAAGTCACAACCATTTACATCTCATACTTCTGCGATCCTAGAGTGCCGCAGGAATTGTATGAGATGTGGTTCACGCTGAGGCTCAACTCGACGTGTATGCCTCTTTGAAATCCATTAGGAAAATTTTCGTAGTAGAACTTGAGGGCGCCCGTATTAAGGCACGTACGGTCGTGAAGCTTGTGTTTACACCCCTTGTACGCCTAGTGGGGATGATGTTGACGATAATGCGGATAGTCTCGCCTATAATTCTTGGAATGATGGTGAGTATGCCGATGGGGATGACATGATGTAAAGCCGTCATACTTAGTTTTTGTTTTGTCTTGTTATTATTGTGAGGGCTCTTTGGGCCCTTTGGAAAACAGTATTGTAATTTGACAGTTGTAATGGAAGATCTCCCTTTTTGCTATGTATTTCTTGATTTCCGTTCTATTTTCTTTTTTCTATGTAGGGAAGTCCCTGATTTTTTTATGAGATCGACGTTCAACACGGTCGAACATTGAAGATTTCGAATGAGGTTGAATGTTAAGTAGTTCGAGCAGGTTCAGAGGTAAAGCAATTCGAGTGAAGTTGAATGTAAAGTAATTCGAGCGAGGTAGAATGTAAAGTAATTCGAGCGAGGTAGAATGTAAAGTGATTCGAGCAAGGTCGAATGTAAAGTGATTCGAGCGAGGTCGAATCTAAAGTAATTTAGACGAGGTCAAATGTAAAATAATTCGAACGAGGTCGAATGTAAAGTAATTCGAGCGAGGTCGAATGTAAAGCAATTCGAGCGAGGTCGAATGCAAAGTAATTCGAGCAAGGTTGAACATAATATAATTCAAGCGAGTCGAATGTGGAGTAATTCGAGCGAGGTCGAGTATGGAGTAATTCGAGCGAGGTCGAATGTAAAATAATTCGAACGAGGTCGAATGTAAAATAATTCGAACAAGGTCGAATGTAAAATGTAAATAGACTTGTGGAGAGTAAAGATACTGCTCTATTTCATTTGCTGGAGAATATTACATGTTTTTGTTTGTTTCATACATATATTGGAGAAGTTCCCATGTATCCAATCCATTCTTTGTTCATCCTGAAGAAGTAGTCGGCAGGTGGGGTAATAAATTATACTTGAACTTCGAGACGTCCCCATTGTTGTCCCGTTAAAAACCTCCCCGAGAAAACCTTACTAGGACAAAACCTGGGTGAGGGAAAAAGATTACGACGTTGAGGGCGTCTGTTTTCAGAAGTTGAAGTATTTGTGATGGGCGATGTTCCAATTATTTTGTAGTAGCTTCCCCTCCATTATTTCTAGTTGGAATGATCATTTGTTTGCTGTTGTCGTGATTTTTTATGGCCCTTCCCAATTGGTTCTTAGTTTGCCTTCTCTCAAATATTTGCTCGCTTGTTTTTTGGTCTTCAGTACATAGTCTCCAACTTTGAGTGGTCATACTTGAATTTTTTGTTGTAGTACCGTTCTGCTTGTTGATCTTGTGCTACCATTATTATGTAAGCATGCCTTTTCCACCTTTGCTTCGCCGAGGTCTTTTTTTTGTTCTTGTCATTGCTTGGTCCGCTTTCATTGGAGTATCTCAAACTGGGTTCCCCGACCTCGACTGGTATCATGGCGTCAGTCCCCTAGACTAGTGAATATGGCGTTTCTCATGTGCTTGTTTTTGGCACGGTGTGGTATGCCCACAATACTTCTGGTAATAGTTCCGACCATATTCCCTTGGCGTCCTCAAGATTTTTTTTAGGATATTTAGTATTATTTTGTTGGAGGTTTCAGCCTGGCCGTTACCGGTAGGGTGATATGGCATGGAGAGTATTCGCTTGATGTGCCATTTTTTGAAGAACTTGGCGGTCTTCTTTCCTGTGAATTGGGATTCTCTGTCACAACTAATTTCTTTGGGGATGCCGAAGCGACATAGGATATTTCTCCATATTAATACGATGACTTCCTGTTCGTGTATCTGGGTGAATGCACCTACTTCTACCCATTTGGAAAAATAGTCAGTTAGAACCAAAAGAAAACGTACATTACCTTGCCCTGCTGGGACGGGTCCGACTCTATCCATTCACCATTTGATGAATGACTATGGCCATGTAACAGAGTGGAGGTGCTTGCCCTTTTGGTGTATCATGGCAGCATATTTCTGACAATGTTTGCACTTTTTGACGAAATCGGCAACTTCCTTCTTCATTGTGGGCCAATAATAACCTGCTTAAATGAGCCATCTAATGAGGGCCCAGTTGTCGTTATGGGCACCGCAGTGGCCTTTGTGTACTTCCTCGAGCATGCATCTTGTTTGATTCAACCATAGGTATTTCGCCAAGGATTCCCCAAACGTTGTTTTGTATAGGTAGTGATTTATGATGTTGTACCTAGCCGCCTGCACTCGAAACTTTTGGCTTCCTTTTTGTATGTTGGTAATGCTCCTTCCTGCAAATATGTTATAAAACGATTGTGCCAGTCCCAAGTCAAATTTATAAAGTGTACCTTGAGTTAGTCTAGTGAAGAGTGGAAGAGGGTGACTACATTTTTCTTCGTGGTGTTTTTGGTGGCCGCTGCTAACTTGGAAAGTGCTCAAGTTATCTTAATGAGTCGATAGTCATCAAATTCCGGTAGTAGTTTATGAATTTCTGCCTGGTACTTTTGTAGCCTCTACTCTTTGATTTGGAAAGTCTCTATGACTTGGTTGACAACGAGTTGCGAGTTGCATCTAAGGACGATTCGTCGCGCACTGTATTTGAGAGCTAGCTTTAATCCTGCAGTTACATCCACATGCCCGGCCTCATTGTTAGTCATGTCAGAGCACCATATGGATTGGCGAATGACTTCACATATTGGGACTTCGAGTACGAGTCCTAGTCTAGATCCTGATGCGTTGAATCTGCCGTCGTTGAATAGGACCCATAGTTCGAATAGCCTGGACGAGGTACAAGAAGTTTCTTATTCGACCCAACCATTATTTTGGCATAGAAATCGGCAACAAAGTCAGTGAGTACCTGTGATTTTATCGTTTGGCTGATATGTTATATTACGCTCACCCAACTCTATGGACCATTTGTCCAATCTCCCGGATATTTCGGGTTTTATACAGGATACCTCATAGGGGAAAGGTCCTTACCACCAATATGGGGTGGTATTGAACATAGTGTCTAAGCTTCCGTGAAACAATAACCAATGCAAAGGCCAATTTTTTGAGGTGAGGGTACCTCATTTCGGCATTGACAAGAGTTTTTCTAATATAATAGATTGGACATTATATACCTTTATCTTCATAGACTAATATTGTGCTTACCGCGACCTCTAATACGACCAAGTTTATTAGGAGGCGTTCATCGGGTTCTACTTTAGAGAGTAGTGGGGGCGAAGACAAATACTCCTTTAGTTCTCTTAGGGCCTCGATGCATTCTGTATTCTATTGGATCTCGTTATCCTTTTTGAGCACATTAAAGAATTTGTGGCATATGTCAGAGGATCTTGAGCTGAACCTCAACAAGGCAGATGATGTGTGGCTATAATTCAAGTTTTTGCACATTATATGCTTTGCGTTTTACATGCTTTAATGTTAATAAACACTTTGTTTGGGCGTAATAAAGGCTATTTTATGTGTAGATGCATCGGAAATGAAAGTAGAGCTAAAGGGATGCTTAAACATCAAAAGTGCGCTCGAGAACGATAAAAAGGAGAAGCCGGGAAAAAGCTAGCTCGACCAGGCTTCATCCAGGTGAGGCAAGATTAAAGCCAGGCCTAACCAGGCTTTATCCAAGTGAGGCCAGCTTAATGCCAGGCCTAGGTTGGTGTTATCCAGGCGAGGCCAGCCTAAAGCCAAGTCCAATCAGAGTTTTGAAGGCTTATATCGTCTCCTGGTCTGACTAGGACTTGGACCACATGTTTAGGTCTTTTCCTACACATATAAATAGACCTAAAAATTCCACTGTTGAGGGGAGAGACCGAGAGGGAGATTTATTTTGGACGCACTTGAGACCTACAGAGGCAAGAACACACTAGGAGCAAGATGGAGAATTCTTCTACGAGTTTTTCAATTCCTTATTCCTAGTTTTATTATTGGTTATGAATCCTAGTATTGTAGTTTTGCATACTATTATTGATAGCTAATTTGTTATCTAGTGTTTTGATGGAACCTATTGGAGGATGATTTTCATGTTACATTAATATAGATTTGCTGTAGTATTTTCTCTTTTTGTTCAACTACATTATTATTGTTGTAGATTGAAGTGCCCTTAATCAACTATGCATGTTTAGTATGAATTACTCAGGAGAGAGTGCATAATTAGGTAGTTTTTGAACATCATCACTCCTAACGTCTATGAGGGATCAATACGGAGGGTTTAAAGGTGGGATTAGGGATAACAAAACCTTAGGTGCAATTGGAGTGAGCCGTGTTGTGCCCCATTTTTCTTGTGAAATCGGGTTTATGATATTCGGGAGGACAACTCATTCCTTTTGGGAATTGGGTATGATTCAAACATTCGCTACCTAATGATTAGGGTGCATTAGGACACCAAGAGAGTTTTGATTTTAGTAACTAGAGATTGGGTAAGGGCTTGAAATTATTCTAACGGGAAGGTATTAGGCACTCGTCTAAATCCACTAGTGTGGTTCCCTTCCAGACTATTATTGTGAATTTATATGCAAATAACACGTAGGCAAATAAAACTTCAAATAAGAGGGGATTTTAACATAATGATATACAAATAAACAAGGTTGGGAAGAACTAGAAGAAAGCTGATTTTTTTCTTAGAGGAAATAGTTTGAAATCTTTAGAAGAAACAAAGAAGCGCAAGAAAGGGGGTCCTAGGTTTATTAATAGTATGGTCACCCCAGACAACATCCGATAATCACTCATCAAAGAGGAGCTATGCGAGACATTATCGCGTGGTCATCATATCCATATCTACCCTTCCCACCCCGTTAAGGTATTAAAATGCGGAATGGTCTCATTTACTTATTGAATTCTATTACCCAACCCAATCCTATCAGTCCCAGAGGCATTTAGGACTTCTAATCCTAAGGGGGAGGGATATTAGGCTTATTTATAGTTTCAAAGGCAAAATTCTAAGGCAACACACAAAACATATATAGCTAGTTGGGAGAAAATACATAACAAGAAAAAGGCTCAGATACACCTCCTTTAAGAAAAGAAGCACATAATTAGCATGACTTACACATACTATTTAGGTTCTGATCAAATACTAAACATGAAAGAACTTAAAGGTTGAGGCAGACTGATTTATTACATAATTTAGATAAGAAGCCCCAATCAGGCATGCTTGTTGGCTGTAGTTAATAGAACAGATTTATATTGTAACTTTACCCTAAGTCTTTCCTAAGTGTTGGACAATGATCCTATAGGCATGGTATATATTGAATTCAGAAAGCAGCGGAACATCAAGGAAAAATAAACTAGACACATACTAGTTAAAAAAAGGGTATTGAGATTATTAAAGGAAAGGCAAGTTTTAATGAAGGTTATAACTTCTACAACTAACAGTACCGTTGTTACTGATTTAGCTCTATACGTGAATGAAGCGGCTCGGATTTGATTAGGAGTTCCTAGAAGCAGGCTTTCTATGTGTTGTTGATTTTAAGCCTTTTGTAGACATGGTAAAAAGGTAGAAGCCTTATAGACATGATATCTAGGTGTTGAATTTTTGTTTAAGACCTATGAACATGATATCTAATTGCAATTGATTGTTTAAGACCTACGACCATGATTTCTAGATGCAAAAATGGATATACAGTATTCAGAAGGACTTATAGGCATATTTTCTATCCATATGCATATGCAGCATTTAGATTTCTAGATACTTATGGACATGATTTCTAGATGAAAATGGATATACATGATTTAGAAGGACCTATAGGCATGATTTCTATATGCATGCAGATTTCAGAATGACTTATAGGCATGGTATCTATGTGAGAATTGGACATACAGAATTCAGAATGACCTATAGGCATGGTATATACCCTTTGCATGCATAGTTACCCACCTTCTCACTAACCATTCCCAAGAATTTATTACAAATTATTACAGCCCAAAATAAAGTAAAAAATACATCATAAAATATAAATAAAAGTACAACCAAAGTAGATCCTAATTCAAACTTCATGTCTGAAATATGAGGTAAACCAACTCGATAAGATCATGATCCAAAGCCTTTGTCCCATTCGAGTATGTCAAAGTTCCCTAAGACCCTCAAAAGGGACTTCGGATAATGCTCACACCCAAATGTATTATCAGATTATTACAAGTGCAGTATTAAAGGGCCAACCCTCAAGTGTCCAAGTTAAGAGGGAACTCAAAGTGTCCCAAGGCAAGGCGCAGAACTTAAATACTAAGAAAGTGTGCAAGTGCAGGATTTAATGATAAAGGGAAAAGGAGGGGAAACAACTACTAATAAACACACATAAGGGTGTTCAGCGGAGTAGGGAGATTGTAAAGAGCCTATTTCTTAGGCAAGGGCAGGCTTTAGGCATGCCTAGCAATGGAAGATGCTAGCATACTCATAAGCCTGCTACAACACACATTATTAGAAGCTAGGATCCCATGGGATCAAGTTTATGTTATGGACAATAATTTGCATATTGTCATGCCTCAAACCATAGCTTAAACACATAGGGGTGCAGGGGTGAAGGGTTGATAATAGAACAGGTAGAAAGAAATCAGTATGCCAGAGTGAGTGATGAACTATACAGAAGCAGTAAGCAGACATGAATATCAAAAGCAGTAAATAAACACATTAGTGAGGTGCTAAAAACTTAAATAAGAACATACCAGTTTCAAAGAAGCAAAATAAAGAAAGTTAGTAGGTCTTGTAAACAGGATATAGTGTAGGAAATAAGAGAGAATACTATTGCGTGTATGTGTAATTTTAGAAAGACTATGAGTGAGGGATGTTTTTTAAGCTAATGATAGAGTCGTGTATTTATAGTGTGAAAAATAGGCAGAAATAAGGTAAGGGAAAAATAATTATGGAATTGGGGTATCAATTAAAATCAATCAATACAAGACTTCTTTTAATTAAGAAATTCATACTCAAATGGTAAAAACTATTTAAGGAAAGAAATGAAATAAACATCTTGTGAAAAGTATGCAATTAGGGGTAAATATATACGAAATTACTTACGGGCAGAACTTTGAAGTACACGATTACATAAATAAAGTAAGAAAAATAAATTACTAGACAGTGAATCGAGGATCAGAGATTATGTTAATCATTAGTCCATGAATGAACCAAGTTTGAAAAGCTGAGGAAAGTTTTTAAGTTAAATCGAGTCACAGGGAAATCAGCAAACAAGGAAAGAAATCAATCAAACCTATACACAAGTAAATCTGAAACTAATAAAAAATTGAAAGCCATTATAGAGGGAAGTTCAGCACATATAAAGAGCACACAAACATTCTAAGCTGAAAGGAAATGTCATATCATTGCAAAATCAGTAGATAATAGACTACAGGGTCATGGTAGTCACATAGGTCAGTAATGTAGAACAGAGATAGTATCAAATATCATACAAAAGGTCCAGTGTTAAAGACCTTAGAAGAGTTTACTAGAGAATCAGAATTGCTTAAAGAAACAGAGGTTGAAACAAAGATTCCAAGACTCAGTTGAGCAACAGATGAAACAAATTCAGAAACTCGAAATAGTTAGGATTTATGAAATAAAACAGTTTCAAAGATGAAGAACAAGTATATCACATAGCCAATGTTCTCAAACTCGAATGAACCCACAAATTAGGGCTTTACCGTCAATCGAGTGCAAATATGAGAGGACAAGTAATCAAGGACAAAGATACTAGTCGAAACAGGTTCAGAGGTCTCAGAAAGGAACTGAGACCTTCAACATGCTCTTTCAGTAGCAGGAACTCATGAGAAGCAAAGTGAAAGAACAGCATGTGAAACACAGTAGAGGAACTCAAAGAAACATAGTAGAAGAACTGTTAAGAAACCTAATGGAAGAAACTAATAAGAATAGTAGGAGAAGAATATTAAGAAGCATATTAGAAGAAAATTAACTAGGACACAGTAGAGAAACATATAAAGAACATAGTAGCCAAGAACATCATTTCATAGACTGCGAATCTTTTATTACGCTCTTCATGGCCCAGGACGCCATTCTAATCGTCCAAAGACAACATTCATTGTCCAATAGGAACTTGCATCACGTTTAATTTGTGCCCAATATATGTTGCATTACCTACTTGCGGGTACACCGGCTAGCAAATAGCCTCTCATCGGGAGCGATCCCGCTCCATCTCCCACAACCCATCAGATTTCAAATACCTCTTGCAACCTAAGTATCGCGTCCATCCTTTTCAAATCTCCATCGGCACATTCCGTCAATGGTTTCTGAACTACATATGGTCAGATTCCTATAAGACCAAGGATCTATAGGCAGCACAAAAACCAAAGCTCGGTCAAAATTATTAAATCGCCGCTTCCGATCAAAATTGGTCATCTTATCTTTACTCGACAACTCTTTCATCCTCCTCGAGTAAAGAAGGGCAGATGTTGATACCCAATTTATTCCTAGGTATTTTTGTATCCAAAATACTTCCAAACTAACATATATGTGTTTATATAAGCACACCCAAGAATTTTGGTACTTTTTTATATTTTAAATTATTTTAAAAAAAATTTAATACCACAATATCCAATAATTTGTTCCCAAAATTATCATTTTTGGTGAACAAATTATTTCATTCTCATATTTATACTAAAATATAATTAAGGCAATTTTTGTATATTTTTATAAATTTATTTGGTATTTTTAAAGCTAAATTGCATGTAATTGTAATTATAGTCTATTTTATGATTAATATCATTTTATAATTATAAAACTAGTTCCAGTATTTTTAAATTAATATTTATATAGTACTTATTTGCTCAGTATTTTTAATTTACTTTTTAAATCATTATTACTATTTTTTATAAAATAAAAAATGGAAAATTAGCAATTTAACACTTAGCACATTTGTGTTTCAATTACATCCCTTTTTCCTGTCAATTCTAGCCCTCAATTTGTCCCAGTTCTGCCCCCAAAAAATGACCCAATTTCTAAAATACCCAACCTTCGACCCAATCTTAAAACCCGCCCGATTTCCCTTTAAATCCAGGCACTTGATCATTTTGATCAACAGTCAATATTTTTTCTTTCCTTTTTAATTCTCTAACCCACCTAAACCTATGTCATTGGAACAAAGACGCCGCCTTTGAATTATCTTCGTCTCTCTCTAAAACCCTAATCGCCTCCCACCTGTTCCAACCTTATTTCCACCGGAATCCACGGCATCTCCGGCCATGGGTGGTCTGTATTCACTCTCTCTCACCATAATGCCTAAGTAACTTGAAGGTTGGAGGCCTGACCTTGATGTTCCTCCTTCAGATCCGTCTCAAATACGTAGATCTATGGTTTTTTCGACCACACTCCGATATATTCAAGCATTACAGACCTGATTCCTGACATGCTCGACTCAGGATCTGATATCTTCCAAGCCTTTCTCGTTTCTAGGGTTTCTCTGAATCCTAACCTATTCGAGGTTATTTCTTTGTTTGTTTGCCTAATCTATGCTGAATCTATGCACTACTTGACATTTTAAGGATCTTCCCCAAAAGTTTTTTTTCAAAATCGCTTCTCTTCGTTTTTAAGGATTCTGAAAGGATTTATTTTGAAAGAAAATCTTTCTGATCATTCTTCTTCTTTGCTTTATGTGTGTTTGCATATACCCTGTTTGTGTGATTTCTTTTATTATCGCATGTGTTGCCTTCCACTTTTTCTTTCCTGTTGTGCATGTTATTCCTGTTAATCCTTGCTTAATTTTCTTTATTCTTTTACTATTTGTGTTTACCGTTAAGATTATTTGATTTTGTTTACTGGACTCTGTTCATCTTCTTACATGCTTCATCTGCTTGAGTTCACATTTGTATTATCTCATTCTTCTGAGCTTGTCTAGTTTCCAAGTTTTCTCAAATATGTTCTTCATGATTTTTCCTCTGTTGTTCAAACAAGCTATCATATCAGTTTTGTTGAAACCCTAAAATGAATGGCTTGCTTTCCCACTTCTATGTTTGATTCAATTTTGAAATCCTAGTATTTGTGGGTTTCCTTTAACGAGGTGAACTCTTGTTCGAGTTAAGGCCTCACTGTGGGACCCTGAACTCTCAAACTCACTATGAGTCTGCAAATTGAACCTGTATCTCTTTGCTTATGATTCTGAATTTCTCTTCTATTAAACTTTGTTCTAAATAATTTTACTTTCTCTTCTTGATTCACATGTTTGTGTGTTTTATATGTGACAACTCTTCTTTCAAACGGTTTTGACAACAAATTGATTGATTCTGAATTCCTTTGATGGGGTTTTGACTAATTTCCACTGATTTTCTTTCGATTGAACCTCCTCTACCTTTCTTGACTGGGTTCATTCAAATCAAGCTTATAATTTTGGTTTCATGACTGTTTAATTTATTCCTTTACCATATTTGGCACAAACCATGTACTATTGATTTTTTTCCTTAAATAACTCTTATGTACTTACCCTTTTTGTGCAACTTTGAAAGGTTTTTATTAAATTTTCTTTCCTTAACTTATTTTCACCCGTTAACATCAGAATCCCTTAAACCAAGGGAGTCTGATTTCAATGACTTCTTCTTACCTTCTTTATTTGTTTCTCTGCACTATAAAAGGGGATGCCTTTATACACTTTCAACATACGATCAATTTGAATACTTTCAAAAAACATGACATCCAACTGAATACTTTCAAAGACACTTAGAATTCAATACTTTTCACGAGCACTCGAGTTTTTCTCTGAACTCACTCACAAACATAAAGTGTTCTCTCTAATTGTGGCTTGTTTGCGAGAATCATGCTTTCTTTCTTCGTCTCTTTCTAAAACTGGTATGTTCTTTATTTAAGCTTTTGCCTCACCCCCTATGTGTTTCTTCTATAAGTCATCCATTGGTTGGCTTACTATTTATATGGTGTAATTTTCTGCAAGCTTTGCCTCTTTCTTTGTTGTTGTCCTTATATGAATCCCTACCACTAATTCCCTTTGTATGGCTGAGCTATGGTTCAAAAATATGGCAATACCTGAAATTATTGTCCATGGATATGAACTGGAAACTCTGAGTCATAAGGTCTTTCAGTTCTTATTCCTATTCCCTTTACATGTGTGCTGAGTTAAGGCTTTGGTCTGGCAGTGTCCTAATCACTGCCCAGGCCATGGTCCGACCTTCAATGGGTCCTTTCTCTTACTTGTTTGGCTGGTAGACTGGTCAGCGGTGTGCCAGCCTATTATATGGCTGGTCATGACCACAGCCTACCTTGGCACTCCCTAATCCCCTCTATTGCACTTGCACTTTTTCCTAGAATCTAAGTCCCCCCCCCCTGTTAGCCTTGCCTTGAGACCTATGAGCTCCCTTTGAACTTGGACACTTGAGGGATGGCTCTTCCACACTGTACTTTGATTTAGTTCTAATTGATATCTGGGGTGTAATAACTGCCTGGAGTTCCTGAAACTCCTTGGAAATTTGAAACACCCTAGATAAGAGAAGTCTTTGGAAATCTTGGTACCGGAAGTGGTTCATCTCATAGTGTTAGACACTAAGTCTGAATTAGCCTTCTCAGATGTAGCTGTAACTTCTTATGTATTTTTAACTTTTAGCTTGATTTATTGGGCAGTAGTAATTTGTAATAAACTCATGAGGATTTAGTAAAGAAAGGGAGGGGGTTTAATATTATGCACAAGGGTAGATACCATGCCTATAGGGATTAATTTTTTTCTACAAATACACATATAGATATTATGTCTATAGGCTCTTGCATTTCTGCATATATAAATGTCATCAGGCAAACCGTTTGTAGGTTTAATAATAAAGTTGCATATAGACGTCATGTACATAGGACTTCTATTAACGTCTGAAAGGTGTTAAAATCAGTAAACGTATAGAAAGCATGCCTATAGGAAATCTCGAATTTGAACATCCTCATTCATTTAAAATAGTATCATGCTAGAACTCATATTTATTTTACTAAAACTGGTAATCTTCTTTTCTGAAACCCGTTAAAACTGGTAAACCTTTTCCATAATCAGTCTGTATTTTTTTTAAACTCATAAGCTTTTTAATTAGTCTGCATCTTTTCTGAAACTCGTTTCTTTCTGTTAAAACTGGTAAACTTTTCTACAATCAGTTTGCATCTTTTCTAAAATTTGTTTCTTTTTGTTAAAACTAGTAACTCTTTTCTATAATCAGTTTTCATCTTTTCTCTGAAATCGGTAGACCCCCTGCCTAGTCTTATTCAACACATAGACAAAAAGTTGGCTAATTAATCATTGGGTCAATCTTAGACAACTGCATCTGAGAAGACCTAATGCGGACTTCTTGTCTAAAAATTGTGTTGAACCAGTTCGCTTATCGATTTAATTTAAATTCAGACCAAACCAGTACGTGCAAGACATGCTAAACTACACGCTTTTATTTAATTTAAGGAAGCTTACTTGAGCCTTATTTGTTTATTTGATTTCCCATATTTGTTTTGCATGTTTTGAATGTCTCCTTAGTTTTTTGTCCTTTGAAAACTCTCAAAAGATCCCAAACTCCTTTTCCCTTTAGGATTAGTAGTCCTAAATGTCTCTAGGACTGATAGGATTAGGACGGGTACTAGCATGCAGTAAGTAATGACACATTATGCGCTTTAATACCTTAACGGGGTGGGAAGGGTAGAATATGAATATGATGACCGGTGCGCTAATATCACGTGCGACCCCTCTTTTGAGGAGTGTACGCCGGGTTTGCATTGATGTGATCCATATTATTTGCAAACATAGGACCCCCTTTCCCTTCTACTTGTTACTCTTCTTTTAACTTGTTCAAAACTACCTTTCTAAACTTTCTATTCCTTTTATTAAACTTGCTTGTAATATTATGTGAAACTCCTTCTATTTGAGACTCCTATTTGCTTCCTTATTATTTAAAGTCACAATTGTAGTATGGCCGGGAACCACACTAGTGGATCTTGAGGGGTGCCTAACACCTTCCCCTCGAGATAATTTCTAGCCCTTACCTAAACTCTGGTTTCTTCATCTCAAATTCTTCTTAAAAAGTGTACTAATGCACTATAATTATTAGGTGGTGACTCTCCAAGCTCCAAAAAACGCAATTCTCGAAAGTGAATAGAGTTTTCCTCCTAAATGTTGTATACCCGACCTTGAACGATTTTCACGAGAAAATTGGGGCGTCAATAGTGGACCTCCAAAAATCATCGAAGGCTTCACATTGATTTCTCCATCTTTTATCTCATGTAGTCCCTTACCAAGCTTCTTGAATGTTACCAGTGGACAAATGTTAAGACTGGAACCTTTATCAATCTGGTGATGAAATAATTTCGCATCGCACGATGATGTGCAGTCCTTGATTGTGACTCAACCCTTCTGGTGGCAGCTCTTCTTCATTAAAAGTGATCCTATGACTTTCCAATACCTGCCCTACCATGTCAGCCATCTCTCTTTCGGTGATGTATCTTGGTACATATGCCTCACTCAGCACCCTTAACAAGGCATTATTGTATGCACCGGAATTTTGTAGCAAAGCTAAGATAGAAATTTATGCTGGCGTTTTGTTCAGCTGATTAATGATCGAGTATTTCTTGGCTTGTATCTTTCTCCAAAGATCATCAGGCCCAGTTTCAGTGATGGTTGACCGACCAGAGGCCTGCTTGCTTGACTCAGCCAAATATTCCGGGGTATAAACCCTACCTGCTCTCGTCATACCCCATGCCACAACGAATTCCCCGAACTTTACCTTTCCTTTTCTTCTTACCTTGGCTATGTAGTCCCAAAGTATGGCCTTTGTATGGAATGGTGTTACAACTAACATTGCTACTGGAATTGGCGTGGCTATCTTCACTCTAAACGGAGCATGCACCTCAAGTGGTAAAACTGGAACTTCGAAGGTATAGGTGCATTTGCTGGTGACATAGATTTGACCTCAATCGATGCTGGAGTTTTTGCAGAGAACGGTGCTTCCAACTCAAGTGGCATGGACATATTTACCTCAGCATCCCCTACAATCGGATTAAGGGTGACTATTGGCTTCGTTGTATTGTCGCCTTCTGTTATCAAACCGATCGGTCCCTTGGGGTCCCAATCATCCTCTTTTTTAATCATATGAATGCCTCCACCTTATGGTTTGGTAGAGAGTTATTGCAGACAGTCGGAGCAGGCTCCTTTTCCACAATAATCTTATTATCAATCAAAGTCTGGATCTTATCTCTCATAGAGCGGCATTCATCAATGGTGTGCCCTTTCATGCCGGAATAATATGCACAGAATTTGTTTTGGGTTAACCCATTCCGAAGGGTTATTAGGCTTTACGACATTGATAGAGGTGACATAACGAAAAACTTTGAGTCTCTCATGCAGTTGGTCAATAGGTTCGGTAATGGCGGTATACTGTTTAGGAGGTCTGTGGTCAAAATTTGGTTGTGGTCTAGGAAAGTTTTGACGTATAGGAGGCGATGATAGTAGGATGGTTGAGCATTGTAGGCTTGGTAGACATGTGTAGGTTGGGAATATCTGGGTGAAGTAGGTTGATATGCGGGAGGTGGGGGTGATTGATAAGTAGGTGGTGGAGTTTGGTAGGGGGTGAGGGTGCTTGGTAGACGGAATAGGCTGATACGTGAGTGGAGGCATTGGATAGGTTTGGTATTTGATAGGGGACTTGGTTCTTTGTGAAACCATTATGGCACCTACGTCCCTTATTATTGACGTACCACCAGACTGTAAGGCCTTATTGGTAGCTTTCAAGGCTTCAAAGTTTGTAACTATACCATTTTTGATGCCTTCTTCGATCCTTTCTCCCAACTTGATGATGTCAGAAAATATATGGTTCTCGATCAGCATTACCCTTTCATAATACTACGGGTCCTGAGCCTGGACAAAAGACTTATTCATTTGTTTCTCCTCTAAAGCAGGTCTGACCTTAGCAACTTCAGATCTCCAGCGAGTAGCATACTCGCGGAATATTTCTGTGGGATTCTTCTTTAGGTTCCGAATGTAGAACACATCGGGTGCATATTCTGTGTAGAACCTGAACATATCCATAAAGTCGAATGCCATGTTTACCCAGATCGACCATTTCTTCGGGTCTTGGATAATGTACCAAGACAGAGCATCCTTTTTCAGGCTCCTCATGAAAAGTTCCATGCGAATCCTCTCGTGTTTTCCTACTCCGGCCAGCTTGTCGCAGTATGTTCTCAAATGTACTCTTGGATCCCCTATACCATCAAACATCTCAAACTTTGGAGGTTTGTACCATTCAGGAAGTTCAACATCGGGTTGAATGCAAAGGTCTTCGTAGTTCAGTCCTTCAATCCCCTTGCTTTCTTCGACACCCTGAATTCGGCTAGTCAATTTCTTAAGCTCTTCGGCAAGTTCCTGATGAGTGAATCTTTATCATCATACTCGTGTGTGCTTGAGATGGGTTGGGTGGAGTGTGGCATATATTCCACGTAGATGGGGGTGTTATGGTGAGTGAGGAAATGGGAATTTGTGGAGTTCAAGGGCTCCGAGATGAGCAGTGGAGTATTGTTGGAAGTATAGCTGGTATTGCAGTGGTGGTGAGGAATGGGATGGTTTTATGGCTTTGGGATATTTTGTGGAGGTGCTGGGTTCTGAGTGTTTGGGAAATTAACGTCTGGAGGGGTGAGGGAAAATGACAAATTTGCAAGATTCCAAACCTGATCAAGTTCCTCCTAGAATTTCAATAGCTTTTGCTGGAGTTGGGATGCACTTTCTTTGGAAACCCGAGTACCATGAGTGACATCTATCCGTTTAGTTGAGTTTTCCTTTCTGGTGTTGTTCGAATCTTCCATCTTTCCTTTTCTTTTTCTTTTGACAAGACTAAGAGAAGGAGTGGGTGGAGGGCCCCTGGATCTCGTGGGATTCTAGAGTGCACGAACTAACCTTTGGGGAGGGGAATAAAAAAAGCAAAAACAAAAGGTAACAGGTTAGTGCGGATTATGAGAAAATGTTGCGATATTTAAATGCATAGTGCAAGAATGTAGCTCGTGTCCTAATTTAGGAACCTTTTTGTACCCGAGGTAGGCTTAGTGACAAATTGATTTTGAGAACTTAGAATACTAAATGCCTCATTTAATTGATAAAAAGTAGACGAATCCCAAAATGAAAATAAATAACATGAAATAAAATATCACTAGTGCCCATTGGCCTTATTACATTTCTCAAATCAAAAAGAAAAACTCCTATCTATTTGGTCCCAGAAAAACCTTCCACAGACTCTGCATCTTTGGCTCTATCGAACAGCTTCACTAACTTGTAAAGTCCCAGCAACAGGTAGGCTCTGGCTAGGTGTCCGCCCTCGTTTCCTTCACATTCTAGCAATCCTCGGTTCTTTTGAGAAATTTTCTTTCCATCTCCTCTAAGCCCCCGCTCCATGTATCCAAGTCGCTTGTTGGCACTGACAGCCATGTCTTTCCATTCTTCAATCAGCTTTTGGTTGGCTTCTTGTATCTCGCGATGCTTTCACATTCCCAAATCCTCTTGCGTAGTTGATTGTATTTGACATGTGCTTCAACCATTTCATCTATGATCCTCTGACCTAGAACAAACCCAGGTTGACCCACACCAGTATGATTATCCTCCAGCCAGCATGAATAGTATGGAGTACAACCAGCATGGTATCTGTCTGGCTTGATGGTATCCCTTCCCATGATGATCTTGCACTGCCACATATGCTGAGCTTGGCACTTGTAAGGGCTATCATCATCCTGAAATTCATCCCAAAAGTGACTCATCTTGTCTACCCTTGGTATAACCTGCTTCCTACCAGCCTACCTCATAACTCGAAGAGGGACATGAGGGTAGGTTCTTTTCAGACCTATCAGTATAAGAAATAGTGCATCCCTGGATCAGGCGATGAATTCCTCAGTAGGGAACCACTCAAACATCCATTACTTGATCCTCAGTTAGATTTTCAAGCAGCTCTAACCACCCATTGGCATCTTCCGTCTGGGCAAACATGTTGGGCATGTAGTTCATTCGTCTTGGATGATGGAAGGCTATATGATCATCCCAATCCCTTCGCTGAATCTCTTATCGATATTCACCCTTTTGGAGATATCCCATGAGCCAGAGCTGGAGTAGCAAATTGCAGCCTTTGAAGTGTTTGGCTCCTTGTTGACGCTTCTCCAAGGCTCAGTATATTTCTGCAATGACCATGGGCATTATGTTGAATAGTTGCCTACCAATCCCCTCCATTAAAGTTTTGGTGACCATAACTAGCGTGGTGTGGATCTTTGCTTTCTTCATCGGGAATACTATCATCCCCAGGAAGCAAAATATGAAAACAAAGATCCTTCGGTGAATATGCTCAATTATGTGAGGGCGAACTCGTCAGGATAAGTACGACATGATTTTATTTGACCATACAAATAATCAAATGGAATATATGACTCTTTCAAGCATGTCAAGTTTGGATTCTTCTTTAGACCCATCATTATGAAGAAACCTCTACCCTTGCGGTTTTCCAGCATTAACAAACCCGGAGTTTCCCATAGTATACCATCAAACCCTCCTATTTCTTCTAGCAAGGGAATCATTACAGTATCCCCAAAGCGGAACACAAACCTGCCACAATTTCATAACAGAGTAGTAGTTTCTATGATCTTGCTGTTGGGTTGGATTTTTAGGAGGGAGGGTAGGTTTCCTAGGTATTTCCAGACAAGAGTCTGATTACTAGAATGAAGATCCTCCCACTAGCCTAGCAAATTTGGTTGGATGTTGGTAACTATGCTGAATCTGGGGACTTCGTGCCACATATTTCTGCAAGACAAAAGGGTTAGGCCCTTACCCCATCGGACTCGATTATTTAAATATCAATAATTGGCATAAAAGCATTTAGTTCTCCAAATAAATGCACAGAATGTGATAGTGTCCGTTTGGGTTATAGGGAAACCCAGTGGACTTTGGAGAAGGCTATCTTAAAGAATCATTATGCGGAAAACATAACTGACTCGGATAAGTTTGACCATGATGCATGCACAATTAAACATAATAAGGTTTGTATGGGGTTTTAGACAGGTACCCTAGAGCGGACAACTCAAGGGGGAAAGGCACGAAACCGTCAACTACACCATTGATTGACTGATTTTACCGCAAATATGCTTTTTCAGATTTAAGGGGTGATAATATCGAAAGAGAGCAACCACTCATTATAAGAGTTGAAATGGTATTTCATTTGGCACAAGTGGAATATTATGTTTGACCATGATTATGCAAAAATTAATGGCATGTTGCCAAGTATTTGCACGTTAAGAAAGTAGTAAATACAATAGTTCTTAATAATTTAAACAGTAACAAGGGAAAGTAGTAAAGGAAAGAAATAAAGGAAAGAAACAAAAAGAAAAGTCAGTTTTGCAGTTGAAAAAGGGAATTGAATGCTTAAAGGTATTAATCAAATAAAGGCATATAAAAAAAAATGTCAAGTCACACTAATAGACTGAAATGGTAAAATCCTAAAAGATCCCACACAGAGTCACCATAATGTCGCACCCCCTTTTTCTCGCGAAATCAGGCTTATGACATTTGGGAGGACAACTCATTCCTTTTGGGACATGGGTTTGATTCGAAGAGACGCCACCTAATGATTAGGGTGCATTAGGACACCAAGAGAGTTTTGATTTGAGTCACCATAGATTGGGTAAGGGCTTGAAATTATTCTAAGGAAAAGGTATTAGGCACCCCTCAAAATCCACTAGTGTGGTTCCCGGCCAGACTATTATTGTGAATTTAGATGCAAATAATATGAAGGCAAATAAAACTTCAAATAAGAGGGGATTTGCACATAATGGTTTACAAATAAACAAGGTTGGAGAGAAGTAGAAGAAAGCTAATTTTTTTCTTAAAGGAAATAGTTTGAAATCTTTAGAAGAAACAAAGAAGGGAAGGAAAATAGGTCCTAGGCTTATTAATAATATGGATCACCCCACACTACATCTAGTAATCACTCCTTAAATAGGGGATATGCGAGACATTATCGCGTGGTCATCATATCAATATCTACACTTTCCACCTCGTTAAGGTATTAAAGCGCGGAATGACTTCCTTTGCTTATTGTATACTATTACTCGGCTTAATCCTATCAGTTCCGGAGGCATTTAGGACTACTAATCCTAAGGGGGGGATATTAGCTTATTTGTAGTTTCCAAGGCAAAATTCTAAGGGGACACACAAAAAATGTATAGCAAGTTGGGGGAAAACACATAATGGGCAAAAGGCTCAAATATACCTCATTTAAGTAAAGAAGCACGTAATTAGCATGATTTACGCATACTGTTTAGGGTCTGATTAAATACTAAACATGAAAGAACTTAAAGGTTGAGGCAGACTGATGTATTATATAATTCAGATAAGAAGACTCAATCAGGCATGCACCCTGGTTGTAGTTAATATAAGAGATTCAGTTTGTAAACTTTACCCTAAGGCTTGCCTAAGTGTTGGACAAGGATCCTATTTGCATGGTATCTATTGAATTCAGAAAGAAGCGGAACAACAAGGTTAAAAAAATAAACTGGACACGTACTGGTTAAAAAGGGGTAATCAGATAATTAAAGGAAAGGCATGTTTTAACGAATGTTATAAGTTCTATAACTAACAGATACTGTTGTTACTGATTTTAGCTCTATACGTGAATGAAGTGGCTCAGATTCGATTTAGGAGTTCCTATAGGCATGCTTTCTATGCATTGTTGATTTTAAGCCTTTTGTAGACATGGTAAAAATGCAGAAGCCTTATACACATGATATCTAGGTGTTGAATTTTTGTTTAAGACCTATGAATATGATATCTAATTGCCATTGATTGTTTAAGACCTACGAACATGATTTCTAGATGCAAAATGGATATACAGGATTCAGAAGGACCTATAGGCATGTTTTCTACATGCATATGCAGAATTCAGATTTCCCGATACTTGTGGACATGATTTCTAGATGAAAAATGGATATACAGGATTCAGAAGGACCTATTGGCATGATTTCTAAATGCATGCAAATTTCAGAATGACTTATAGGCATGGTATCTATGTGAGAATTGGACATGCAGAATTCATAATGACTTATAGGCATGGTATCTACCCTTTGCATACATCTCTCCATTTTTACTAACCATTCCCAAGAGTTTATTACAAATTATTACAGCACGGAATGAAGTGAAAAATACATCATAAAATATAAATAAAAGTACAACCAAAGGAGAGACTGATTCAGACTTCATGTTTGAAATATGAGGTAAACCAACTCCATAAGATCATGATTCAAAGCCTTTCTCCCATTCGAGTGTGTCAACCTTCCCTAAGAGCCTTAAAGGGGACATCGATCGATGCTCACACCCAAATGTATTATCATATTAGGACAAGTGCAGTGTGGACAGGCCAGCCCTCAAGTGTCCAAGTTCAGAGGGAAATCAAAGGGTCCCAAGGCAAGGCTCACAAGAGGGGGGCCGAACATAAAGACTAAGAAAGTATGCAAGTGTAGAATAGAATGCTAAAGGCAAAAGAAGGGGAAAAAAGCTACCAATAAAAACACAGCGTTCAGGGAAGTGGGGAGATTATAAAGAGATTATTCCTTAGGCAAGGGCAAACTTTAGACATGCCCAGTAATGGAAGATTCTAGCACACCCATAAGTCTGCTGCAACACATATTATTAGAAGCTAGGATCCTAGGGGATCAAGTTTAAGTCATGGACAATAATTGGCATATTGTCATGCCCAAAATCCATAGCTTAAACACATAGGGGTGCAGGATTCATAATAGAACAGGCAGAAGGAAATCAGTATTCCACAGTGAGTGTTGAACTATACAGAAGCAGTAAGCAGATAGAATATCAAAAGCGGTAAATAAACACATTGTTGAGGTGCTAAAAACCTTTAATCAGAACATACCAGTTTCAAAGAAGCAAAATAAAGAAAGGAAGTAGGTCTTGTAAACGGGCCATTGTGCAGGAAATAAGAGAGAATACTAATGCATGTAAGTGTAATTTCAGAAAGACTATGAGTGAGGGATGTTTTTTGTGCTAATGAAAGAGTTGTGTATTTATAGTGTGAAAAACGTGTAGAAATAAGGTAACGGAAAAATAATTATGAAACTAGGGTATCAATTAAAATCAATCAGTACATGACTTCCTTTAATTAAGGAATTCACACTCAAACGGTAAAAACTATTTAAGGAAATACATCAAATAAACATCTTGTACAAAGTATGCAACTATGGCTAAATACATAAGAAATTACTTAAGGGCAGAACTTTGAAGTACACGTTACATAAATAAAGTAAGAAAACCAATTAGAAGACAATGAATCAATGATCAGAGATTATGTAATCACTGGTCCATGAATGAACCAAGTCAGGAAAGATGAGGAAAGTTTTTTACTTAAATCGAGTCACAGGGAAATCAGCCAACAAGGAAAGAAATTCATCAAGCCTATACATAAGGAAGTCAAAAACTAATAAAAAATTGGAAGTCATTTTAGAGAGAAGTTTAGCACATATAAAGAGCACACAAACATGCTAAGTTGAAAGAAAATATCATGTCATTGCAAAATCAGTAGATAATAGACTACAGGATCATGATAGTCACCCAGGTTAGCAATGTAGAAAAAGATAGTATCAAATAGCATAAAAAAGTTCCAGTGTAAAATAATTTAGAAGAGTTTAGTGGAGAATCTTAATTGCTTAAAGAAACAGAGGTTGAAACAAAGATTTCAAGATTCAGTTGAGCAACAGATGAAACAAATTCTGAAACTCGAAATAGTTAGGGTTTCTAAAATCAGACAGTTTCAAAGATGAAGAACAATCATATCACATAGCCAATGTTCCCAAACATGGATGAACCCCCAAATTCTAGGGTTTTACCATCAATCGAGTGCGGAGATAAGAGGGAAAGTAATCAAGGAAAAAGATACTAGTTAAAACCGGTTCAGAGGTCTCAGAAAGGAATTGAGACCTTCAACATGCTCTTCCAGTAGCAGGAACTCATGAGAAGCATAGTAAAAAAACAGCATATGAAACACAGTAGAGGAACTCAAATAAACATAGTAAAAGAGCTGATAAGAAACCCAATGGAAGAAACTTATAAGAATAGTAGGAGAAGTATATTAAACGGATTAGAAGAAACTTAACTAGAACACAATAGAGAAACATATAAAGAATATAGTAGAGAAACATATAAATATCACAAAAAAACACTAAATCGAAAAAATATAAAGGTTTTGAAAGCATAACTTTTGAAATAAATATCCAAAAATCATTTAAAATTTCATGGAAAACACGGATCCAGAATATTTCTAAAGAAAAATAAAAGAACCTCAAAAGCTAGGGTTTCAGAGGAACCCAAACTGTGAGAAAGGCTTGGATAGTTGTTGATCTAAGCAGGGGGGGTCGAAGCCAGAATCGAAACATACATGGCTTGCTGGAGCAAGGTCGGAGATGGCCATAAAACTTGAATCAATGAGGTCTGGATGAATCTTCTTCGTGGTCAGACCATGAAACCTCATCAACCAAACGTGTATGCACCATGAAGGCTGGTAGGTGGTATGACCACCATACATTCAGGCCAGGAGGTGGCCAGAGAAGGTGAGTGAAACTCATCGGAGCGGAGGGGAAGGGGTAAGGTTACAGAGAGAACCAGAGATAGAGAGATAGAGACGAGTAAGAAAATGAGAGGGGTCTTGGGGGTCGTTTGGTTTAATTTGGTAAGGGTGGATCTAGATCGTTGACAAAAATTGACCAACGGCCAGGATATAATCTGGGTTGGGACGGGTTGATTTAGGATTGGGCTTGGGTATTTGGGTTGGGTATTGGGTTTAATTAGGCTAAATTGAAAGGTCAAATCTAGCTATAAGTTAAATAGACCTTTTTCCCATTTATTTTATAAAAAATAGTAAATAAATTTTTGAAAACTGAGTGAAAGCACTAAAATGATTTATAATATATAATTATCAATTTAAAAATATAAAATCCAATTTTATAAATATGAGACAAACTTAAGCCTAAAAGCTAATATTGCAATTATGCAATTTTATCCTTAAAATACTAAAGTAAATTTTTAAAAATTTGTAAAGAAATATTTTAGCAATATTTTAGTATAAATATGAGAATTCAATAAACAAATCACCAAAAATGATAATTTTGGTGACAATTATTGGGTTTTTTCTTGATACAATAGGGTAGTAAATTGATTTTAGTATAAATTGATTTTCTCGAATAGCCTTAGTATTTTGAAGGCTTCTTTTAGGTGGTCGCCCCTGCGTTCTTAAAGCCAAGTGGCATGACTCGATAATAGTATGTTCCTTGATGGGTGATGAAAGTAGTCTTCTCCTTCTCTTTTTCCTCCATGAGGATTTGTTTGTAACATGAGTAGGCATTGAAGAAGCTTAACAACTCGTGCCCTGATGTTGCGTCAATGAGCTAATCGGTCTGAGGCAAGGGAAAGGAGTCTTTCGGGTAGGCCTTGTTTAGGTCCATGAAATCCATGTACATTTGCCATTTCCTTTTTTTTACAATGACTAAATTGGCGACCCATTGAGGGTACTTTGATTCTCGGATGGAGTCATTAGCGAGCAGTTTATCCACTTCTTCATTGGCAGCCTCGTTGATTGCAGTATTGAATTTTCTTCTTAGATGTCGTACTGGGGTAGAAGGGATCGACGTTCAACTTGTGTGTGGCAAGGTCTTTTGGGATACCTGCCATATCTGCATGGGAAAAAGAGAATAGATCAGCATTATTGAAAAAACTTATGAAATTTACCAAGCACGGAGAGCTTATGGCCTATATAATCCTTTTTGTGTTGTTGATACTATATAATTGGATGGGATCAAGATCTTCTATCATTGATCTCGCGGCTCCCACGACGTAGGATTCCTTGATAATGTCTTTTTGATTGTTGAGTTCGGACCCCGACTTTGATAATTGCTATGCTTCTAAGTTTGTCTCTTTTAGTTGTTGAGTGAATGCACAATCTTGGCCGAGGCAATAGTATTCTTGGGATATGCGTTGTTCACCTCAAATGCTGAATATCCCCCACGAAATAGGGAATTGATTACCCAATACAAGCTGGACGGGTGGCCCTCATGGTGTGTATCCATGGTCGTTCGATGATTGCAATGTAAGTTGTGTCCTGATTCATGACATGGAATGATGTTTCTAGGGTGACAACCCGGCTAGAACGAGCAATGTTATTTCTCCTCAGATTCGCTCGACTGCATTGTTAAAACTCGTTAGTTTTATACAGTGTGGTACTATCTTGTCCTCAAGTCGCATTTTTGCAAGAACTCGAGGATGAACAATACACGCGCCGCTTCCGTTGTCTACTATTTTTTTACATTAGTATCATAAAGTAAGGACAAGAGCATCATTGTGAGGAAAAATCAAATTGTTAGTATCTGACTTCGATGATACTTTCTCTGAGGCCATCATGTCGTTCGTGGGTGATTGAACGCTTTAGTTTGTGTGTGGTGGTAACTTTATGTGCTTGATTGCTACTTTGTCTCCTCCACCGATGATTATTTGAATGGTGAAGGCAGGGGAGGGCAGCTTTGGTGGTCCTGCATGTTTCTCTCTTCCACGGCTAAAATCGGCTCTTCCTTCATCGCTCATTAGCTTCTTTAGGTGCCCATGGTGGAGCATGTTCTCTACCTCTTTCCATAGGGCTATGTAGTCCTCAGTTTTATGACCTCTCTCCTAATGAAATTCACAAAGGATGTTCGACTTTCAGGTACTTGGGTCGGATTTTATCTTCTGCGGCCACTTTACCTTCGGGCCAAGCTTATCTCTGAAGGGGAAACACAAAATTTTGAGGAAATAAGAGCAGAGGCATACATCTTTCTCTCCATTGATCCCCTTTTTGCGGCCTGGACGGTCCTTCCGCATGGAGAGGAGATGGTGAGATGGCTATTCTAACATAATGTTGATGCATGTATCGGTTGAGGTGGGTTCCTGACTAATCCCTTCGATCGTCACTACGCCGTTCTTTCCTCAGCTCTGTTTGAACTGATGTTAACCATTGTATCGGACCGTTAAGGCCGTCTTCGTACGCTCTCACCTCGGTGCAGTAGGCATTGTGAATTTCTTCCCAAGTGGTGGGAGAGTATTTCATGAGACTGCTTAATAGTTTTCTTGTCGCTCTTGACCCATTCACCGTTCTGGAAAACTGCCACTGCTATCCCTTCCGATACATTTGGTAAGCATATTCTTATCCTGTTACGCCAAGCTAAAAAGTCCATGAGTCCCTCTCGGGCGATTCCTAACGACAAATATATCATTTACTCTTGCTTCCGCTTTCTTAGCCCTTGCGTGGGTACTGACAAACTTTTCAGCCATTTCCTCAAATGTTGTTAAATATCGTGCTAGTAATTGTAAGTACCAACTTAAGTCTCCCATGGTTACTGTCTCATCGAACTTTTTCAGTTTCACTGACGGTACATGCTTTGAGAGGTCGTTACCCTTTACTGTTGTGATGTAGTGAAATATGATATTCGCGATCCGTCATGCCGTCATATATCTTCAAGTATGGTGGCATCTTGAAGGTTTTGGGTATGGCATGTGGGGCTGCCTCCTCATTATATGGTTGTTCGACGAATCAGCCGACGTCCCATTTTGGTAGCAGTTTTGGGGCACTTGATATTTTTTGACCATTTCTTGATGTTCCCTCATCTGGTCGTGAAGCTCCTTGTTCTCGTTGTTTATTTCTTCCATTTTCTTCAGAATGGCATCAAGTGCACCATTACATGCATCAACAACGATGTGAGTGCTACATGTTGGAGGAACGGGTTGCTCGTCGGCGATTATTGTGGTATCTGTCTGTATGACGTCTCTATTTACCCGCTGAGTGGGTTTGTCGAGTATGTTATTTAGAGTGATGGTCAGCCATTCTTACAGTAATTTCTTCACGGATGGTGGTGTTTTCTCAGTTGTGGACGTGGAAGCTCTCCTTTCGCACGAAGCGGTTACACTTCCCTGAGGGGAAGACGAATCACTCCGTTTGAGTGTAGCACTCGACATCTCCTTCTCCTTGTCTCCTTTGTCATCCTCGTTAATGGTGTTTAAGATGTTAGTACTAACACTCATATTGCCTTCTGTCTTTCATCTCCTTTCCCTGCCATTGTTAGTTTGTGCAGCCAAGAAAATGGTAGTTGTCCTTTATGATCTAGAAAAAGCTAAAAAATTTAACTAAAAACCTCCCCACAGACGATGCCAAATTGTTTGGCCAAAAAAGTGTTAAGCCTTTTTGTTAAACTAATTAATGATGAAATGAAGGATGAATCTTAGTTAAAAATAATAAATTCTATATCAAATATTGTAGGAAATATGTGAGATGAATGACTTTGCTAGCATCAAATAACACGTTTGTACTCAAAGAATACCAATAAATATAATAACATGAACATGTAGTCAATGTAGATAATGATAATAAATATAATAAGAAAGAATCTACCACCCAATAATTATATTATTTGGATGGTTCTTTCTCCTTACAGCATCATGGAAAGAAGAGAAGTGAAGATTGTGATGGAATCTTTGGATCTTGTGAACAAAGATTAAATAGCATGCACTTGAATAAGATAATCAATGAACAAGACAACTTTTGTATATTCTCCCAACTCAACCTTTTACAATGTGTTTTCATCAGAAAGTGAAGATCCTTCTTTTGTTCTTTTTCTCTTTCTATTTATAAGGGGTATTTCCAAGAAACCTTATTAAGTACAAAATAAATTCCTTAGGCCTATTTCTAATCTATCTTTCTGTTATCTCTTTATTCCAGCTATTCGTCCCTGATCGAAATCGTCCTCGATCTTGTTAACCTATTGTTACCAGGTCACCAAATTTTGACTAATACAGTATTTTTCCTTCAATAAAAAGAAAATATTATAAGTAAATTGTCTAATTCATATAGTTTGAATTTTAATATCCTAAATATTAGGACTTACTATATAATATTTCATGTAAGGAAGTTATAATAACCAAAGTATTAGTTGAACTTAAAGTCCTAAATCTTAAGAAAAATAATTAAATGACAATTTTTTCTAATATGAAATCATTTTTCAATAATATTAGGGTTCGTATCCCCAACGCGGAAGCGATTGTTGGTCTATACAATATGCGCATTTCGATAAAAATATATGTTTAAAAATAATACAACTAATATTAAAAACATATACTTGAGATAATTGACAGACCTTTTTTAACTATGGATTGAGAAATTACAATGTGATGCATGATATATCTATAAATTCTCGTTTAGTGAAACTAGGTTAAACCAAATCTACGTTTGCTTCGAAGCATTTGCATCTATACCTGTTTTTTATGTTACATATTAACTTGTGCCCGCTTTACAAAAAAATTGCAAGGATACCCGCTTTTTCACATAACTTCATCCCACGGGACTAAAGTTTTTCTTTTGTACTGGAAAACATTAGCTGAAGTTTTTGTCTTAAGCAATTTTCCAGCTTAAGTTTTTCAGTTGTAAAATAAAAACTTAAGCAGTTTTCAGCTTAAGTTTTCCAATTATAAAATTAAAACTTAAGAAGTTTCCAGCTTAAGTTTTTCGGTTATAAAATAAAAACTTAAACAGTTTCCAGCTTAAGTCGTTTAGTTATAAAATAAAACTTAAGCTCTAGAGCTCTAGAGCTTAAGTTTTCCAGTTATAAAATAAAAACTTAAGCTCTAGATCTGAATTTTCCAGTTATAAAACAAAAACTTCAGCTCTTTCCAGTTATAAAATAAAAACTTCAGCTCTAGAGCTGAAATTTTTATGTTGTAACTGGAAAACTTCAGCTCTAGCACTGAAGTTTCTATGTTGTAAGGGGAGGAGAAAGGGAAGCTGAAGCTTTATTAAAAGTGGGTACGGATGCAAACAAAAAGATAAAGCGGCTACAGGTTAAAAGGTGGCGCCTTATTGTAATTTTTAAGTTTGTTTAATTAGGAAACTATGCTAGATTTAAGTAAATATTTCGCTAATGAACAATAAAAGGTTTAATTAGATTAAGACAATGACTTCAACGAATATTTTGAATTACAGACAATCCAGATAATTATATATGTAGTATACTTCATTTATTTGCATTAAATTGATTGCTAATTGATTTAGTCTAAAAGTGATTTGTAACGACCTGACCCGTCGTCATGTGAGTTACCGCCCCGTTTTCTCCATTTTATGCTTTTATATATTTCATTATATGTGTTTGGAGAATTTGAAGTAATTCGGATAGAGTTTGGTTAGCAATGAGACAATTGGCTCTTTAAGAGAAGGTTAGTTTAGAAAAGTCAACTGGATGTTGACTTATGAGTTAGAGGGCTCGGAATGGATTTTTGATGATTCAACTAGTTTCGAGTGATGATTTAAGTCTTAGGGATACAATCGGAATTGAATTTGGAGGTCCGGTGTAGAATTAGACTTGAATTGGCTAAGTTTGAATTTTGGCGAATTCCGGTTTATAGGTGAGATTTTGATCCAGAGGTCAAAATGGAATTTCAACAGTTGCAGTAGCCCCATTAGGTGATTTTGGATATGCGTGCAAATTTTTAGATCATTCAGAAATTGTCTGGTCGGGTATTAGATCAAATGCAAGTTTCGAAAGTTTTGGTTTAACATAGAATTGAATCCATGGTAATTTGATGCTTTTGATATTTATGATAGTATTTTTATGCTGCGAGCAAGTTTCAATGAGGTATTAGAACGTATATGTACTTTTGGTTGAGGTCCCGAGGGCCTCGGGGTGATTTCGAACGGTCAATCAGGCTATTTTTAGACTTAGAGGATTGCTGGTTTTCTGCTGTTGGTGTTGCAAAACTTTGTTCTTCGCGTTCGCATAGGTATATCGCGAACGCATAGAAGGAATTGGAAAGACAAGAAATTTGGCCTTCGCGTTCGCGAAGGATGGCTGCGTTCGTGTTGGTTGGGGCCCTTTTGACTTCTCGTTCGCGTCTGGCACCACGCGTTCGCGAAGAGGGAATGCTGGGGGGTCCTAAGTTGTGCTTCGCATTCGCGTCACTCTCGCGCAATCGTGATAAAGAAGGGAGCAGTGGCCTTCGCGTCCGCAGTTGGGCACCACGTTCGCGAAGAAGGAAAATTTGCCCAGTGGATTTTGGTCATCGCGAATGCAGAATGACCTCACGTCCGTGAAGAAGGATCGTGCAGCTGGACAGAATGTTTTATAGGGCTAATTCATCGGCGACCCACTTAATATTTCCTCCATTGTTAAGCAACCAAGAGAGCTTTTTGAGCGATCTGAAGCGTGTTTTATATGGGTATTGATTGAAGGTAAGTCTCTTGAGTTAAAAACACCATTTTTATGAAGAATCAACCCTCAAATCCATAAAAATAGGCTGAAATTATGCAGAACTAGGGCTTGGTTTCTTAAAACAAATTTTGGGGATTTGAAAGGCCATTTGAACTCCGTTTTTGGTAAAATTTATATGTACGGACTCATGGCGAGATAAGAAATTCGATGATATTATTTTCAGAATTTTTCGAGAAGTGAGTCTAGGGTTCAAGTTTTACCAACTTTGCAATTTTCAATGTTTTTCATGTAATTTTAGTTGAGTTATGTTTCTTTAACCTATAATAACGTATTCGTTATGATTTTGACTAGATTCGACACGCATAGAGAGAGATTCAAAAGGAAAAGGCATTGCGGACCAGTCTACGACCGGTTAGAGGTGAGTAGTTTGTATAGAAGATAGGCTGAGGGTTTGAAACCCCGGCTTATCACATCGTGACGCTATGTTAGGGCGTGAATCATACCCCATGGCAGGTTCAGGATGTTATATGATTGGGGATTGTGACTTGGTCCATCCCGAGAGCTAAATATAATTATTGGCGGCTGAGACGCACATTGTATTTTTGATAATGGGCTTATTGTCATGTTTGGGGCCTCTTGTCGTTCTGTAGCATCCTTTTACGATGAATATCTATGTGATAACATGATTTGCATAATCATTGATCTCATTCATGTGCTTAATCACGGTTATTAAATGCTAAGTCACCTTTTCCTGAAATCAATTAACTAAATTATATTCACCTTAATAATTGGAAACTGGGAAATTAGATTGAATCTGCTATGTGACTAATATGCATGCTGTGGACAGAGGAGGGGTCGGGCTGCACGCCGCAGCAGTGACATGATGATATTGCGCTTGGTCCAAAGGAGCCCCTCCGGAGTCTGTACACATCCTCAGTGAGCGACGTCGACGTTAAACGGATCGGGCTGTACGCCGCAGCGGATTCATGTGCATTGCGTTGCATCTTTGCATGATACTTGACTGTTATATTTGACATGGCTTTGTTGTTAGTTCGTACATAAGGTGTCGGACTGTTAGTTTTAGCTTTTCTTTGTGGCATTTCGTGGATTTCTTATCTTCAAACATTTTGTATGCTTATAACTCACTGAGTCTGTAGTACTCACCCCTACTCCCTGCACCTTGTGTGCAGATTCAGGTACACCGGAGGCATAGCTGACACTCGTAGTGTTCAGATATTTTTCAGAGTCATTGAGGTGGATGCTTAACGTTCGCAAGACCTGGCTGCTCTTCATATTTTAGTTTACTATTATTATATACATTTCCATGATTTTATATTCCATTCAGATATTATTATCCAGTTTTGCTTGGAGGCTCTAGACTCGTAACCCAGATCTTTAGGGAGTTCTTATTTAGATTTCGCATTATCTTCATATTATTCTATTAATATTATTCGATTATTATTCTAAATTTATTACATTCTCCTTAAATTGTCGGTTTAAGATTTATTGACGAATGGAGAGTGATTGATGGTCAGTATCACGACCAGGTTTGGGTCGTGACAAGTTGGTATCAGAGCCTAGGTTACTAGACCTCGCGAGTCATGAGACGGCTTAGTAGAGTCTCACGGATCGGTATGTAGACGTCTTTATCTATCCTTGGGAGGCTACAGAACCTCTAGAAAATACTTCACATTCTTGAAATCTTATCGTGCGTCCTTGATTCAGCTTGAAAGCTTAACTCTTGAAATTCCTTCCACGTGTTCTCATGCGTGCATGAGCGCTTGGTATTATATGTGCTTCGATAGCTTGCGATTCCCTGATCGAGGGGCGAGATGTAATCTTTGTGAGGTTGATGTTGGACCATCCCAGAGGACTTGAGGCTGAGTCTTCGCATATGGCTTGAGCACCGGAGTGCTAATTCTACGAGATTGTGTTATGATCTCATATGTTCGGTACTGTCGCTATTAGCCGGAATGGTTGTTTGGTATTCATGTGATTGAGAATATTAGTACGGCGAGATGCAATATATGAGTTGGTAGTAACGAAGAAGTCTGCTGGATAATAGATGAACGGTCAAGTGATTTATTTCCTATTGTGGTCCGATGAGTAGACCGAGTTTTGGGCGCATGAAGAATCTTTTCGAGTCTCCTAGTGGGAGTGAAGTACATTGCACGATACAATATGAGTTCAGACTCAGGAAGACTAAGTAGTTCTGTAATGTGTATGAAGGTGGAAGGTATACAGAAATGTTATATTGAGGCGAAGAAGGTGGGTTACCTCCTGCAAAGTGATACGAACTGAGGCGATTTTTATATGTGTATGTTAGAATATCTCATGTGTAATTGAAAGGTATTTTCTATGTGTTATGGTTCGAATAGGTGCAATGCATGTCCGTGTATTAAATTTGATAATAGGATACATGTAGTATCGAGATTAATGTTGTTGATATACATTGTGATGCTTTCTCAAGTTGTGGACGTGTTGTTAGTATGGTTTTGGTGACTCTCTGGCAGGTGGATAGGCTCAATTACAAAGGAAACTCTGCCAAAATTTTTGAAAATTTTGGGACTTGGTAAAAAATTTGTCACCTACAGAGTGGGCTTAACTATTGTGTGAATGAATGCAAGAATTGAAGAGGAGTTAAAAAACCACAAGCTTATGAAAGGGTGAGTTTAATATCACCATGATATTATGACAGCAATAGAGTATATAAGTTCATGGAAGCAGCCTCTCTGCCCTTTTGGGTAGGGGTAAGACTGCCTACATATTACCCTCCCCAGACCCCACCTGGTGGGAGTATACTGGGTAGTTGTTGTTGTTGTTGTTGTAATAGAGTATATAAGTTGTGGTATATGTGGCTTCGAGCTAAGTTGGGGAGGTTGCTGCTAATTAGCTGATTGTACAATTATGTACTATGTTAGTTCTGGTTTGATGCATGCGGGTGAATCAGTTCTGGTTGCAGAAATTGAGCTGAGGATGGCATGAGTGAAGCAAAATTTTGACAAAAGGTTATACGGTGCTTCGTAGATGTGAGGACATAATAGGATGTCTTGATTTCTGGATAAGGAATGCTTAGTGCAAAGAGAAGAAAGTTGTTTGGTTGTATCAGAATGAGATCATGTCCTACGGTGTCAGAATGCTGATAAGGCACGAGTGGTTCTATTCGTTAAGTCAAGCAATTTGCAGTGCGTATAAGAGTAGATGACTCTTGAGAATGGTTTTGATGTGTTAAAGATTCTATATGTAGCACTCAGGTGTTTTAAGGTTGAGTATATGACCAAGTCAGTGTTTTCATTAGAACAAGTCAAGACTTGTGGTATTTTATATTAATCACGAGATACTATGTATCAGTATCTGGGAAGTAAAGGTAGTGGACTTAGATTCGCAAGAAGTTCTTCAAAGTAGGGTATTCTAGAAGGTGGAATTTTTTAGAATGTTTGAGAGAGTATATAGTGGCCTATTGGTCTTAGACAGTGTGGTCTTACATCCGAGTCTCGTGTAGTAAGCCTGGATTGGGCATAGTGGTGCTACAACAAAAGAGTATATCAAGTTGAACATGAATTAGAAGGAAATCTAGACAAATGAAGTAGCTTGTTAGTGGACCGAATCGGTATGATAAAGATATGATGAATTCCTTGTTTATGATCGAGGTAATGAGCCCTTACGGGTATTGGGGGGCAGAGCTTTTGAGCTTGGACAGCTTGCTTAGACTGGTACGGATAGAAGGATTTAGTCCTGGCAGTTTAGCTTGTGGTTAGGAAAGAGAATATGGAGTTCTCATGTTATCCTAGTGTGGTATGGTAGATGCGATATGTTGTGGAGGATTGAGATTTGTGTGTGTAAGGCTCGGTTTAGTTCGGAATGGAAAGTCATTAAATTCTTAAGCAGTGCGGGCAGCTGGTGGTGATTTAAGGATCGATCTTCAGATGATTAGAGTGAATGATCTTCGTATGATTAAGGAAAATGGTGTTGCTAATCATAGCGACTTGACGAGGGTATATATTTCAGAAAAAGGGCAATGTGATTAATTTGATGGCATTTCAGTAGTGTTGCGACATTTTCTTGATAGATCGACTGTTGATATCTGAGTTGTGTGATGGCACATATGGAATTTCGGAATATCTTTTGTGGAATGATTGGGTGCTCGAGGGGTAATATGTATTTATACTGCAGAATTTAGGATCAGGAACAATAATTTGTGTGCTAATATGGAGCTGGAGACTGGGAGTTCTCATGTTCAGGCTATGTAGGGGTTGTGGATAGTGTGTATTGGTACTGTTAGCGGCTAGTGGAGGCTTGGAAGCCCAAGTGGATCTTTCGTTGCTGGCATGCTTGATTTTTGGATGTGATGTTGGAGTTTAGACTAGTTGTCTCAGTGTTGGATTAAGTCTGGACTATTGTGTGATGGGCTATGCCGAATATGCCACAGTTTAAGTGGCGAGGTACATTTGGGTTATGTTCTTGTGGAGTGGTTTATATTTCAAAGACCCAGCAGATGGCTGGGAGGGATTGTTTTCCTATTGAACCTTCATGATGGATGTCAGTGCAGAGGCTGCTATTATTGATCCAGTTCTGGCATTGAGGGACTTTTCGTATGCTTGTTCCATCTTGAGTTGACTCGGTTGGCTCCGTATTATGTTGCAAAGGGATAGGTTGACTCGACCGTTGTTGAGCTTATCAGCGATCTGGAAAGATCTATGAGTTGTTTCCTGCGTTAGAAGATATGATTTACGGACTATGGGCACATATGGTGCAGTGCTATCAGGATTCATAGTGGAAGTTGAGATAGAGACCTCAAATCCGCTTGATTTTTGTAGCTTATAACGCTATATATAGATATTGTATGCACTCAGTATGCTTACAACCGGAACTCAGTATTTTATTGCAGTGAGCAAATTTGGCTCGATGTGCATCTCCTTATGTGAGATATATATGTGTGGATCGGGTGGCACGCTACCATGAGTGTGCGTGGGTCGGATGGCACGCCACCATGGATATGTGTGGATCGGGTGGCACGCCTCCACGAGTATGTTATCAGGATCGGGTTGCACGCCGCAACTGTGTGATATTGAGAATAGTTCTCTATATGCTATTTTGTATGCCTTGTTTCCTGGTTCTGAAGAAAGTCCGTATTGGGTGTTGCTTGGAAAATGGCTCATCGGTTGTGTCCTTTCAGGATCGTATGGTGTATGTTACTTGCCGCGCCATGGGTATAATGATTTTTTTTGGGTTCTAGACACAAATCGTGCATGGTTGTCAATTTCGAGTATAGAGACTTGAGGTGATTCATGTGTAGCGGTGTTTGGATAAGATCATGTATTATAGAGAGGCTACACGGAGATTATACCCTTCGGGAAAGATTTAGGTATTCTATTTCTATGTTGTGGGAATGGGTCCCAGCCTTGTGTTATAATGGTATTGATGAGCTTAAGGTACAACTCTTTCGTTTGAGTCATTTTCATGACTTGATATGTTCAGACCGTCTCCTATTGGTATAGGTGTTATATAAGTTGTGGCTTAGGCCGTATTGATGTGTCATGTCACCAAGATGGTGTGTTTGGTCATAAGAGGTCTTATGGATCATTAATGGATCTGAACGGATTTGATTTTATCATGTTGAAAGGATGATATCGAGGTTCGGCTCGGAATCTATTGTGGTATTAGTCAAAAAGGAAGAAATATCTTCGTGAATGGTCGATCTGAGAAATGAATTATGGTCTAATGTGTGTTTCCTTATCATTGGTAGGACATAAAGTATTGGAATGAGACTTTAGCTAATAAGAGGTTACTAACGGTGTATGGTTATTGTGGATAGCTGTCGTGAATGGGAGTTATCGTTGCATGTGTTTGAGCTATATGGTATATCATTGAATTGCACCTGAGGTTGCAGGTATGAGCTATTATAGCTGGCTCGGGCTCATTCTGAGTATAGATGTGAGATTCTAATCTTGTGTATAATTTCGGAAAATGCAATGTGGTCCTATGGTTTATACTGTGAAATTTTAGCTATGTCATGTTGTCGGACCTATAAGAGATAGGGTGAAGTGGGATCACTCCGACCATATTCTTGATAAGATCATTCAGCTATTGGTTGGCTTCTAGAACAACAATGGGTACGCTCGAGGATGAGCGTTTGTTTAAGTTGGGGAGGATGTAACGACCTGACCTGTCGTCACGTGAGTTACTGCCCTGTTTTCCCAATTTTCCCCATTTTATGCTTTTATATGTTTCATTATATGTGTTTGGAGAATTTGAAGTAGTTCGGATAGAGTTTGGTTAGAAATGAGACAATTAATCTCTTTAAGAGAAGGTTAGTTTGGAAAAGTCAACAGGATGTTGACTTATGAGTTAGAGGGCTCAGAATTGATTTCTGATGATTCGACTAGTTTCGGGTGATGATTTAAGGCTTAGGGATGCAATTGGAATTGAATTTGGAGGTCCGATGTAGAATTAGGCTTGAATTGGCTAAGTTTGAATTTTGGCGAATTCCGGTATATATGTGATATTTTGATCTGGGGGTCGAAATAGAATTACGCTAGTTGTAGTAGCTTCGTTAGGTGATTTTGGATATACATGCAAATTTGTAAATCATTCGGACATCATTTGGTTGGGTTTTAGATCAAATGCAAGTTTCGGAAGTTTTAGTTTAACTTAAACTTGAATCCGTGGTAATTTGATGATTTTGATTTTTAAGATAGTGTTTTTATGCTACGAGCAAGTTTGAATGAGGTATTAGAACGTACCTGTGCTTTTGGTTGAGGTCCCGAGGGCCTCGGGGTGATTACGAACAGCCAATTGGGCTATTTTTGAACTTATAGGATTGCTGGTTTTCTGCTGTTGGTGTTGCAGAACTTTGTTCTTCGCGTTCGCGGGGGTATGTCGCGAACGCATAGAAGGAATTGGTAACCCAAGAAATTTGTCCTTCGCGTTCGTGAAGGGTGGCCGCGTTAAAGTAGGTTGGGGCCCGTTTGCCTTCGCGTTCGCGTTTGGCTCCACGTGTTCGCGAAGAGGGAATGCTGGGGGTCCTAAATTATGCTTCTCGTTCGCGTCACTGTCACGTGATCGCGATAAAAAAGGGAGCAGTGGCCTTTGCGTTCGTGGTTGGGCACCGCGTTCGCGAAGATGGAAAATTGGCCCAGTGGATTTTGGTCATCAAGAACGCGGAAGGACCTCGCGTTCGCAAAGAAGGATCGTTCAGCTGGATGGAATGTTTTTAAGGGTTAATTCATCCGCGACCCACTTAATATTTCCTCTATTGTTAAGCAACCAAGAGAGCTTTCTGAGCGATTTAAAGCGTGTTTTCTACGGGTATTGATTGGAGGTAAGTCTCTTGACTTAAAAACACCATTTTTATGAAGAATCAACCCCCAAATCCATGAAAAATAGGCTGAAATTTGAAGAACTAGGGTTTGGTTTTTGAAAACGAATTTTAGGGATTTGGAAGGCCATTTGAACTTCGTTTTGGTAAACTTTATATGTACTCGTGGCGAGTCGAGAAATCCGATGATGTGATTTTTCAGAATTTTTTGAGAAGTGGGCCCGGGGCTCGAGTTTTACCAATTTCACGATTTTCAGTGTTTTTCGAGTAATTTCAGTTGGGTTATGTTTCATTAACCTATAATAATGTATTCATTGTGATTTTGACTAGATTCGACGCGCGTAGCAAGAGATACAAAGGGAAAAGGCATTGCGGACCCGTCTACGACCGGTTAGAGGTGAGTAGTTTGTATAGACGATGGCATGAGGCTTTGAAACCCCGGTTTATCACATCGTGATGCTATGTTAGGGCGTGACTTGCACCCCATGGCATGTGCGGATGTTATATGATTGGAGATTGTGACTTGGTCCATCTCGAGAGCTAAATATAATTACTGGCGGCTGAGACGCACATTGTATTGTTGATAATTGGGCTTATTGCCATGTTTGAGGCCTCGTGCCAATCTGTAGTATTCGTCTAGGATGAATATCTGTGTGATAACATGATTTGCATAACCATTGATCTCAACAAGTGCTTAATCACGGTTATTAAATGCTAAGTCACCTTTTCCTGAAATCAATTAACTAAATTATATTAACCATAATAATTGAAAACTGGGAAATTAGATTGAATCTATTATGTGACTCATATGCATACTATGGACTGAGTATGGGTTGGGTTGCACGCCACAACAGTTATATGATGATATTGCGCTTGGGGTGAAGGAGCCCCTTTGGAGTCTGTACATACTCCCAGTGAGCGCCATCGACGTTAAACGGATAAGGCTGTATGCCGCAGCGGATTCATGTGCATTGCATTGCATCTTTGCATGATACTTGACTAATATATTTGATATTGCTTTGTTGTTAGTTCGTAGATAAGGTGTCAGACTGTTAGTTTTAGCTTTGTTTTGTGGCATTCGTGGATTTTTTATCTTCAGACATTTTATATGCTTATTACTCACTGAGTCGGTAGTACTCACCCCTACTCCTTGCACGTTGTGTGCAGATTCAAGTACACCGGAGGCTTAGCTGACACTCATAGTGTTCAGATACTTTTCAGAGTCATTGAGGTGGCTGTTTAACGTTCGCAAGACCTGGCTGCCCTTCATATTTCAGTTTTATTATATACATTTCCATGATTTTATATTCCATTAAGATATTATTATCCAGTTTTGCATAGAGGCTCTAGACTCGTAACCCAGATCTTTAGGGAGTTCTTATTCAGATTTCGCATTATCTTTGTATTATTCTATTAATATTCTTGGAATATTATTCTAAATTTATTACATTCTCCTTAAATTGTCGGTTTGATATTTATTGACGAATGGAGAGCGAGTGATTGTTAGGCTTGCCTAGCTTTAGGGTTGGGCGCCATCACGACCAGGTTTGGGTCGTAACATGATTGTAATTTATTTTCACAATCCCAATTTTCCTCCGTATGATATCGTGATGGCTCCTAGTCTCTACGACTAGGTAAACCTAACAAACAATAATAACTAAACAAATATAATCAGAAAGTTACAGAAAAACAAGTGAATACAAACCTTCTGAAAGCAGAATCTCACAATACGCACCCCAAAGCCGGTGGAACTGAGTCATAAGCTCTATAGAATAATTCTAAAATATCTAATACATCCCCTTTGAAAGAAATACAACATGAAGTAAAATAGGGAAGGTGACTCCGAGACCTGCGAATGTGGAGTATGTGTACCTTAAAATCTCCCTAGCAGCAGCTACAATAACCTCAAACAACCGGCAAGAGCAGGCGTACCTGGATCTACACAAAAAAAAATATGCAGAAGCGTAGTATGAGTACCACCACAATAGTACCCAATAAGTATCAAACCTAACCTCAATAGAGTAGTGACGCGGTCAGGTCAAGACATCTACTAGGATATAAAATAGACAGTATGAGAAAGTAATAGGGATATGTAATGGAAAGTAAAGAAACAACTTATACGGAACATGATAGTAGAAAGAACTAGTACGGAAAATCAACAATAAAAATGGCATAAAAGAAGCAACTAAAGTTCTACAATGATCATATACGAACAACAAGTGCTAGAATAATAAGGAATTACACAACAAGATATATTTTCCATCAAAAATACCTTGCAACATGAAACCAATAGTAAGAATTACAACGAGGTACCGCCTCGTGTATAATGAAACCAAAACCGAGGTACCGCCTCGTATAATCAAAAATCACAGCCGAGATATCGCCTCGTATTCATATTTCTCAATTTCAATCGCAATCTTTTTCATACCATTGCATGAGCCTTACATTTGAAAATAGGTTTTGAAAACAGTTTTTCTAAAAAATTATTTTTAATATTTTTAAAATTTTACTTATGTATGCAAAATATTCATATTATGAATGCAATTTAACACGCTAAATTTATTCTAAGTAATTAATTCTATTAATTTACTTTTAAGTGATTTAATAATGTAAAGTTTTATACTGTCTACACTATATTAAAAGCACGAAAACGCTTAGCAAAATATCGTTCGCCTTTTTTACCCTTTAAAAATATATTTTATATTGAACAAAATAGTAATTTGACAATATTAAGACATTAAAAACAACTAAAGCTTTATTTATTAAATCTTTCCTTATTGACTTAACTTTTCCTAATATAAATTCTTTTTCCTTACTTTATATTAAGGTTAGGGAACGACACCTATAAAGCATGATGAAAACTAAGAATACTTAACTTCTTTAAGAAATAACAATTGCAATCAGTTCTCGGTAGCCTGTATTAGGTATGATTTTCGATTATAAATGTTGTGTTTCCTTTCAGCTTTTGGCTTTTATGTATTTACTTATTTCATGAAATTGTTTAATTGTCTTGGTTAAGTCTCTATTATGAACTGTGAATCGATTCATGTATCTTGAATATTTTTACGTTTTTGTGGTGTTGCATCCCATTGACTTCTCAAAATTAGAATGAATCCATAATTCTAATAGAGTATCAGACTCTTGAGCTTTTTTTGTGACGATGCCTAAGGTTTTATCGAAATTAGAAATTTTCTTTTTGTAATTTCTAACACATAGTTTCCAATGTTAGGGAGTTAGTATCTTTTCAACTTTTTATAAATTTAATAATTTTGATGACATATGACAGTTCGTAATATAATAGGAGATGAATATTGTAAAATAACTTTCTACATTATATTGTACTTCCTCCGGTCTAAAATAAGTGATTTTTTGGATGTTTTTACACAAATTAAGAAATTCACATTTTAGCATTAATTAGCAATCGAGTTGACCATATTAACTTTTACTATCTCACATAAATACTCCTAATATATATTTCAATATTATTTACTCCAAGAACAATGTAGGAAAAAAATAATTAATTTATTCTTGAAATCTGAAAAATCACTTATTTTGGACCACAAGAAAAAGGCCAAAAAATTACTTATTTTGGACCGGAGGGAGAATGTGATAAGAACATGGGATAGGCTTTTCACGTCGTCATTAGTAGAGTGGTAATATCTAAATAGGTATAAAAATCAAACTATTATCTAATATTTAATCTGTATTTCTTTTAAAAGAGAAAATTATCTAAAGATCTTAGTAAAATTATACAAAAAAAATTTTAGAGTTAAAGATCAGATAACATTTTAATGTCGTATAAACTAGGTCTTAGAATCAACAAAATGTTTCCTACAAATTATTAGGTTTATAACATTAATCTTTGAAAATATTTAGTTGTAAAGTATTAATATAGAGAAAAACAAAGGAAGATATCAATACAAATATTTAATTATTATATGTAGATGTAGAATAGTTTATATTGTATTGTTTGTTTCCAAATAGAAAGAAACAGAAGGCAAAGTGCGAAACCAAAAACAAGACATCTTGTTTGAATACTAGGATTGGTTACAACGAAATGATATGTTTTTATTTGTTCATTATATGCATCAAAAAATAGTATAGAAAGAAAAGATAATGCAAACGGAAAAGAAAAGAAGGAAAGAGAATGCAAGAATTAACAATTCTAAAAAAAGTAATAATTCCGCTCTTAATAATTTTCTGATAAAATAAAAATAAGTTATATATATAAAAAAAATATTTCCGCGATACTAACTTTGATCGAGTTGCATTGGTTTATAGTGATATATTATCTTTTGCATATCTCAACGAGTGAACTCAATGCTAGAAATTTGTTTATATGAGATGATCCATGTGGTATACATAATTTATAAACTGAAAAATACTTTTGTTCAATAGATTAGGTACTAAATATATTGAATTAATTGATATATGAGATACATACATATAGATTCTTTTCTTTTTGGTCCGTCAAGAGACACAACAACATTGTGAATGAATATTAGAAGTATCCAATATGGTTTCGAAATCCTTATTTTTAGTATTTATTAATATAAGTCCCCGTAGGTATCCGATATGTTCTCCCGCCCTTCCTTGTTTTTACGATTTCTTTTAGTTCCTTCAAATTTGAGGTTTTTGTGTTTCTTCATTAAGCTTTTGATATTTTATTTGTAATATTCAAGCTTAATTTTCTTTTTAAAAGATTCAAGCTTAACTTTTACCACTTATAAAAACAGATCTTCTGAGATGAAAATTCAATTTAGGCCAAGAATTATTTATGGAGATAACTTAAGATTTCCTTCTTCATCAACGCAATAATTCTCTCCCGCTCTTTTCTTGATATTTCACATTAATAAATTTATATTAAATAAAATTATCAAATGAAATATTGTAATACTTTTTCCTAATAAAGGAGTTTGAAATCAATTAAAATTTTATGATCCGTTGAATAAACTTTGTCCTTTCATTATTGCAATAAGACTATAAATTAATAATTTATTTTCATATCATATTTGTAGGCTCAAACCCAATGGTTATTGCAAGTTAGGTTAGCGTGCAAAATGTGACTTCTAAGTGTGTTTTTGTATTGTCTGCATTAAGCATAAAGGTTGCGCTCGACAATTTAGTGCAGGACCTAATGAAGTCAAACTATATTTTGTGCTCTTTTTAGTTTGAAATTAAATATTTGAGTTATATTTTCTATGAATATATATCCAATTACTACGCCTATGTTATTACACTTATTTTTGTCACTTAAATGACTGCTATTTTAACGTTATTCTCTATTTTGCATAATTAATTTTTTTTGTTGAATATAAGTTTTAGTTTACTGACGTTATAAACACGTGCAACGCACGTACATTAAGACTAGTCAATAAAAAATTAAATATCTTATATATTACTAATTATAATCTCTTACATGTAATCCTTGAAATTATACATAGTATATTTCTTACAGAAAGTCGAATGATGTTTAATGGTCAAGAATTCAATAGTCAAAAGCAGCCACAAATTTAGAAAATTCAACAAGATTTGGTAAAATATATGATACTTTGTTCCTTTCTTTAAATAAATTGAAGAAAAAAAGTTAAGATCTAACATGCTGTTTTGTTGGTCCATGGAATGTTGTACTGATGAAACCTGTGAAAGGGCCAAAGCAAAGATAATATCTTTTTTCTCTTCATCTACTATGTGTTCCTATTTTCATACATATTTTTTTTGAAATTTTCATGCTTTTACTCTCAGGATTTAAACTAACGCTGGAATAAATATTTATTTGCTTATTGAAAGACACAACTTCTTAGAAAGGACATTTCTAATTAAATCAGTTCTTTTCTTAATTATACCGCCTCGTCACAGGTCTACTAAATATTTAGAAATTTGAAGAAAAACAACACTTCTTTTTTTACTCTGGAGAACGACTCATGCCTCTTCCGAGTAAAATTGTCAACTTTCATTTGCAAGAGTCGACGCCATGAGGATAGGAATGTAGCTGGGCATAGTCTTTAATATATTTATTGTAGCAATTTATTTCTTTGGTATACACAGTTCAATTTTCAGAAGATATTTTAAAGTTAGATGATTTCATCGAATGGCAGATCTTGTGCCACTCCACCTGGTCGTATGAAACTGGCTAATTTTAGATCTTATTCCGGTTTGCATGCAGAAAGACCAGCTTTTGACAATAAATCCAATGAATACTTGCACTGGGGAAAACCTCTGAAAGGCGAGGCAGATTTAACGCTACGCCCTTCCCTTAGCGCCTTCCTCTAGGCGGGGGTCACAACCAAAGGATGCACGGGGTGATACACAAGCAACGGTAAAATAGTCGCAGCTCGCAGCTTGCACAAGATGGTTCGAACACATCACAATAAAAGAAAATTATTTCTCTCAACAATTATGTAAGACTTGAGTAGATCAAGCCTCAATGCAGAAGGATCTCTGTATGAAAAAGGATAGTTTTTGGTGTGCAGCACTTCCATAGTGCCCTTTTATGCATTAATAATTTTTTTGCTTACTGATCCAACATATTAATTGTGTACTTTATAATCCCTACGCACACTGAAGAACAATAAATTACACACACTAAAAAAGGTTTGTCAAATTGTTTATAAATATAGTAGAGCTCATTATAGTAGTACAGCTTGAAGAAATATTTTCCAGAGCAATTAGGTATTTTGTAGGATCAATTACCTTTGTGGCTTCATATCGCTGTCTTCTCTGCCCTTTCCAAAACTAAAAATGTACAAAACCACAGAAGTGGAGATAAAACGTAGGGTAGAGAACCTAATGAAAACCCTGTGAAGTTAAGGTGAGGTAAATGAAGGGAGAAAGAAAATGGAAAAACAACTAACGACCATAATACAAATACTACTACTTAAATCAGTCTTGGAGTTGCTTTACATTCGAAAATAACTTGTTATTAGAATTCATTGCAAAACTCAGCTTGAAGGAAATGTTAGAGCCCTGACATATGCTGTTGGATCCTACACCTATATGCCTTCATATTCTCTCTGCCTTTTCTCATTATGGCAAGAACACAAAATTACAAATGTGACTATAAAATGTAGGATGGTGACTGACTATTATGGAATACCCTACGAAATGAGACTCGATTGCAATTGTAACTTATACTAAACCTGCAGATGGGAAAATCAAATTGCCAAATAGCATCCTAATCATTACTTGAGTTGACATCAGTTTGAGTCACTGACAACACAGCTTACACTGTTGACTTAACAAGGCTTATGATGTTCACCGTTGACAAAGACGTCTATTGAGTTCTTGCAACAGAACAGACTTGACACTTACGTTTCTCACAACTTACAGAATGCCCGTTTATCTTCTGCCAAATGTGTCCCATAATTTCTCTGCATTCTCAAATCCACGATATATCAGAATAGAATAAAACTCAAGCGACAAATGCATATAATACTGCTTAATCAGCAGACAAAATAGTATCAATATGACATGAAAATGCATGACGTAGTGTACAGCATACCATTGCCTAGGCAAATTGATATGGATTACATACGATTCACGTCCATTGTTAGATTGAGAAATGTCTTAAAAATATCCAACTTACCCACTCTATTGGCAGACATTAGCTTTTAGATGTCATCAAAGAAAATTGAACGACTATTGTGTTGCTGAACTCTTTCTTTACCATGAACCCCATTGAGTCTGCAGAAAGTAAAGATATCAATCGATGATGATCGAGGAAGTGAAAACATTCTGTCCTGTACTGCAGATTGTATTACTTAATTTAAAAATAGACTTTTGACTGGTTTTTAGTAAATGCCCATGGATCCTCCGAGGGTAAATAAACTCTCTGTAAAATAGAACCACGCTATGCTGCATCCATATTCCCCATCCAATCGCAGAATATTCAACTTTTGTCATCTTCAACATCTATCCTCTAACAAGTGTGTTAGAATATGTAAATAGTAGGAAAATAACCCTAATACAATATGTATTAGGAGTACGATAGGTTATGTGTGTGTGTATATATATATATATATGGCTCTTTGTATCAGGTTTAACATAAATAAATATATCATACTTTCTCCCGTGCTTTCTCACATGGTATCAGAGCATTGGTGAGATAATTATCGTTGTGCTTCATTCCAACAACATCAGGAAAGAAATCAGTCGTCACCGTGCAATTTTCCGGTGACCTAAGTGAGTTTTTACATAGAAGTCGTTATTTATCAGTGTTGTGCAAAATCCAACACCACCATAAGGTCCGCGAGAGAATTCTGATCAAAACACAGAAAACGTCACCTGAAAACACCCACCCACGCGACTGCCGGAGTTCTGCCGCCGCCGGCGCGTCTGTCCCACGCGCCGGCGCGTGAGGACCCTTCCGACCAGATTTTCAAAAAAGTTTCTTGAGACATCGTGTTCGCCTGGTGTTTCCGAGCCTACCCATATTTTTACTTTTCAATTCCATTGATTTTTTCTGGCAACTACAGTGATTTTCAAAAATAGTATTTCCTTCATCTGTTTCAGCGAGTTTTCACGATGTCTTTGGGAGCCGACGCTTTCGGGTCTAAAACCCCGGCTTCAGGCAATTCCGGTGTGATCATTACCTCAGATCCTTTAATGGGAGGTTCCAACTACTTAGCTTTGGCTTCGTCTGTCGAATTGTGGTATAAAGGTCAAGGTGTTCAAGATCATCTAATCAAGGAGTCTAGTGAAGGAGATGAAAAGGCCAAAGCACTTTGGGAGAAGATCGATGCTCAATTATGCAGTATTCTGTGGCGATCTATTGATTCCAAGTTGATGCCCTTGTTTCGTCCATTCCAGTGTTATTTGGTATGGGAAAAGGCTCGCACTTTATACACTAATGACACATCTCGTTTCTATGATTTGATATCGCGGATGACAAATTTAAAGAAACAGGAATTAGATATGTCTACTTACTTGGGACAAGTACAGGCAGTTATGGAGGAATTTGAGACGTTGATGCCAGTTTCTGCTAGTGTTGCAAAGCAACAAGAGCAGCGACAAAAGATTTTTCCAGTTCTTACTCTTGTTGGGCTTCCTAATGATCTCGACTCAGTACACGATCTTTTGGCTAGTCCGATTGTCCCCACTGTTGATGAATTATTCTCTCGATTACTTTGCCTTGCGGCAGCACCAAATCACCCAGTGAGCTCACCACAGACACTTGACGCATCTGTCCTCGTATCCCAATCAGTGGAAAATCGGGCATCTCATACTATTGAGAACAGACATGGAGGAAGTCGTTTTGGAAGATCTAGACCCAAGTATTGTTATTGTCATAAATTTGGTCACACACGTAACGTGTGCTATTCTTTACATGGTCGACCACCCAAAAATGCTTATGTTGCTCAAACCGAGACTAAAGGTAACCAAGGATTTTCTGTATCTGAAGGGGAGTATAATGAGTTCCTTAAATATCGAGCAAGTAACCAAACATCTCCACAAGTAGCCTCTGTTGCTGGTAATTCTTTTGCTTGTGTTTCCCAGTCTAGTCCTCTTGAACAATGGGTTGTGGACTCAGCTGCTTCTGATCATATCTCTGGTAATAGATCTCTTTAATATTACGTATTCACAGTCTCTTACCAATGTTACTTTAGCCAATGGGTCTCAAACTAAAGCAAAAGGAGTTAGACAAGCGAATCCCCTACCCTCTGTCACTCTAGATTCCGTTCTTTATGTCCATGGCTGTCCGTTTAATCTTGCATCTGTCAGTCGTTTGACTCGTGCCCTCCATTGTGGTATATATTTTATTGATGATTCTTTTATTATGCAGGACCGCAGTACGGGGCAGATGATTAGAACGACGCTTTCTAACTCTCTATGAGGAGTGAAAGCCACTTGACTGTAAGGAGAGGAGCTCCGCGCCTACTTCAATTAAAGCTCGCCCCCCCTTTTTTCCCTCTAAAGCCCCTCGCTCCACTTATTTTTGAACTTCTAATCAGACCTGGCTGAACTTCCCACTTAATAGATCAGAAAGGGTCAAAAAGGTGATGATGCGGCATTGGCATTTTCAGTAAATTCATCAGATAGCTTGCCTTCTTTTCGTTTACGTGGCTACATACTTGTAGCGATCAAAGGGCATATTTATTATTATTTATTATTTATATAAGGAAAAGGTAATTGTATGGGCCTTGAATCAGAAGGACTTTTACTACCTTAACTCACTAAAATCCTTCAAGGGATGTCTAGTTGCAGATCCTCCAGACATAATAGACATCCTAGCTTGTCCAAGCTTCAGAAGATGGTTCCTAGTCTGTTAGTCTACCCACATTAGAGTGTGAGTCATGTCAGCTTGGGAAACATACCCGAACCTCCTTTCCCGTAGTATTGAGAGTCATGCAGAGTGTTTTTTCTTTAGTTCATTCAGATATATGGGGTCCTAGAAGAGTCAGTCCAACCTTGGAATTTCGTTATTTTGTTAGTTTCATTGATGATCATTCAAGATGTACTTGGATTTTCTTAATGAAAGATCGTTCTGAGTTGTTTTCTATATTCCAGAATTTGTGTGCTGAAATTAAAAATCAATTTGGTGTTTTTATTCGCACTTTTCGCAGTGATAATGCCTTAGAATATTTATCCTCTCAATTTTAGCAGTGTACGACTTCTCAAGAAATTATTCATCAGACCTCTTGTCTGTATACCCCTCAGCAAAATAGGGTTGCAGAGAGAAAGAATAGGTACATTTGAGATTGCTCGCACATTTCTCATTGAATATCATGTTCCGCTGCGTTTTTGGGACGATCAGTTCTCACATCTTGTTATTTGATTAACGGATGCCTTCATCTCCCATAGAATTAGATTCTGTATGAGGTATTGTTTCCCCAGTCACCCTTATACTTTGTTCCCCCTCGTGTTTTTGGGAGCACTTGTTTCGTTCATAACTTAGCCCCTGAGAAATATAAGTTAGCCCATCGTGCTCTCAAGTGTGTCTTCCTTGGTTATTCTTGTGTTCAGAAGGGATATCGTTGTTATTCACATGATATTCGTAGGTACATTATGTCAGCTGATGTCACATTTTTTGAGTCTAAACATCTTGATATATCTGAGGTTTTACCTATACCGGCTTTTAGGGAGTCTACTATAGTTCCTCCTTCACCTTCCGTCACAGAAGTCTTACCCGGGTCTACTATAGCTCCTCTTTCACCTGACCCTGCTCCAACTCCGGACTTGTCTCTTCCGATTGCACTTCGGAAAGGTATGCGGACCACCCTTAATCCTAATCCCCATTATGTCGATTTAAGTTATCATCGTTTTTCATCACCCTATTATGCTTTTCTATCTTCTTTGTCCTATGTTTCCATCCCTAAGTCTACAGGTGAAGCATTGTCTCATCCAGGGTGGCGACAGGCTATGAATGACGAGATGTCTGCTTTACATACGAGTGGTACTTGGGAGCCCGTCCCTCTTCCTTCAGGTAAATCTACTGTTGGTTGTCGTTGGGTATATGCAGTCAAGGTTGGTCCAGATGGTAAGGTTGATCGTCTTACGGCTCGTCTTGTTGCAAAAGAATATACTCAGATATTTGGGCTTGATTACAGTGATACCTTCTCTCTCGTGGCTAAGATAACATCAGTCCGCCTTTTTCTATCCATGGCTGCTGATCGCCATTGGCCCTAATATCAGCTGGACATGAAGAATATTGTTTACACGGTGACCTTGAGGATGAAGTTTATATATAGCAACCACCTGGGTTTGTTGCTCAAGGGGAGTCTCGTGGCCTTGTATGTACTTGCGCCGGTCACTTTATCGTCTAAAGCAGTCTCCTCGAGCCTGGTTTGGTAAGTTTAGCACTGTTATCTAGGAATTTGGCATGATTCGGAGTGAAGCTGATCACTCTGTATTCTATCGGCATTCTGATTCGAGTCTCTGTATTTATCTGGTGGTCTATGTTGACGACATTATTATTACCGGCAATGACCAGGATGGTATTACTAAATTGAAGCAACATCTCTTTCAACACTTTCAGACTAAGGATCTGGGCGAACTAAAATATTTTCTGGGTATTGAGGTCGCTCAGTCTAGCTCACATATTGTGATCTCACAACGGAAGTATACCTTAGATATTCTTAAGGAGACAGGAATGACAGGTTGTAGACCTGTTGACACTCCAATGGATCCGAATTCTAAACTTCTGCCAGGACAGGGGGGCCTCTTAACGATCCTGCAAGATATAAGCGGTTGGTTGGTAATTAAATTACCTTACGGTGACAAGACTCGACATTTCCTTTCTTGTGAGTGTTGTGAGCCAGTTTATGGGTTCTCCAAGTGATGGTCATTGGAATGCAGTTATTCGCATTCTTCGATATATAAAATCAACTCCAGGTAAACGTTTATTGTTTGAGGATCGAAGCCATGAGCAGATCGTTGGATACTCAGATGCTGATTGGGTAGGACAACCTTCTGACAGACGTTCTACTTCTGGATATTGTGTCTTAATAGGAGGAAATTTGGTATCTTGGAAAAGCAAGAAACAGAATGTGGTTGCTCGATCTAGTGAAGAAGCAGAATATCGAGCAATGGCTATAGCGACATGTGAGCTAATTTGAATCAAACAGTTGCTCAAAGAGTTGAAGTTTGGTGATGTTAGTCAGATGGGACTTGTGTGTGATCATCAAGCTGCTTTTTATATTGCGTCAAATCTAGTGTTCCATGATAGAAGTAAACACATTGAGATTGACTGTGACTTTGTCAGAAAAAAGATACTCTCAGGAGATATTGCTACTAAGTTTGTGAAGTCAAAATGATCAGCTTGCAGACATTTTCACCAAGTCCCTCACTGGTCCTCGTATTAACTACATATGTAACAAGCTCGGTACATATGATTTATATGCACCAGCTTGAGGGGGAGTGTTAGAATATGTATATAGTAGGAAAATAACCCTAATCCAATATGTATTAGGAGTAGGATAGGTTATGTATGTGTATATATATATATATATATATATATATATATATATATATATATATATATATATATAGTATCAGGTTCAACATAATATCAACAACAACAACAACTACCCAGTATAGTCCCACAAAGTGGGGTCTGGGGAGGGTAATATGTAGACAGGCCTTACCCCTACCCGAAAGGGCAGAGAGGCTGTTTCCAATCGACCCCCGGCTCAGTGAAGGAATTCAACATAATATCAATATATCATATTTTTCTCCCGTGTTTTCTCACAAAGTGCATGTAACAGCGAGGTTGGTACTGATCAATAATTCATAAAGCAGAAAAGCATACCTTAAACTATGAGCCTCATTTGTGGAAAAACATCACAAAGGTTTTACTAAACATGCTTAAGACTCTTGATTCGTGCAAGTCAAATTTTATACTCTCATAATTGATGCTCTTAAGGGCCTTCTCAAGAACAAAATGGGTTGTACAACCACACACTCTAGGTAGCAGAAAAGCAGACTTACCTCGAACATGCTATTCCAGGTTAGTCGTATTCCAATGTGCTAGTGGCTACAACCAGTCTATCATAAGCACTTCGAATTTTGTGTCTTTCTTCAATTGATATGGTAATATCCCCAGAAGACTGCAAACACAAAATTAATTACATGCAACGAACATCAAAATGAAGCCAAATGCTGGTCGAATTAACATAGAAACAGATTGCCTCTCTTTATTCCTTACCAAAACCAATACACAAAGTTCTGTCCATCAATCTTTTGGAAATTAGTTCTTAGCATAACATATAATAAGCACCATTGCACAAATACATAAAGTAAATGATCCTCCCCCCAGGGGGGCAACCTGAAAGAGAAATTTTTACTCTTTGTTGAAGACATAATTAAGCAGATAAATATGTACTCCCTCTAACAGCTTAAGCATTTAAATGAGATGGTCACACATTATTCATTGAATAGAGCAGGAAGATGTCCTGGATTCGAGTCTTACCGTCACATATTATCAAAAAGAATTTCTATGTGCTTGGCCCATGAAAAAGAATCAGGCTCGCATGTGAAGGGATGTGCTGATACATAATTATGCAGATAAAACTGTACTCACTGAAATAGTTTTAAGTTTTTAGATGAGATGGTCACACACTATTTAACACTCATGAAAGCTTGAAGCAGCACTAAAGAACTCTCTTTTTAAAATTTTCGGTTTATCAATTTATACGGTTTAACAGGGACAAGAGCTAGCAGCACTTGCAGCTTTTGAAATTATTATGCATCCAAAAAAATAAATATAACCATGACTCTGGCAAAGTAAAACATAGGGACCAGTAACATTCATAGTATAAATTACAAATGAGTTGTGCTATATGCTAGCTCGGTTGAGAATTAGAAAGCTTTCACCTCAGAGTTTGAAGTATTACCTTTAGCGTTAGCATGCTTTGTAATATATTCGCAATCTCTGTCTTGCATGCCAGAAGAAGTTTCTGCATCTTAACATCCCCATGCATAAGCAAGAGAACAGAGGCTATAGAAAGAATTCTGCTTGAATGATCCTTCACCAAAGCACCATCCCGATGAGGCAAAAGCGTTGAAACATTGGCACTGATGAATGATTCCATCACTTTCAATATCTGATTTAACAGTATATTACTCCTATCAAGTAAGAAAAAACCAGGAAGGAGGTAATAATGCCTCGTCTGTCGAATCAATATCTTAGAAGACTCATTATCTTCCTCTGGAATGTGCTACATCAAAGATAAAAAACAAACAAAAAGCCATAAGTTGAAGGTACTACAAGCACATGAAATTAAGAGCGAAATCCCAGCAAGAATGCAAATTAAGAACAAGTTCCTACCAACAACACAATTCACAGCTCTGACAGCATGGGTTTTCCTTTCATTTTTTTGTTTTTTTTTTTTGGGGGGGGGGGGGGGGGGGGTGCGGGGGCATCTCAATAAAGTCGACTTAGAAGTTCTCATTCTTGTAAGCCACAATTCAATGGTAGAGAACTATCTAAGCACCATGAAAGATGAAGCGACAAGTAATCAGCTGATCTATAACAAACAGTTTATAAAGTTTCAGGAAACTAACCAGCAAAAAATACTTACAGTCATAACATCTAAGAAGTACTCCGGAAGGACATCGCTTAATCTATTTATTGTCTGCTCGGAAAGTCTTGTAGGTTTTGAATCCAGTGTGATAAGCAATCTTATAAAACCATATATATTATCTACTGGTCGTTTGTGAGACTGCAGAACAAATAAAACCAAGAGCTCAGTGCCTGGAGAAATATTACGTTCAATTATCACAAAATGAAGCACTATCAATACAGTAACTCATGCAGTTTAACTCACTATCTCATCAAGAACAACGTTTTCCAGCAACTGCAGAACGAGCACATCATCTCCAATCTGCGACAAACAAGAACAAACAACCCTAACAACTGATTTGAAGGTTCCACGATTTGACTTCCCTTCATCGTTCTTAGTAGGATAGATTTTCTCTGCATAAAAGCATCCAGGTTCCTGATTTAATTTTTATAAACTATCGGTCATAGCAAAAGAACAAGTAATGTGATGTCTGAAAGAGAAAGTACTTTTGCATAAAAAAAGTGAAAGGGCTTCTTAGTTATACTCAAATCTCAATACCTGCCAATTTCTTTGCAGTAATCCTTCTATCAGTTTCTCTTCTTATTGACTGTTAAATTGCTAATCAATAAACTAGGGAATCATTCTGTCTTTTAGTCCAATATCATTATCATTAATGCAATGTAACATACTGACCATCACATTTGCCCTATTTCTCTAAAAAGGGCCTAATTTGCCCCTCTACTTTCATTTATTGTTCAATCCTGTTCCCCGTTAAAAGTTTCCGTTCAAATATACCCAGGCCGTCCATCGAAGTTCTATATTTGCCCCTATTTTAACAGCAAGACACATGGCACCTTCTGAGAGATTGGACCAACCCAACATTAAATTTAAAAAAAACAATCTGACTCATTACCCAGAACCCGCCCAACCCTATTCCCCTGTTTCTATTAAATGCTGCACAATCATAAGCCTTAGCAGCATCCACATCAGCATCAAAAGTTCCTAACCACATCCTCGACCCTTTTTTATTAGGATCTCTTATCTCTGCTGCAAATTTATCCCATGGCCTTCTCCTTACTCCTTTGTAATTCTTCTTATTTTTGATTACTACTAGTGGGAATATATTGGATTTGTTGTTGTTGTTGTTGTTGTTGTTGTTCGTAATTATTACTACTCGTTGTATCTGTTGAAATAGTTGAGTGGAACTAACAGAGCTGTCAGAAGTTGGGCTGAGATTAGTGTCTGAGTTTGTTTTGAATCTGGGAATCGCTGAAGTAATGGGAAATTGGTTTGTACAACGTGGGAGAATCTGAGAGTCAATTATTGGAAATAGAAAGCTCTGTTTTTGCTGAGATGAAAACAGGGGAGATATGATTGGAAAAGCACTATAACAACAACAACAACAACAACAACAACAACCCAGTATAATCCCACTTAATGGGGTCTGGGGAGGGTAGTATGTATGCAGACCTTACCCCTACCCTTGGGTAGAGAGGCTGTTTCCAAATAGACCCCCGGCATCCTTCCCTCCAAGAACTTCCCACCTTGTTCTTGGGGAGACTCGAACTCACAACCTCTCGGTTGGAAGTGGGGGTTGCTTACAATCAGAGCAACCCCTCTTGTCTCAAATTGTAATTTTATATTAAAAAAAAAAAAGACATACTACTTTGATTCACATCTACCAATCATGGAGTAGTGTTCTTGGAATTGGGGAAATTGGCGTGGGCGGAAGCATTGGCAGGATAGAGGAAGTATTGCAGGTGGTGGCGGCGGCAGTGAAGTATGTATTTCTGGAATGAGGAATTGGGCCACACGGAGTTTGGACGTTTTTATGATGATGGTGAAATAAGTGTTTATATTTAAGTGGGGGATTCAGTTGGATAATAGGTAAAAAATTAGGGGTAGTTTTTTTAATTGGAATTGGGTATTAAAATTGGGGATTATTTTTGTTATTGTGATGACATTAGTCCCGCTGTTTAAATTAAGGGTATATTAGTGCCAAAGTATAAAGGTAGGGCTACCTTGGACGGATACTCAAACGAAGGATAATTTTAACCTATTTCTGAAAGAATGAGGGTATATCTGACTCTTTTCCGTAAAATTTTTGGGTTAGCACACATACCATAGACATGTTGTATTGCATTGCAAATCCATACCCATGCTGTGGACCAGTATGCCAGCCGGGAAAAGCACCAGGAATTGAAGAATAATTTACAGCAAGAATAATTGGAAAAGCACTATATGGTTATCATTTATGCAAATTTAAATCTCTCCTCTGAGAGCTGTTGACATTGATCTTGAATTATATGTAGAATTTTCACGTGCTAATTAATTGGTTTTGCTAGATTTTGAGGAGTTCCACTTCAATTTAAGATTGTGAATTTGGGGTTGTTTTCTGGGAACAAGCCTTTGAAATCAAGGAAGGTGAGTTTCGAATCCCATATTATACTCAGTGGGGGCGACACCAACTGATATGTGGTTCAGATGCGTTGTTTGTTTCGTGGAATGTGAAAAGGGGTCCATTATTGACGCCTTCTGATCAAGGGGAAAAACTGATATGGTCTGGAAGCATTGGGGTATGCCATAGGGGTTTAAGAAGAGTAAGAGGGGAATAGGGTCGCACAGACTATGGGTAACAAGCCGAGTTGGGTTTTTTTTAAATGTTGGGTTGGTTCAATTTCTCAGAAGGCGCCACGTGTCTTTGCCGTTAAAATAGGGCCAAATATAGAACAAGGGTATATCTGAACCGAAAGTATAATGGGGGTAGGATTGAACAATAAATGAAAGTAGAGGGGCAATCAGACCCTTTTCCAATAAATTTTGTTTATATATGATTCAGTTGTTAGTAATTTAAATTAACCATTAGCTATAAACACCATAAGTGTCAACTACATATCACAAAATAAAAGTACTGATCATGGAGGAATATACCCCTTTTCATTCTTACAATCATCTTCAATAGCAAATTCAAAGATATTGTGTTAAAGATACAAGTACATTTTATAATATCAAAGAGGGAATAGTTAATTTAGCAATTTTTGTCAAAACCTTAGTTATTATGCAGATCACATATAATGTCAAACATTAGGGGAAATATAACATGGTACTTATAGAAACATTATTTACTGTAAAACTGTTTAACAAAGGAAGCTAGCTTGTCACTTCTATTGTTATATTAAACTAGAGGAGATGTATTGAAACAGGAAAGGCCTCTACAATTTAGTTTGGTTGCAAGCAAGAAAGAGAATGCTTCTTTTCCTACAACACAGAAATCACATGTTCAATTGGTCCAACAGAATAAATCATCCCGGAAACACTTGATTCCTTTAAGAACTTTGTGCTTCTATGCATAGTAAGGAGCACCACCAGTTAGATCAAACAGCACATCGGACTTATTTTTGGCTCCACAAGATTTACACTAATAGAAACAACACAAAGACAAACACACACACATATATATAAGACAATCAGAGATACACCTAACAAAAACTACCCAGTATAGTCCCACAGGGTGGGGGGTGGGGTCTGGGAAGGGTAATACATACGCAGCCCTTACCCCCACACGAAAGGGCAGAGAGGCTGTATCCAATCGACCCTCGGCTTAGGAAAAGGAAAACAAAAACAACAGAGATACACCTAACATGATTCTGAATTTGAATCAGCGCGGGGGGGGGGGGGGGGGGGTATATGTATGTACTTAAGTCTTAAAGTACTAGAATAGAGAAAAACCAGGATAAACTTGAAAGCGAGAAAGCAAAGTGATGAAAAAGCTAATATAATCTGCAATCTGGATATGGCCAGCTTTGTAGGATGAGTGCAGAACTTCTATGATTCGAAAAAGGATAAATGGTTCCAACTCGTGACCTGCATTAAAAGCACAGACAAAATAATATCATGAGGATGACTGCTAGTACTCATACAAGAGAGAAAAAGCAAAATGATATCTATTTGTGCTTTCTCGATTATATCTTGAAACAACATCTTTAGTAACTATGTTTTTAGATAAGTACTAAAGAGAAACTCCATTTATTCATTAAAGTTATATCATTTTCTCCTGATACAAGAAAACGTTTATTTAAGATTTGTTTGAACCAAATCAAACCATAAGGTCTTTCATTAGAAGTAGTTTAGAACCACCAACTCATGAAAATCCAATATAAGATTACGAGGAGATCAACGAAAACCTTTAAAAAAAAATCTTCTAGTTATATGCACTAATATACTCCATAAAAAAGGCTATAAATCGATGGCCATATTCTAGGGGAAGAAGATGAAACACACGATGACATAATACAATATTATCAACACTTGTGACGAGAACGTGGATTGGAGACAACGGTCGGTAGGAAATAGACGGATTAGGTTGACTGAAAAGGAATGCTTGAGCTTCCACTTGAAGATAAGAGATGGAAATAGTCGTGAAGAATTTATACTCTTTTTTTTTTAATTATGTTTAGCCGGTTCCCCGCACCCGTATCCATACTAGGATTCGTATCCCTTAATCTTAGAATTTACATCTCGAATCCGACCTCTAGATCCGCACCCGTGTCCAAGCAACTTAGATCAAAATATTCAAGTAGAATCACACATATTTTTTGGCCAAATACATAGACGGCTCTTCATAGTTTGCCCTAGTTTTCATTTTGACACATCAACTGTCTCCTATTGCATACTTGATCTAAACTTAATCGTACCTATTAGACACAAACTATTGAGATGGCACAATGAATGTAACACACCTTTAAGAGCGTGAAAAGCCAAAAAAATTATATTTTTAAATTTCTTTCTTTCTTCTGCCTCTCTCTCTTCCGGCCACCACCTCCACCTTCCCCTTCCTCCTACTTTCTCCCGCCACCGCCAACTTGCCACCCATTAAACCTCTTTTGCTCCAACCATTTAAGTTAGTGAAAAATTCCATTTGTGTCGTTTCACTCCATACAGTAACCCATTTCTTCTTCCTCTATGAATCATCTACAAAGTACCACAAAATTTCAAACACCATAGCTAATGCCATTGAAAAATCAGGCGCAGAGCTGACACCCCCATCACCAGCCACTAAACGAGTGTCATCTTCATATTTAGATCTAAACCCAACCCAGTGAGCAACTAATTCATTCTCAGATCCTCCAATTATATCTTTTCCATATCTCAATTTCTTCGTTTCAGCTATCGTAGGAGCCTAATTCAAAGTGGAAATTAAAAAACTTGACAACAATGATAAGAAAGAAATCAACACTCCTAGATTTGACAGTGAAAAGAAATAATGTTAAGGGAGTTTATGTATGCATGCTGTGCAGTGGTAGTAATTAAGATGCCAACAACGGAGGCATGGAGTGATCCAGTAGCGCATTTTTTATTGAGAAGCAAGTTGCAGCTCTCTGTTTTCCGGTGTGAATGGACTTTGTCTGAGCAGAATTTTTCTTTTTGGAGCTTGTGGGAGATAAAAATGGAGGGGTAACTCATCAATGGTAACCAACACGCAATCGGTGCAAGGTGGCGGTAGACGCCTTTGTAGGGAAGATAGAAGAAAAGGAAAAGAAAAGGAAAAAAGAAAGAAAGGAAAAAGAATATGAAGGGCAGACAAATAGAAGGGAGAGGGAAAGGATGACAGACGGAGGGAAGGTCGGAAGGGACTATCAGAATAATGTTCTTTTTTAGCTTAAAAGCCTTTTCTTTGTCTTTATTAAAAAGGGCTTGTCTTTCTTTGTTTTTCTTCCCTTTTGTCTCTCCGGTAAAAAAATTTTATTGTGTTAATTTACACGTATCACCCATCGATTTGGGCATTTCCATGTCAGCGCACTTGGAATCACAAGCTTCATTTTGAAGAGAGATTGAGACTAACCATTCAATAGGCACAATCCGATCTGAGTGTTGGATTGTCTAATAGGTAGAAGGATCAGTTGAGGTGTCAAAATGAAATATTGGCGCCAACTTTAAGGGGTTGTCATTAGCCAATACTTTAACTTCATCTCAACCAACTATCCATCCCTTCCTCTATCACCATTTCATCTGTGTGTGCTCCTTCAAGCACAACAACAACAACAACAACAACCCCGTATAATCCCACTTAGTAGGGTCTGGGGAGGGTAGTATGTACGCAGACCTTACCCCTACCCTTGGGTAGAGAGGCTGTTTCCAAATAGACCCCCGGCATCCTTCCCTCCAAGAACTTCCCACCTTGCTCTTGGGGAGACTCGAACTCACAACCTCTCGGTTGGAAGTGGGGGTTGCTTACCATCAGAGCAACCCCTCTTGTCTTGTGTGCTGCTTCAAGCATTCACCTTTAATGGGCCTTTTTTCTATTTTCTCGTTTCTAGTTCCCACCTCCATGCTCTTTTATTTTTTAATCAGGTAAAGTAATATTTCATTAATAGAAGCATCTAGAGGATGTAGAAATTGATCACAATCGTGATAAATTTCCCTGCAGAACATATAATCATATCCACCTAACTACTCAAGGAGCTTACAAAATCAAGAAATAAAATAGGATAATCGACATCAAAATGATTCCACCCAGCAAAAAGATTAAGCAAACATCTAAATTTCAGGATTTGTCGGGGAGTTGTTTTTCCATCAAAACATCTCTGGAGTCCAATCCTTCCAAATACTCCAAATGATACATTGGTGGATCATTTTCTAGAACTTCTTGCTAGATTACCAACTCTTGCACTGTTCCAAATGATAAAATGTTTCTTTCAAGGTCCTTGGCATAACCCAAATTATACCAAGAAGATTGTAGAACATATCCCATATATCTTTAACCACTGTAAAATGCAAAAATAGATGATCTGTACTCTCACATTCATTTTTACATAGATAACATCTATTGCACAAAGGTACTCCTCCTCATTAAATTTTCTTGTGTCAAGCAAGCTCTTAAAGCTGCCAGCCAACTGAAACAAGCTACATTAGTACATTGGTTCTCCAAATAAGTTTCCAGGGCCACTGTTTAACTAAGCAAAACTATGCAATATTTTTGTTTAGGACATATTTAAGTATATTAAAGTATGCTTTTGTTAACAACTTAAACTTTTAGATGAGATGTTCACATACTTCAAACAATTCAATATTCCATTGAAGCCGCTATCATCTTGGTAGAGACTCAAGTAGCTTCCACGACCGGCGGGCGTACCTGCCAATGTGTGCCGCCCGAAAGCCCAACGTGTTCTTTTTTTATTCTTCTTTTTGGAGACTGCCTCCCACCATAGCCGGCTACCCCCTTTCCGTTCATCCTTCTTTGTCCAAAACCTAATGTAATTCTTATTTCATCATTGTCCTCTCACTATATATATTTGGAAATGGAGATACACAAGGAATGTGTTTGTGTAGCGCGTATGACAACGTTCCTTTTTTCTTGATACCCTCCTTGTTTCTCCCACCCCCAACCCACTTGCCATTTTTCTATACCCCTGATACTCAACTCAAATTCCCCATACTTTGATTGCTCTTCTGCATCTTGATTTTCTTATTCTATAATTCCATCATTTTGTGTTGCCCATTTGGACATACTTTAGTGGACATTTGAGATGTTTGACCTTAATCTCAGTTTTCAAGATGTTCCAGTAAAATTCATCTCCCTTACAGGGAAAATGGCGTCAAAGAAGCTCAACGAACAATCACTCACCCAAATGGAGAATTCTAGGACCTCCAAGTCCTCCAGTATTAACATTGAAACGACCACTACTGCTGGTGACGATGAATATTCATGCCTGGATCATTGTTGCGATGGCTATGCATTTGATATACTGAAAGCCGATACGCAAGGGAGTGAAGGGACTGGGAATCGTGGCGGTTTGTTACAAAGGAGTTGTTTCCATCGGTGGGTGGAGAGACTGAGTTTCTGCAGCAACCTGCAGCAGCAGTGGTTGGATCTCTCAGCTAATTACGATGCTTCCTACGAGCAGTGACCACTATATCTCCCCAGCAGAGATTACAGGTGAAAGAATTTCTCAATATCATGGAGTTCTTCATTCTATCGAAGGACTGGAAAATAGAAGTTCCACATCTAGGATTGTGGACAACAAGTTTACTTGGAGGATTTAACATTGCATATGCTGCAGCTAGCACATCTGACCGTACTGCAATTAAATTCCAAGGACTTGATGTAGATATCAATTTTACATCAGTGATTATGAAGATCTGCAGCAGATAAAGAACTTCACCAAAAAAGAGTTTGTGCACAGACTTCATCGATAGAGCATTGATTTCTCCAGAGGAAGTTCGAATACAGGGGGAGTCGCACTGCATAAATGTGGATGATGGGACGCATGGATGGGGCAGCTTCTTGGGAAGACGTAATCTATCTTGGACTACTTGAGACTTGAGAATGAGATAGAAGCTGCAAGACATACGACGAGACTGCTATAAAATGCAAGGGGAGGGAGGCAGGCACCAATGTTGAGCTAAGAACATAGGAAGGGATATTAAGTTGTGTTGCTGATATGGGAGCACGGGTCATAATCTTGATCTGAAATTGGGCTGACAATCAACATGGAACCACTAGCCAAATGGGAAAATCCCAGCCAGCATGGCTCAAATGGTATATCTAACCATACAAAGTCAATGAGAAGTTATTTTTTTCTATTTAACATGGTACCAGAGTAGGCAAAATTCATGGATTCAAGTCTCACCGCCACCCATTATCAAAAAGATTTTCCACGTGCGTGACCCACGAAAAATAATCAGGCTCGCAAGTGAGGGGGCGTGTTGAAGAGATAATTATGTATAGTGTGCTCTCTCTAACAGCTTAAACATATACTTTTAGATTAGATGGTCACACTTCAAACAATTCACAATTTGAGCGCCAGTTAGTTCTGTAAAAGACCTTGGCATTTTCATCTAGTTAGAAAGATAAAAATCAGTGATGTCGAGGAGTTAAACTTACATATGCAACATGAGACTAAAGGTTGAAGTAGCACAGTGTCCAAGAAAGAAAAGTAATATAGGCAGCATATTGAGAGCTCCTGAATATCTCTAGGAAGCCTCATGAACGGACCATAGCTTACAGTTCCTACAGTGCAAGAAAAAGGGTTAGCATGTGAGAAATAAATAATGTGAGATTAAGAAATATGAAAGAAATAAAATATGTAATAACATATGGAATTAGATCAGAATGAATCTAAGTACCATTGAGGCAGGTGCAGTAAAAATCTCGTATTATGTGCTGCATATTGTCATATTCTTTTGCCAGTGGACCATTCAAACTAGCAGCTTGTCCAAGATGAAGTTGAAGACGTAACACAGCCTTCAAGAGGCAATTATGGGGGAGACAAAGATGATGGTTCAGCTAAATATGAAAACTTGTAGAGCAAATGGATAATGCATATGCCATAAATTTCATCTAGAGTAAGAACAGTATGGTGGTAGCTAAGTAGGTACCTTTGCATGTAATGGGTGTTTATCACCTAAGAGGACTAACAGCTTTGGAAGCTCCCTTATCCATGCAATTTGATGATTAAATATTTCAAGATCCTTAGGATCCAGATAAAGCCAATCCTGCCCCTACAATCACAAGAAACTTGACATTAGATTCAAAGTAGAAAGCATATAGGCACATCAACATTATGCTAATTGCCTAGCAGCAAAAGCTAATCCAGCTACTCATTCTGATGACTGCTAATACAGGGCTTTTCCTTCAATTAAACAAATAATAGCAACCAGACAAAGGAGTTCCACATTAAGAATTTTGGGGCCTGTGAACCCATCCTACTTACAAATAAAAAAATATTTTAGAGTAAAATTTTCCATATTTTGCTATATAGGGCAGAAGGCACCCATGGTCAAATTTGGCATTTGGTGCCTCAGTTTGAGACCTAAAGTCACATGTGCTATTAAGTTTTTTGCTCGGTTTTTCTTCTATTTTCCATTTTATTTTTTTTCTTTTGCCTTTTCTTATTATTTATTTCTTTACTGATTCTCTCCTTGATTGCATCCAAACTGATTAATTCTTCAAGGCTTTATGATATACAATAACTTAAGAATTAAGAGATTAACTATTGATTACTTCTAATTAAGATTTATTTTTATTTTAAACTACTTTTTTTGGGATAAGGTAAATTGTATTAACCAAACGGAAGAGAACTCCTCTATACAAGAAGTATACCAAAAAGTAGAGAATTTAAATCAGAACATGATTCTCTATAAAAGACGCCCAATCTTCTATACAAATAGGGGCTACATGAGTACGCCAAAAAGCGATCAAAGATAAAAGACTATTCTTAAGATGTGAAAAAGAAGACTCAATCCCCTCAAAAGCTCCTCTTATTTCTCTCCCCCAAACTATCCACATGAGAGCTAACGAGGCGAACTTCCACGCCTTTTGCTTTCTTCTTCTACGAAAATCGGCCGAGTTATATAGCATTTCCTTTACAGTGTTGTGCATCATCCATTGAACACCAAAAGAGTTCATGATCGCCCTCCACAAAGCCGAGGACACAGGGCAATGCAACAAAAGATGATCAACTTCTTCCCTGAGCTTTTACACATATAGCACCAACTAACAAGTGTAATTCCCCTCTTTCGCAGATTTTCAGCTATCAAAATCACTCTCCTCGCCGCTAACCATGCAAAAAAGTACACCTTCGTGGGGCGCCTTAAAAATCCAGATTGAGGAGTATGGAAAAGAAGCCTCCTCTCTCACCAATATACTCTGGTAAAAGGACTTTACGGTGAACAGACCATTGTACGCAAACCCCATCTCCAAGAATCACAAGATGGCTGAGGCCTATCTTGCCCATATAGCAGTGTCAATAAATCTTGGAGCTCCGCAATCTCCCAATTTTGCATGTTCCTTCTAAATGAGAGGTCACATACTACCCCCCCCCCCCTTACATGCTCTTTACGAATCTGTTGGACCATCAATTCCTTCTGGTTTGAAGGAGAACCCCAGAGTATCCTCTTCACACCACCTATGATTCCAAAAGCTGATTTTCCTTCAATTTCCCACCCTGTAAGAGATGTTGCCACAAAAGGATTCCCAATTCTTCATGATGCTCCTCCACATGCCACACCCAAAAGGTGTTGTGATTGTCTTGGTCCTCCAATCCCCTCCCATGGAATCGTACTTTTCTACAATGATCTCCCTCCATAGAGCATGCTCCTCTACCCCGAATCTCCACAACCTAAAATTTTTTACTCAAGTTCACCCCACTTTTTTAGGGAAGTGACTGTCCGCCAATTCATTAGATGATACTTTCTAGTTCCATCCGCTGCATCCCAAAGAAAGTCGCTCCAGTTTTTGTGTGATACTCACAGGAGCTTGCAACGGGAACAAGTAATAGGTGATCATACTCGATAAAGTGCTTTTAATGAGCACATCGTTTCTGCCAGCCAACTAATTTTTTTTCAACCATTTCGATCACTGGATTCCAAACCGTAGTATCCTTATGCGAAGCGCCCAATGGAGACCCAGATAAGTAGTGGGAAAGGAGCCCACCTTACATCTGAGAACATACGACAAAGCATCGATGTTAGCAACCTCACCCACCGGGAAACTCTCACACTTGCCGGGGTTCATTTTGAGACCTGATACTATCTGAGACCACCGCAAGACCTGCTTCAGGTGATCAACTGATCCATATCAGCATCACAGAAAACCAGGGTGTCATCCGCAAAAAGCAAATGAGAGACTCTTCAGGCACTGGGCATCCCGATTGGAGCTGAGAATCCTTCAAGAAGCTTCCGCTCGCCGCTCAATCCATCATTTCACTCAAAGCATCCATCACTAGAATGAATAGCATGGGGATAGGGGGTCTCTTGCCTTAGACACCTGGAGCTGCTAAAGAAACCACACGGGCTACCATTAACCAGGACAGAGAATCTAATTGAGGAAATGCAAAACTTGATACATCCCCTCCATCTTGCCCCAAACCCCATCCGCATCATAATGAAATCCAGGAATTCCCAATTGACATGGTCGAAAGCCTTCTCAAGGTCCAACTTGCATAGTAAGCCGGGATCTCTATTTTTCCTTCTGGAGTCTACAAGTTCATTTGCCAATAAAGCGGCATCCAGAATCTGCCTACCTTCCACAATCGCATTATGGGAGGACGAAACAGATACGTCAAGAACCTTCTTGACACTATTGGAAAGCACTTTAGAAATAATATTGTAAACACTCCCCACGAGACTAATAGGCATGTAGTCACTGATAGAAAATGCACCTTCTTTCTTTGGCATAATAGTTATAAAAGAAGTATTGATACTTCTCTCAAAAAACACCATTCACATGGAAGTATTCAATGGCTTCCATCAACTCCCCCTTGATGGTGTCCCAACAAAGCTGGAAGAAGGCCAAGTATTCAATGGCTTCCATCAACTCCCCCTTCCTCGAAAGCCCTTTCTAGCCACTTACTGTCTCCCTCCCATTGTAGTTGAACTCTATTCCACCCAAAGTCGGCCTCCAACTAACTTCCTCTTTGTATAAATTCTCATAAAACCCAACTATCGCCCCTTTTACCTCCCTTACCCCATCCACAACTAAGGACTATGAAGTTCCTCTTTCGATTTGCAACAGCCACCTTGTGGAAAATTTTGGTATTCGAATCCCCTTCCTTTAACCATAGCACCCTCGATTTTTGCTGCCAACTAATCTCCTGAGCTATTGTTAACTCGACTATTTCCCTCTTAACCTCCCCCAATCTCTTTTTCTCAGATTCATCTAACTCTCTCGCCCCTTCCCCTCTCTCTAGATCTCGCAATTCTTGCCTAAGCTCCCTCATTTTAACCTACACCCTCCCAAAAACCTCCTTGTTTCACCTAATAATATCTCCCTTGAGCAATTTAAGTTTCTTCGAAAGACGAAATGAAGGTGCCCCTGATACCCCGCAGCTTGTCCAACCATTCTTTCACCTTGTCACCAAATCATGGCACCTTCAACCACATGTTTTCGAATTGGAAGGGAGCACGCACCCCCTCCCCTCTGCATCCATCTAGCAAGATAGGCAAATGATCCGAAGTCAGCCTTGGTAAAGGAATCTGCAGCACATTCAGCACCAGCTCATCCCAAGAGGGCGATATTACTATCAAGTCTAGACCTTGAGTTGGAATCCTCCACCCAGGCCCAAGTAAACCTTTTCCCTGACAGAGGAAGATCAATGAGAAAGTGATCAATGATGAAGTTAGAAAACTCCTCCATGTCCCTCGAAAACATACTACATCCTAATCTCTCCTCCGTAAATTTAATAGTGTTAAAGTCTCCCCCAGAACCCATGGAATGTCCTATTTCCCCATCATATTGGCCAGTTCCTCCCAGAAAATCACCTTAGACCCTTCACGTACCCAGTGTTTAGAAAAGTGAGCGCTTCACTGCTCTAAGCGCGAAGCGAGGCGGCCTATTGTCGCTTACAGCACACTGAGGCGACTCGGTCTGAGAAAACGAGCGCTTCATAGGGAAAAGCGATAAAGAGACGAGGCGAAAAAAGCGATGAAGCGATCGCTTCTTTGCAAAAAGTCGCATGGTTTTTTTATTAAAAAAAAAACTTTGGGTATGTTAAAACAGACCCTAAATCGACCAAAAACCTCTTCCCTTCGACAAAATACAGTCTCTCACAAAACCTAGGGTTTTTTACCTGCTGAAGCTGAAATCCAAAAGAAGAGACGTCATTGCTGATGCTTTTTCTCTCGCTCAAGTTCTCCTTTCTCGCTCGCGACACTTGCCACTACTGATCTAGGTAATTTCTTCTTCTCCTTTCTCCTTTCTTCTTCTATTCTTCTCGTTTTCTTTTCATTTTTCTTCTCTTTCTTTCTTTCTTTCTTTGTTTCTCCAGTCCAGAACAGAGGATTTTTTTCTTTCTTTTTCCTTTTCGTTTGTGTATATTTCAGCATATATGTATTTAATATTATACGTATTTCATTTATTATTATATTTTAGCATGCAAAATTAAATTATTATTATATTTCAGCATATAAAATAAATTATATATATTTATTATTTTTAGTTTATGTGATTTTTTAAATGTATATTTCAGTTTATATAATTAATTATTATATATATTTTTAGTTTATTGATTATTTTTTCTCTTATATCTTAATAGGGATATTAAAATGTCTCAAAGTTCGAACGAGAAAGACTCGGCTTGGCGATATGGCGATAGAGGTAATGAGAAGAATACAAATGTTGTATGCAAGTTTTGCAACAAGATTACAACGTGTGAAATTTATCGCTTTAAATATCATCTAATTGGTGATGATAGAAACGTCATAAGTTGTCCGAAATGTCCACCGGAGGTGAGGGAAGAAATAAAGAATTTTTTGAGAAGAAGAAGGAGCAAAAAAATCAAATGGTTCATCAACCAATGGTGACCAATCTTGATGATGAGGATGATGACGACGATATTGAAGAATTGTCACTTCCAACAAAACGGGGAAGAGATGGGTCAAGCCATGGATCATCAACTAAAGGTCGTATAGATTGTTACTTCTCAAAGAAGCAGGGAGCAAATACAAAAAATTGCTAGAGACATTTTGAGGGATCATGCAGTTAGAGGTATTGCACGATGGGTCTATGATGCTGGGCTCCTCTTCAATTGTGTGAACTATGAAACTTTTGGAGACTTTATTGAGGTCGTTGGTCAATACGGACCTGGAATGAAGCCTCCCACTTACGAAGAAAGAAGAGGTCTTTATCTAAATAAGGAAGTGGACGAGACTAATAAAATTGTTAAGGAGCATAAAGTTGAGTGGAACAAGTACGGTTGCTCCATTATGATGGATAAGTGGACAGCAAGAACGGTGAAAATGATTATTAATGTGTTTGTGAATTCTCCCCGGGAAGTTAGTTTCTTGAGTCCATTGGTGCTAGCGACTCATCCACCGATCACATCAAAATGTACACCTTGTTTCAGAACACCATCGAAAAGATTGGTCCAAGCAAAGTTGTTCAAGTGGTCACTGATAATGCAAGTGAAAATATGAAAGCGGGTGACATGATTGAAGGAGCGTACAAGAATGTCTATTGGACTCCATGTGCGGCCCATTGTATCAACTTGATGTTCGGGGACATTTTCAAGGAAAGACCCTTCTCTACCGTTTTTGGCCAGGGCGTTAGGTCACATTCTTATATTTCTCAACGGCCCTTGTTATTGAATATGATGAAAAGATTCACCATGCAAAAAAAAATTGGTGAAACCGGACAAGACAATGTTCGCCACTGCTTTCTTGAATTTGTGTAGACTCCACTGTCAAAAAGATAATTTGAGAAAGATGGTCACTTCAAATGATTGGAGCGGGAGTAATTTGCAAAGGAAAGTGCCGGGAAAGAGGTTGCACGCATTATTCTTTCTTATTCTTTTTGGAATAATGTCCTTCGCGCTCTTAAAATTGGTGGCCCTTTGGTTAAAGTACTCCGTTTGGTGGATGGGGAGCAAAACCCATCAATAGGCTACCTCTATGAAGCTATGGATAGGGCCAAGGAGACTATTCAAACATCATTCAATGATGAGTAGAAATATGCAAGTCTTTCAGGTCATTGATACAAGATGGGATGAGCAACTTCATAGACCTTTGCATGCAGCAGCCAGCAGGACTTATTCTGAACCCATCACTCTTTTATGAGCAGCATGAGAAGAATTCATTGGCTAAAGAAGTGTGGGCAAGATTCCATCATGTTGTTATCAAGTTGAACCCATATGAAGACTTGCAAGAGAAGATAGTAGATCAGCTTGCTACTTACAAGGCAGCTGAAGGACTTTTTAAGCTTCGACTTGCTATTAAACAAAGAACGACAAAGTCGCCAGGTGACCAAGTGTTTCTATATTTTATAACTCTAACTTCGATGTATTTTTTATACTTATTAACTCTTGAATATTGTTTTTGACTTCTATAGTTGAATGGTGGGACCAATACGGTGTAGAGACTCTAGAGTTACAGACTTCCGCCATCAAAGTTCTAAGCTTAACTTGTAGCTCATCCGGATGTGAAAGGAACTGGGGTGTTTTTGAACACGTGAGAAATAAAAAGAATTATTTCGTGTTTTGAGATAAAGTAAATTATATCTCAATTATCCAAACTCCTACTAATTAGTTGACTTGACACATCTTTTTTGCAGATTCATACAAAGAAAAGGAATCGACTAACCTTGAAACGCCTCCATAATCTAGTGTTTTTGTAAAATACAATAGAACATTGAGGCATTGCTATAATCACCACAATATAATTGATCCAATTCTTTTGGACAATATTGATTAGGCTAATGAGTGGCTAACCGGAGTCCCCGAAAATTGTGAAGATGAAGTATTTGAAGGCGACTTCGATTTCACTTGGGGTGATGTTGCGGTTTGTAGAGGAGTTGAGGAGAATCCTTATGGTTTAAGAAGATATACTCCAAGTTCAGGCTTTATTAGGAAGGGAAAAAGTGTGGCTACTACAAGTCAATCCCTATCCCTAACTGACGAAGATGAAAGTGATCATGAAGAGGAGGGGGAAGAAGAAGATGATGAACAATATGAAGATAGTAAAGGAATTCAAGATTTTGACAATTTTAAAGGAGAAGAAGAGTAGAAGAATAAGATGTTGATTGACTTTTAGTAATTTAGTAGCTTTGATTTTGCTTGTCCTATGGTTTGTGGATGATTTGGTGGTACTTACTACCTACTTTTAAGTATTTAAATGATGTTTTTGATTATTTGTAATTTTACATTATGTTTTTCTAAAGATTGCGCTTCACTTTAATAAAGCGTGCACTTCGCTTTTGAAGCGAGGCGAGCCCTTGTCGTTTTTTTTTGCGCTTTGCGCTCTCAAATACACTACTCCTACCGGTCCGTACACTCCCCCAAATCCCCACTCCACCCCACTCACTCTATCTTTGACAAGAGTTGCTAAAAAACTCTCTTTTTAATCTCCATTACCTCCAAGCTTCTATCATCCCACATTCGAAGAATGCCCCCGGCATTTCCCACTGTTGGAACCCAGTCATATTTTACCCAACTACCTCCCGGGGGGCACTCCTCACAATCACAGCCGACAAAACTTCCATTTTGGTCTTCTGAAAGCAAACTAAGTTAGCACCCCATTCTCTAACTCTCACTTTGATGATGGGCTTTTTGTTTGGGTCATTCATCCCCTCACATTCCATGAAAGAATCTTAACTTCCATAAGAAACAACATCCCCTTTCTTCCCACCCCCTCTAACCGAGCTCCCTTCCTCCCTGTCACACACCCGACCCCTTCTTTGTTACACCACTACATCCCCTAAATTATTTTCCTTAACACCTTGACCCAACTCCTTCCCTACACCATCATAACAAGATTGTTGCTCAATCTCCCTCAACAATTCTAAAACCATATCTTCCTTCCCTACAAAAGAAATACCGAGAAACTTCCCAAAGTTTAATAGTTTATCCTCCATCCGGAAAGACATATCCTCTCCTCTAATCCGTGATGAAATTGGACATGCGTCTTCTATATGTATCCTTTCCTTGCCCCTACCGGAGGAATAGAAGACCATAGCATTGCTAGCAATAGGAACTTTAGGTGCCGAAAGGATCTCGCCATTTCCTTGAGGGGTATCAATCCCTGAAATTAGCACCCCGCCACTACATGAATGACCAGGAACACCAGTATGGTAGCAGGAAGGAGGAGAGCATGGAGCCCTTGGCGGCGTCTTAACGGGAAATAATGGTTTGACACTAACATCAGATGGGGCATGCTCAACAATCTTCCCAAGAGAAGAAGAAGATTGAAGTGTAGCATCAACACAACTAAGCCCAGGAGCAGATGAGGGGGCGATGGAGCTGGGTCCATCGGAGGCGGGAGGCCGTGGAATAACAGCACCATTTATAGCTGGTGCCGCCCCTGAAGCAGCGGCAATCGAAGAAGGACGAAGGTCACTAGAGTTCGATGCATAAATGCCATTGTGTATAGCACATTGGCCGAAGAAGTAAGAACGACGGCTTCCATATGCTTAGGAGCCTCAACAGACGCAGCTTAAAATAATCTGGGCCTCTTACGATCAATTCTAATAGAATTGGGAAAAGTTGCTGGGCTGGCCCCAGGATAATTAGAAGATGACCTGCCCATTCTGCCTTTCCAGCCCGCATCACTAACCCATTCACATCTTTCCCTCCTGTTGAAATTTTGTTTTCTTTTCCCAAATTCAAACCTCTCATCTCTTCTCAATCTAACATCTGATTCTGGCTTAGACCACTGATCCGGTGAGCCCTCCCCTCTCCTCGGAGACTTATTTCCCCTCCCCTCCCCTCTATTTGACCATGTCTTTTATTCTTCCACTATCACGGACGAAATTCAGGGCTCAACCACACCCTCTAACTCAGGTAGCCATCTTCCACCACAGTGGAGACAGGGATTCTGCCCACTTTCCTCACCACAATCCTCACTCGCGATAGATCATGTAGGCTGCAAGTGACATCAATAAAGCCCTCACAGATTTCCCCAAACTTCTTGAAGAGGTCAAGGCACCAAAGATGCACCGGGAGACCCACCATGTTGACCACCAATGTTTCGCTGGTGAAACGATGGCCGAGACACCCATCATGCTCCACTCATCTGTCTAGATGTAAAAAGTTCTCATCAAACCATCTATTTCCTCAAACAAAAATTTCTGAAGCTCGAGACTCGTCAAGAAATCGAAATAGATATTGCGCATCCCCCAGTTTCGTTATTTTCAGCCCGTCATTGACATTCCATGCATCTGCTGCCCAACCCATTTGAAGAAAGATCCAATCATACAAGATTTCAAGAAACTCTTGTGCCTGAGAGTGTGCTCTTCAGACAGCAAAAAGTGGGGCTCCTGCCCTATGTCGAGCTTTCAATAACATCTTCCCTCGAGTTCTAGGGTTGGCGAAGAGGCAGCTTTGATATAAGATATTTTTTTCAGTTTTCTAGATTCTAGAGAGAAGTAGGAGTTTCACTCTGAAGAGTCCACCATTTCTAGAAGTGGTCATCTCCAAAACCTCGCATTGAGGCTGACTGAAGAAGAAACTTTGAAATATGGTCGAAAAAGAACTTCCCGTCGCCGGAAAATAGAAAGTCGTCGGATTTTGGAAAAAGTTTGATAGGTAGGCTCGGAATAGCCTCTTGAACAAGCTGTCTGAAGGCGGCCGGTCGAGATCTGGCCGGAATATTCCTCACACGTCGGCGCATGGCGGAGAGGTCGCCGGAAGTGTGTTGCGCGTGAGGGCGCGTGGGTGGCCCTTGGTCGTTTATTTTTGCTGGGTTTTGGTTGCAATGGGGGTGGCTATCTGTGGGTGGTGGTAGAATCCTAAGATTCATGGTACAAAGATACCTCAGGAGTTGTGTCTGGGAGCATCTCTGTCAACACTGTCAAAATCGATATGAACTTTAAACTACTACATATATTTTCTTAAACTATTAATTAATAACCAAAATAAATAATATATGTGAGTGTAAGATCTATTATAAGTTATACAAAGAAACTTGCTTAATTATTTTTATTCCAATTTCTCTTAGAATGAAATGCAATTTTCTTTTTTGGTAAGCAATTCACTTAAAAGACGTAATCATATGCTCCAAAGCGTTTTGATTTTTCCGTGCTTCTTTTTATCCTAAAACTTGCATAGGTTTCTAATTTTAACGGCATTAATATTTGTACAAATTATAATTGATAATATTAATGAAAAATAAATTTACTTTTCCAAGATTATAGTTAATTATCTATTTGAATAATGTTTTCTAAGACTAAAAATAAGTCATAAAATATCCAAAAAAAAATTACGTTACAGTATGACAAGTATTAATTTTATGTCAAAATCATAGGTGCACCCATGATCTTAAAATACTGGATATGCCTCCGCAGGAAGTTATCATGAATAAAAATGTGAACACTCCAATGGCATGCTAGGACTATGAAAAATGTGCATTCATTTGATAGGAATCTTACAGGAAATAGCATTTCCTCAATAGCAGAAAGGCAAACCAATTTCATTGAGGACTCTGGACTGCATTTCTGCAAAACTGTCGTGAAAGCCTGCAATCAAGTGAAAATTTTAATACAACTACAAAAACTGGCAGCATTTAACACATGAAAAACAAATCAAAAGGGGATCATAATTCTAGGGTCTAAATACAAATAATAATAGAGGACATCCCTATAGAATATATTCCACACCATAATATTTTTTTCAATATCTCTAATGTGTGATACTAAAACTGAAAATTACAGTTGTTCGAAATTTGACAAGACTGAATTATAAATCAAGAAAAACAAATTGAAGAAGATACTACAGAGACACGTGAGTTGAAGTATAGGTTTTCAGTTTATTGTGCAAACCTGAAGGATACGAGACTTCCAAGCACCATCATTGATCAAAGACTTCCAAGTACCAGACACTTGCATAATAAGTTTTGGGGTAAAAGCAACCAGTGGAACTAAATGCTTCTCATGATGAACTTTACCGGCCTCTTTGCCATTGCAAATCTGCAGCGTGGTAGGCATTCTATTACAGCATACCATCAGGATTTAGGGCTAAGACACACATACTCATCTAAAGAGACAACTTGAATAAACGGGAGAGAGAAAACTGGAAAAAAGCAAAGCATAAATTTTCAAAGATTCGAAGCTTTTTGGGGTAAAACCACTTAACTACTAAAATCTAGCTTTGAGCTTTCTAACAATTTATCTTTGAGCTTAATAAGTAGAGAAATGGCATAACTTGCCCCTTAAACTTGTCCGGCAAAGTCATTTACACACATTAGCTTTACGGGCGACCCATCACCTTATTATTCTTGTCTGAAGCGAATTTATTTACCGCCTAAAAGGTGACTTGGCAAAGAATGTGTCTTCACATTCCCATAAGCGTGTGAAAGCAAGAAACTGTGAAAAACTAACTAATTTGTACACGTGTCATACTTCAATTGAGTGTTGTTACCTAATTATACTTAATTATTGATTCTTAATAATTTTGCATATTTTATTTTTTCTTATTCTTTACTCTCTTTTTTCTTTTTGTCCTTTTCTTCTTTTTCTGTTCTCCTTAATCTTAAGGTCTCTGGTCTTCAATGGTGAAACCACCATAACTGTCCGACCAAGATTTGGCCGGTGTTTGGCCGAAAAATCATTGTCACCACCCGACCTCTTTCGCTCCAATTTTCATCATCTCCATCACCTCACATAAACCTCTCCATTAACTAAAATTCCAAACTCCACTAACACCTACATTCTCATTTCCATCGTTGGCCCTTTCGTGGCCAGTCTTCCTCATTTCCCTCCGTACCCAAATTCCAAAAATTACTGCAACATTCAACCTAAAAAGATTTAGCTAAAATATGCCCTTCAAATCTGACATTTAATTCCAAAGACAATCTCCGAAGATTAATCATGGCATAGAACATGAGAAGCTATAAAGAACAATAACATGGCATTTTCCATTCTAATCACCAGCATATTCTAATCACCAGCATATGAACTTTTCTTATAAAATCCAATAGGCTTGACAAATAGTTTACGGATTCCTAATTAAATGTAGCTAATTCCAAATTATTCCATTATTTTTTATATTATTTCGAGTAGTCTACTCAAGGGGAAAACAAACGCCGGAAGGAAGAAAAGAGGGAAAAATGGGATGGGGTGAGGGGAAGGATTTATTCTAGTGAAAAAAAATTAAAAAGGAAAAAATATGGTAACGACACGTGTCAGCGCGTGTAAAATACAGTTTTAATCGGATATGGTTTTGACATATTAGGGGGTAAATAAATTCGCTTCAAATAAGAATAGTGGGGTGATGGGTCGCCCGTAAAGTTAAAGTGAGTAAATGACTTTGCCGGACAAGTTTAAGAGGCAACTTATACCCCTTTTCTCTAATAAGTAAGCAGTAATGATTAAAGTTCAGATTTTATCTCAGGCTCTACCCTTTGTGCATTAATTTTATGGCCAAAGCTAGTTTATTTATTCTTTCCTGTTGTGAAGGGCTATTGTCAGTGGATTTACCTGCATTACATTACTAAAGTGTTACAAAAATGTGACTTAAGTATCATTAATTCATGTAAACGTTTTATTCTTTTTTTTTATAGACAGAGGCAAGTAAAACAAGCTCACTGAGGGAGAACAGAGTGCAGACAACTTTTCACCCCAGTCAGGCAAGTAAGCTGCAAACCTTGCAAACATTGAAGAAACACTGACAATGATTGAACAATGTCGGGAACAATTTTTCTTAATTAGTTCCATCTAACATCCTCTTACAGAAATTGCTTCTCTAAAAAAATGTTATATAGCTGGGCCGGTTTCCGATAAAAAGAAAGCTCTCATGTGAATAGTTTGGGGGAAGAGAAATAGGAGAGCTTTTAAGGGGTATTTAGTCTCCTTTTTCACATCTTAAGAATAGTCTTTTATCTTTGATCACTTTTCGGTGCACTCATATAGCCCCTATTTGTATAGAAGAATAGAGAATCATGTTCTGATGTAAATTCTCTACTTTTTGTTATATTTCCTGTATACGGGAGTTCTCTCCCTTTTGATTAATACAATTTACCTTATCAAAAAAAAAAAAGAAATTGCTTCGAAGCTTATTGAGTTTTTCCTGAAAGACCTAAAATTACACCTGTTAACCTTGAAGCAAGATATATATCTATGGTTCTCTGCATACAGAGTAAAGGGCTTACTTATACGTGTGTAAACACTCCTATTAGTCTCTAGAAACCAAACCACCCAGATCTTGATTGAGCATTAAAGGGAGCCACCACACTCAACAAGATAAAAAGCTCCTACAATTTTTCTTACTCAAATGTGCATGTGTTCAAAAGTAAGAAGATTATTTAATATAATCTGAGCATACAAAAGAAGATCTTCTTCTACCATCTTCTTAATAATATAAAATTGAAAATGCCCTTTCTGATAGAAGGAAAAATTTGTAATATTAGAAAGTGAAAAGCCATTCTTGTACTCTGCTCTCAGCCAAGTTAAAGACAGGGTGGGATGGATTTAAATACAACTACTGGCAAACTGACATCTGGTCATATTAGTACATAACTTAGTTTACATATTGCAAAGAGCTGTTTCTGACTGCAAATAAATCGCTGTGAAGCCATAAAGTACTCCAACACGGAAATATTATGATTTTACAGGTTCATCACAATTTTATTTTATGAGCTGCACTCAGTATCTCGTCATTAAACATTTTGTTTATTTTACTCAATTACAGTTATGGACGAGTCTTTATTCCTCGAGATGATATAGTTATGAAGTAACTTCAGTAAACGCAATCCCATTCCTCTGTTACTTTTGCACCTTTCACTGACCAAATTCTTAATCTTTTACAGGTTCACAGCTTTTAATTACCAAGCTATTAATCAACCAGTGAGTCAATCCACTAGGCCTCAATTCCAAACTAATTGAGGTAGGAATACGAATCCTTTATATATTCCACTCTACTCAGGCCCACTAATTCCAATATTGATAAAGTAATTGTCTTTAAAGCAATTTATAAATCATCTAAATACTTTAAATCCCGCACTTATACCCACCTGAACCTAATTTCAATGCAACAACAACTAAGCCATAATCCCTACTAGTTCATGACATTCTTATGGAATCTTTGCTTCCCTTTTTCTTTCCTGATATTTCTTTCTTTTTTTTTAAGCTAAGATTGTCGGTCTTTTATTATAGGTTCTTTGAGATAACCCCCTTCCACGTGAGTTTAGATCTACCTCCTTCCCTTTTAATTTCCAAGCTATTATTCCCTCAAATTTCCTTTATGAAGCATATAATGCTTTGTTTTTCAGTCGACCTAAGCCAAAAAAATATTTCAGAAATATTACGTGATCTGTTTCCTGTATTTTTTTCTGCTTCTTGCTATGTGTTTTGTCGGTCTTGATTCTCTTATCCCCTGCTCATCTGCACTCTGTATCTGGGTTCTACGAGCTGTCCAAACTCTAACAGAACCTGGAACATCATTATCATTCAAATTACATCCTATATTAACCCCACATCAACACTATTGTCCTTTAGTTCTCTAATTTAACACCCAAGTTTTCTATTTCTTTAAACTAAATAACGGGCTTGCTTCTCAGTGATAGGCACAAAATATTACAACCAGCTGAACTTAATGTTTTTGTGCTGAATTTTTATAAATTCTACATCACAAACCTTTTCAGATAGAGAACTCTCGATGAACTCCAGAAATCTTTCCAACAATGCAGGAGATAATTTGGACCCATAACTTAGTTGCAAAAATATTTTTGTAATCGCAATATTCAGTGTGAAATATCGGTCACCGTCCTGCAATGTGCAAAAGGAAAAAGACAGAGCAATCAGAGAAAAATTACTTTCAATGAACAAAAGGATGAAAAGCAAAAGGAAAAAAAGAAAGAAGAAAAGTTATTGCATCCATTACACAATGATGTTGATTGCCGAGGATGCAGATGTATGAAATTTTTTTAGCAATAAATAAGGCTTTCAACAATGTAACTCGTAATCTCCTTTACCTTTACTCTTGAAAAGATGTTTTGTTTAGAATAAGTTCAAGCATTCACGACCTGTTTATAAATACATAGATATTACCTATCAGGAGGAAATCCTCAACCGCATAGCTCTATCTTACTACAATGCGGACAGTCGGAGAGAAGAAGGCAAGAAGCTCATATTTCAAGTTTGAAAATATGCGCATGAAGGCAGATAGCTTTATGGAGATGGTAAAGCAACCCTGTATTCTTACCTGTTCGATCGGAGACCTGATTTCATATTTGCTAATAAACCAGCATCTCTAAAGAGAGATATGAAAGAATGAAATATGGGAATCTGAAAATTGAAAGGGTAAGATACTCTGGAAGATATTAGAAGTCAACAGAGAAGCAGAGGAAAGAGAGATGACTGAAGAAGAGATTGCTAGATGTGAAGAAATCTCCTGGAGACAAAAGTCAAGGTGCATGTGGCTCAAGCAATGGACAGAAACGCAAATACCCAAAGGAGATATGTCATTGACAAGATTAAAAAAACCAAAGAAACAGGAGTCACAGAGGAGCAGCATGAGATAAAGTCATGTATCCTGGAATTCTATACAAATTTGCACAAAGAAGTCGAGATACGGAGACCTTCTCGGGATCATAGCATCCAACAAATCATACCATAGCAGAGAAATTGGATGCAACGCCCTTGCGGAGGAAGAAGTAGCAGAGACAATAAAAGAATGTGCTGGCGACAAGGACCTAAGCCGCAATGATTCTTTCTAACATTCTACCAAAGTGCTAGACAGTAATCAATGAAGATCTCATGAGTGCCATAAACAACTTTCATCACCATGAATCTTTTCAGAGCAGCCTAAAAACCCCACACGCTGCTTGCTAAGGGACTAAAAATATTTCAGACCAAACAGCATATTGAGGAGTTTCTTTGAAAAAGGTGATAAAGGAGGTGGTGGCAGAGCCATAAATGGCATTCATCAACGGCAGACAAAAACGGGCACAATCCTAATTGCAAATCACCGACTGGATACTAAGATGAAAAAGAGAATCAACATACTCCTGCGCAAAATAGACCTGGAAAAGCTTTTGACTCTGCAAATTGGATTTTCTCCTCAACATGTTGAAACTGATGATACAGGATAAATGGATAAGTCGGGTTGGGTTTCATACAACAACAGTCGGGTTCTCACTCATCATTAAAGGGTCCCCATAAGGTTTTTTCTCCTATGCATGGAGGATTGGAGCAAGGGGACCCTTGATTGCCTTTCTTATTCATTATTGTTCAAGGAAGGATAAGGCGCAATGGTAAAGGCAAAACACTTGAACTGGATTAGTGGATTTTAAACAGCCATCAGGCCTCAGGCAACTCCCTCAATCATTGACATCAAGAAAACGAGACCATTTGAGGAACTTGAACCGATGTAACAGAAGGCAAAAAAGAGAAGTTACATTTACGCAATTTTCAGGAATATTATGTTTAGCTTTCCAATTTTCTATTGGAGGTTTATATGCCTATGAGTGTTTGTGTGCCTTTCTATCTTTATCAGTCCTTATTTATGGAGTATTTTATAAGAGAACTTCTTTCGAAGATAACTTGTTATTACACCTAAGTGAATCATAAAGATTACAAGGATCAAGAACATTCAGTTGTCCATTTCTTTGTCCATATGGAAGTGACGAGCCAAATAAAAATGGCTTTTGGAAAACCAAATCAGTTGTTACCACCTTAGTCATAATTTTGCATATATAGTAATAGTAAGTGTCTCTGAACTTAGGGAAGACAGAAAGTGTAGTTTTGTTTCAAACAGTAACATAGTTAATGCTTCATTACTTTTCTGTAAAAGCAAATCAGTTGTCACCACCTTAGTCATAATTTTGGATATACGGTTATCTAGCAACATGGCTTCAGAAAATTGTCTGTGAACTTATGGAAGGCAGGTGTAGTTAATGCTTTCATTAGTACCTTTTGAAGCTTTTACACATAAACCTAGGGAAAAGTAACATACTGGAGCAAATTCTATTCATTCTCTGACAATATTAGCAGACACTCTTGGTTGCAAGATAGGAACTCTACCGATCATGTATCTTAGATGCCCTACTGAAACCAGATTCGAAGCTACAGGGACATGGCAAGGCATTTTGGACACATATGAGTTGTCAAATTGGAAGAAACAGTTCATATCTCTCGGGAAATAATGGTGTCAATCAACAGTATTCGAGATGTCCTTGGAACATATACCGTGACTCTTCACAATCCCATCACCACTGATGTAGAAGCTAGACAAAATCAAAAGGGACTCTCTTTGAGGGAAGGAGGCAACAGGAAAGGAAAGCTTTTCATTTCGAAAAATGGGAAACAGTTAATAAAAGCAAGGTAAATAGACATGTTAGAATATGTAAATAGTAGGAAAATAACTCTAATCCTATATGTATTAGGAGTGGGATAGGCTATGTATATATATAGGGCTTATTGTATCAGGTTTAACATAGTATCAATCAATCATATTTTCTCCCGTGCTTTCTCATATGGTATCAGAGCAATCGTGAGATATTTATCGCTGTGCATAAATTCCAACGATTCTGGGAAGAAGAAGAAAAAAAAAACCTTTTCCGGCAGAACATACTCAGATCTGTCAAAAGTTACTTTTTTCGTCAGTGTTGTGCAAAAACCAACACAACCACGAAGTAGAACGGCCTCCGGCGACCAACCCTGTAAAATATCTCCGGCAGACAAGCTGCCACGCACCCACACGCGCCGGCAGAACAAATTTTCCGGCGAGCGCGTGACCCCCACGCGCCGGCGCGTGAGCCTCTTTCCGGCCACTTTTTGGAAAAATTTCTTGAGAACAGTTGGATCGCCTCACTTTTCCGAGCCTACCCATATTTTTACTTTTCAGTTCCGACCACTTTGAATTTTTTCCGGCATCTAAAGTGATTTTTCCGACAACTACAGTAATGTTTCCGGCAAATACAGTTCTTTCAGCGAATTGTCACTTGGTTCTTTTTATTATTTGGTAATAATCCAACCATGTCTTTGGGAGTCGATGCTTTCGAGCCTAAAAACCCGGCTTCTGGCAATTCCGGTATTATGATTACCTCAGAACCTTTAATGGGAGGTTCTAACTACTTAGCTTGGGCTTCGTCTGTCGAGTTGTGGTGTAAAGGTCAAGGAGTTCAAGATCATCTAATCAAGAAGTCTGGTGAAAGAGATGAAAAAGTCAAAGCACATTGAGAGAAGATCGATGCTCAATTATGCAGTATTCTGTGGCGATCTATTGATTCCAAGTTGATGCCCTTGTTTCGTCCATTCCAGACATGTTATTTGGTTTGGGAAAAGGCTCGTACTTTATACACTAATGACATATCTCGTTTCTATGATGTGATATCGCGGATGACAAATTTAAAGAAACAAGAATTAGATGTCTACTTACTAGGGACAAGCATAGGCAGTTATGGAGGAATTTGAGACGTTGATGCCAGTTTCTGCTAGCGTTGCAAAGCAGCAAGAGCAACGACAAAAGCTGTTTCTAGTTCTTACTCTTGCTGAGCTTCCTAATGATCTAGACTCATTACGCGATCAGATTTTGGCTAATACGGTTGTCCCCACAGTTGATGAATTATTCTCTCAATTACTTCGCCTTCTTGCAGCACCAAGTCACCTAGTGAGCTCATCACATACACTTGATTCATCTATCCTCGTATCCCAATCAGTAGACAATCGGGCATCTCATACTATGGAGAATAGACGAGGAGGAAGTCGTTTTGGAAGATCTAGACCCAAGTGTTTTTATTGTCATAAACTTGGTCACACTCGTGACGTGTGCTATTCTTTACATGGTCGACCACTGAAAAATGCTTATGTTGCTCAGACCGAGACTCCAGGTAACCAGGGATTTTCTGTATCTGAAGTGGAGTACAATGAGTTCCTTAAATATCGAGCAAGTAAGCTAACATCTCCACAAGTAAGTAGTCTTCTCGAGCCTGGTTTGGTAAGTTTAGCACTGTTATCCAGGAATTTGGCATGACTCGGAGTGAAGCTGATCACTCTGTATTCTATCGGCATTCTGATTCGAGTCTCTGTATTTATCTGGTGGTCTATGTTGACGACATTGTTATTACCGGCAATGACCAGGATGGTATTACTAAATTAAAGCAAACATCTCTTTCAACACTTTCAGACTAAGGATCTGGGCAAACTAAAGTATTTTCTTCGTATTGAGTTCGAGTCTCCCCAAGAGCAAGGTGGGAAGTTCTGGGAGGGAAGGATGCCGAGGGTCTATTTGGAAACAGCCTCTCTACCCAAGGGTATGGGTAAGGTCTGCGTACACACTACCCTCCCCAGACCCCACTAAGTGGGATTATACTGGGTTGTTGTTGTTGTTGTTGAGGTCGCTCAGTCTAGCTCAGGTATTGTGATCTCACAACGGAAGTATGCCTTAGATATTCTTGAGGAGACAGGAATGACAGGTTGTAGACCTGTTGACACTCCGATGGATCCGAATTCTAAACTTCTGCCAGGACAGGGGGAGCCTCTTAACTAGGGGTGTGCATTCGAATCGGTTTATCGATAAATCGAATCGATTATTTGTTATCGGTTTATTGATATCGGTTTATCGGTTTATCGATTCGATTTCGATTTCGAAAATTTTCCTTATCGGTTTATCGATTCGATTTCGATTTTGGCCATTCGGTTTATCGGTTTATCGATAAATCGATAAGATATATTAAAAAGACAAATATACCCTTATTTTATAATAATATTACTACCCTATCCTTCACTCATAACCTAGACCTAAAAAGAAAAAGAGGGTCAAAAAGAATCAGTGCCGCCTATAACCGAGGAACACCATCGTCTCTATCTTCCTCTTGGAAGAAACAGCCTTCACCATGGCTTGACCTCAACCAAAATATACAGCTTCCTCCGTTGTCAACGCAAACGACCCCATCCGCATCGTCTTCTCAAAGAACGACCCCTATTTCTTCACGCACAACCATTTTCCCAAATCAAAAAAAAAAATTCCAGCCATTTCACTTTTCTTCTTCAGCCTTCAATTCTCTCGTCAGCTACGCATAGACATACGCATGAATCGAAAAACAAAAGGAGAAATCTGGGAAGAAAGTTAGCTAACGAAAATGGAGGTTTTGGTGTTTGATTCGGACTCGTCCTTTTCTGGTTTTGTTATAGTTCATTGACGTTGGAGTTGCTGTTCAAGGTTACATCGCCGGTTCCGTCTTAGTCTCCGAGTGACGGGTACTATGTTTACAAACAAAATGAGAAGCCAAATATGTTTACAAAGTTTTCTTCATGGCCTTCTTCATGGGATCAGGTACTATCTTAAACGAGGTCAAGCAAAAACATTTTTAATTAAATAATTGCAAAAAGGAATTTCGTTTGTTGCACTGCTGTATTATACATGATTTTGCATTCAGATCAAATGTTCCCTCTATAGTTAGCCCATATCTCCATTTGTCATTAAATAAAACCTTTTCATTCCAGGCATAAAATCATTAGAGCCGCAGCTGGAAGGAGCCACACAGTGGTAGTGCCTAAAGGTCAACCAGGTATTTTCTCAATTATTTTAACGCTTGGGATTAGTTTTAGAGAATCAAAGCATTATGTTGTATTATCTCAATAGTTTCAGCCATGATGTTTAAAGTTTACAAAGTGTGCAGCCCGCCTCTTGGCTTATTGGTGTTATCGATAATCGAATCGATAAGCCCCAAAAATCGATAAATCGAAATCGAAAAAATCGAAACCTTATCGAAACGATAATGATAAGCATATGTAAAAATCGATAACCGATAAGTAATTATCGATAAGGATAAAAATCGAATCGATAAATCGAATGCACACCCCTACTCTTAACGATCCTGCAAGATATAGGCGGTTGGTTGGTAAATTAAATTACCTTACAGTGACAAGACATGACATTTCCTTTCCTGTGAGCGTTGTGAGCCAGTTTATGGGTTCTCCGTGTGATAGTTATTGGGATGCAGTTGTTCGCATTCTTCGATCTATAAAATCAACTCCAGATAAAGGTTTATTGTTTGAGGACAGAGGACATGAGCAGATCGTTGGATACTCCGATGTTGATTGGGCAGGATCACCTTCTGACAGACATTCTACTTCTGGATATTGCGTCTTAGTAGGAGGAAATTTAGTGTCTTGGAAAAGCAAGAAACAGAATGTGGTTGCTCGGTCTAGTGCAGAAGCAGAATATCGAGCAATGGCTATGGCGACATGTGAGCTAATTTGGATCAAACAGTTGCTCAAAGAGTTGAAGTTAGGTGATGTTAGTCCGATGGAACTTGTGTGTGATAATTAAGCTGCTCTTCATATTGCGTCAAATCCAGTGTTCCATGAGAGAACTGAACACATTGAGATTGACTGTCACTTTGTCAGAGAAAAGATACTCTCGAGAGATATTGCTACTAAGTTTGTGAAGTCAAATGATCAGCTTGCAGACATTTTCATCAAGTCCCTCACTGGTCCTCGTATTAACTACATATGTAACAAGCTCGGTACATATAATTTATATGCACCAGCTTGAGGGGGAGTGTTAGAATATGTAAATAGTTGGAAAATAACTCTAATCATATATGGATTAGGAGTAGAATAGGCTATGTATATATATAGGGCTCATTGTATCATGTTTAACATAATATCAATCAATCATATTTTCTCTCGTGCTTTCTCACAAGACGCATGGGAGTAATATATATATATATATATATATATATATATATATATATATATATAGCTACACAACAGGAGTTTGCTCCTCTGCATTGGAGATACAACCTCCCCAGAGATGCTCTTTGGAAGACACGTTACTGAAAAGTATGGACAGCAACAGAACTAGTGTACTAAGGAAGTAAGCAGACCACATGGCAATAGATCCAGGAGGCATATCAGAGGTCTGTAGAGTCTTTTTGCCAACAACATCATGATAACAGTTGGAGATGGCAGGAACACTTCTTTCTGGCACTGACAGGATACATGGATAGGACAATCACCTTTGGAGGAAGAACTCTATGATCTGTAGAGCTCTCCTCAAGACCCACTAACCACAGTGGCTCGGTGCATGAGTTCTGTTTTAGATGAAACGAAATAGAGAGACTAACTCAACTCCTACAAGCACTGAACAGCTATCAAATGCAATACATCATGATGGATCTTTTGCACTGAACACATCAGAAGGATGGCATCTTCACAGCAAGTACCTGCTACAAGACTTTATCCCAGTTAAATAGAAAATTTCAGGGTGGTGAATGAAGAAAATATGGAAGTAAAGCACCTTACAAGGTCTCTTACGTCGCTTGCACGATGGCACATGAAACTGTATTCACTCAATCTAACCTCTAGCACAGAAGTTTAATCCTGAGCAATAGATGCTTCGGGTGTGAAAGAGACACAGAAGATGCGAATCACCGATTTCTACACTGTTGCAGTTGCAAGAAAGCTATGGCAGATGCACCTCACTATTTTTGGAGTCAATTGGTTATGCCAAGAACAACTAAAGAACTCCTTTTTGCTGGACTGGGAAAGGAACTAGGGAAGGAAAGAAGAAGTTTTGGAGAACTATTCCTATATGTATTTGGTGGTCAATGGAAGATATCATAGAAGTTTGAGGGCAGAAAGGAAAATATTGACAAGCTAAAGTACAGTAGTCTTTCTTTTCTGGCCTTATTGTGTAAGTTTCAAAATGAACATGATGTAGATAGTTTATTGGAATTCCTCCGTCAGCTCACTGATAAGACCAGCAAGGGGCTTGGTCGTTGTAAAGCTCCTCACTTACCCTGTTATGCAGCATCTTAGTGCAACTAACCAATACAATCTTATTTACTTAACAAAAAATGTGATTTCTTTATATACAGTGTGTGCCACTGTAGCTTGCTGCTCTAATAACAAACAGCAATACCACTAGTGACTAACGCTGAACAATGAGATGTGCATAGACATTGTTTTGCAAACAATAACCATCCCTTCAATTTATGTGTTGAGTAAGATCATTAGCATTCTGCTCTGTTTTTAATTTCCAGATAGACTTGTGATTTTTCTCATTTTGTGTTGAAGAAAAGAGCATAGGAGGAGTAACCATTCTGGCTAACCTAACAGAGCATTATAACATTTGAAAATTTCTAACAGAGTCAGATAGTGGTTTTTTTTATGAAGTACGGAGTGAGATGATGTTTTCAATCAGAAAAGAAGCATTCACAATGCTTCGCCTTTCTACATGAATGTTCAGGCTAGAGCCACTATTACACTCTTTATTTCCCGTCAGCCACTATTACCTGGACACTTGTAATATTAGTCTAGCTAAAAGCAGTAGGAAAAGAAATATAAACACAGCCCAGACAATGCCTGTGACATTCAAGGGTAAAAACGAACCCTACGATTGGCAACTAGAGAAGGTAAGGGAAAAGTACAAGGAAGGAAAATAGAAGAGAAAAAGAGGAAAAAACTTTGGTGGGTCCCACAAGAAGATTGGTACTTTCCACTTCCTTTCTTCTTTCTCTTGAAAACTTACAAGGGAAGGAAACTGTATATTTCCCTTTCATATCTTTCTTTCCCTTATTTCCGGGGGGGGGGGGGGGTGGGCTGGAGAGAAAAAAAAGCAGAAAATATAACCAGAGAGCGGCATGGATGAAAGAAAAATAATTGAAGGAAACTGTACCTTCTCTGACAAGCAATGAACCGGACTCAAGGGGAACTCATCCCATAACTTCTTTAAATTCACTACTGAAATACTTTGGTCACATATGCTAAGGTTGTTTTTATGGTGAGGTGGCAGATTTTGGGAGTCTTGTTGATATTTTCCAGACGCATGAACAAAGAACCTCACCACAAGATCAATGCTTTGAAGTAAAGACAACATACAATCAAAGGATAGTGCATCTATCTGGGCTGTGGAGTGTATCAGTGGACTAAAGTCCTGGAAGCAGCTAACTAGAATGGGTAAGAGATCTGTCAACTTGTTGACAACACCAGAAAGACCTACAAAACAAATGACATCAGGATTCAGATTCAGCAATTCTCGACAAAAACAAAGCCAAATAAAGTCATAATGAATGCAGATGTTAACAGCCCCTCCTTCATCCTCACAGAACAATTTGATGAAATAGGCGGTCATCTTTTATCTTTTCTAAGAAAAAGAGTAACTTCACCAAAAAGAAGCGAAAAGGGAACAGAAACTGAGCCCTTAACAGAAGAGAAAGGGAAATGAAAGCAAGAGATAACCAAAATTGTCATTCATGAAGAATCCAATTCTCAACCAAGGTCTTCTATAATCTATATGTTCTGGACCTCCAATGCTCAGGGATCAGATCAGTGTGTTTAATAGCGATATACACTAAAAAGGGACAAGGCCCTTGGGGCATGAAATGAAGGACTAGATGTGAAGCACAGTATTTACAGAAAATCAAAAAATACCAAACATATGTGAATTTATTACTAAGATAATCAAATTGCAATTAAAGTAACTCATTGCGACATCCAATATACAATAATGCCAACGTCAATCCAACTCTTCGAAGTTAAGATTCAAACAGCTGATCACTTTTTGTTTGGATCACTTCAGCCATTGTTTGAAGTGCACACTTCTCTATAGTGCATGACTTCATATATGAAGCAATAACCCTCGCTGTGCAAGCGACGAAACGATGGCTTTTAATAACACTGGTTTAGATATACTGAATCTTTTCCCTAACTGCATTTCTTGTCTCAAGCTGTTTATCAAAGGTGAAAGGCATTGCTAAATTTGGAACTCACAAGTCAATCTCTTTAATCTCTTACCATTGCTTTTAAAAGGACAAACATGCTTAACCAGACTGCCGAGACATGTGACTACTATACCCCATCATATAAAGCATAGATTTAACTCCATTTTCTTTTGCCTCCTTACCTCCCAGAAGAATAGCCCTGGTAATTGATTCACAAAGTACATGATGTAGCTAAAAAAAGGCAGTTCAGACAAGATAAGCAATGTGTGTTGGTTTAGTTGTGTTAAAATATTCTTATGCTCCCTTTCAAGGTCTCAAGTTCGAAACCCACGGGGTGCAAACAATTTCTGAGAGCCATCAGACTGGGTAAAGCCTGAATTAACCATGGTGCACTTGCGGGAAACTCCTTGCCGAGGGCCTGTGCACCCCCGGGATTAGTCTGGCTCATAGAGACTCGGACACCCGGTGCAAATCAAAAAAAAAAGTTGTGTTAAAATATTCTTACTTATACAATGTGTAGCATCTAGTCAAGTAAGGGGCCGTTTGGTTCAAAATAAGGTTATCCCAGGATTATAATCCTGGGAATATAACCAGGATTATAATCCCACCTTCTATATAGGATAGATAATACCAAGATTTTGATATAAAATTTATACAGTATTAACTAATACCAATAACGAAATGGAGGGTAGATGCAATCTGAAATTCAATACCAGGACCTAATCCCGTAACTAAACGACCCTTAAGAGTTTCAAACTGTTCCTGACCTAGCGTTAGAGCTCCCAACAATTGTCCTTTAAGTTGGTAGTAGGCCGATGCCAGCTTATGCTCAAGGTTTTATCACTTTGCTCTCCCTATACAAGTCAGGCACTGAAAAAGAGCTTATGACTTCGCAGTTGCAATTAGTTCAACTAGCACAGGAGTATGGAAGGCAGTTAGACGGTAAGCAGTATTCCAACTTTGACTTGGGTGATGGGAAAAAGCTGAGATTTTGGGAGAATTCATGGTTGGGACATGGCCTTTAATATAATAGTTCTAAACTTAAACAGAATTGCTACTCAACAGGATGTTACTGTTGCACAGTACAGGAAGAGGGTTGTTTTGAATCTCAAATTTGGTCAATGTCGGGACTGGGAGATAGTTAATGTGGCAAACTGCTAGGAATGCTGGAATTGAGTGGAGTGGAAAGAAGCAAAGGAAGATTAATCTGGAGGGACAACTGTACAGAAAGCTGTCCATCAAGTGGATACAATCTCTTCAGAACAAGGAGCCAGCAAGAAACTGAAAGCAAGAAAGCCTTGCTTATGTGTTTGCAAAGGTTACTAACCAATAAAAGTGTCTTGTAGATAACCAATAAAAGTAAGTTGTTTTGGCTGCATAGCCCTACATGATAGTCAAGCCTGATGCAAGATCAGAAAAGGAACTACTATATGTCGCATACGCTATGTGTACTATGCAGATATGGAAGACTCATGAGTTTGTAAAAAAAAATCCCTTATGGGGGTCTAGCGGATCGTACCAGGCAATATGAAGGAAGCAGTAGTGAGGGGGAAAGCAGTTAAGATAAAGAAGTTCAAGAAAGTTTGGATCACTACACCATGGTGCATTTACTGGAGCATCGGGAGAGAAAGATCAGAGACGCTTTGAAGGAAGGGCCACTCCATTACATTTTCTGAGAGCCAATTGTTTGAAATATTTTAGCTTTTCCGCATAAATGGGATCTATTGAATGATGAAGAGGAGACTAAAGAACTTATCAGCTCCTTTACCTGCAGACTCGTAAAAGGGAGACTGGAATTTATGCAGTAAATAGAGCAACTGGTTGATTCAAGTACAAATGAAACCTTTTGCTTACCATTAAAAGAAAAAGAATAAAAGAAAAAATCTACAGAACCAGATCTATTCTCGAATCCTTTCCTGATGTTACTTCCAGGGAAATCTGTAGATTTATTTATGCTGCAAAAACCTGTGCCGCAAAAAAAGTTTAATAGACTCTTGTCCAGAAGCAAAGTATCTTAATAGCAACCACAGTTACCTACGGTCCAGCTGACACTACAAGTTTTTACCGTATTCATTACATCCAAAAACATAGCATATGTTGAGTGCTTTGAGCACACATTGCTAATATACCAATAAGATCGTTCTAATATAAGAGTCTATGGGCCTAGAAAATAATTAAACTAGAACGCTAGAACTCAGGACTCAGGAACAACATCCAAGCATTACTAAAACGATAACAATTGCCTTACAATAATATTTAGAACTTCTTTAAATGACTGTCTATCATCAGTTCCTTAGGATTGCTAAATCATGGGAGACCTAACAAAAACTAGTTCCCTTTTTAATGTTTCTCCTAAGAAGGATTTCCAGCTTTTCAGAAAAAATTTGTACATGTAGTTGCCAAGTCCATTAATCTTGGGGAAGTTAAGCTTTTCAACATCTCCAAGGTGGGTTATTTTTCGCTTATACCATAGGGAGGAGAGTTAATATTTTTATTTTTATTCTTTTGATACTGAGAAATCTTCGAGTACCAGGTGGCACAAAGTTTGAAACTCAGTGGATATGGATCTACTACTCTACCCTTCTCGACTTAAATATCAAGCTTTTGTCAATTGCGGGATTCAAACTCATGACGTGTGTCTAATTCACAAAACGCACATTGCGCTCTTACAACTAGACCAAAGCCCTTGGGTCTAGGGAATGGAGTTAATATTTGGAGCATGCTTTGCTTGTTTAGGTAAATGTGGGGGACAATAACCCCCACAATTGATATCATGTTTATTAGATGTTTAACACGATTGAGGAGATCATCGAAGCTTTCTTGGACCAGGTATTATGTGATTGTGCATCTAGAAGATAAAGTTGTTACCAATAGCCTAATGGTCGGTAGAAATACTTAAAGGTTCATAAAAGTATAAGTTGCAATTAAGTACACAAGAAGTATATTTATATCCAATGCAAGGATCTATCATAAGCAGCCCTGATCTTCGTAATGAAAGCAGCAGCTCTGGAAGTTCAATTCAAGGCAAATTCTTACCAGTAGATTTATTGGAGACATCAAGGTCAAAAGCATGCAAGCTAGCCCGAGCTGCATCCTATACAAATGAAAGAGTAAGCGCCAAATGGAAGAAGCTTAAAAGGAAAGTAATTGGAAGCACAGTACAGAACAAGTTTGGCAGTAACTAAGGGCAAATTGCAGTATACCAACTAAAAGCTAACAGAACAATCTAACCATCCCCCCCCCCCCCAAAAAGAAGGAAATACCGACGAAAAATGTAACCACAAGGTCCACTTTTGCATGATATTTGGAACGGGAAAACTTACTTCATAGGCAGAGGGTTTTTTCTGAATCTGCAAGAGTACAAATACAAGGATAGGCCACTCATCAATCTTATATTGTATACCATGATGGCAAGTAAGAACATCCATTCCACATGTTACAGTATTCTTTCCAATTTATTAGGGTCATTACACAGCTGTATTCCAATTTATTCTATACATCAGGTCCCTCATTTTACAACAACAACAACAACTAGCCAGTATAGTCTCACAAAGTGGGGTCTGAGGAGGGTAATATGTAGACGGGCCTACCGAAAGGGCAGAGAGGCTGTTTCCAATAAGAGGGAAGCAATACGAGGACTTCCCAGGGGGTCACCCATCCTAGTACTACTCTCGCCCAAGCACGCATAACTTCGGAGTTCTGATGGGATCCGGTGCGTTAGTGCTGGTATGATCACATCCAAAAGAGCAACACGAGGACTTCCCAGGGGGTCACCCATCCTAGTACTACTCTCGCCCAAGCACGCTTAACTTCAGAGTTCTGATAGGATCCGGTGCGTTAGTGCTGGTATGATCGCATCTAGGTCCCCCATTTTAGTATAATTTAATTTGGAGGCTAAACAAGAAGTCATGTTGTAGCATCTTATACTGGCTAAGCTTTTCAATGAGATTATGGCGGTTAGGAGCTCTACTGTACACAAAGTGTTCGGACATTACTGTACAAGGAGGCAACACCTTGGTGTCCACTACATATTTTCACCTATAAAACTGAACAAAGACGGTAAGTTCTCCCCTCTTCTCTGTTTTCAAGCATCATCCCAGTGATCATTTAAAGGAAGGTCAAGTTACCGACTTGGACAGTTAGCTAAATCCTCCATAGAACTTACTCATGGGTTCTTAGAAAGTACAAAACACGCATTGGTTTGTCAAAGAAAATAAAATCTAACAGAAACCGAATAGGATATAAGACATAAGTATGTATTATAGCGCTATTAGAGACAGAGACGTCAATTCTGCTAAGTTATTGCAAATTTATATATTGCAGACATTCTTGAGTACCAAAACAAATTATTTCCTATGATTAACATACAAAAAAATAATTTCCTGCAATTAACATAGAACCATAAAACTTCAGAAAAGTATGCACTCGAGCATGCTGATGGCATAATTAACAAGATAGTACATTGTCACTTAAGGAGCCGCCTTCTTTTTGATTACTGCACGGTAACAGTGACAAGCAGCGAACCAACCCAGCAAGAGAATTCTTTAGCCTGCCCTTGTCTTGCAAGTAAAATTTGTTCTTCTGCAGAATGTCCTCGTAGTTCTGGAGAATCTGTACAAAACAAGAGGCTTTTTTAGAAAAAACTCCATCACGACATTGAAGACAATAAACCATAACAGAATAAAAAGAAATGAAATACAACACACTGATACATAAAATCTTACATCAGATAAAATGGTGCATGAAGAAAATAAAACAGCACTACACAGCAATAGCAATTTCATCATTTTGAAGGCAATGGGTTGAGAAAAACACAAGGAAAACTCTTCTTCTTTGGTAAGTAACCTAAATATAATTCATTTATTATAAATCTGATAAGTGACCTACATATAATTTATTTATTTTTTGATAACCTAGGAAACGCCGAGTGGCAGTGGTGCACGGTCTAAACGCAGTGGATAATGGGCCCATGACCGAGTCCTAGTAAGAGTGCAGCTTATAATATGTGGGTTAAAACCAAAGGTGTCAAACGGGCGGGCCGGGCCGGGCCGGGTCAATTTTTTCTGACCCGTCCGGTTTCCGGTCCGGTCCGGGCCAGGCTCAATAGTAGCGGGTTGTTAACGGGTTGGGTTGTTCCGGGTTAGAATTGAACCATACGGGTTACGGGTTGAAGCGTGCCGGGCCGGGCCGGCTTTAGTATTTTATATTTTTTTTGGGAATTATATATAGTATAAATATTAAATTATATTAATACTTTGTAATAATTGAATGAACACAAGAAAGATGGGAAAAAATGAGCATTACGCAATCACGGTATTCAATCAAATGCCTGCAACAGCTAGCTTCAGCCTTCAAGAAGTCGTAGATGAATGAGCCTGGAGGGACGCGTGACTCTTGTATTAAAAGCTGTTGGAAAAAAACAGCTTTGTCGATTGAAGAGAAGGATGAAACCGCATGCTTCTGACTTTGGAAATTTGTCCATTCTTTATTATAATATTGTAAAAGTTTCCCTTTGGCCATGAGATGTCCAGAGAGCGTGCATTAAAATTTACATGGTGTCCCAAATTCCCAATGCAATTTAGCATGCGTTTGGGAAATTGCAACAATACACGCATGGATAACAGCAATGTCTCGATTTCTGATCACAGAAGCTCAAATTTATGGTATATTTATAGTATATGTATGGTATATATATGGTATATTCATGGTATATATATGGTATATTATGGTATATGGGCCGCAAAAATTCAAAAAAAACAAATTACCGTTGAACCGGGCCGGTCCGGTCCGGGCCTACCGGTTCACGGTACTATTTACTCCGCCAAAAAACCTAAACGGTCTAACCCCCTACCCCTTTGAACCCAGCCCCAACCTACCGGTCCGGTCCGGTCCCGGGTTTGACCGGTCCGGTCCCGGCCGGTCCCGGGTCAACCCGGCCCGGTTGCCACCCTTAGTTAAAACACAGTACTAAGGTTCGTAATAGCGCAGCTTGTGATGTAAATACATTCTAACAATATTTTCCTTGACTGATACATTCTAAGTATAATTCTATTAAGCACATTCTCAAAGTTTACACTCCACACTATGTTGTCCGGATTCTTCATTTTAGTTGTTGCACCCTTGTCGATACGACACTGGTACGGGTAAGGGTATGGGATTTGTACAGGGTGTGGTCAATCGAGACCGAGCAGTTTAACCATTATCCATGGGAATTTTGACGAAAAATGAAAATATGAAAGATTGAATTTTAGTTGCTGCCTACTAGAGTCAAAAAAGATTGAAGTATTGGTTGCACTTCATTACCTGTAAGTTTACCACATAATATCTCTCATAATTTTGGATATTTGTATATATCTATTTTTAGAGTTTTGAATTACTTTGCTGAATCCCCACCCGTACCCGTACCCACACCCGCACCCGTACCTGGATCCATACCCCAGAATCTTAAAATTTAGATTATGAACGATCTGACCTCTAGATTCTCATCCAGATCGGATACCAGCACCCAAATCCAAGCAATATACTGGACTTGCATTTTCTAGAATGTATCGGTCAATGAAAATATAGATAAAGTTTCTTTTTGTTTGTTTGTTGAAGGCATAATTAAGTAAATAAAAGTGTGCTCTCTCTAATAGCTTCAGCTTTTAGATGAGATGGTCGCACAATTAAACATGGTATCCGAGCAAGCAGAGGTCCTGGATTCGAGTCTCACTGCCACCAACATCAAAAAGAATTTTCACATCCTTGGCTCATCAAAAAGAATCAAGCCCGTACGTGAGGGGGCGTGTTGATGACATAATTAAGTAAATAAAAGCATGCTCTCTCGGACAGCTTAAGCTTTTAGATGAGATAGTCACACAATTCAACATTGTTCTTTCTGATAAATCAAATAGTTAGAGAATTACCGTCAACAACTTAACAATGCCAAATTAAAAATCAAGTTAAAACCTGGAGCAATGTAAAAACTTTCCACATGTAAAAATCTATTTATTTACCTTTTCAGCGTAAAATAAAAAGGATGATGGAAAATACTGGATCAAGAGGTCAAAAAATTTGAAAGCCATCAGCCGCACTTCAATAGCCATATTTGTCATTGCATTAAATATATATGTCATCATCAAGGAATTAATTGGTCCCTTATTATCCTGCAACACAAACGAATAGCATTAGCCCCCTCTTTTATAGGTGAAACATAGAACAAAGTCTGCAGAATTTGAACAAACATTATAATCACAGACAGAAGAATAGAAAAATAAAGCCATCAGCTCCCCAAATATTAAGAGAATATAAGACAACAACAACAACAAGCAGGAACAAGGCATGCAAAGGAAGGTTTAACTTGATCTGAAAACGCAAGATTAACAAGTAACAAGCAGGAACGGAACTAACAGTAAAAACCGAAGGCAATGGAAACAAACTCTATCTTTTCTTAGAAATGAATATATTAGGGACAAAGTGGGTGTGGCTAAAAGTTGAGGGAATCAAGGCTGAGATGGTTTGGCCATGTGAAGAGGAGAGACGCTAATGCCGCGGTTAGGAGGTGCGAGATATTGCCCACGGCGAGTTAGAGGAGGGGTAGAGGGAGGCCTAAGAAGAACTGGGGTGAGGTGAATAGGCAGGACATGGCTCTGCTCCAACTTATCGAGGACATGAGTCATGACCTTCAATACAAAGGTGTGGATGTCAAAAATTAGGGTGGTGGATTGATAGACAGTCAAGAGTTTTGACTTGTCTTACCAGTAGTAGTACTAGTCGGGTACCTTCCTATTCCTAGTCCCTTGTTTCTATACGGTATGTCAGTATTAGCAGTAGGATTGGCACTATTCTTGTAGTTTCATATCCCTGGATCTCTGTCATTATTGGTTGTATTATTTGTTTGCGTTGTCTTATTACATTATTGTTGCTATTAGTTCTCTATTGCTCCATCTTTTTACGTTCTTGAGTCGAGGGTCTTTCGGAAACAACCTCTCTATCATCATAGATAGGGGTAAGGTCTGCGTACGCACTACCCTCCCCAGATCCCACTTCTGGGATTCCACTGGGTTGTTCTTCTTCTTCACTCGTGAATACCAAATCACCATCAGAGTACATTTTGTATTGTTTCGTTGAAAGGAACCTAGTAACCAGATATATATATATATATATATATATATATATATATATATATATATATATATATATATATATATATATATATATATTTTGACGTTAATATAAAAAATAATATTTGTTTAAACGATAAAAATATTTTGTATCACAGTAAAATAGTAATTGTATTCAATATATCCTGAATATGCATAGATGATGAATTTAGTTAAAGTAGTTATACATATCTTATAATATGATATACAAATATGTTAAATTGTATCTCACAAGAAATCTCTTTATGTATACACTTTGTCTTCTATTATTTTATCCTTATTTCTTAAAGTTTGCATTTAAATAAATTTAATTCTAAATAGTATAACTGATTCTGTTTTATATTCTTATTTCTTTTATCACTGATGGTCTTTTTATGAAAAAAGAATATGTACTCTAAGATTTGTGTAAACTTGAAAAATAATTTAACCTATTCAACAAATTTGGAAAGGAATAAAATTGAATTATTTCGCTAGTTAGTTAATTCAAGTCCGGGAAAAATAATTCAAATTCTTAATTACCTTTTTAATCACTAAAGAAAATAATCTATTTTCTAATGATTCAAATTATTCATATTAGCTCATATCATATATTAAATATTTAATTATAACTATATTTTTATCCACAAAACTCTTTTATCAAATGATAAAATTGAACTTTTGCATTTTATGTTTGTCGTACTGCTAGTAAATGACTTCTGTAAATTACTTTTTTTTCTCTCTTTCTCTTGCTATTATTAAATATTTTCACAATTATTTTTTCTAATTATATTTTAAAATCCATATTAATATCCATATCTAAGCAAATTATTGATCAGAGAATAAAATTAATACGCAGTGGACCGATCACACATACGCTACTCACAACACTTATAGGTTAATTACTGACTTGCATAAAGAACAAAGCAAAATGCTTCTAGTTTCTTCTAGGGGTGTGCATTCGATTTATCGATTCGATTTTGACTCTTATCGACAATTATTTATCGATTATCGATTTGAACGTATGCTTATCGTTATCGTTTCAATAAGGTTTCGATTTATCGATTTTTGGGGCTTATCGATTCGGTTATCAATTACACCAATAAGAAAATTTTCGGGATTCCACAAAAAGTATATCGCTACAAACATGTCTAATAATATGGACAAAAAGAAGCTAAAATAAGAAGAGCATCGTTTATAACATAAATATTGTGTCAACAAGCACATGAAATGAAATTAAAGTAAGTGATCAAATGTATGTCACCAACACTGCAACGGTATAAAAAAAATAAAATATATCATCACGGCTAATTTTATTTTCCATTAATTTGAACTTTATTCCCTTGAGCTTTAAATATGATCATTCCTTAAATGTGGTAGAGAAAATAATAGCGCTAGGGACTTAGGGTAAAGGAAATGGTATTATAAAATAAGGGTTAAAAAAATTTAAAAAATATTTTAAAAAACAATTTATAAAAAATTAAAAAAATAGTGTATGTTATCGGTTTATCGATAAACCAATAAACCGAAAAGGACAGAATCGAAATCAAAATCGATAACTCGATAAGGAAAATTTTGAAATCGAAATCGATAAATCTATTCGATTTATCGATAAACCGACTCAAATGCACACCCCAAGTTTCTTCAATCTTTTCTTTATTTTATTTTGTTTACATTATAATTGTTCACCTAAAATTTAGCACAATTATATAATCTCTTTTGAGCTAAAAAGGTTCAACTGTAAAAATTCATACGCATAAAGATTTGGTATTATTTAATCATACTTCTATTGTAAAGTTTATACAAGGCAAAATTTAATAATTTTAAAGTCCTAAATATAAGGACTTCTTACTTAATTCAAATAAGGAATGATTTAATAAGTATTAAATCTAATTTAATTTCAGACTCCTAAATATTATCTAAGAGAATAATCAAATGACTATTTTGTCTAGTGTGAACTTTATTTCAAAAGGGTAAAAAAGACGAACGACATTTTGCTAAGGTCTTCGTATATAAATGACCAAATTCCTGTAGGGACTTCTCACATATTGAATCTTTGTGTGGTAAGTCTCAACCCCCTTCTCCTTTTTCCATTTGAGATAAGAAGAAAACTGTCTAGGAAGTTATACGTGAAGGCCAGGTAGTATGAAAAAAGCAGCATACACCTGTTGCCCAACTCCGGTCGGAGATTTTCCCTTAGAGTTCTGATATAGATCTCTCCATTTGTAGTCTATGGTACGATGACTCTGGAAGCCAGTTTTCTAAGAAATCGAACGCAGATGCTACTCCTTCACATAGATCACAAATTCTCTTTCAGCTAAACCATTGTTTATCAATACTTTGGGGTACAGGGTGCTGCTGAGTACAAGAATGACTCTAAGCCCTAACTACTTGCTTGTTTCCTGGTAAGGACAATAAACATAAAGTGTACTTTTGGTATTTTTACTAGGACAACATGAAGTAAGCATCACTTGATCAAACTTCAAAAGAATATCCTGATGTTATTACCCATGACTTTGAGAAGAGACTAAGAAAAAGTTTCAGCAAAAGAATGAGAAGCTATACTGATTTACACCAAAATATGTGACTGAGATGCTGGTCCATCATCGTATCATATGTACCTCATCAACCATTCCAAGCTCTTTATCCATTCAGGTAAATCGTCATCTTTCATTTTGGCCATTGACGAAATTATAGAGAACTACAGTAAAGGACAGCTCTTGAAACAAGCAAAAATTGTGTTACGAAATGCTAAGCACTACAAGCCGTCCTATGATTTATAAGAGGAACAAAATAGTTAGAGGAAATTCGATGTATATGAGAACCTGAGTCTTGAGAAATGGGGTACATACGTTCTCGATAGATGACCATATGACGTACACCAGCAATGATTTGTCAATTTGACGATCTGACCAGATCATTGAAGCATGTTTCTTCCACTTAGAGTTAAAAAGTTGCGGGGTTGGGGAAACTAGTTGTTAGTGTCACTTAAAAAACCACTTAAAATAAGTAAAATAAGTGCAGCAAGAAAAACACCGGTTACTTAAGTGGATTATAGCGCACGGCAAGTTGGCAACTACTTCAGGTGATGAATACGTGCTCTGGGAAGTATAGCAGTATAGATAGCAAATGCACTTTTACTCATAGAAATCATGTCAGGTGCTAAAGAGAGGACTGGAAGAAAATGGTTTAGAAGCTACCTCTTTACAGCCAGGAAAAATAACTGACTTGAGAAGGTGATAGAGTGTTTCACGGACCAATTTATCATCGTCACTGATACGTTCACGTAGTTTCTCAATAACAGCAAGCTTGTGCAGTTTCAATTCAGCAGGGAATTTAAGAAGAACATCTCTAATCCCTATTAAAGCATCTGGAAGTCAAAAGAAATTGAGCATGGTTAGCTACCACATTATGCCATTGACTATAAAGATGAGAAATAAGGCCAAAACGCAATAGAATAGGACAGCAAATGCTTTGCAATCTCAAAACACATGCCCTACTATATATAGGATGTTTTGTAAGAAACCTAATCTTTTTTTAAATCAATGGAATAAAATGAATTAAAGAAGAAACACAAAGAAAACTTAAACTAGTGAAACACTAGCTCTAACAAATGACATAATTTCATCTTCTATAATCATAACACTGTCACTTGTGTTCTTTTGCTTCATTTTTGGTGAAACATGGCTGATGTAAATACTTATTACCCTAGCACCTTGTTGGATGTTATTAGCTCATTACATGACCCTAAATTCCCGGCATCTTCTTACCCTCACTTCCAACCGAGAGGTTGTGAGTTCGAGTCTCCCCAAGAGCAAGGTGGGAAGTTCTTGGAGGGAAGGATGCCGGGGGTCTATTTGAAAACAGCCTCTCTACCCAAGGGTAGGGGTAAGGTCTGCGTACATACTACCCTCCCCAAACCCCACTAAGTGGGATTATACTGGGTTGTTGTTGTAGTCGTTGTTTGATAACTATGGTATCTAGGCCAGCTTATGTGCACCTTGACTTTCCCACCATCATCCAGTTGCTGGTTTCTTCTATAAATGTTATTCTTTTATCGATTAAAAAATACACCGCCACTTGTATTTCTAATAGAAACCCCAAAAAAAATGAAAAGAGAAAAAGCAAAAAGAAGAAAATATAGAGAATGCAAGTGCCAAATGGATACAAAACATATATGTAGCAAGTGGATATAACATTACATGATGCAGTTTATGTTTTATTTTTTATTTTATTTTTAACTTTTTGCCCTTTACCTTAACAGACTGTGCAAAAATGATAACAAGTTAGTACCTTTACGAACTTTAGCATTGTGATGACTTGTCTGCTGAAGAAGCTCTTTCAACGTTAAACCTTTCTTGCTCACAGCTAAACCAGCCTTCTCTGAAGCTACACTTTGCTCAGGTAGAATAATTGCTGCAATTATTAATTCATTAATAAATACATATTTCAATCCGCCAATTTTCCTCAATTGCATATACACCTTTATATTACACCATTTTTATCAAAATTTACATCACTAAATGGAAACCAAAATGGCTCAAGGCATTAATTTAATACCAAAAAAAATGGCTGTTATTGGCCAAACAGACAATTGCAAAAAAAAAAAAAAAAAAAACCTATTTACCACTTTTTACCCTGTTACAAGAATAGAAATCGTATATACAAAACATAGGCAAAATATAACTAATCAAGTTCACCATTTTTCTTTACCTTTGGATTTGATTTCAGTGTTAGTAGCATTCTGGGCCGGAGGCAATTTTCTTCCAATTTTCCTTTTTATTTTCTGCAAACCAATTCTTAAGCATGTTAAAAGAAAAAAGAAACAAAAATTGATTGAAAATTATTGAATGAAATTTTTACTTTGAAATCAACACCACGCTTTTGCTTCTTCTGAGCTTTAGACTTGTTGACCATTATTTGGAAGCGCAATGAAGGTGGTGGGTGTGTTATCAGCAGTTTGAAGTTGGTAGGGTTTTATCAGGAGTTTGAAGTTGGTAGGGTTTTTGAGCTGAGGTTTTTCAGTGGCGCGTACAGACCTTGGAAGGAGGAAGAAAAGAAAACATATTAATTGCATATAAAGCCCTTGTATAATTTTATTAAAAGAATCACTGATAGGCATAATTTTTGAATACAAGTGCGGCACAGTAAAATACCCAGCTCAACGGATTTCGTCCCTTGGGGCCTTCGGGGACATCCGATAAAATAAAAAGAAAAATGGAATACAAGTTGATACTAACCGATAAGAATAAAATTTTATTTGGAGTAAATGTCTATCCTGTAAAAAGTTTTATTTGAGGCTAAATCATTTTCATCCTATAAATAGAGGGTCTTACCCCATTGTAAATCACCTCAAAATACAATAAAAATTTTATCTCTCTTTCTCTGCAATATTGCTCTTCTTCTTTTATTGTTTTATAACACGTTATCAGCACGAGACTCTAACCAATTGAGTATAATCTTTGGGATTGAAAGTAATGATCGTCAAATGTTCTATGCTCTTCCTTCATGATTAAATTCTGGATTTAAGGTAAGTATTTTACTTTTCTCTTTCAAATTCTTGTCATTCTATAATTTAATTTTAAATACAAGCAAAGACGATAAATTTTGATTGCAACTCTAATGGAGTTGAAAGAAATTATAACCACCCAAAGTGGTAAAATTTCTATGCCTTGTCATGATCAAAATCACGTATGACTGTAGGCAAAGAACTGAAAATTCGTCCCATTGAATTTGCTCCATTCTCATTCCCTGTAGAGAATGTGATAGCAGTATGTGATAAGTCTGCAAGAATATAAAATTATTACCGTGAAGGTATCAATGAATGTAGACGTGGCAATAGACGAAAATATAATCGTCATCATTGTGATAATGAAGATAATAAGGATTCTCAAAATAATCCTTCACTCTGTGAAAGTAATATTTGTCATCAATTTGACAATATAAGATTTTATAAAGTACATATAGATGATTATGGTCCATTCATGATGTGAGTGTGACAACATATAATTTATGAATACATATTCATTTTTGGAAGAATATGAATGTGCTAGTGGTAGTTAATATACCACACTCGCCTCTAGAATGAGGTTTGAGATGATGTAAGAAAATAATGTCATTATTATGGCATGAATGGTCATTGATCGCGTACCTATTGTACACCGAAATATTTTGATAATGTGATTATTAAAGGAAAATAATAATGCAAGAAACATATCTTGCATATAATTTTGACCATGACCATAATGGTACAACTTTCTCTTTAAAAGAAATATTCACTATATGGATATTGATTAATATGTGATAGTACCAAATTAATTGAGAACTCTCTAAGAGCCAATTATACTATTTTGGAGAAACGTAATTGATTACCAATAAGGTATTGTGTTGTAGTAAGTCTCAAAGAAACTTATTCAGTTTCCAAAGTATATGTGAAAGCAGTTGATTGTATTGAGACTATAAACAAAGGAAATATTTGATATCTTCTATTACTACAACTTGTAGCAGAATAATATGTATGCGAAAATCTACCCACTTTATTCTCCAGTTTGTACTACATAAATAAAAGAATGCCACAATAAAGTAGAACTTTATTGACATAAAACTCATATCATAATAAACTTGGAGTTTATCGATATCCAGTTGGCATAGCTGGTTTAGTCATATTAATTAAGTATGATGTGAAAAAATAAACGAGAATCTATATGGGTAAATATTAAAGAACTAGAAAGATCTTTACGAATTCTCTTAGGTTGCTTGTTTTCGTTAATTGATAGACCAATTAAAATTGGGATTGAATCCCATGAATGCTGGAAATATCAAAGGTGAATATGAATCCATTCATCTGCCATGTATACCACATAAGATGCATCTATGAGATGGTTACATGTGCGATTATTATTAACCTCCAACATGGTGTTTTGCGAGGTAACTTGCTCAATAATTTAATTTAGAGCACAATTTCCAGATTTTCTATTCAAGAAGTTCATTTTGATAGGTTGGTTTACATCATAGTTGGTTTAGCAAAATAATTTATTGAGTGCCTCCACTTAATAGCTAAACTATTTCTTATGAGAACAAAGTTATATATATCAGTTTGATATACGTTTTATACGAGAGTATATTATATTCTCCCCTTACAAGTGGTTCAGGATCAGGAACCAAATAATTCCATCTCAATATTATTGATGTGCGGTATATATTTTGATTAACACCACAAAACACAAAGATGGGTTCTCAAAGTTGAGAAAATAAGTTAGTTTTCTAACATGCGGGGGAGATGAGAAAATGATCAAAGTAATCATAATAAATGAGGCAAGTGATCTAGAAGGTCACGCGACATAACACTTCATAAAATCCCATGAGAGATTTAGGTGCCTGAATATATTAATGAAAAGATTTATATGTTATGTCTTTATGAAAATTTATAGGAACTGATATAACATGTTTGTCGACGACATCTATCATAGCGCTAAGTTTCGATGAGGATCTTAAGTCTATCAAATATAGACACAAAAGTATTGGCCAAATGGAAGATATACAATTCAAGTAGAATTGATTCAATGTGAAAGACATGTAGTTCAAATACTTAAAAGTATAAAGTCAATGGTATGTGCAATCAGTTTTCGATATCTTATTTGTCTAGCATGACATGAAAACTTGATATGCATTTAAAGTCTATAATATGGCTTATATGACTTACCTTATATGACAATCCATGAAGGATTTAAGTTGCTTGAAGCATCTACAATTCTTGATCTTGAGGTACCACTTCCTCGGTGCAATTTATGCACAAATATATCTTGCTATAACTATAAGCATGATAATGTGATAGCGATGATACCTTTATGGAGATATTGAAGAGCCATTCCACGATATTTGCGAAGACATTGTATATCTATCACGAGTTATGATTTCAAGGTGCAAATATTTATTATAGTTAACGTGGCTGATTTATTTATCAAATCTATATCAACGATCTCTTGAAAATGGTGCACAAGATTGGGATGCGAAGGCTCAAGGATGTGAATTGATGCTTTCTTCAAGGGGAGTTAATGCGTGTTGCATTTTTTTCCCTTACAAGGTTTTGTCCCACTGGATTTTCCTTGCAATGTTTTTAATGAGGCAACCAATAGGCGCATTTCTAAATATGTGTACTCTTTTTTCTTTTCTATAATTTTTTTCCCATTAGGTTTTATTTTAGTTAATGTTTTTTAACGAGGCACATTACTTATTGAGTAGACATTCAAGGGGGAGTGTTAAGAATAGAATTCTATTTGGAGTGAATGTCTATCTTGTAGAGAGTTTTTCTTTGAGGCTAAGTCATTTTTCATCCTATAAATAGAGGGGTCTTACCCCATTGTAAATACCCCAAAATTCAATAAGAATTCTCTCTCTCTCTCTCTCTCTCTTTCTCTGCAATATTGCTTTTCTTCTTTTATTGTTTTATAACACTATCTTTTTTTTTCAAAAGACAGGTGCTTTTATACATATAAACTATTGTATATGAGAGACCTATTACAACAGTTAGGTAAGTCGCCTCGCAAACTACTAGTAGTATTACTTCCTGCATTTATACTATTTACAAAAGCATGCAGACTATAGTCCTACATTGGCTGGGTTAAGGTTACATTCAAAAGATCCAGTGTGTCATTTTGCAGTGATTTTGCTACAAAAGGAGGTGGCACATGATATACATAAGGACTCATCGTAGGGACAAAAAGTTTGGCTGCCTTTTCTAATTGATCTGCAACCATATTCTGCTATATGTAGCATGTTGTACCTGTGGATTTCTAAGTTGGAGTAGGAGGTACCTACAGTCATTTAGCATATTAGAGTGAGAGGGGATATCAGTTTGCAATAAGGTAATAATATGCTTAGCATCGACTTCCACCTTTATAAGTGTTAAATTGTAATGTAAGACTAATTTAAGGCCTTCAATTAAAGCACACAACTCAGCTGTTAGTATAGAGGCCTTATGCATACATTGAGCGAAACCAAGGATCCACGCTCCTGTCGAGTTACAGATTACTTCCACAATACCATTATTATTAGGACCAGTATCCCCGTCAATATTTAACTTATACGAATTGTGTATTGGGGGTTGCCATTTGAGATTTAATGGCCGTTTTTCCTATGCTTATGGTAATATGTTGTATGATAGGTAAACTTAGTGGCTTGTGTAATTATAGTAGAAATATTAACCGTATTTGTTAATGAGTTGAAATTATTATTATTACGAGTTGTCCAAATATTCCATAAACATATAGGGAGGAAAGTATTTGGATTTACATTACGAGGGAGAGTAACATTTTTATACGAAGTAAAGCATATAGCCAATTAATAGTGCCTTGAATTGGAAGAATATAATTGATAACATTAGTTAGACCTAAATTCTCCCAAACTGATTTTGCATTAGTACACTAAAGAAAAATGTGGCGTACGCTTTCTTCAGTATCATGGCAGTATGCACAACTGCTATTTTGTACAATTCCTATATGTGCAAGATAAGCCTTGGTTGGGAGTCGATTATGGCAGATCAACCAAATAAAAGTCTTAAGCTTTAGTAAGACTGACAACTTCCATATCCACTTAAAATTATGGTTATTGAGAAGATTGGAGGATTTTGCTAGGAGACTGTGATAGCTAGAATTTATTGTGAATATGCCTGATTGTGACAGCCCCCAGTATAGATATTCTTGGGTAGTAGAGGTTTGTGGAATATAAATATTATGTATTTGTCGTGTAATGTTTGGAGGTAGTTCAAAAGGCATTATCCTCCAATCCCAATTAGCATTCCTAAGGTATGAAGATAATGTAATATTTAGCTGGTTTGATGGTAGTGGTCCTTGAATGATTGATCTTAATATTGTACCAGGATTAATCCATGGGTCGTTCCAGAAATTTATGTGTTTCTCCGTTCCAATCTTCCATTGAATGCCATGTTGGCATGACTTCCAACCTCGTATGATATTTGCCCAAATGCGGGAGTGTTTGTAGGCACGATTATTATTTAAGTACTTATTTAGCAGAATCTGAGCTCACATTGTATTAGGAGATTTAAAAACTCTCCATGCCATGTTTTCCAGGAGAGCTTCATTTTTAATGCTAGTAATGCTGGAGAGCAAACGAATTAATACTCTAATTGTTTCTTATTATAGAATTAGTTTTTGTATATGGCTGAAACTTTGAACACTGACTATGATTTTAGTGTACAATAGAAAGAAGACCACAACGATAGACGAAGCTTCTAAATATTTATTGGTAACTTATACAGAAAATAGTCAAATTACTAAACGTATTAGGAAGAAGTACAAATTATTTTCAAATTACAAATAGTTTTATGTTTATTAGAGGGAATTATTGAAAATATGAAAAGAATCTCTGCCATAGCAACACTATTAGTAACCTCAAAAGAATGAAAAGAAGAAAATTCATTCTTTCTCGTTTTCTTTTGTAAACGTTTCAACTCTGACTCACGAATTAAATTTTAACAATTATTTCACTGCGTTAGAAATTTTGAATTCTCAAGATACATATATCTGAGGCACAGGGCACTGGTAAACCAATATAACAAATATTTTGATAAATACGACCTTTGAAAATACAAGTTCCAAAATAGACATAGCCTTATCCCTCCAAATTTTCATTACAAACATACACAAGATCAATAAGATGGCGACCAAAACAAAAGATCCAATAATGGTAATGCTGGAAAGCAAATGAATTAATACTCTAATTGTTTCTTATTATAGGATTAGTTTTTGTATATGGCTGAAACTTTGAACACTGACTATGATTTTAGTATACAATAGAAAGAAGACCACAACGAGACGAAGCTTCTAAATATTTATTGGTAACTTATACAGAAAATAGTCAAATTACCAGACGTATTAGGAAGAAGTAAAAATTATTTTCAAATTACAAATAGTTTTAAGTTGATTAGAGGAAATTATTGAAAATATGAAAAAGAATATCTGCCATAACAACACTATTAGTAACCTCAAAAGAATGAAAAGAAGAAACTTCATTCTTTCTCATTTTCTTTTGTAAACGTTTCAACTGCCAACTCACGAATTAACTTTTAACAATTATTTTAGTGCGTTAGAAAATTTGAATTATTAAGATATATATATATATATATATATATATATATATATATATATATATATATATATATATATATATATATATATATATATATATATATATATATATATATATATATATATATATATATATATATATATATATATATATATGAGGCACAGAGCACTGGTAAACCAATATAACAAATATTTTGCAAAATACGGCCTTTGAAATACAAGTTCCAAAATAGACATAGCCTTATCCCTCCACATCTTCATTACAAACATACACAATATCAATAAGATGACGACCAAAAAAAAAAATACAATACTGGTAATGCTGGAAAGTAAACGAATTAATACTCTTATTGTTTCTTATTATATAATTAGTTTTTGTATATGACAGAAACTTTGAACACTGACTATGATTTTAGTGTACAATAGAAAGAAGACCACAACGATAGATGAAGCTTCTAAATATTTGTTGGTAACTTATACAGAAAATAATCAAAATACTAAATGTATTAGGAAGAAGTACAAATTATTTTTAAATTACAAATAGTTTTACGTTGGTTAGAGGAAATTATTGAAAATATAAAAACGAATCTCTGGCATAGCAACACTATTATTAACCTCAGAAGAATGAAAAGAAGAAACTTCATTTTTTCTCATTTTCTTTTGTAAACGTTTCAACTGCTAACTCACGAATTAACTTTTAACAATTATTTCATTGCATTAAAAAATTTATAGACACTTCAATTTTGCTATGATCGAATAGACATTACAACTTACACAATTAAATTAAATTTTAAATAAAGTAATTATAAAAAATTAAAAAAAAGACTTATAAGTATAAATTATAGTAAAATTGGTAATTAAGATGCATATTTCTTGAATATACATTAATTAGTAGTCATGTATTTATAACTAATATTGTAAAAATAAATGATATATATTTCAAATTAATAATATTTGCTTTAATTAATTATAAAAGCTAAAAATATACGTTTTTGTAAGAACAAAATGTATGTTTGATAAAATAAATTAACATTTATAAATATAATGTCATGACGTTATCCAAATATTTGACAAAAGTAATCTAACTATTCTAATTAAAAAATGAACAACATGTAATGTGAAATAACAAGCCAATACTACTAAAATAAGTAAATTGGAACATAAATATAATCCAATTTCAAATTTCAAAATAAAAAAAAATTACGTCAAATTCCAACATAATAAAAATAAGTTCTAATACAACTTAAAATTAGAAAATATAATAAGCTTATAACTTCATAAAATAATAAAATTCTACTTTAATGGTATCATTCATTATATGTCAAGTTTGTTAGTGACTCACTATTTCTAACATTAGGAGGTGTATTTTAAAAAACTGGAATAATAACGCACTTACACTAAATGAAGAAAATAAAACAAATAAGAAATAAAATATACGAGCAATTACATAGAATCACAAGAAGTAAAGGTATAGAAATAAAAGATAAATAATGTACAAAGAAAGTATTTTTTAATATTAAATAAGTAATGAATTAAATTAAATTTAAAAAATAAAAAGAAATTAAAATAGTTGAAATAAAAAGTTATAAAGAAAATAAATTAAAATAAAAAACAAAAAAGAATGAAATTAAAAAGCAATCTTGTATTTTGATGATAGGCTATAGTTGCATATTTTAGTTGCTTATTACACTCTAATGTAGTGTAATTTAATTGGGTTTGGGCTTCAATAGCTATTTTTTACACTAATTGTGTATTTTATGCCTTGTAGGAGTGATTCCGAGCTATGTAGATATTATGGAATGAATTAAGTGATTTGGAGCTTTTCAGTTTAACTAAAAGCCCAGAGAATTAAGATGGGATCGTGTTCATGGATCAACGAATGATAGTTAAGAACGAAACGGAGAATCGAGCGGGTACACGACACATTGTTTAGTAAAATGCATATAACTTTTCGCTTATAACTCCATTTGGGCTCTACAATATATCGTTTGAGGCTATTTGAAAGGGCTACAACTTTCATGTTTTGCATTTTCACGAATTCCCATTATCGCAGCATATCTAGTGGCGCAATGTGCGATGCGCTTGTAGAAATTTCCTGCAGCCTGTCAGAATTAGCAATCTGAACTTTTCCACTGCCGCCCCACATAGTGTGTCGCCCCATGTGGTGCGGTAATGCAAGTTTTACAGAGTGATTGTCCTATTTTGTGCGGGAGAATGTATTTTCGTCTGGCCCCGACCATATTTGGTATAAATACATGTAAAAATGCTATTTTGAGAGGGGGACATACTTTAGACGTAGTTTAGACATAAGGAGGTTAAAGATACCGGGGATTTGACCTAAGGAGCAATAACATACTAGGAGCAAGGTAGAGAATTGTTCTACGAGTTTTTCGCTTCCTTTTTCCTATTTTCATTATCGGTTATGAATTCTGGTATTGCAGTTATGCATACTATTATGAATAGCTAAGTTGTTATCTAGGATTTTGATGGAACCTATTGGATGATGATTTTCCTGTTACGTCAATATAGATTTACTGAAGTATTTTCTCTATTTGTTCAAATAAATTATTATTGTGTTGATGGAAGGACCCTCAATCTACTGGGCCTATTTAGTATGTATTACTCGGGAGATAGTACATATTTAGGTAGTTGTTGAACAACATCACTCCTAACGTATATGAGGGATCAATACAAAGGGTTTAAAGATGGTATTAAGGATATCGAAACATTAGATGCGATCTGAGTGAGCCGCACTTAATGCCAGCTAGCGTGGTAGTTACTTGGGAGAGAGGTATGACAGTCAAAGCGCTAATGATCAGTAGAGAATACTTAGGCGAATTTATAAAAAATATTGCGGGAAGGATTCCGATAATAAGGGAACTCGTAACTCTAGACCTCCTTAATCTTGTCTAACCCTTAGTATCTTTAGTTGTTAACTTACTATTTTAATTTATTAGTTAATTAGTTAAACACAAGAATATAATATTATAAGTTAGGAATTGTTCAAGCTTGTCTTCTTGGTGATATTGAACAGTTGTAGCTAAGCCTTAGTTCTCTGTGTGATTCGAATTCGGACTTGTAAATCAGATTATATTTGCAACGCCAGCTTAATCCTTTTTAGAAGACATAGTTGGATGTGATCATAATTATCCATTGTAATTACCACCAATTCTCCCCCTGCCCTTGGGTAGAGAGGCTGTTTCCAAATAGACCCCCGGCATCCTTCCCTCCAAGAACTTCCCACCTTGTTCTTGGGGAGACTCGAACTCACAACCTCTCGGTTGGAAGTGGGGGTTGCTTACAATCAGAGCAACCCCTCTTGTCTCAAATTGTAATTTTATATTAAAAAAAAAAAAGACATACTACTTTGATTCACATCTACCAATCATGGAGTAGTGTTCTTGGAATTGGGGAAATTGGCGTGGGCGGAAGCATTGGCAGGATAGAGGAAGTATTGCAGGTGGTGGCGGCGGCAGTGAAGTATGTATTTCTGGAATGAGGAATTGGGCCACACGGAGTTTGGACGTTTTTATGATGATGGTGAAATAAGTGTTTATATTTAAGTGGGGGATTCAGTTGGATAATAGGTAAAAAATTAGGGGTAGTTTTTTTAATTGGAATTGGGTATTAAAATTGGGGATTATTTTTGTTATTGTGATGACATTAGTCCCGCTGTTTAAATTAAGGGTATATTAGTGCCAAAGTATAAAGGTAGGGCTACCTTGGACGGATACTCAAACGAAGGATAATTTTAACCTATTTCTGAAAGAATGAGGGTATATCTGACTCTTTTCCGTAAAATTTTTGGGTTAGCACACATACCATAGACATGTTGTATTGCATTGCAAATCCATACCCATGCTGTGGACCAGTATGCCAGCCGGGAAAAGCACCAGGAATTGAAGAATAATTTACAGCAAGAATAATTGGAAAAGCACTATATGGTTATCATTTATGCAAATTTAAATCTCTCCTCTGAGAGCTGTTGACATTGATCTTGAATTATATGTAGAATTTTCACGTGCTAATTAATTGGTTTTGCTAGATTTTGAGGAGTTCCACTTCAATTTAAGATTGTGAATTTGGGGTTGTTTTCTGGGAACAAGCCTTTGAAATCAAGGAAGGTGAGTTTCGAATCCCATATTATACTCAGTGGGGGCGACACCAACTGATATGTGGTTCAGATGCGTTGTTTGTTTCGTGGAATGTGAAAAGGGGTCCATTATTGACGCCTTCTGATCAAGGGGAAAAACTGATATGGTCTGGAAGCATTGGGGTATGCCATAGGGGTTTAAGAAGAGTAAGAGGGGAATAGGGTCGCACAGACTATGGGTAACAAGCCGAGTTGGGTTTTTTTTAAATGTTGGGTTGGTTCAATTTCTCAGAAGGCGCCACGTGTCTTTGCCGTTAAAATAGGGCCAAATATAGAACAAGGGTATATCTGAACCGAAAGTATAATGGGGGTAGGATTGAACAATAAATGAAAGTAGAGGGGCAATCAGACCCTTTTCCAATAAATTTTGTTTATATATGATTCAGTTGTTAGTAATTTAAATTAACCATTAGCTATAAACACCATAAGTGTCAACTACATATCACAAAATAAAAGTACTGATCATGGAGGAATATACCCCTTTTCATTCTTACAATCATCTTCAATAGCAAATTCAAAGATATTGTGTTAAAGATACAAGTACATTTTATAATATCAAAGAGGGAATAGTTAATTTAGCAATTTTTGTCAAAACCTTAGTTATTATGCAGATCACATATAATGTCAAACATTAGGGGAAATATAACATGGTACTTATAGAAACATTATTTACTGTAAAACTGTTTAACAAAGGAAGCTAGCTTGTCACTTCTATTGTTATATTAAACTAGAGGAGATGTATTGAAACAGGAAAGGCCTCTACAATTTAGTTTGGTTGCAAGCAAGAAAGAGAATGCTTCTTTTCCTACAACACAGAAATCACATGTTCAATTGGTCCAACAGAATAAATCATCCCGGAAACACTTGATTCCTTTAAGAACTTTGTGCTTCTATGCATAGTAAGGAGCACCACCAGTTAGATCAAACAGCACATCGGACTTATTTTTGGCTCCACAAGATTTACACTAATAGAAACAACACAAAGACAAACACACACACATATATATAAGACAATCAGAGATACACCTAACAAAAACTACCCAGTATAGTCCCACAGGGTGGGGGGTGGGGTCTGGGAAGGGTAATACATACGCAGCCCTTACCCCCACACGAAAGGGCAGAGAGGCTGTATCCAATCGACCCTCGGCTTAGGAAAAGGAAAACAAAAACAACAGAGATACACCTAACATGATTCTGAATTTGAATCAGCGCGGGGGGGGGGGGGGGGGGGTATATGTATGTACTTAAGTCTTAAAGTACTAGAATAGAGAAAAACCAGGATAAACTTGAAAGCGAGAAAGCAAAGTGATGAAAAAGCTAATATAATCTGCAATCTGGATATGGCCAGCTTTGTAGGATGAGTGCAGAACTTCTATGATTCGAAAAAGGATAAATGGTTCCAACTCGTGACCTGCATTAAAAGCACAGACAAAATAATATCATGAGGATGACTGCTAGTACTCATACAAGAGAGAAAAAGCAAAATGATATCTATTTGTGCTTTCTCGATTATATCTTGAAACAACATCTTTAGTAACTATGTTTTTAGATAAGTACTAAAGAGAAACTCCATTTATTCATTAAAGTTATATCATTTTCTCCTGATACAAGAAAACGTTTATTTAAGATTTGTTTGAACCAAATCAAACCATAAGGTCTTTCATTAGAAGTAGTTTAGAACCACCAACTCATGAAAATCCAATATAAGATTACGAGGAGATCAACGAAAACCTTTAAAAAAAAATCTTCTAGTTATATGCACTAATATACTCCATAAAAAAGGCTATAAATCGATGGCCATATTCTAGGGGAAGAAGATGAAACACACGATGACATAATACAATATTATCAACACTTGTGACGAGAACGTGGATTGGAGACAACGGTCGGTAGGAAATAGACGGATTAGGTTGACTGAAAAGGAATGCTTGAGCTTCCACTTGAAGATAAGAGATGGAAATAGTCGTGAAGAATTTATACTCTTTTTTTTTTAATTATGTTTAGCCGGTTCCCCGCACCCGTATCCATACTAGGATTCGTATCCCTTAATCTTAGAATTTACATCTCGAATCCGACCTCTAGATCCGCACCCGTGTCCAAGCAACTTAGATCAAAATATTCAAGTAGAATCACACATATTTTTTGGCCAAATACATAGACGGCTCTTCATAGTTTGCCCTAGTTTTCATTTTGACACATCAACTGTCTCCTATTGCATACTTGATCTAAACTTAATCGTACCTATTAGACACAAACTATTGAGATGGCACAATGAATGTAACACACCTTTAAGAGCGTGAAAAGCCAAAAAAATTATATTTTTAAATTTCTTTCTTTCTTCTGCCTCTCTCTCTTCCGGCCACCACCTCCACCTTCCCCTTCCTCCTACTTTCTCCCGCCACCGCCAACTTGCCACCCATTAAACCTCTTTTGCTCCAACCATTTAAGTTAGTGAAAAATTCCATTTGTGTCGTTTCACTCCATACAGTAACCCATTTCTTCTTCCTCTATGAATCATCTACAAAGTACCACAAAATTTCAAACACCATAGCTAATGCCATTGAAAAATCAGGCGCAGAGCTGACACCCCCATCACCAGCCACTAAACGAGTGTCATCTTCATATTTAGATCTAAACCCAACCCAGTGAGCAACTAATTCATTCTCAGATCCTCCAATTATATCTTTTCCATATCTCAATTTCTTCGTTTCAGCTATCGTAGGAGCCTAATTCAAAGTGGAAATTAAAAAACTTGACAACAATGATAAGAAAGAAATCAACACTCCTAGATTTGACAGTGAAAAGAAATAATGTTAAGGGAGTTTATGTATGCATGCTGTGCAGTGGTAGTAATTAAGATGCCAACAACGGAGGCATGGAGTGATCCAGTAGCGCATTTTTTATTGAGAAGCAAGTTGCAGCTCTCTGTTTTCCGGTGTGAATGGACTTTGTCTGAGCAGAATTTTTCTTTTTGGAGCTTGTGGGAGATAAAAATGGAGGGGTAACTCATCAATGGTAACCAACACGCAATCGGTGCAAGGTGGCGGTAGACGCCTTTGTAGGGAAGATAGAAGAAAAGGAAAAGAAAAGGAAAAAAGAAAGAAAGGAAAAAGAATATGAAGGGCAGACAAATAGAAGGGAGAGGGAAAGGATGACAGACGGAGGGAAGGTCGGAAGGGACTATCAGAATAATGTTCTTTTTTAGCTTAAAAGCCTTTTCTTTGTCTTTATTAAAAAGGGCTTGTCTTTCTTTGTTTTTCTTCCCTTTTGTCTCTCCGGTAAAAAAATTTTATTGTGTTAATTTACACGTATCACCCATCGATTTGGGCATTTCCATGTCAGCGCACTTGGAATCACAAGCTTCATTTTGAAGAGAGATTGAGACTAACCATTCAATAGGCACAATCCGATCTGAGTGTTGGATTGTCTAATAGGTAGAAGGATCAGTTGAGGTGTCAAAATGAAATATTGGCGCCAACTTTAAGGGGTTGTCATTAGCCAATACTTTAACTTCATCTCAACCAACTATCCATCCCTTCCTCTATCACCATTTCATCTGTGTGTGCTCCTTCAAGCACAACAACAACAACAACAACAACCCCGTATAATCCCACTTAGTAGGGTCTGGGGAGGGTAGTATGTACGCAGACCTTACCCCTACCCTTGGGTAGAGAGGCTGTTTCCAAATAGACCCCCGGCATCCTTCCCTCCAAGAACTTCCCACCTTGCTCTTGGGGAGACTCGAACTCACAACCTCTCGGTTGGAAGTGGGGGTTGCTTACCATCAGAGCAACCCCTCTTGTCTTGTGTGCTGCTTCAAGCATTCACCTTTAATGGGCCTTTTTTCTATTTTCTCGTTTCTAGTTCCCACCTCCATGCTCTTTTATTTTTTAATCAGGTAAAGTAATATTTCATTAATAGAAGCATCTAGAGGATGTAGAAATTGATCACAATCGTGATAAATTTCCCTGCAGAACATATAATCATATCCACCTAACTACTCAAGGAGCTTACAAAATCAAGAAATAAAATAGGATAATCGACATCAAAATGATTCCACCCAGCAAAAAGATTAAGCAAACATCTAAATTTCAGGATTTGTCGGGGAGTTGTTTTTCCATCAAAACATCTCTGGAGTCCAATCCTTCCAAATACTCCAAATGATACATTGGTGGATCATTTTCTAGAACTTCTTGCTAGATTACCAACTCTTGCACTGTTCCAAATGATAAAATGTTTCTTTCAAGGTCCTTGGCATAACCCAAATTATACCAAGAAGATTGTAGAACATATCCCATATATCTTTAACCACTGTAAAATGCAAAAATAGATGATCTGTACTCTCACATTCATTTTTACATAGATAACATCTATTGCACAAAGGTACTCCTCCTCATTAAATTTTCTTGTGTCAAGCAAGCTCTTAAAGCTGCCAGCCAACTGAAACAAGCTACATTAGTACATTGGTTCTCCAAATAAGTTTCCAGGGCCACTGTTTAACTAAGCAAAACTATGCAATATTTTTGTTTAGGACATATTTAAGTATATTAAAGTATGCTTTTGTTAACAACTTAAACTTTTAGATGAGATGTTCACATACTTCAAACAATTCAATATTCCATTGAAGCCGCTATCATCTTGGTAGAGACTCAAGTAGCTTCCACGACCGGCGGGCGTACCTGCCAATGTGTGCCGCCCGAAAGCCCAACGTGTTCTTTTTTTATTCTTCTTTTTGGAGACTGCCTCCCACCATAGCCGGCTACCCCCTTTCCGTTCATCCTTCTTTGTCCAAAACCTAATGTAATTCTTATTTCATCATTGTCCTCTCACTATATATATTTGGAAATGGAGATACACAAGGAATGTGTTTGTGTAGCGCGTATGACAACGTTCCTTTTTTCTTGATACCCTCCTTGTTTCTCCCACCCCCAACCCACTTGCCATTTTTCTATACCCCTGATACTCAACTCAAATTCCCCATACTTTGATTGCTCTTCTGCATCTTGATTTTCTTATTCTATAATTCCATCATTTTGTGTTGCCCATTTGGACATACTTTAGTGGACATTTGAGATGTTTGACCTTAATCTCAGTTTTCAAGATGTTCCAGTAAAATTCATCTCCCTTACAGGGAAAATGGCGTCAAAGAAGCTCAACGAACAATCACTCACCCAAATGGAGAATTCTAGGACCTCCAAGTCCTCCAGTATTAACATTGAAACGACCACTACTGCTGGTGACGATGAATATTCATGCCTGGATCATTGTTGCGATGGCTATGCATTTGATATACTGAAAGCCGATACGCAAGGGAGTGAAGGGACTGGGAATCGTGGCGGTTTGTTACAAAGGAGTTGTTTCCATCGGTGGGTGGAGAGACTGAGTTTCTGCAGCAACCTGCAGCAGCAGTGGTTGGATCTCTCAGCTAATTACGATGCTTCCTACGAGCAGTGACCACTATATCTCCCCAGCAGAGATTACAGGTGAAAGAATTTCTCAATATCATGGAGTTCTTCATTCTATCGAAGGACTGGAAAATAGAAGTTCCACATCTAGGATTGTGGACAACAAGTTTACTTGGAGGATTTAACATTGCATATGCTGCAGCTAGCACATCTGACCGTACTGCAATTAAATTCCAAGGACTTGATGTAGATATCAATTTTACATCAGTGATTATGAAGATCTGCAGCAGATAAAGAACTTCACCAAAAAAGAGTTTGTGCACAGACTTCATCGATAGAGCATTGATTTCTCCAGAGGAAGTTCGAATACAGGGGGAGTCGCACTGCATAAATGTGGATGATGGGACGCATGGATGGGGCAGCTTCTTGGGAAGACGTAATCTATCTTGGACTACTTGAGACTTGAGAATGAGATAGAAGCTGCAAGACATACGACGAGACTGCTATAAAATGCAAGGGGAGGGAGGCAGGCACCAATGTTGAGCTAAGAACATAGGAAGGGATATTAAGTTGTGTTGCTGATATGGGAGCACGGGTCATAATCTTGATCTGAAATTGGGCTGACAATCAACATGGAACCACTAGCCAAATGGGAAAATCCCAGCCAGCATGGCTCAAATGGTATATCTAACCATACAAAGTCAATGAGAAGTTATTTTTTTCTATTTAACATGGTACCAGAGTAGGCAAAATTCATGGATTCAAGTCTCACCGCCACCCATTATCAAAAAGATTTTCCACGTGCGTGACCCACGAAAAATAATCAGGCTCGCAAGTGAGGGGGCGTGTTGAAGAGATAATTATGTATAGTGTGCTCTCTCTAACAGCTTAAACATATACTTTTAGATTAGATGGTCACACTTCAAACAATTCACAATTTGAGCGCCAGTTAGTTCTGTAAAAGACCTTGGCATTTTCATCTAGTTAGAAAGATAAAAATCAGTGATGTCGAGGAGTTAAACTTACATATGCAACATGAGACTAAAGGTTGAAGTAGCACAGTGTCCAAGAAAGAAAAGTAATATAGGCAGCATATTGAGAGCTCCTGAATATCTCTAGGAAGCCTCATGAACGGACCATAGCTTACAGTTCCTACAGTGCAAGAAAAAGGGTTAGCATGTGAGAAATAAATAATGTGAGATTAAGAAATATGAAAGAAATAAAATATGTAATAACATATGGAATTAGATCAGAATGAATCTAAGTACCATTGAGGCAGGTGCAGTAAAAATCTCGTATTATGTGCTGCATATTGTCATATTCTTTTGCCAGTGGACCATTCAAACTAGCAGCTTGTCCAAGATGAAGTTGAAGACGTAACACAGCCTTCAAGAGGCAATTATGGGGGAGACAAAGATGATGGTTCAGCTAAATATGAAAACTTGTAGAGCAAATGGATAATGCATATGCCATAAATTTCATCTAGAGTAAGAACAGTATGGTGGTAGCTAAGTAGGTACCTTTGCATGTAATGGGTGTTTATCACCTAAGAGGACTAACAGCTTTGGAAGCTCCCTTATCCATGCAATTTGATGATTAAATATTTCAAGATCCTTAGGATCCAGATAAAGCCAATCCTGCCCCTACAATCACAAGAAACTTGACATTAGATTCAAAGTAGAAAGCATATAGGCACATCAACATTATGCTAATTGCCTAGCAGCAAAAGCTAATCCAGCTACTCATTCTGATGACTGCTAATACAGGGCTTTTCCTTCAATTAAACAAATAATAGCAACCAGACAAAGGAGTTCCACATTAAGAATTTTGGGGCCTGTGAACCCATCCTACTTACAAATAAAAAAATATTTTAGAGTAAAATTTTCCATATTTTGCTATATAGGGCAGAAGGCACCCATGGTCAAATTTGGCATTTGGTGCCTCAGTTTGAGACCTAAAGTCACATGTGCTATTAAGTTTTTTGCTCGGTTTTTCTTCTATTTTCCATTTTATTTTTTTTCTTTTGCCTTTTCTTATTATTTATTTCTTTACTGATTCTCTCCTTGATTGCATCCAAACTGATTAATTCTTCAAGGCTTTATGATATACAATAACTTAAGAATTAAGAGATTAACTATTGATTACTTCTAATTAAGATTTATTTTTATTTTAAACTACTTTTTTTGGGATAAGGTAAATTGTATTAACCAAACGGAAGAGAACTCCTCTATACAAGAAGTATACCAAAAAGTAGAGAATTTAAATCAGAACATGATTCTCTATAAAAGACGCCCAATCTTCTATACAAATAGGGGCTACATGAGTACGCCAAAAAGCGATCAAAGATAAAAGACTATTCTTAAGATGTGAAAAAGAAGACTCAATCCCCTCAAAAGCTCCTCTTATTTCTCTCCCCCAAACTATCCACATGAGAGCTAACGAGGCGAACTTCCACGCCTTTTGCTTTCTTCTTCTACGAAAATCGGCCGAGTTATATAGCATTTCCTTTACAGTGTTGTGCATCATCCATTGAACACCAAAAGAGTTCATGATCGCCCTCCACAAAGCCGAGGACACAGGGCAATGCAACAAAAGATGATCAACTTCTTCCCTGAGCTTTTACACATATAGCACCAACTAACAAGTGTAATTCCCCTCTTTCGCAGATTTTCAGCTATCAAAATCACTCTCCTCGCCGCTAACCATGCAAAAAAGTACACCTTCGTGGGGCGCCTTAAAAATCCAGATTGAGGAGTATGGAAAAGAAGCCTCCTCTCTCACCAATATACTCTGGTAAAAGGACTTTACGGTGAACAGACCATTGTACGCAAACCCCATCTCCAAGAATCACAAGATGGCTGAGGCCTATCTTGCCCATATAGCAGTGTCAATAAATCTTGGAGCTCCGCAATCTCCCAATTTTGCATGTTCCTTCTAAATGAGAGGTCACATACTACCCCCCCCCTTACATGCTCTTTACGAATCTGTTGGACCATCAATTCCTTCTGGTTTGAAGGAGAACCCCAGAGTATCCTCTTCACACCACCTATGATTCCAAAAGCTGATTTTCCTTCAATTTCCCACCCTGTAAGAGATGTTGCCACAAAAGGATTCCCAATTCTTCATGATGCTCCTCCACATGCCACACCCAAAAGGTGTTGTGATTGTCTTGGTCCTCCAATCCCCTCCCATGGAATCGTACTTTTCTACAATGATCTCCCTCCATAGAGCATGCTCCTCTACCCCGAATCTCCACAACCTAAAATTTTTTACTCAAGTTCACCCCACTTTTTTAGGGAAGTGACTGTCCGCCAATTCATTAGATGATACTTTCTAGTTCCATCCGCTGCATCCCAAAGAAAGTCGCTCCAGTTTTTGTGTGATACTCACAGGAGCTTGCAACGGGAACAAGTAATAGGTGATCATACTCGATAAAGTGCTTTTAATGAGCACATCGTTTCTGCCAGCCAACTAATTTTTTTTCAACCATTTCGATCACTGGATTCCAAACCGTAGTATCCTTATGCGAAGCGCCCAATGGAGACCCAGATAAGTAGTGGGAAAGGAGCCCACCTTACATCTGAGAACATACGACAAAGCATCGATGTTAGCAACCTCACCCACCGGGAAACTCTCACACTTGCCGGGGTTCATTTTGAGACCTGATACTATCTGAGACCACCGCAAGACCTGCTTCAGGTGATCAACTGATCCATATCAGCATCACAGAAAACCAGGGTGTCATCCGCAAAAAGCAAATGAGAGACTCTTCAGGCACTGGGCATCCCGATTGGAGCTGAGAATCCTTCAAGAAGCTTCCGCTCGCCGCTCAATCCATCATTTCACTCAAAGCATCCATCACTAGAATGAATAGCATGGGGATAGGGGGTCTCTTGCCTTAGACACCTGGAGCTGCTAAAGAAACCACACGGGCTACCATTAACCAGGACAGAGAATCTAATTGAGGAAATGCAAAACTTGATACATCCCCTCCATCTTGCCCCAAACCCCATCCGCATCATAATGAAATCCAGGAATTCCCAATTGACATGGTCGAAAGCCTTCTCAAGGTCCAACTTGCATAGTAAGCCGGGATCTCTATTTTTCCTTCTGGAGTCTACAAGTTCATTTGCCAATAAAGCGGCATCCAGAATCTGCCTACCTTCCACAATCGCATTATGGGAGGACGAAACAGATACGTCAAGAACCTTCTTGACACTATTGGAAAGCACTTTAGAAATAATATTGTAAACACTCCCCACGAGACTAATAGGCATGTAGTCACTGATAGAAAATGCACCTTCTTTCTTTGGCATAATAGTTATAAAAGAAGTATTGATACTTCTCTCAAAAAACACCATTCACATGGAAGTATTCAATGGCTTCCATCAACTCCCCCTTGATGGTGTCCCAACAAAGCTGGAAGAAGGCCAAGTATTCAATGGCTTCCATCAACTCCCCCTTCCTCGAAAGCCCTTTCTAGCCACTTACTGTCTCCCTCCCATTGTAGTTGAACTCTATTCCACCCAAAGTCGGCCTCCAACTAACTTCCTCTTTGTATAAATTCTCATAAAACCCAACTATCGCCCCTTTTACCTCCCTTACCCCATCCACAACTAAGGACTATGAAGTTCCTCTTTCGATTTGCAACAGCCACCTTGTGGAAAATTTTGGTATTCGAATCCCCTTCCTTTAACCATAGCACCCTCGATTTTTGCTGCCAACTAATCTCCTGAGCTATTGTTAACTCGACTATTTCCCTCTTAACCTCCCCCAATCTCTTTTTCTCAGATTCATCTAACTCTCTCGCCCCTTCCCCTCTCTCTAGATCTCGCAATTCTTGCCTAAGCTCCCTCATTTTAACCTACACCCTCCCAAAAACCTCCTTGTTTCACCTAATAATATCTCCCTTGAGCAATTTAAGTTTCTTCGAAAGACGAAATGAAGGTGCCCCTGATACCCCGCAGCTTGTCCAACCATTCTTTCACCTTGTCACCAAATCATGGCACCTTCAACCACATGTTTTCGAATTGGAAGGGAGCACGCACCCCCTCCCCTCTGCATCCATCTAGCAAGATAGGCAAATGATCCGAAGTCAGCCTTGGTAAAGGAATCTGCAGCACATTCAGCACCAGCTCATCCCAAGAGGGCGATATTACTATCAAGTCTAGACCTTGAGTTGGAATCCTCCACCCAGGCCCAAGTAAACCTTTTCCCTGACAGAGGAAGATCAATGAGAAAGTGATCAATGATGAAGTTAGAAAACTCCTCCATGTCCCTCGAAAACATACTACATCCTAATCTCTCCTCCGTAAATTTAATAGTGTTAAAGTCTCCCCCAGAACCCATGGAATGTCCTATTTCCCCATCATATTGGCCAGTTCCTCCCAGAAAATCACCTTAGACCCTTCACGTACCCAGTGTTTAGAAAAGTGAGCGCTTCACTGCTCTAAGCGCGAAGCGAGGCGGCCTATTGTCGCTTACAGCACACTGAGGCGACTCGGTCTGAGAAAACGAGCGCTTCATAGGGAAAAGCGATAAAGAGACGAGGCGAAAAAAGCGATGAAGCGATCGCTTCTTTGCAAAAAGTCGCATGGTTTTTTTATTAAAAAAAAAACTTTGGGTATGTTAAAACAGACCCTAAATCGACCAAAAACCTCTTCCCTTCGACAAAATACAGTCTCTCACAAAACCTAGGGTTTTTTACCTGCTGAAGCTGAAATCCAAAAGAAGAGACGTCATTGCTGATGCTTTTTCTCTCGCTCAAGTTCTCCTTTCTCGCTCGCGACACTTGCCACTACTGATCTAGGTAATTTCTTCTTCTCCTTTCTCCTTTCTTCTTCTATTCTTCTCGTTTTCTTTTCATTTTTCTTCTCTTTCTTTCTTTCTTTCTTTGTTTCTCCAGTCCAGAACAGAGGATTTTTTTCTTTCTTTTTCCTTTTCGTTTGTGTATATTTCAGCATATATGTATTTAATATTATACGTATTTCATTTATTATTATATTTTAGCATGCAAAATTAAATTATTATTATATTTCAGCATATAAAATAAATTATATATATTTATTATTTTTAGTTTATGTGATTTTTTAAATGTATATTTCAGTTTATATAATTAATTATTATATATATTTTTAGTTTATTGATTATTTTTTCTCTTATATCTTAATAGGGATATTAAAATGTCTCAAAGTTCGAACGAGAAAGACTCGGCTTGGCGATATGGCGATAGAGGTAATGAGAAGAATACAAATGTTGTATGCAAGTTTTGCAACAAGATTACAACGTGTGAAATTTATCGCTTTAAATATCATCTAATTGGTGATGATAGAAACGTCATAAGTTGTCCGAAATGTCCACCGGAGGTGAGGGAAGAAATAAAGAATTTTTTGAGAAGAAGAAGGAGCAAAAAAATCAAATGGTTCATCAACCAATGGTGACCAATCTTGATGATGAGGATGATGACGACGATATTGAAGAATTGTCACTTCCAACAAAACGGGGAAGAGATGGGTCAAGCCATGGATCATCAACTAAAGGTCGTATAGATTGTTACTTCTCAAAGAAGCAGGGAGCAAATACAAAAAATTGCTAGAGACATTTTGAGGGATCATGCAGTTAGAGGTATTGCACGATGGGTCTATGATGCTGGGCTCCTCTTCAATTGTGTGAACTATGAAACTTTTGGAGACTTTATTGAGGTCGTTGGTCAATACGGACCTGGAATGAAGCCTCCCACTTACGAAGAAAGAAGAGGTCTTTATCTAAATAAGGAAGTGGACGAGACTAATAAAATTGTTAAGGAGCATAAAGTTGAGTGGAACAAGTACGGTTGCTCCATTATGATGGATAAGTGGACAGCAAGAACGGTGAAAATGATTATTAATGTGTTTGTGAATTCTCCCCGGGAAGTTAGTTTCTTGAGTCCATTGGTGCTAGCGACTCATCCACCGATCACATCAAAATGTACACCTTGTTTCAGAACACCATCGAAAAGATTGGTCCAAGCAAAGTTGTTCAAGTGGTCACTGATAATGCAAGTGAAAATATGAAAGCGGGTGACATGATTGAAGGAGCGTACAAGAATGTCTATTGGACTCCATGTGCGGCCCATTGTATCAACTTGATGTTCGGGGACATTTTCAAGGAAAGACCCTTCTCTACCGTTTTTGGCCAGGGCGTTAGGTCACATTCTTATATTTCTCAACGGCCCTTGTTATTGAATATGATGAAAAGATTCACCATGCAAAAAAAAATTGGTGAAACCGGACAAGACAATGTTCGCCACTGCTTTCTTGAATTTGTGTAGACTCCACTGTCAAAAAGATAATTTGAGAAAGATGGTCACTTCAAATGATTGGAGCGGGAGTAATTTGCAAAGGAAAGTGCCGGGAAAGAGGTTGCACGCATTATTCTTTCTTATTCTTTTTGGAATAATGTCCTTCGCGCTCTTAAAATTGGTGGCCCTTTGGTTAAAGTACTCCGTTTGGTGGATGGGGAGCAAAACCCATCAATAGGCTACCTCTATGAAGCTATGGATAGGGCCAAGGAGACTATTCAAACATCATTCAATGATGAGTAGAAATATGCAAGTCTTTCAGGTCATTGATACAAGATGGGATGAGCAACTTCATAGACCTTTGCATGCAGCAGCCAGCAGGACTTATTCTGAACCCATCACTCTTTTATGAGCAGCATGAGAAGAATTCATTGGCTAAAGAAGTGTGGGCAAGATTCCATCATGTTGTTATCAAGTTGAACCCATATGAAGACTTGCAAGAGAAGATAGTAGATCAGCTTGCTACTTACAAGGCAGCTGAAGGACTTTTTAAGCTTCGACTTGCTATTAAACAAAGAACGACAAAGTCGCCAGGTGACCAAGTGTTTCTATATTTTATAACTCTAACTTCGATGTATTTTTTATACTTATTAACTCTTGAATATTGTTTTTGACTTCTATAGTTGAATGGTGGGACCAATACGGTGTAGAGACTCTAGAGTTACAGACTTCCGCCATCAAAGTTCTAAGCTTAACTTGTAGCTCATCCGGATGTGAAAGGAACTGGGGTGTTTTTGAACACGTGAGAAATAAAAAGAATTATTTCGTGTTTTGAGATAAAGTAAATTATATCTCAATTATCCAAACTCCTACTAATTAGTTGACTTGACACATCTTTTTTGCAGATTCATACAAAGAAAAGGAATCGACTAACCTTGAAACGCCTCCATAATCTAGTGTTTTTGTAAAATACAATAGAACATTGAGGCATTGCTATAATCACCACAATATAATTGATCCAATTCTTTTGGACAATATTGATTAGGCTAATGAGTGGCTAACCGGAGTCCCCGAAAATTGTGAAGATGAAGTATTTGAAGGCGACTTCGATTTCACTTGGGGTGATGTTGCGGTTTGTAGAGGAGTTGAGGAGAATCCTTATGGTTTAAGAAGATATACTCCAAGTTCAGGCTTTATTAGGAAGGGAAAAAGTGTGGCTACTACAAGTCAATCCCTATCCCTAACTGACGAAGATGAAAGTGATCATGAAGAGGAGGGGGAAGAAGAAGATGATGAACAATATGAAGATAGTAAAGGAATTCAAGATTTTGACAATTTTAAAGGAGAAGAAGAGTAGAAGAATAAGATGTTGATTGACTTTTAGTAATTTAGTAGCTTTGATTTTGCTTGTCCTATGGTTTGTGGATGATTTGGTGGTACTTACTACCTACTTTTAAGTATTTAAATGATGTTTTTGATTATTTGTAATTTTACATTATGTTTTTCTAAAGATTGCGCTTCACTTTAATAAAGCGTGCACTTCGCTTTTGAAGCGAGGCGAGCCCTTGTCGTTTTTTTTTGCGCTTTGCGCTCTCAAATACACTACTCCTACCGGTCCGTACACTCCCCCAAATCCCCACTCCACCCCACTCACTCTATCTTTGACAAGAGTTGCTAAAAAACTCTCTTTTTAATCTCCATTACCTCCAAGCTTCTATCATCCCACATTCGAAGAATGCCCCCGGCATTTCCCACTGTTGGAACCCAGTCATATTTTACCCAACTACCTCCCGGGGGGCACTCCTCACAATCACAGCCGACAAAACTTCCATTTTGGTCTTCTGAAAGCAAACTAAGTTAGCACCCCATTCTCTAACTCTCACTTTGATGATGGGCTTTTTGTTTGGGTCATTCATCCCCTCACATTCCATGAAAGAATCTTAACTTCCATAAGAAACAACATCCCCTTTCTTCCCACCCCCTCTAACCGAGCTCCCTTCCTCCCTGTCACACACCCGACCCCTTCTTTGTTACACCACTACATCCCCTAAATTATTTTCCTTAACACCTTGACCCAACTCCTTCCCTACACCATCATAACAAGATTGTTGCTCAATCTCCCTCAACAATTCTAAAACCATATCTTCCTTCCCTACAAAAGAAATACCGAGAAACTTCCCAAAGTTTAATAGTTTATCCTCCATCCGGAAAGACATATCCTCTCCTCTAATCCGTGATGAAATTGGACATGCGTCTTCTATATGTATCCTTTCCTTGCCCCTACCGGAGGAATAGAAGACCATAGCATTGCTAGCAATAGGAACTTTAGGTGCCGAAAGGATCTCGCCATTTCCTTGAGGGGTATCAATCCCTGAAATTAGCACCCCGCCACTACATGAATGACCAGGAACACCAGTATGGTAGCAGGAAGGAGGAGAGCATGGAGCCCTTGGCGGCGTCTTAACGGGAAATAATGGTTTGACACTAACATCAGATGGGGCATGCTCAACAATCTTCCCAAGAGAAGAAGAAGATTGAAGTGTAGCATCAACACAACTAAGCCCAGGAGCAGATGAGGGGGCGATGGAGCTGGGTCCATCGGAGGCGGGAGGCCGTGGAATAACAGCACCATTTATAGCTGGTGCCGCCCCTGAAGCAGCGGCAATCGAAGAAGGACGAAGGTCACTAGAGTTCGATGCATAAATGCCATTGTGTATAGCACATTGGCCGAAGAAGTAAGAACGACGGCTTCCATATGCTTAGGAGCCTCAACAGACGCAGCTTAAAATAATCTGGGCCTCTTACGATCAATTCTAATAGAATTGGGAAAAGTTGCTGGGCTGGCCCCAGGATAATTAGAAGATGACCTGCCCATTCTGCCTTTCCAGCCCGCATCACTAACCCATTCACATCTTTCCCTCCTGTTGAAATTTTGTTTTCTTTTCCCAAATTCAAACCTCTCATCTCTTCTCAATCTAACATCTGATTCTGGCTTAGACCACTGATCCGGTGAGCCCTCCCCTCTCCTCGGAGACTTATTTCCCCTCCCCTCCCCTCTATTTGACCATGTCTTTTATTCTTCCACTATCACGGACGAAATTCAGGGCTCAACCACACCCTCTAACTCAGGTAGCCATCTTCCACCACAGTGGAGACAGGGATTCTGCCCACTTTCCTCACCACAATCCTCACTCGCGATAGATCATGTAGGCTGCAAGTGACATCAATAAAGCCCTCACAGATTTCCCCAAACTTCTTGAAGAGGTCAAGGCACCAAAGATGCACCGGGAGACCCACCATGTTGACCACCAATGTTTCGCTGGTGAAACGATGGCCGAGACACCCATCATGCTCCACTCATCTGTCTAGATGTAAAAAGTTCTCATCAAACCATCTATTTCCTCAAACAAAAATTTCTGAAGCTCGAGACTCGTCAAGAAATCGAAATAGATATTGCGCATCCCCCAGTTTCGTTATTTTCAGCCCGTCATTGACATTCCATGCATCTGCTGCCCAACCCATTTGAAGAAAGATCCAATCATACAAGATTTCAAGAAACTCTTGTGCCTGAGAGTGTGCTCTTCAGACAGCAAAAAGTGGGGCTCCTGCCCTATGTCGAGCTTTCAATAACATCTTCCCTCGAGTTCTAGGGTTGGCGAAGAGGCAGCTTTGATATAAGATATTTTTTTCAGTTTTCTAGATTCTAGAGAGAAGTAGGAGTTTCACTCTGAAGAGTCCACCATTTCTAGAAGTGGTCATCTCCAAAACCTCGCATTGAGGCTGACTGAAGAAGAAACTTTGAAATATGGTCGAAAAAGAACTTCCCGTCGCCGGAAAATAGAAAGTCGTCGGATTTTGGAAAAAGTTTGATAGGTAGGCTCGGAATAGCCTCTTGAACAAGCTGTCTGAAGGCGGCCGGTCGAGATCTGGCCGGAATATTCCTCACACGTCGGCGCATGGCGGAGAGGTCGCCGGAAGTGTGTTGCGCGTGAGGGCGCGTGGGTGGCCCTTGGTCGTTTATTTTTGCTGGGTTTTGGTTGCAATGGGGGTGGCTATCTGTGGGTGGTGGTAGAATCCTAAGATTCATGGTACAAAGATACCTCAGGAGTTGTGTCTGGGAGCATCTCTGTCAACACTGTCAAAATCGATATGAACTTTAAACTACTACATATATTTTCTTAAACTATTAATTAATAACCAAAATAAATAATATATGTGAGTGTAAGATCTATTATAAGTTATACAAAGAAACTTGCTTAATTATTTTTATTCCAATTTCTCTTAGAATGAAATGCAATTTTCTTTTTTGGTAAGCAATTCACTTAAAAGACGTAATCATATGCTCCAAAGCGTTTTGATTTTTCCGTGCTTCTTTTTATCCTAAAACTTGCATAGGTTTCTAATTTTAACGGCATTAATATTTGTACAAATTATAATTGATAATATTAATGAAAAATAAATTTACTTTTCCAAGATTATAGTTAATTATCTATTTGAATAATGTTTTCTAAGACTAAAAATAAGTCATAAAATATCCAAAAAAAAATTACGTTACAGTATGACAAGTATTAATTTTATGTCAAAATCATAGGTGCACCCATGATCTTAAAATACTGGATATGCCTCCGCAGGAAGTTATCATGAATAAAAATGTGAACACTCCAATGGCATGCTAGGACTATGAAAAATGTGCATTCATTTGATAGGAATCTTACAGGAAATAGCATTTCCTCAATAGCAGAAAGGCAAACCAATTTCATTGAGGACTCTGGACTGCATTTCTGCAAAACTGTCGTGAAAGCCTGCAATCAAGTGAAAATTTTAATACAACTACAAAAACTGGCAGCATTTAACACATGAAAAACAAATCAAAAGGGGATCATAATTCTAGGGTCTAAATACAAATAATAATAGAGGACATCCCTATAGAATATATTCCACACCATAATATTTTTTTCAATATCTCTAATGTGTGATACTAAAACTGAAAATTACAGTTGTTCGAAATTTGACAAGACTGAATTATAAATCAAGAAAAACAAATTGAAGAAGATACTACAGAGACACGTGAGTTGAAGTATAGGTTTTCAGTTTATTGTGCAAACCTGAAGGATACGAGACTTCCAAGCACCATCATTGATCAAAGACTTCCAAGTACCAGACACTTGCATAATAAGTTTTGGGGTAAAAGCAACCAGTGGAACTAAATGCTTCTCATGATGAACTTTACCGGCCTCTTTGCCATTGCAAATCTGCAGCGTGGTAGGCATTCTATTACAGCATACCATCAGGATTTAGGGCTAAGACACACATACTCATCTAAAGAGACAACTTGAATAAACGGGAGAGAGAAAACTGGAAAAAAGCAAAGCATAAATTTTCAAAGATTCGAAGCTTTTTGGGGTAAAACCACTTAACTACTAAAATCTAGCTTTGAGCTTTCTAACAATTTATCTTTGAGCTTAATAAGTAGAGAAATGGCATAACTTGCCCCTTAAACTTGTCCGGCAAAGTCATTTACACACATTAGCTTTACGGGCGACCCATCACCTTATTATTCTTGTCTGAAGCGAATTTATTTACCGCCTAAAAGGTGACTTGGCAAAGAATGTGTCTTCACATTCCCATAAGCGTGTGAAAGCAAGAAACTGTGAAAAACTAACTAATTTGTACACGTGTCATACTTCAATTGAGTGTTGTTACCTAATTATACTTAATTATTGATTCTTAATAATTTTGCATATTTTATTTTTTCTTATTCTTTACTCTCTTTTTTCTTTTTGTCCTTTTCTTCTTTTTCTGTTCTCCTTAATCTTAAGGTCTCTGGTCTTCAATGGTGAAACCACCATAACTGTCCGACCAAGATTTGGCCGGTGTTTGGCCGAAAAATCATTGTCACCACCCGACCTCTTTCGCTCCAATTTTCATCATCTCCATCACCTCACATAAACCTCTCCATTAACTAAAATTCCAAACTCCACTAACACCTACATTCTCATTTCCATCGTTGGCCCTTTCGTGGCCAGTCTTCCTCATTTCCCTCCGTACCCAAATTCCAAAAATTACTGCAACATTCAACCTAAAAAGATTTAGCTAAAATATGCCCTTCAAATCTGACATTTAATTCCAAAGACAATCTCCGAAGATTAATCATGGCATAGAACATGAGAAGCTATAAAGAACAATAACATGGCATTTTCCATTCTAATCACCAGCATATTCTAATCACCAGCATATGAACTTTTCTTATAAAATCCAATAGGCTTGACAAATAGTTTACGGATTCCTAATTAAATGTAGCTAATTCCAAATTATTCCATTATTTTTTATATTATTTCGAGTAGTCTACTCAAGGGGAAAACAAACGCCGGAAGGAAGAAAAGAGGGAAAAATGGGATGGGGTGAGGGGAAGGATTTATTCTAGTGAAAAAAAATTAAAAAGGAAAAAATATGGTAACGACACGTGTCAGCGCGTGTAAAATACAGTTTTAATCGGATATGGTTTTGACATATTAGGGGGTAAATAAATTCGCTTCAAATAAGAATAGTGGGGTGATGGGTCGCCCGTAAAGTTAAAGTGAGTAAATGACTTTGCCGGACAAGTTTAAGAGGCAACTTATACCCCTTTTCTCTAATAAGTAAGCAGTAATGATTAAAGTTCAGATTTTATCTCAGGCTCTACCCTTTGTGCATTAATTTTATGGCCAAAGCTAGTTTATTTATTCTTTCCTGTTGTGAAGGGCTATTGTCAGTGGATTTACCTGCATTACATTACTAAAGTGTTACAAAAATGTGACTTAAGTATCATTAATTCATGTAAACGTTTTATTCTTTTTTTTTTATAGACAGAGGCAAGTAAAACAAGCTCACTGAGGGAGAACAGAGTGCAGACAACTTTTCACCCCAGTCAGGCAAGTAAGCTGCAAACCTTGCAAACATTGAAGAAACACTGACAATGATTGAACAATGTCGGGAACAATTTTTCTTAATTAGTTCCATCTAACATCCTCTTACAGAAATTGCTTCTCTAAAAAAATGTTATATAGCTGGGCCGGTTTCCGATAAAAAGAAAGCTCTCATGTGAATAGTTTGGGGGAAGAGAAATAGGAGAGCTTTTAAGGGGTATTTAGTCTCCTTTTTCACATCTTAAGAATAGTCTTTTATCTTTGATCACTTTTCGGTGCACTCATATAGCCCCTATTTGTATAGAAGAATAGAGAATCATGTTCTGATGTAAATTCTCTACTTTTTGTTATATTTCCTGTATACGGGAGTTCTCTCCCTTTTGATTAATACAATTTACCTTATCAAAAAAAAAAAAGAAATTGCTTCGAAGCTTATTGAGTTTTTCCTGAAAGACCTAAAATTACACCTGTTAACCTTGAAGCAAGATATATATCTATGGTTCTCTGCATACAGAGTAAAGGGCTTACTTATACGTGTGTAAACACTCCTATTAGTCTCTAGAAACCAAACCACCCAGATCTTGATTGAGCATTAAAGGGAGCCACCACACTCAACAAGATAAAAAGCTCCTACAATTTTTCTTACTCAAATGTGCATGTGTTCAAAAGTAAGAAGATTATTTAATATAATCTGAGCATACAAAAGAAGATCTTCTTCTACCATCTTCTTAATAATATAAAATTGAAAATGCCCTTTCTGATAGAAGGAAAAATTTGTAATATTAGAAAGTGAAAAGCCATTCTTGTACTCTGCTCTCAGCCAAGTTAAAGACAGGGTGGGATGGATTTAAATACAACTACTGGCAAACTGACATCTGGTCATATTAGTACATAACTTAGTTTACATATTGCAAAGAGCTGTTTCTGACTGCAAATAAATCGCTGTGAAGCCATAAAGTACTCCAACACGGAAATATTATGATTTTACAGGTTCATCACAATTTTATTTTATGAGCTGCACTCAGTATCTCGTCATTAAACATTTTGTTTATTTTACTCAATTACAGTTATGGACGAGTCTTTATTCCTCGAGATGATATAGTTATGAAGTAACTTCAGTAAACGCAATCCCATTCCTCTGTTACTTTTGCACCTTTCACTGACCAAATTCTTAATCTTTTACAGGTTCACAGCTTTTAATTACCAAGCTATTAATCAACCAGTGAGTCAATCCACTAGGCCTCAATTCCAAACTAATTGAGGTAGGAATACGAATCCTTTATATATTCCACTCTACTCAGGCCCACTAATTCCAATATTGATAAAGTAATTGTCTTTAAAGCAATTTATAAATCATCTAAATACTTTAAATCCCGCACTTATACCCACCTGAACCTAATTTCAATGCAACAACAACTAAGCCATAATCCCTACTAGTTCATGACATTCTTATGGAATCTTTGCTTCCCTTTTTCTTTCCTGATATTTCTTTCTTTTTTTTTAAGCTAAGATTGTCGGTCTTTTATTATAGGTTCTTTGAGATAACCCCCTTCCACGTGAGTTTAGATCTACCTCCTTCCCTTTTAATTTCCAAGCTATTATTCCCTCAAATTTCCTTTATGAAGCATATAATGCTTTGTTTTTCAGTCGACCTAAGCCAAAAAAATATTTCAGAAATATTACGTGATCTGTTTCCTGTATTTTTTTCTGCTTCTTGCTATGTGTTTTGTCGGTCTTGATTCTCTTATCCCCTGCTCATCTGCACTCTGTATCTGGGTTCTACGAGCTGTCCAAACTCTAACAGAACCTGGAACATCATTATCATTCAAATTACATCCTATATTAACCCCACATCAACACTATTGTCCTTTAGTTCTCTAATTTAACACCCAAGTTTTCTATTTCTTTAAACTAAATAACGGGCTTGCTTCTCAGTGATAGGCACAAAATATTACAACCAGCTGAACTTAATGTTTTTGTGCTGAATTTTTATAAATTCTACATCACAAACCTTTTCAGATAGAGAACTCTCGATGAACTCCAGAAATCTTTCCAACAATGCAGGAGATAATTTGGACCCATAACTTAGTTGCAAAAATATTTTTGTAATCGCAATATTCAGTGTGAAATATCGGTCACCGTCCTGCAATGTGCAAAAGGAAAAAGACAGAGCAATCAGAGAAAAATTACTTTCAATGAACAAAAGGATGAAAAGCAAAAGGAAAAAAAGAAAGAAGAAAAGTTATTGCATCCATTACACAATGATGTTGATTGCCGAGGATGCAGATGTATGAAATTTTTTTAGCAATAAATAAGGCTTTCAACAATGTAACTCGTAATCTCCTTTACCTTTACTCTTGAAAAGATGTTTTGTTTAGAATAAGTTCAAGCATTCACGACCTGTTTATAAATACATAGATATTACCTATCAGGAGGAAATCCTCAACCGCATAGCTCTATCTTACTACAATGCGGACAGTCGGAGAGAAGAAGGCAAGAAGCTCATATTTCAAGTTTGAAAATATGCGCATGAAGGCAGATAGCTTTATGGAGATGGTAAAGCAACCCTGTATTCTTACCTGTTCGATCGGAGACCTGATTTCATATTTGCTAATAAACCAGCATCTCTAAAGAGAGATATGAAAGAATGAAATATGGGAATCTGAAAATTGAAAGGGTAAGATACTCTGGAAGATATTAGAAGTCAACAGAGAAGCAGAGGAAAGAGAGATGACTGAAGAAGAGATTGCTAGATGTGAAGAAATCTCCTGGAGACAAAAGTCAAGGTGCATGTGGCTCAAGCAATGGACAGAAACGCAAATACCCAAAGGAGATATGTCATTGACAAGATTAAAAAAACCAAAGAAACAGGAGTCACAGAGGAGCAGCATGAGATAAAGTCATGTATCCTGGAATTCTATACAAATTTGCACAAAGAAGTCGAGATACGGAGACCTTCTCGGGATCATAGCATCCAACAAATCATACCATAGCAGAGAAATTGGATGCAACGCCCTTGCGGAGGAAGAAGTAGCAGAGACAATAAAAGAATGTGCTGGCGACAAGGACCTAAGCCGCAATGATTCTTTCTAACATTCTACCAAAGTGCTAGACAGTAATCAATGAAGATCTCATGAGTGCCATAAACAACTTTCATCACCATGAATCTTTTCAGAGCAGCCTAAAAACCCCACACGCTGCTTGCTAAGGGACTAAAAATATTTCAGACCAAACAGCATATTGAGGAGTTTCTTTGAAAAAGGTGATAAAGGAGGTGGTGGCAGAGCCATAAATGGCATTCATCAACGGCAGACAAAAACGGGCACAATCCTAATTGCAAATCACCGACTGGATACTAAGATGAAAAAGAGAATCAACATACTCCTGCGCAAAATAGACCTGGAAAAGCTTTTGACTCTGCAAATTGGATTTTCTCCTCAACATGTTGAAACTGATGATACAGGATAAATGGATAAGTCGGGTTGGGTTTCATACAACAACAGTCGGGTTCTCACTCATCATTAAAGGGTCCCCATAAGGTTTTTTCTCCTATGCATGGAGGATTGGAGCAAGGGGACCCTTGATTGCCTTTCTTATTCATTATTGTTCAAGGAAGGATAAGGCGCAATGGTAAAGGCAAAACACTTGAACTGGATTAGTGGATTTTAAACAGCCATCAGGCCTCAGGCAACTCCCTCAATCATTGACATCAAGAAAACGAGACCATTTGAGGAACTTGAACCGATGTAACAGAAGGCAAAAAAGAGAAGTTACATTTACGCAATTTTCAGGAATATTATGTTTAGCTTTCCAATTTTCTATTGGAGGTTTATATGCCTATGAGTGTTTGTGTGCCTTTCTATCTTTATCAGTCCTTATTTATGGAGTATTTTATAAGAGAACTTCTTTCGAAGATAACTTGTTATTACACCTAAGTGAATCATAAAGATTACAAGGATCAAGAACATTCAGTTGTCCATTTCTTTGTCCATATGGAAGTGACGAGCCAAATAAAAATGGCTTTTGGAAAACCAAATCAGTTGTTACCACCTTAGTCATAATTTTGCATATATAGTAATAGTAAGTGTCTCTGAACTTAGGGAAGACAGAAAGTGTAGTTTTGTTTCAAACAGTAACATAGTTAATGCTTCATTACTTTTCTGTAAAAGCAAATCAGTTGTCACCACCTTAGTCATAATTTTGGATATACGGTTATCTAGCAACATGGCTTCAGAAAATTGTCTGTGAACTTATGGAAGGCAGGTGTAGTTAATGCTTTCATTAGTACCTTTTGAAGCTTTTACACATAAACCTAGGGAAAAGTAACATACTGGAGCAAATTCTATTCATTCTCTGACAATATTAGCAGACACTCTTGGTTGCAAGATAGGAACTCTACCGATCATGTATCTTAGATGCCCTACTGAAACCAGATTCGAAGCTACAGGGACATGGCAAGGCATTTTGGACACATATGAGTTGTCAAATTGGAAGAAACAGTTCATATCTCTCGGGAAATAATGGTGTCAATCAACAGTATTCGAGATGTCCTTGGAACATATACCGTGACTCTTCACAATCCCATCACCACTGATGTAGAAGCTAGACAAAATCAAAAGGGACTCTCTTTGAGGGAAGGAGGCAACAGGAAAGGAAAGCTTTTCATTTCGAAAAATGGGAAACAGTTAATAAAAGCAAGGTAAATAGACATGTTAGAATATGTAAATAGTAGGAAAATAACTCTAATCCTATATGTATTAGGAGTGGGATAGGCTATGTATATATATAGGGCTTATTGTATCAGGTTTAACATAGTATCAATCAATCATATTTTCTCCCGTGCTTTCTCATATGGTATCAGAGCAATCGTGAGATATTTATCGCTGTGCATAAATTCCAACGATTCTGGGAAGAAGAAGAAAAAAAAAACCTTTTCCGGCAGAACATACTCAGATCTGTCAAAAGTTACTTTTTTCGTCAGTGTTGTGCAAAAACCAACACAACCACGAAGTAGAACGGCCTCCGGCGACCAACCCTGTAAAATATCTCCGGCAGACAAGCTGCCACGCACCCACACGCGCCGGCAGAACAAATTTTCCGGCGAGCGCGTGACCCCCACGCGCCGGCGCGTGAGCCTCTTTCCGGCCACTTTTTGGAAAAATTTCTTGAGAACAGTTGGATCGCCTCACTTTTCCGAGCCTACCCATATTTTTACTTTTCAGTTCCGACCACTTTGAATTTTTTCCGGCATCTAAAGTGATTTTTCCGACAACTACAGTAATGTTTCCGGCAAATACAGTTCTTTCAGCGAATTGTCACTTGGTTCTTTTTATTATTTGGTAATAATCCAACCATGTCTTTGGGAGTCGATGCTTTCGAGCCTAAAAACCCGGCTTCTGGCAATTCCGGTATTATGATTACCTCAGAACCTTTAATGGGAGGTTCTAACTACTTAGCTTGGGCTTCGTCTGTCGAGTTGTGGTGTAAAGGTCAAGGAGTTCAAGATCATCTAATCAAGAAGTCTGGTGAAAGAGATGAAAAAGTCAAAGCACATTGAGAGAAGATCGATGCTCAATTATGCAGTATTCTGTGGCGATCTATTGATTCCAAGTTGATGCCCTTGTTTCGTCCATTCCAGACATGTTATTTGGTTTGGGAAAAGGCTCGTACTTTATACACTAATGACATATCTCGTTTCTATGATGTGATATCGCGGATGACAAATTTAAAGAAACAAGAATTAGATGTCTACTTACTAGGGACAAGCATAGGCAGTTATGGAGGAATTTGAGACGTTGATGCCAGTTTCTGCTAGCGTTGCAAAGCAGCAAGAGCAACGACAAAAGCTGTTTCTAGTTCTTACTCTTGCTGAGCTTCCTAATGATCTAGACTCATTACGCGATCAGATTTTGGCTAATACGGTTGTCCCCACAGTTGATGAATTATTCTCTCAATTACTTCGCCTTCTTGCAGCACCAAGTCACCTAGTGAGCTCATCACATACACTTGATTCATCTATCCTCGTATCCCAATCAGTAGACAATCGGGCATCTCATACTATGGAGAATAGACGAGGAGGAAGTCGTTTTGGAAGATCTAGACCCAAGTGTTTTTATTGTCATAAACTTGGTCACACTCGTGACGTGTGCTATTCTTTACATGGTCGACCACTGAAAAATGCTTATGTTGCTCAGACCGAGACTCCAGGTAACCAGGGATTTTCTGTATCTGAAGTGGAGTACAATGAGTTCCTTAAATATCGAGCAAGTAAGCTAACATCTCCACAAGTAAGTAGTCTTCTCGAGCCTGGTTTGGTAAGTTTAGCACTGTTATCCAGGAATTTGGCATGACTCGGAGTGAAGCTGATCACTCTGTATTCTATCGGCATTCTGATTCGAGTCTCTGTATTTATCTGGTGGTCTATGTTGACGACATTGTTATTACCGGCAATGACCAGGATGGTATTACTAAATTAAAGCAAACATCTCTTTCAACACTTTCAGACTAAGGATCTGGGCAAACTAAAGTATTTTCTTCGTATTGAGTTCGAGTCTCCCCAAGAGCAAGGTGGGAAGTTCTGGGAGGGAAGGATGCCGAGGGTCTATTTGGAAACAGCCTCTCTACCCAAGGGTATGGGTAAGGTCTGCGTACACACTACCCTCCCCAGACCCCACTAAGTGGGATTATACTGGGTTGTTGTTGTTGTTGTTGAGGTCGCTCAGTCTAGCTCAGGTATTGTGATCTCACAACGGAAGTATGCCTTAGATATTCTTGAGGAGACAGGAATGACAGGTTGTAGACCTGTTGACACTCCGATGGATCCGAATTCTAAACTTCTGCCAGGACAGGGGGAGCCTCTTAACTAGGGGTGTGCATTCGAATCGGTTTATCGATAAATCGAATCGATTATTTGTTATCGGTTTATTGATATCGGTTTATCGGTTTATCGATTCGATTTCGATTTCGAAAATTTTCCTTATCGGTTTATCGATTCGATTTCGATTTTGGCCATTCGGTTTATCGGTTTATCGATAAATCGATAAGATATATTAAAAAGACAAATATACCCTTATTTTATAATAATATTACTACCCTATCCTTCACTCATAACCTAGACCTAAAAAGAAAAAGAGGGTCAAAAAGAATCAGTGCCGCCTATAACCGAGGAACACCATCGTCTCTATCTTCCTCTTGGAAGAAACAGCCTTCACCATGGCTTGACCTCAACCAAAATATACAGCTTCCTCCGTTGTCAACGCAAACGACCCCATCCGCATCGTCTTCTCAAAGAACGACCCCTATTTCTTCACGCACAACCATTTTCCCAAATCAAAAAAAAAAAATTCCAGCCATTTCACTTTTCTTCTTCAGCCTTCAATTCTCTCGTCAGCTACGCATAGACATACGCATGAATCGAAAAACAAAAGGAGAAATCTGGGAAGAAAGTTAGCTAACGAAAATGGAGGTTTTGGTGTTTGATTCGGACTCGTCCTTTTCTGGTTTTGTTATAGTTCATTGACGTTGGAGTTGCTGTTCAAGGTTACATCGCCGGTTCCGTCTTAGTCTCCGAGTGACGGGTACTATGTTTACAAACAAAATGAGAAGCCAAATATGTTTACAAAGTTTTCTTCATGGCCTTCTTCATGGGATCAGGTACTATCTTAAACGAGGTCAAGCAAAAACATTTTTAATTAAATAATTGCAAAAAGGAATTTCGTTTGTTGCACTGCTGTATTATACATGATTTTGCATTCAGATCAAATGTTCCCTCTATAGTTAGCCCATATCTCCATTTGTCATTAAATAAAACCTTTTCATTCCAGGCATAAAATCATTAGAGCCGCAGCTGGAAGGAGCCACACAGTGGTAGTGCCTAAAGGTCAACCAGGTATTTTCTCAATTATTTTAACGCTTGGGATTAGTTTTAGAGAATCAAAGCATTATGTTGTATTATCTCAATAGTTTCAGCCATGATGTTTAAAGTTTACAAAGTGTGCAGCCCGCCTCTTGGCTTATTGGTGTTATCGATAATCGAATCGATAAGCCCCAAAAATCGATAAATCGAAATCGAAAAAATCGAAACCTTATCGAAACGATAATGATAAGCATATGTAAAAATCGATAACCGATAAGTAATTATCGATAAGGATAAAAATCGAATCGATAAATCGAATGCACACCCCTACTCTTAACGATCCTGCAAGATATAGGCGGTTGGTTGGTAAATTAAATTACCTTACAGTGACAAGACATGACATTTCCTTTCCTGTGAGCGTTGTGAGCCAGTTTATGGGTTCTCCGTGTGATAGTTATTGGGATGCAGTTGTTCGCATTCTTCGATCTATAAAATCAACTCCAGATAAAGGTTTATTGTTTGAGGACAGAGGACATGAGCAGATCGTTGGATACTCCGATGTTGATTGGGCAGGATCACCTTCTGACAGACATTCTACTTCTGGATATTGCGTCTTAGTAGGAGGAAATTTAGTGTCTTGGAAAAGCAAGAAACAGAATGTGGTTGCTCGGTCTAGTGCAGAAGCAGAATATCGAGCAATGGCTATGGCGACATGTGAGCTAATTTGGATCAAACAGTTGCTCAAAGAGTTGAAGTTAGGTGATGTTAGTCCGATGGAACTTGTGTGTGATAATTAAGCTGCTCTTCATATTGCGTCAAATCCAGTGTTCCATGAGAGAACTGAACACATTGAGATTGACTGTCACTTTGTCAGAGAAAAGATACTCTCGAGAGATATTGCTACTAAGTTTGTGAAGTCAAATGATCAGCTTGCAGACATTTTCATCAAGTCCCTCACTGGTCCTCGTATTAACTACATATGTAACAAGCTCGGTACATATAATTTATATGCACCAGCTTGAGGGGGAGTGTTAGAATATGTAAATAGTTGGAAAATAACTCTAATCATATATGGATTAGGAGTAGAATAGGCTATGTATATATATAGGGCTCATTGTATCATGTTTAACATAATATCAATCAATCATATTTTCTCTCGTGCTTTCTCACAAGACGCATGGGAGTAATATATATATATATATATATATATATATATATATATATATATATATATATATATATATATATATATAGCTACACAACAGGAGTTTGCTCCTCTGCATTGGAGATACAACCTCCCCAGAGATGCTCTTTGGAAGACACGTTACTGAAAAGTATGGACAGCAACAGAACTAGTGTACTAAGGAAGTAAGCAGACCACATGGCAATAGATCCAGGAGGCATATCAGAGGTCTGTAGAGTCTTTTTGCCAACAACATCATGATAACAGTTGGAGATGGCAGGAACACTTCTTTCTGGCACTGACAGGATACATGGATAGGACAATCACCTTTGGAGGAAGAACTCTATGATCTGTAGAGCTCTCCTCAAGACCCACTAACCACAGTGGCTCGGTGCATGAGTTCTGTTTTAGATGAAACGAAATAGAGAGACTAACTCAACTCCTACAAGCACTGAACAGCTATCAAATGCAATACATCATGATGGATCTTTTGCACTGAACACATCAGAAGGATGGCATCTTCACAGCAAGTACCTGCTACAAGACTTTATCCCAGTTAAATAGAAAATTTCAGGGTGGTGAATGAAGAAAATATGGAAGTAAAGCACCTTACAAGGTCTCTTACGTCGCTTGCACGATGGCACATGAAACTGTATTCACTCAATCTAACCTCTAGCACAGAAGTTTAATCCTGAGCAATAGATGCTTCGGGTGTGAAAGAGACACAGAAGATGCGAATCACCGATTTCTACACTGTTGCAGTTGCAAGAAAGCTATGGCAGATGCACCTCACTATTTTTGGAGTCAATTGGTTATGCCAAGAACAACTAAAGAACTCCTTTTTGCTGGACTGGGAAAGGAACTAGGGAAGGAAAGAAGAAGTTTTGGAGAACTATTCCTATATGTATTTGGTGGTCAATGGAAGATATCATAGAAGTTTGAGGGCAGAAAGGAAAATATTGACAAGCTAAAGTACAGTAGTCTTTCTTTTCTGGCCTTATTGTGTAAGTTTCAAAATGAACATGATGTAGATAGTTTATTGGAATTCCTCCGTCAGCTCACTGATAAGACCAGCAAGGGGCTTGGTCGTTGTAAAGCTCCTCACTTACCCTGTTATGCAGCATCTTAGTGCAACTAACCAATACAATCTTATTTACTTAACAAAAAATGTGATTTCTTTATATACAGTGTGTGCCACTGTAGCTTGCTGCTCTAATAACAAACAGCAATACCACTAGTGACTAACGCTGAACAATGAGATGTGCATAGACATTGTTTTGCAAACAATAACCATCCCTTCAATTTATGTGTTGAGTAAGATCATTAGCATTCTGCTCTGTTTTTAATTTCCAGATAGACTTGTGATTTTTCTCATTTTGTGTTGAAGAAAAGAGCATAGGAGGAGTAACCATTCTGGCTAACCTAACAGAGCATTATAACATTTGAAAATTTCTAACAGAGTCAGATAGTGGTTTTTTTTATGAAGTACGGAGTGAGATGATGTTTTCAATCAGAAAAGAAGCATTCACAATGCTTCGCCTTTCTACATGAATGTTCAGGCTAGAGCCACTATTACACTCTTTATTTCCCGTCAGCCACTATTACCTGGACACTTGTAATATTAGTCTAGCTAAAAGCAGTAGGAAAAGAAATATAAACACAGCCCAGACAATGCCTGTGACATTCAAGGGTAAAAACGAACCCTACGATTGGCAACTAGAGAAGGTAAGGGAAAAGTACAAGGAAGGAAAATAGAAGAGAAAAAGAGGAAAAAACTTTGGTGGGTCCCACAAGAAGATTGGTACTTTCCACTTCCTTTCTTCTTTCTCTTGAAAACTTACAAGGGAAGGAAACTGTATATTTCCCTTTCATATCTTTCTTTCCCTTATTTCCGGGGGGGGGGGGAGGGCTAGAGAGAAAAAAAAGCAGAAAATATAACCAGAGAGCGGCATGGATGAAAGAAAAATAATTGAAGGAAACTGTACCTTCTCTGACAAGCAATGAACCGGACTCAAGGGGAACTCATCCCATAACTTCTTTAAATTCACTACTGAAATACTTTGGTCACATATGCTAAGGTTGTTTTTATGGTGAGGTGGCAGATTTTGGGAGTCTTGTTGATATTTTCCAGACGCATGAACAAAGAACCTCACCACAAGATCAATGCTTTGAAGTAAAGACAACATACAATCAAAGGATAGTGCATCTATCTGGGCTGTGGAGTGTATCAGTGGACTAAAGTCCTGGAAGCAGCTAACTAGAATGGGTAAGAGATCTGTCAACTTGTTGACAACACCAGAAAGACCTACAAAACAAATGACATCAGGATTCAGATTCAGCAATTCTCGACAAAAACAAAGCCAAATAAAGTCATAATGAATGCAGATGTTAACAGCCCCTCCTTCATCCTCACAGAACAATTTGATGAAATAGGCGGTCATCTTTTATCTTTTCTAAGAAAAAGAGTAACTTCACCAAAAAGAAGCGAAAAGGGAACAGAAACTGAGCCCTTCACAGAAGAGAAAGGGAAATGAAAGCAAGAGATAACCAAAATTGTCATTCATGAAGAATCCAATTCTCAACCAAGGTCTTCTATAATCTATATGTTCTGGACCTCCAATGCTCAGGGATCAGATCAGTGTGTTTAATAGCGATATACACTAAAAAGGGACAAGGCCCTTGGGGCATGAAATGAAGGACTAGATGTGAAGCACAGTATTTACAGAAAATCAAAAAATACCAAACATATGTGAATTTATTACTAAGATAATCAAATTGCAATTAAAGTAACTCATTGCGACATCCAATATACAATAATGCCAACGTCAATCCAACTCTTCGAAGTTAAGATTCAAACAGCTGATCACTTTTTGTTTGGATCACTTCAGCCATTGTTTGAAGTGCACACTTCTCTATAGTGCATGACTTCATATATGAAGCAATAACCCTCGCTGTGCAAGCGACGAAACGATGGCTTTTAATAACACTGGTTTAGATATACTGAATCTTTTCCCTAACTGCATTTCTTGTCTCAAGCTGTTTATCAAAGGTGAAAGGCATTGCTAAATTTGGAACTCACAAGTCAATCTCTTTAATCTCTTACCATTGCTTTTAAAAGGACAAACATGCTTAACCAGACTGCCGAGACATGTGACTACTATACCCCATCATATAAAGCATAGATTTAACTCCATTTTCTTTTGCCTCCTTACCTCCCAGAAGAATAGCCCTGGTAATTGATTCACAAAGTACATGATGTAGCTAAAAAAAGGCAGTTCAGACAAGATAAGCAATGTGTGTTGGTTTAGTTGTGTTAAAATATTCTTATGCTCCCTTTCAAGGTCTCAAGTTCGAAACCCACGGGGTGCAAACAATTTCTGAGAGCCATCAGACTGGGTAAAGCCTGAATTAACCATGGTGCACTTGCGGGAAACTCCTTGCCGAGGGCCTGTGCACCCCCGGGATTAGTCTGGCTCATAGAGACTCGGACACCCGGTGCAAATCAAAAAAAAAAGTTGTGTTAAAATATTCTTACTTATACAATGTGTAGCATCTAGTCAAGTAAGGGGCCGTTTGGTTCAAAATAAGGTTATCCCAGGATTATAATCCTGGGAATATAACCAGGATTATAATCCCACCTTCTATATAGGATAGATAATACCAAGATTTTGATATAAAATTTATACAGTATTAACTAATACCAATAACGAAATGGAGGGTAGATGCAATCTGAAATTCAATACCAGGACCTAATCCCGTAACTAAACGACCCTTAAGAGTTTCAAACTGTTCCTGACCTAGCGTTAGAGCTCCCAACAATTGTCCTTTAAGTTGGTAGTAGGCCGATGCCAGCTTATGCTCAAGGTTTTATCACTTTGCTCTCCCTATACAAGTCAGGCACTGAAAAAGAGCTTATGACTTCGCAGTTGCAATTAGTTCAACTAGCACAGGAGTATGGAAGGCAGTTAGACGGTAAGCAGTATTCCAACTTTGACTTGGGTGATGGGAAAAAGCTGAGATTTTGGGAGAATTCATGGTTGGGACATGGCCTTTAATATAATAGTTCTAAACTTAAACAGAATTGCTACTCAACAGGATGTTACTGTTGCACAGTACAGGAAGAGGGTTGTTTTGAATCTCAAATTTGGTCAATGTCGGGACTGGGAGATAGTTAATGTGGCAAACTGCTAGGAATGCTGGAATTGAGTGGAGTGGAAAGAAGCAAAGGAAGATTAATCTGGAGGGACAACTGTACAGAAAGCTGTCCATCAAGTGGATACAATCTCTTCAGAACAAGGAGCCAGCAAGAAACTGAAAGCAAGAAAGCCTTGCTTATGTGTTTGCAAAGGTTACTAACCAATAAAAGTGTCTTGTAGATAACCAATAAAAGTAAGTTGTTTTGGCTGCATAGCCCTACATGATAGTCAAGCCTGATGCAAGATCAGAAAAGGAACTACTATATGTCGCATACGCTATGTGTACTATGCAGATATGGAAGACTCATGAGTTTGTAAAAAAAAATCCCTTATGGGGGTCTAGCGGATCGTACCAGGCAATATGAAGGAAGCAGTAGTGAGGGGGAAAGCAGTTAAGATAAAGAAGTTCAAGAAAGTTTGGATCACTACACCATGGTGCATTTACTGGAGCATCGGGAGAGAAAGATCAGAGACGCTTTGAAGGAAGGGCCACTCCATTACATTTTCTGAGAGCCAATTGTTTGAAATATTTTAGCTTTTCCGCATAAATGGGATCTATTGAATGATGAAGAGGAGACTAAAGAACTTATCAGCTCCTTTACCTGCAGACTCGTAAAAGGGAGACTGGAATTTATGCAGTAAATAGAGCAACTGGTTGATTCAAGTACAAATGAAACCTTTTGCTTACCATTAAAAGAAAAAGAATAAAAGAAAAAATCTACAGAACCAGATCTATTCTCGAATCCTTTCCTGATGTTACTTCCAGGGAAATCTGTAGATTTATTTATGCTGCAAAAACCTGTGCCGCAAAAAAAGTTTAATAGACTCTTGTCCAGAAGCAAAGTATCTTAATAGCAACCACAGTTACCTACGGTCCAGCTGACACTACAAGTTTTTACCGTATTCATTACATCCAAAAACATAGCATATGTTGAGTGCTTTGAGCACACATTGCTAATATACCAATAAGATCGTTCTAATATAAGAGTCTATGGGCCTAGAAAATAATTAAACTAGAACGCTAGAACTCAGGACTCAGGAACAACATCCAAGCATTACTAAAACGATAACAATTGCCTTACAATAATATTTAGAACTTCTTTAAATGACTGTCTATCATCAGTTCCTTAGGATTGCTAAATCATGGGAGACCTAACAAAAACTAGTTCCCTTTTTAATGTTTCTCCTAAGAAGGATTTCCAGCTTTTCAGAAAAAATTTGTACATGTAGTTGCCAAGTCCATTAATCTTGGGGAAGTTAAGCTTTTCAACATCTCCAAGGTGGGTTATTTTTCGCTTATACCATAGGGAGGAGAGTTAATATTTTTATTTTTATTCTTTTGATACTGAGAAATCTTCGAGTACCAGGTGGCACAAAGTTTGAAACTCAGTGGATATGGATCTACTACTCTACCCTTCTCGACTTAAATATCAAGCTTTTGTCAATTGCGGGATTCAAACTCATGACGTGTGTCTAATTCACAAAACGCACATTGCGCTCTTACAACTAGACCAAAGCCCTTGGGTCTAGGGAATGGAGTTAATATTTGGAGCATGCTTTGCTTGTTTAGGTAAATGTGGGGGACAATAACCCCCACAATTGATATCATGTTTATTAGATGTTTAACACGATTGAGGAGATCATCGAAGCTTTCTTGGACCAGGTATTATGTGATTGTGCATCTAGAAGATAAAGTTGTTACCAATAGCCTAATGGTCGGTAGAAATACTTAAAGGTTCATAAAAGTATAAGTTGCAATTAAGTACACAAGAAGTATATTTATATCCAATGCAAGGATCTATCATAAGCAGCCCTGATCTTCGTAATGAAAGCAGCAGCTCTGGAAGTTCAATTCAAGGCAAATTCTTACCAGTAGATTTATTGGAGACATCAAGGTCAAAAGCATGCAAGCTAGCCCGAGCTGCATCCTATACAAATGAAAGAGTAAGCGCCAAATGGAAGAAGCTTAAAAGGAAAGTAATTGGAAGCACAGTACAGAACAAGTTTGGCAGTAACTAAGGGCAAATTGCAGTATACCAACTAAAAGCTAACAGAACAATCTAACCAGCCCCGCCCCCCAAAAAGAAGGAAATACCGACGAAAAATGTAACCACAAGGTCCACTTTTGCATGATATTTGGAACGGGAAAACTTACTTCATAGGCAGAGGGTTTTTTCTGAATCTGCAAGAGTACAAATACAAGGATAGGCCACTCATCAATCTTATATTGTATACCATGATGGCAAGTAAGAACATCCATTCCACATGTTACAGTATTCTTTCCAATTTATTAGGGTCATTACACAGCTGTATTCCAATTTATTCTATACATCAGGTCCCTCATTTTACAACAACAACAACAACTAGCCAGTATAGTCTCACAAAGTGGGGTCTGAGGAGGGTAATATGTAGACGGGCCTACCGAAAGGGCAGAGAGGCTGTTTCCAATAAGAGGGAAGCAATACGAGGACTTCCCAGGGGGTCACCCATCCTAGTACTACTCTCGCCCAAGCACGCATAACTTCGGAGTTCTGATGGGATCCGGTGCGTTAGTGCTGGTATGATCACATCCAAAAGAGCAACACGAGGACTTCCCAGGGGGTCACCCATCCTAGTACTACTCTCGCCCAAGCACGCTTAACTTCAGAGTTCTGATAGGATCCGGTGCGTTAGTGCTGGTATGATCGCATCTAGGTCCCCCATTTTAGTATAATTTAATTTGGAGGCTAAACAAGAAGTCATGTTGTAGCATCTTATACTGGCTAAGCTTTTCAATGAGATTATGGCGGTTAGGAGCTCTACTGTACACAAAGTGTTCGGACATTACTGTACAAGGAGGCAACACCTTGGTGTCCACTACATATTTTCACCTATAAAACTGAACAAAGACGGTAAGTTCTCCCCTCTTCTCTGTTTTCAAGCATCATCCCAGTGATCATTTAAAGGAAGGTCAAGTTACCGACTTGGACAGTTAGCTAAATCCTCCATAGAACTTACTCATGGGTTCTTAGAAAGTACAAAACACGCATTGGTTTGTCAAAGAAAATAAAATCTAACAGAAACCGAATAGGATATAAGACATAAGTATGTATTATAGCGCTATTAGAGACAGAGACGTCAATTCTGCTAAGTTATTGCAAATTTATATATTGCAGACATTCTTGAGTACCAAAACAAATTATTTCCTATGATTAACATACAAAAAAATAATTTCCTGCAATTAACATAGAACCATAAAACTTCAGAAAAGTATGCACTCGAGCATGCTGATGGCATAATTAACAAGATAGTACATTGTCACTTAAGGAGCCGCCTTCTTTTTGATTACTGCACGGTAACAGTGACAAGCAGCGAACCAACCCAGCAAGAGAATTCTTTAGCCTGCCCTTGTCTTGCAAGTAAAATTTGTTCTTCTGCAGAATGTCCTCGTAGTTCTGGAGAATCTGTACAAAACAAGAGGCTTTTTTAGAAAAAACTCCATCACGACATTGAAGACAATAAACCATAACAGAATAAAAAGAAATGAAATACAACACACTGATACATAAAATCTTACATCAGATAAAATGGTGCATGAAGAAAATAAAACAGCACTACACAGCAATAGCAATTTCATCATTTTGAAGGCAATGGGTTGAGAAAAACACAAGGAAAACTCTTCTTCTTTGGTAAGTAACCTAAATATAATTCATTTATTATAAATCTGATAAGTGACCTACATATAATTTATTTATTTTTTGATAACCTAGGAAACGCCGAGTGGCAGTGGTGCACGGTCTAAACGCAGTGGATAATGGGCCCATGACCGAGTCCTAGTAAGAGTGCAGCTTATAATATGTGGGTTAAAACCAAAGGTGTCAAACGGGCGGGCCGGGCCGGGCCGGGTCAATTTTTTCTGACCCGTCCGGTTTCCGGTCCGGTCCGGGCCAGGCTCAATAGTAGCGGGTTGTTAACGGGTTGGGTTGTTCCGGGTTAGAATTGAACCATACGGGTTACGGGTTGAAGCGTGCCGGGCCGGGCCGGCTTTAGTATTTTATATTTTTTTTGGGAATTATATATAGTATAAATATTAAATTATATTAATACTTTGTAATAATTGAATGAACACAAGAAAGATGGGAAAAAATGAGCATTACGCAATCACGGTATTCAATCAAATGCCTGCAACAGCTAGCTTCAGCCTTCAAGAAGTCGTAGATGAATGAGCCTGGAGGGACGCGTGACTCTTGTATTAAAAGCTGTTGGAAAAAAACAGCTTTGTCGATTGAAGAGAAGGATGAAACCGCATGCTTCTGACTTTGGAAATTTGTCCATTCTTTATTATAATATTGTAAAAGTTTCCCTTTGGCCATGAGATGTCCAGAGAGCGTGCATTAAAATTTACATGGTGTCCCAAATTCCCAATGCAATTTAGCATGCGTTTGGGAAATTGCAACAATACACGCATGGATAACAGCAATGTCTCGATTTCTGATCACAGAAGCTCAAATTTATGGTATATTTATAGTATATGTATGGTATATATATGGTATATTCATGGTATATATATGGTATATTATGGTATATGGGCCGCAAAAATTCAAAAAAAACAAATTACCGTTGAACCGGGCCGGTCCGGTCCGGGCCTACCGGTTCACGGTACTATTTACTCCGCCAAAAAACCTAAACGGTCTAACCCCCTACCCCTTTGAACCCAGCCCCAACCTACCGGTCCGGTCCGGTCCCGGGTTTGACCGGTCCGGTCCCGGCCGGTCCCGGGTCAACCCGGCCCGGTTGCCACCCTTAGTTAAAACACAGTACTAAGGTTCGTAATAGCGCAGCTTGTGATGTAAATACATTCTAACAATATTTTCCTTGACTGATACATTCTAAGTATAATTCTATTAAGCACATTCTCAAAGTTTACACTCCACACTATGTTGTCCGGATTCTTCATTTTAGTTGTTGCACCCTTGTCGATACGACACTGGTACGGGTAAGGGTATGGGATTTGTACAGGGTGTGGTCAATCGAGACCGAGCAGTTTAACCATTATCCATGGGAATTTTGACGAAAAATGAAAATATGAAAGATTGAATTTTAGTTGCTGCCTACTAGAGTCAAAAAAGATTGAAGTATTGGTTGCACTTCATTACCTGTAAGTTTACCACATAATATCTCTCATAATTTTGGATATTTGTATATATCTATTTTTAGAGTTTTGAATTACTTTGCTGAATCCCCACCCGTACCCGTACCCACACCCGCACCCGTACCTGGATCCATACCCCAGAATCTTAAAATTTAGATTATGAACGATCTGACCTCTAGATTCTCATCCAGATCGGATACCAGCACCCAAATCCAAGCAATATACTGGACTTGCATTTTCTAGAATGTATCGGTCAATGAAAATATAGATAAAGTTTCTTTTTGTTTGTTTGTTGAAGGCATAATTAAGTAAATAAAAGTGTGCTCTCTCTAATAGCTTCAGCTTTTAGATGAGATGGTCGCACAATTAAACATGGTATCCGAGCAAGCAGAGGTCCTGGATTCGAGTCTCACTGCCACCAACATCAAAAAGAATTTTCACATCCTTGGCTCATCAAAAAGAATCAAGCCCGTACGTGAGGGGGCGTGTTGATGACATAATTAAGTAAATAAAAGCATGCTCTCTCGGACAGCTTAAGCTTTTAGATGAGATAGTCACACAATTCAACATTGTTCTTTCTGATAAATCAAATAGTTAGAGAATTACCGTCAACAACTTAACAATGCCAAATTAAAAATCAAGTTAAAACCTGGAGCAATGTAAAAACTTTCCACATGTAAAAATCTATTTATTTACCTTTTCAGCGTAAAATAAAAAGGATGATGGAAAATACTGGATCAAGAGGTCAAAAAATTTGAAAGCCATCAGCCGCACTTCAATAGCCATATTTGTCATTGCATTAAATATATATGTCATCATCAAGGAATTAATTGGTCCCTTATTATCCTGCAACACAAACGAATAGCATTAGCCCCCTCTTTTATAGGTGAAACATAGAACAAAGTCTGCAGAATTTGAACAAACATTATAATCACAGACAGAAGAATAGAAAAATAAAGCCATCAGCTCCCCAAATATTAAGAGAATATAAGACAACAACAACAACAAGCAGGAACAAGGCATGCAAAGGAAGGTTTAACTTGATCTGAAAACGCAAGATTAACAAGTAACAAGCAGGAACGGAACTAACAGTAAAAACCGAAGGCAATGGAAACAAACTCTATCTTTTCTTAGAAATGAATATATTAGGGACAAAGTGGGTGTGGCTAAAAGTTGAGGGAATCAAGGCTGAGATGGTTTGGCCATGTGAAGAGGAGAGACGCTAATGCCGCGGTTAGGAGGTGCGAGATATTGCCCACGGCGAGTTAGAGGAGGGGTAGAGGGAGGCCTAAGAAGAACTGGGGTGAGGTGAATAGGCAGGACATGGCTCTGCTCCAACTTATCGAGGACATGAGTCATGACCTTCAATACAAAGGTGTGGATGTCAAAAATTAGGGTGGTGGATTGATAGACAGTCAAGAGTTTTGACTTGTCTTACCAGTAGTAGTACTAGTCGGGTACCTTCCTATTCCTAGTCCCTTGTTTCTATACGGTATGTCAGTATTAGCAGTAGGATTGGCACTATTCTTGTAGTTTCATATCCCTGGATCTCTGTCATTATTGGTTGTATTATTTGTTTGCGTTGTCTTATTACATTATTGTTGCTATTAGTTCTCTATTGCTCCATCTTTTTACGTTCTTGAGTCGAGGGTCTTTCGGAAACAACCTCTCTATCATCATAGATAGGGGTAAGGTCTGCGTACGCACTACCCTCCCCAGATCCCACTTCTGGGATTCCACTGGGTTGTTCTTCTTCTTCACTCGTGAATACCAAATCACCATCAGAGTACATTTTGTATTGTTTCGTTGAAAGGAACCTAGTAACCAGATATATATATATATATATATATATATATATATATATATATATATATATATATATATATATATATATATATATATATATATATATATATATATATATATATATATATATATATATATATTTTGACGTTAATATAAAAAATAATATTTGTTTAAACGATAAAAATATTTTGTATCACAGTAAAATAGTAATTGTATTCAATATATCCTGAATATGCATAGATGATGAATTTAGTTAAAGTAGTTATACATATCTTATAATATGATATACAAATATGTTAAATTGTATCTCACAAGAAATCTCTTTATGTATACACTTTGTCTTCTATTATTTTATCCTTATTTCTTAAAGTTTGCATTTAAATAAATTTAATTCTAAATAGTATAACTGATTCTGTTTTATATTCTTATTTCTTTTATCACTGATGGTCTTTTTATGAAAAAAGAATATGTACTCTAAGATTTGTGTAAACTTGAAAAATAATTTAACCTATTCAACAAATTTGGAAAGGAATAAAATTGAATTATTTCGCTAGTTAGTTAATTCAAGTCCGGGAAAAATAATTCAAATTCTTAATTACCTTTTTAATCACTAAAGAAAATAATCTATTTTCTAATGATTCAAATTATTCATATTAGCTCATATCATATATTAAATATTTAATTATAACTATATTTTTATCCACAAAACTCTTTTATCAAATGATAAAATTGAACTTTTGCATTTTATGTTTGTCGTACTGCTAGTAAATGACTTCTGTAAATTACTTTTTTTTCTCTCTTTCTCTTGCTATTATTAAATATTTTCACAATTATTTTTTCTAATTATATTTTAAAATCCATATTAATATCCATATCTAAGCAAATTATTGATCAGAGAATAAAATTAATACGCAGTGGACCGATCACACATACGCTACTCACAACACTTATAGGTTAATTACTGACTTGCATAAAGAACAAAGCAAAATGCTTCTAGTTTCTTCTAGGGGTGTGCATTCGATTTATCGATTCGATTTTGACTCTTATCGACAATTATTTATCGATTATCGATTTGAACGTATGCTTATCGTTATCGTTTCAATAAGGTTTCGATTTATCGATTTTTGGGGCTTATCGATTCGGTTATCAATTACACCAATAAGAAAATTTTCGGGATTCCACAAAAAGTATATCGCTACAAACATGTCTAATAATATGGACAAAAAGAAGCTAAAATAAGAAGAGCATCGTTTATAACATAAATATTGTGTCAACAAGCACATGAAATGAAATTAAAGTAAGTGATCAAATGTATGTCACCAACACTGCAACGGTATAAAAAAAATAAAATATATCATCACGGCTAATTTTATTTTCCATTAATTTGAACTTTATTCCCTTGAGCTTTAAATATGATCATTCCTTAAATGTGGTAGAGAAAATAATAGCGCTAGGGACTTAGGGTAAAGGAAATGGTATTATAAAATAAGGGTTAAAAAAATTTAAAAAATATTTTAAAAAACAATTTATAAAAAATTAAAAAAATAGTGTATGTTATCGGTTTATCGATAAACCAATAAACCGAAAAGGACAGAATCGAAATCAAAATCGATAACTCGATAAGGAAAATTTTGAAATCGAAATCGATAAATCTATTCGATTTATCGATAAACCGACTCAAATGCACACCCCAAGTTTCTTCAATCTTTTCTTTATTTTATTTTGTTTACATTATAATTGTTCACCTAAAATTTAGCACAATTATATAATCTCTTTTGAGCTAAAAAGGTTCAACTGTAAAAATTCATACGCATAAAGATTTGGTATTATTTAATCATACTTCTATTGTAAAGTTTATACAAGGCAAAATTTAATAATTTTAAAGTCCTAAATATAAGGACTTCTTACTTAATTCAAATAAGGAATGATTTAATAAGTATTAAATCTAATTTAATTTCAGACTCCTAAATATTATCTAAGAGAATAATCAAATGACTATTTTGTCTAGTGTGAACTTTATTTCAAAAGGGTAAAAAAGACGAACGACATTTTGCTAAGGTCTTCGTATATAAATGACCAAATTCCTGTAGGGACTTCTCACATATTGAATCTTTGTGTGGTAAGTCTCAACCCCCTTCTCCTTTTTCCATTTGAGATAAGAAGAAAACTGTCTAGGAAGTTATACGTGAAGGCCAGGTAGTATGAAAAAAGCAGCATACACCTGTTGCCCAACTCCGGTCGGAGATTTTCCCTTAGAGTTCTGATATAGATCTCTCCATTTGTAGTCTATGGTACGATGACTCTGGAAGCCAGTTTTCTAAGAAATCGAACGCAGATGCTACTCCTTCACATAGATCACAAATTCTCTTTCAGCTAAACCATTGTTTATCAATACTTTGGGGTACAGGGTGCTGCTGAGTACAAGAATGACTCTAAGCCCTAACTACTTGCTTGTTTCCTGGTAAGGACAATAAACATAAAGTGTACTTTTGGTATTTTTACTAGGACAACATGAAGTAAGCATCACTTGATCAAACTTCAAAAGAATATCCTGATGTTATTACCCATGACTTTGAGAAGAGACTAAGAAAAAGTTTCAGCAAAAGAATGAGAAGCTATACTGATTTACACCAAAATATGTGACTGAGATGCTGGTCCATCATCGTATCATATGTACCTCATCAACCATTCCAAGCTCTTTATCCATTCAGGTAAATCGTCATCTTTCATTTTGGCCATTGACGAAATTATAGAGAACTACAGTAAAGGACAGCTCTTGAAACAAGCAAAAATTGTGTTACGAAATGCTAAGCACTACAAGCCGTCCTATGATTTATAAGAGGAACAAAATAGTTAGAGGAAATTCGATGTATATGAGAACCTGAGTCTTGAGAAATGGGGTACATACGTTCTCGATAGATGACCATATGACGTACACCAGCAATGATTTGTCAATTTGACGATCTGACCAGATCATTGAAGCATGTTTCTTCCACTTAGAGTTAAAAAGTTGCGGGGTTGGGGAAACTAGTTGTTAGTGTCACTTAAAAAACCACTTAAAATAAGTAAAATAAGTGCAGCAAGAAAAACACCGGTTACTTAAGTGGATTATAGCGCACGGCAAGTTGGCAACTACTTCAGGTGATGAATACGTGCTCTGGGAAGTATAGCAGTATAGATAGCAAATGCACTTTTACTCATAGAAATCATGTCAGGTGCTAAAGAGAGGACTGGAAGAAAATGGTTTAGAAGCTACCTCTTTACAGCCAGGAAAAATAACTGACTTGAGAAGGTGATAGAGTGTTTCACGGACCAATTTATCATCGTCACTGATACGTTCACGTAGTTTCTCAATAACAGCAAGCTTGTGCAGTTTCAATTCAGCAGGGAATTTAAGAAGAACATCTCTAATCCCTATTAAAGCATCTGGAAGTCAAAAGAAATTGAGCATGGTTAGCTACCACATTATGCCATTGACTATAAAGATGAGAAATAAGGCCAAAACGCAATAGAATAGGACAGCAAATGCTTTGCAATCTCAAAACACATGCCCTACTATATATAGGATGTTTTGTAAGAAACCTAATCTTTTTTTAAATCAATGGAATAAAATGAATTAAAGAAGAAACACAAAGAAAACTTAAACTAGTGAAACACTAGCTCTAACAAATGACATAATTTCATCTTCTATAATCATAACACTGTCACTTGTGTTCTTTTGCTTCATTTTTGGTGAAACATGGCTGATGTAAATACTTATTACCCTAGCACCTTGTTGGATGTTATTAGCTCATTACATGACCCTAAATTCCCGGCATCTTCTTACCCTCACTTCCAACCGAGAGGTTGTGAGTTCGAGTCTCCCCAAGAGCAAGGTGGGAAGTTCTTGGAGGGAAGGATGCCGGGGGTCTATTTGAAAACAGCCTCTCTACCCAAGGGTAGGGGTAAGGTCTGCGTACATACTACCCTCCCCAAACCCCACTAAGTGGGATTATACTGGGTTGTTGTTGTAGTCGTTGTTTGATAACTATGGTATCTAGGCCAGCTTATGTGCACCTTGACTTTCCCACCATCATCCAGTTGCTGGTTTCTTCTATAAATGTTATTCTTTTATCGATTAAAAAATACACCGCCACTTGTATTTCTAATAGAAACCCCAAAAAAAATGAAAAGAGAAAAAGCAAAAAGAAGAAAATATAGAGAATGCAAGTGCCAAATGGATACAAAACATATATGTAGCAAGTGGATATAACATTACATGATGCAGTTTATGTTTTATTTTTTATTTTATTTTTAACTTTTTGCCCTTTACCTTAACAGACTGTGCAAAAATGATAACAAGTTAGTACCTTTACGAACTTTAGCATTGTGATGACTTGTCTGCTGAAGAAGCTCTTTCAACGTTAAACCTTTCTTGCTCACAGCTAAACCAGCCTTCTCTGAAGCTACACTTTGCTCAGGTAGAATAATTGCTGCAATTATTAATTCATTAATAAATACATATTTCAATCCGCCAATTTTCCTCAATTGCATATACACCTTTATATTACACCATTTTTATCAAAATTTACATCACTAAATGGAAACCAAAATGGCTCAAGGCATTAATTTAATACCAAAAAAAATGGCTGTTATTGGCCAAACAGACAATTGCAAAAAAAAAAAAAAAAAAAAACCTATTTACCACTTTTTACCCTGTTACAAGAATAGAAATCGTATATACAAAACATAGGCAAAATATAACTAATCAAGTTCACCATTTTTCTTTACCTTTGGATTTGATTTCAGTGTTAGTAGCATTCTGGGCCGGAGGCAATTTTCTTCCAATTTTCCTTTTTATTTTCTGCAAACCAATTCTTAAGCATGTTAAAAGAAAAAAGAAACAAAAATTGATTGAAAATTATTGAATGAAATTTTTACTTTGAAATCAACACCACGCTTTTGCTTCTTCTGAGCTTTAGACTTGTTGACCATTATTTGGAAGCGCAATGAAGGTGGTGGGTGTGTTATCAGCAGTTTGAAGTTGGTAGGGTTTTATCAGGAGTTTGAAGTTGGTAGGGTTTTTGAGCTGAGGTTTTTCAGTGGCGCGTACAGACCTTGGAAGGAGGAAGAAAAGAAAACATATTAATTGCATATAAAGCCCTTGTATAATTTTATTAAAAGAATCACTGATAGGCATAATTTTTGAATACAAGTGCGGCACAGTAAAATACCCAGCTCAACGGATTTCGTCCCTTGGGGCCTTCGGGGACATCCGATAAAATAAAAAGAAAAATGGAATACAAGTTGATACTAACCGATAAGAATAAAATTTTATTTGGAGTAAATGTCTATCCTGTAAAAAGTTTTATTTGAGGCTAAATCATTTTCATCCTATAAATAGAGGGTCTTACCCCATTGTAAATCACCTCAAAATACAATAAAAATTTTATCTCTCTTTCTCTGCAATATTGCTCTTCTTCTTTTATTGTTTTATAACACGTTATCAGCACGAGACTCTAACCAATTGAGTATAATCTTTGGGATTGAAAGTAATGATCGTCAAATGTTCTATGCTCTTCCTTCATGATTAAATTCTGGATTTAAGGTAAGTATTTTACTTTTCTCTTTCAAATTCTTGTCATTCTATAATTTAATTTTAAATACAAGCAAAGACGATAAATTTTGATTGCAACTCTAATGGAGTTGAAAGAAATTATAACCACCCAAAGTGGTAAAATTTCTATGCCTTGTCATGATCAAAATCACGTATGACTGTAGGCAAAGAACTGAAAATTCGTCCCATTGAATTTGCTCCATTCTCATTCCCTGTAGAGAATGTGATAGCAGTATGTGATAAGTCTGCAAGAATATAAAATTATTACCGTGAAGGTATCAATGAATGTAGACGTGGCAATAGACGAAAATATAATCGTCATCATTGTGATAATGAAGATAATAAGGATTCTCAAAATAATCCTTCACTCTGTGAAAGTAATATTTGTCATCAATTTGACAATATAAGATTTTATAAAGTACATATAGATGATTATGGTCCATTCATGATGTGAGTGTGACAACATATAATTTATGAATACATATTCATTTTTGGAAGAATATGAATGTGCTAGTGGTAGTTAATATACCACACTCGCCTCTAGAATGAGGTTTGAGATGATGTAAGAAAATAATGTCATTATTATGGCATGAATGGTCATTGATCGCGTACCTATTGTACACCGAAATATTTTGATAATGTGATTATTAAAGGAAAATAATAATGCAAGAAACATATCTTGCATATAATTTTGACCATGACCATAATGGTACAACTTTCTCTTTAAAAGAAATATTCACTATATGGATATTGATTAATATGTGATAGTACCAAATTAATTGAGAACTCTCTAAGAGCCAATTATACTATTTTGGAGAAACGTAATTGATTACCAATAAGGTATTGTGTTGTAGTAAGTCTCAAAGAAACTTATTCAGTTTCCAAAGTATATGTGAAAGCAGTTGATTGTATTGAGACTATAAACAAAGGAAATATTTGATATCTTCTATTACTACAACTTGTAGCAGAATAATATGTATGCGAAAATCTACCCACTTTATTCTCCAGTTTGTACTACATAAATAAAAGAATGCCACAATAAAGTAGAACTTTATTGACATAAAACTCATATCATAATAAACTTGGAGTTTATCGATATCCAGTTGGCATAGCTGGTTTAGTCATATTAATTAAGTATGATGTGAAAAAATAAACGAGAATCTATATGGGTAAATATTAAAGAACTAGAAAGATCTTTACGAATTCTCTTAGGTTGCTTGTTTTCGTTAATTGATAGACCAATTAAAATTGGGATTGAATCCCATGAATGCTGGAAATATCAAAGGTGAATATGAATCCATTCATCTGCCATGTATACCACATAAGATGCATCTATGAGATGGTTACATGTGCGATTATTATTAACCTCCAACATGGTGTTTTGCGAGGTAACTTGCTCAATAATTTAATTTAGAGCACAATTTCCAGATTTTCTATTCAAGAAGTTCATTTTGATAGGTTGGTTTACATCATAGTTGGTTTAGCAAAATAATTTATTGAGTGCCTCCACTTAATAGCTAAACTATTTCTTATGAGAACAAAGTTATATATATCAGTTTGATATACGTTTTATACGAGAGTATATTATATTCTCCCCTTACAAGTGGTTCAGGATCAGGAACCAAATAATTCCATCTCAATATTATTGATGTGCGGTATATATTTTGATTAACACCACAAAACACAAAGATGGGTTCTCAAAGTTGAGAAAATAAGTTAGTTTTCTAACATGCGGGGGAGATGAGAAAATGATCAAAGTAATCATAATAAATGAGGCAAGTGATCTAGAAGGTCACGCGACATAACACTTCATAAAATCCCATGAGAGATTTAGGTGCCTGAATATATTAATGAAAAGATTTATATGTTATGTCTTTATGAAAATTTATAGGAACTGATATAACATGTTTGTCGACGACATCTATCATAGCGCTAAGTTTCGATGAGGATCTTAAGTCTATCAAATATAGACACAAAAGTATTGGCCAAATGGAAGATATACAATTCAAGTAGAATTGATTCAATGTGAAAGACATGTAGTTCAAATACTTAAAAGTATAAAGTCAATGGTATGTGCAATCAGTTTTCGATATCTTATTTGTCTAGCATGACATGAAAACTTGATATGCATTTAAAGTCTATAATATGGCTTATATGACTTACCTTATATGACAATCCATGAAGGATTTAAGTTGCTTGAAGCATCTACAATTCTTGATCTTGAGGTACCACTTCCTCGGTGCAATTTATGCACAAATATATCTTGCTATAACTATAAGCATGATAATGTGATAGCGATGATACCTTTATGGAGATATTGAAGAGCCATTCCACGATATTTGCGAAGACATTGTATATCTATCACGAGTTATGATTTCAAGGTGCAAATATTTATTATAGTTAACGTGGCTGATTTATTTATCAAATCTATATCAACGATCTCTTGAAAATGGTGCACAAGATTGGGATGCGAAGGCTCAAGGATGTGAATTGATGCTTTCTTCAAGGGGAGTTAATGCGTGTTGCATTTTTTTCCCTTACAAGGTTTTGTCCCACTGGATTTTCCTTGCAATGTTTTTAATGAGGCAACCAATAGGCGCATTTCTAAATATGTGTACTCTTTTTTCTTTTCTATAATTTTTTTCCCATTAGGTTTTATTTTAGTTAATGTTTTTTAACGAGGCACATTACTTATTGAGTAGACATTCAAGGGGGAGTGTTAAGAATAGAATTCTATTTGGAGTGAATGTCTATCTTGTAGAGAGTTTTTCTTTGAGGCTAAGTCATTTTTCATCCTATAAATAGAGGGGTCTTACCCCATTGTAAATACCCCAAAATTCAATAAGAATTCTCTCTCTCTCTCTCTCTCTCTTTCTCTGCAATATTGCTTTTCTTCTTTTATTGTTTTATAACACTATCTTTTTTTTTCAAAAGACAGGTGCTTTTATACATATAAACTATTGTATATGAGAGACCTATTACAACAGTTAGGTAAGTCGCCTCGCAAACTACTAGTAGTATTACTTCCTGCATTTATACTATTTACAAAAGCATGCAGACTATAGTCCTACATTGGCTGGGTTAAGGTTACATTCAAAAGATCCAGTGTGTCATTTTGCAGTGATTTTGCTACAAAAGGAGGTGGCACATGATATACATAAGGACTCATCGTAGGGACAAAAAGTTTGGCTGCCTTTTCTAATTGATCTGCAACCATATTCTGCTATATGTAGCATGTTGTACCTGTGGATTTCTAAGTTGGAGTAGGAGGTACCTACAGTCATTTAGCATATTAGAGTGAGAGGGGATATCAGTTTGCAATAAGGTAATAATATGCTTAGCATCGACTTCCACCTTTATAAGTGTTAAATTGTAATGTAAGACTAATTTAAGGCCTTCAATTAAAGCACACAACTCAGCTGTTAGTATAGAGGCCTTATGCATACATTGAGCGAAACCAAGGATCCACGCTCCTGTCGAGTTACAGATTACTTCCACAATACCATTATTATTAGGACCAGTATCCCCGTCAATATTTAACTTATACGAATTGTGTATTGGGGGTTGCCATTTGAGATTTAATGGCCGTTTTTCCTATGCTTATGGTAATATGTTGTATGATAGGTAAACTTAGTGGCTTGTGTAATTATAGTAGAAATATTAACCGTATTTGTTAATGAGTTGAAATTATTATTATTACGAGTTGTCCAAATATTCCATAAACATATAGGGAGGAAAGTATTTGGATTTACATTACGAGGGAGAGTAACATTTTTATACGAAGTAAAGCATATAGCCAATTAATAGTGCCTTGAATTGGAAGAATATAATTGATAACATTAGTTAGACCTAAATTCTCCCAAACTGATTTTGCATTAGTACACTAAAGAAAAATGTGGCGTACGCTTTCTTCAGTATCATGGCAGTATGCACAACTGCTATTTTGTACAATTCCTATATGTGCAAGATAAGCCTTGGTTGGGAGTCGATTATGGCAGATCAACCAAATAAAAGTCTTAAGCTTTAGTAAGACTGACAACTTCCATATCCACTTAAAATTATGGTTATTGAGAAGATTGGAGGATTTTGCTAGGAGACTGTGATAGCTAGAATTTATTGTGAATATGCCTGATTGTGACAGCCCCCAGTATAGATATTCTTGGGTAGTAGAGGTTTGTGGAATATAAATATTATGTATTTGTCGTGTAATGTTTGGAGGTAGTTCAAAAGGCATTATCCTCCAATCCCAATTAGCATTCCTAAGGTATGAAGATAATGTAATATTTAGCTGGTTTGATGGTAGTGGTCCTTGAATGATTGATCTTAATATTGTACCAGGATTAATCCATGGGTCGTTCCAGAAATTTATGTGTTTCTCCGTTCCAATCTTCCATTGAATGCCATGTTGGCATGACTTCCAACCTCGTATGATATTTGCCCAAATGCGGGAGTGTTTGTAGGCACGATTATTATTTAAGTACTTATTTAGCAGAATTTGAGCTCACATTGTATTAGGAGATTTAAAAACTCTCCATGCCATGTTTTCCAGGAGAGCTTCATTTTTAATGCTAGTAATGCTGGAGAGCAAACGAATTAATACTCTAATTGTTTCTTATTATAGAATTAGTTTTTGTATATGGCTGAAACTTTGAACACTGACTATGATTTTAGTGTACAATAGAAAGAAGACCACAACGATAGACGAAGCTTCTAAATATTTATTGGTAACTTATACAGAAAATAGTCAAATTACTAAACGTATTAGGAAGAAGTACAAATTATTTTCAAATTACAAATAGTTTTATGTTTATTAGAGGGAATTATTGAAAATATGAAAAGAATCTCTGCCATAGCAACACTATTAGTAACCTCAAAAGAATGAAAAGAAGAAAATTCATTCTTTCTCGTTTTCTTTTGTAAACGTTTCAACTCTGACTCACGAATTAAATTTTAACAATTATTTCACTGCGTTAGAAATTTTGAATTCTCAAGATACATATATCTGAGGCACAGGGCACTGGTAAACCAATATAACAAATATTTTGATAAATACGACCTTTGAAAATACAAGTTCCAAAATAGACATAGCCTTATCCCTCCAAATTTTCATTACAAACATACACAAGATCAATAAGATGGCGACCAAAACAAAAGATCCAATAATGGTAATGCTGGAAAGCAAATGAATTAATACTCTAATTGTTTCTTATTATAGGATTAGTTTTTGTATATGGCTGAAACTTTGAACACTGACTATGATTTTAGTATACAATAGAAAGAAGACCACAACGAGACGAAGCTTCTAAATATTTATTGGTAACTTATACAGAAAATAGTCAAATTACCAGACGTATTAGGAAGAAGTAAAAATTATTTTCAAATTACAAATAGTTTTAAGTTGATTAGAGGAAATTATTGAAAATATGAAAAAGAATATCTGCCATAACAACACTATTAGTAACCTCAAAAGAATGAAAAGAAGAAACTTCATTCTTTCTCATTTTCTTTTGTAAACGTTTCAACTGCCAACTCACGAATTAACTTTTAACAATTATTTTAGTGCGTTAGAAAATTTGAATTATTAAGATATATATATATATATATATATATATATATATATATATATATATATATATATATATATATATATATATATATATATATATATATATATATATATATATATATATATATATATATATATATATATATATATATATATATATATATATATATATATATGAGGCACAGAGCACTGGTAAACCAATATAACAAATATTTTGCAAAATACGGCCTTTGAAATACAAGTTCCAAAATAGACATAGCCTTATCCCTCCACATCTTCATTACAAACATACACAATATCAATAAGATGACGACCAAAAAAAAAAATACAATACTGGTAATGCTGGAAAGTAAACGAATTAATACTCTTATTGTTTCTTATTATATAATTAGTTTTTGTATATGACAGAAACTTTGAACACTGACTATGATTTTAGTGTACAATAGAAAGAAGACCACAACGATAGATGAAGCTTCTAAATATTTGTTGGTAACTTATACAGAAAATAATCAAAATACTAAATGTATTAGGAAGAAGTACAAATTATTTTTAAATTACAAATAGTTTTACGTTGGTTAGAGGAAATTATTGAAAATATAAAAACGAATCTCTGGCATAGCAACACTATTATTAACCTCAGAAGAATGAAAAGAAGAAACTTCATTTTTTCTCATTTTCTTTTGTAAACGTTTCAACTGCTAACTCACGAATTAACTTTTAACAATTATTTCATTGCATTAAAAAATTTATAGACACTTCAATTTTGCTATGATCGAATAGACATTACAACTTACACAATTAAATTAAATTTTAAATAAAGTAATTATAAAAAATTAAAAAAAAGACTTATAAGTATAAATTATAGTAAAATTGGTAATTAAGATGCATATTTCTTGAATATACATTAATTAGTAGTCATGTATTTATAACTAATATTGTAAAAATAAATGATATATATTTCAAATTAATAATATTTGCTTTAATTAATTATAAAAGCTAAAAATATACGTTTTTGTAAGAACAAAATGTATGTTTGATAAAATAAATTAACATTTATAAATATAATGTCATGACGTTATCCAAATATTTGACAAAAGTAATCTAACTATTCTAATTAAAAAATGAACAACATGTAATGTGAAATAACAAGCCAATACTACTAAAATAAGTAAATTGGAACATAAATATAATCCAATTTCAAATTTCAAAATAAAAAAAAATTACGTCAAATTCCAACATAATAAAAATAAGTTCTAATACAACTTAAAATTAGAAAATATAATAAGCTTATAACTTCATAAAATAATAAAATTCTACTTTAATGGTATCATTCATTATATGTCAAGTTTGTTAGTGACTCACTATTTCTAACATTAGGAGGTGTATTTTAAAAAACTGGAATAATAACGCACTTACACTAAATGAAGAAAATAAAACAAATAAGAAATAAAATATACGAGCAATTACATAGAATCACAAGAAGTAAAGGTATAGAAATAAAAGATAAATAATGTACAAAGAAAGTATTTTTTAATATTAAATAAGTAATGAATTAAATTAAATTTAAAAAATAAAAAGAAATTAAAATAGTTGAAATAAAAAGTTATAAAGAAAATAAATTAAAATAAAAAACAAAAAAGAATGAAATTAAAAAGCAATCTTGTATTTTGATGATAGGCTATAGTTGCATATTTTAGTTGCTTATTACACTCTAATGTAGTGTAATTTAATTGGGTTTGGGCTTCAATAGCTATTTTTTACACTAATTGTGTATTTTATGCCTTGTAGGAGTGATTCCGAGCTATGTAGATATTATGGAATGAATTAAGTGATTTGGAGCTTTTCAGTTTAACTAAAAGCCCAGAGAATTAAGATGGGATCGTGTTCATGGATCAACGAATGATAGTTAAGAACGAAACGGAGAATCGAGCGGGTACACGACACATTGTTTAGTAAAATGCATATAACTTTTCGCTTATAACTCCATTTGGGCTCTACAATATATCGTTTGAGGCTATTTGAAAGGGCTACAACTTTCATGTTTTGCATTTTCACGAATTCCCATTATCGCAGCATATCTAGTGGCGCAATGTGCGATGCGCTTGTAGAAATTTCCTGCAGCCTGTCAGAATTAGCAATCTGAACTTTTCCACTGCCGCCCCACATAGTGTGTCGCCCCATGTGGTGCGGTAATGCAAGTTTTACAGAGTGATTGTCCTATTTTGTGCGGGAGAATGTATTTTCGTCTGGCCCCGACCATATTTGGTATAAATACATGTAAAAATGCTATTTTGAGAGGGGGACATACTTTAGACGTAGTTTAGACATAAGGAGGTTAAAGATACCGGGGATTTGACCTAAGGAGCAATAACATACTAGGAGCAAGGTAGAGAATTGTTCTACGAGTTTTTCGCTTCCTTTTTCCTATTTTCATTATCGGTTATGAATTCTGGTATTGCAGTTATGCATACTATTATGAATAGCTAAGTTGTTATCTAGGATTTTGATGGAACCTATTGGATGATGATTTTCCTGTTACGTCAATATAGATTTACTGAAGTATTTTCTCTATTTGTTCAAATAAATTATTATTGTGTTGATGGAAGGACCCTCAATCTACTGGGCCTATTTAGTATGTATTACTCGGGAGATAGTACATATTTAGGTAGTTGTTGAACAACATCACTCCTAACGTATATGAGGGATCAATACAAAGGGTTTAAAGATGGTATTAAGGATATCGAAACATTAGATGCGATCTGAGTGAGCCGCACTTAATGCCAGCTAGCGTGGTAGTTACTTGGGAGAGAGGTATGACAGTCAAAGCGCTAATGATCAGTAGAGAATACTTAGGCGAATTTATAAAAAATATTGCGGGAAGGATTCCGATAATAAGGGAACTCGTAACTCTAGACCTCCTTAATCTTGTCTAACCCTTAGTATCTTTAGTTGTTAACTTACTATTTTAATTTATTAGTTAATTAGTTAAACACAAGAATATAATATTATAAGTTAGGAATTGTTCAAGCTTGTCTTCTTGGTGATATTGAACAGTTGTAGCTAAGCCTTAGTTCTCTGTGTGATTCGAATTCGGACTTGTAAATCAGATTATATTTGCAACGCCAGCTTAATCCTTTTTAGAAGACATAGTTGGATGTGATCATAATTATCCATTGTAATTACCACCAATTCTCCCCCTGCCCCCTTGAGAATTGAAAAATATAATTACACATCTCCAATTACACACAATTATATGCTCACCAAATAATTACTTGGCCAAATAAATATGCCAAAAACTGTGTAACTACACTCAATTACACTCAAATCCAATTCTAAGGTGGCTTTCCAAACAAGCTCATAAATTTTGGTTTTTCTTATTTATTTTTCATAATTCTTAGAGCCCCAACATTTTAACTATTCTCACTAACACTCTACCTTCTTCACTTTTTCATCCACCAGTATCAAGGCAACGCATAAAAATTAGAAATTTACTATATTATTTTGGATATATAATATAAAATTATGTCAATAACTTAACTTTACCATGAAATTAAATTTATCAAAATAAAATAAAGTGACATATTACGTTTTTAGGAGTGAAAATGGCAGCTAGGAAGTCCTTTTTTATCGTAATATTCATTGTTGAAGGTTACTTCCAACTTTCACATTAATTTATTGACCTGAAGGTCAAATTACATTAATGATTTTTTTCTAAATCTCGTAATGTGATTTCAAATTTGGAAGGAAAAAATAACAACGAGATTAATCGATAGTATAACCTTGTCCTTGATGGGTTTTTTATAATATCATGTGAGTGTAAAAGATTGAATTGAGTAGTAATGGGTGGTTGTAATGGTGTTGAGTTAAGGGGTGTGGGGTAGTGGATGCTTTTGGTGGTTGAAGGAAAGAGGCTAGCGGTGGTGGATTCTTTTAAAAGAATGGGAAGGACGAGGTTCTAAAAGAGATTTTGATTAAGAAGAAGAAATATAGGGGGTTATGCGAAGAGTATTTTTTATAGGAAGGGTGATGAAGCAAGAATTGCGAGATAATGATTTTGGTGAGAAAAATAGACGAAGGTTGATACGGGGTTACAAAAAATAGGTGCTCTGTGTTATGAAATAATATAAAGATAAGAACAATAATACAAGAACAAGAGCAATAGAGAGAATAGAGAGAGAGAAGTATTCTTATTGATACTTAGAGATTGTTTACAATGGTAGAAGACCCCTTTATTTATAGGGAGGGAGATGATTTATCTACCAAGAATAGAACTCTAGAATCTCTCTAATTATAGACATTCACCTTAAATAGGAGATTTCATAACACTCCCCCTTGAATGTCTATTCAACAATGCGCCTCGTTAAAACCTTAAAACCAAAACCCAATGGGAAAAATTAAAGAAAGGAAAAAGAGTACACATGTTTGAATATGCGCCTATTGGTTGCCACTTTAAAAACTTCGCAAGGAAAACCCAGTGGGACAAAACCTTGTAAGGGAAAAAGAGTGCAACGCGCATTAACTCCCCCTAATGAGTACATCAATTTATATCCTTGAGCATTTGCATTCCAATCTTGTGCATCATCTTCAAAACGATCTTGATAGAGATTTGATAAATAAATCAACCATATTGACTTGAATAAATATTCCGCACCTTGAAATCATCATTCTTGATAGATATGAACATCTTCATATAATGTCGTGGAATAACTCTTCAATATCTCCATAGATGCATTCTTAATGCCATCATGCTTATAGTTATAGCAAGATACATATGTACACAAATTGTACTAAGGATGTGGTACTTCAGGACCAAGAATTGCATATGCTTCAAGCAACTTAAATCTTTCAAGTTAAGTCATATAAGCCATATAATAGACTTTAGATGCATATCAAGTTTTCCATGTCATGCTAGACAAATAAGATATCGAAAACTGATTATACATACCTTTGACTTTATACTTTCAAGCATTTGAACTATAGGTTCAAAACTACATGTCTTTCATATGGAATTAATTCTTCTTGAATTGTATCTCTTCCATTTAGTTACTTTCTTTGGGTCAGCAAATGCGTATAGCATGCTTTGCAATATGTTGCAATTGAATTATCCCTTTTATGAACTTCAGGTTCATATCATGATATTCGGGGATATACATATACAAATGATAATTCATCCCATGTAACCTTTTCTCAAGTGTTTATCATGTCTCCCCCTCATGTTAGAAAAGCTAACTTGTTTCCTCAACTTTGGGAAATCATCTTTGTGCATTATCATGTCAATATACATGGCACATTAATAATAAGATGAAATTATTTGGTTCCTGACCCTGAACCACTTGTGAGGGGAGAATATACTCTCGTATACAACTTATATCAAACTGATATATATATATATAACTTTGTTCTCATAAGAAACAGTTTAGCTATTAAGTGGAAGCACTCAATAATTATCTTGCTAAACCAACTTTGATATAAACCAACTTATCAAGATGAACTATCTTGAGTAGAAAATCTGGAAATTATGCTCGAAGTTAGATTACTGAGCAATTTACCTCGCAAGCACCGGCCAGGCTGCGGGTTAATAACAATTGCACATGTAACCATATCATAGATGCATCATATGTGGTATACATGGCAGGTGAATGGGCCCATATTCACCTTTGATATTTCCAGAATTTATGGGCTTCAACCCGAACTCTTTAGTTGGTCAGTTCATTAATGAGAACAAGTGATACAATAGAATTCGTAAAGAACTTTCTAGTTCTTTAATATTCACCTATGTGAATTTGCACATCATACTTAAAATGAGATGGCTAACATGAACGCCAACTGAATAAATTATCAATATTGGTAAACTTCAAATTTACACCATGACATGTGCACTTATCAATAAACTTCTGGTTCATTATGACATGGGTTTTTATACCAATAGATATCCACTTTATTGTGGCATTCTTTTGTTTGTGTAGTACAAACTGGAGAACAAAGCGGGTAGCTTTTCATATGCAAATTACCCCGTTACAAGTTGTAGTAACAGGAGATATCAAAGCCTTCCTTTATTTATAGTCTCAATATAATCAATCGCTTTCGCGTGTACTTTGGAAACTGAATAAGTTTCTTTGATACTTACTACAGCACAATACTCAATTGTGTTTCTCCAACATAGTAATAATTGGCTCTTCTAGAGCTCTCAATTAATTTTGTACTACCACAGATTCATCAACATCCATGTGGTGAATATCTTTCTTAAAGAGAAAGTTATACCATTATGGTCATGTCAAACTTATATGCAAGATATGTTTCTTGCATTATCGTTGTCCTTTAATAATCATATTTCCAAAATACTTTGGCGTATAATAGGTACGTGACCAACGATCATTCATGCCATATATCATCTCAAACCTCCTTCTAGGGGTGAGTGTGGTATCATCTCAAACCTCCTTCTAGGGGTGAGTGTGGTATATTTAATACCAATTTCATGTTCATATTCTTCCAATAATGAATATGTATTCGTGAATCAGATGTTGTCACATTCACTTCGGGGATATATGATTTTGTTATCCTTTTCAAATCTATAAATGCGTCAGGCATTTGATTTGCTATTCTTTGCAAATGGATAATCTTTTGTGCCTCTTTCACAAATAGAGGTATGTGGATCAAGATGAGATAATGATGCATTTTTCCACAAAATTTCCCGTTTGGTTTCACCAAATTCTCCCCCTAATTTTGGGAAAAGTGTCTCATCAAATTGACAGTCTGCAAATCGTGCAGTGAACAAATCTCCTGTCAATGTTTCGAGGTAGCGAATAATGGAGGGCGATTCAACCTCAACATATATTCCTAACCTTCTTTGCAGACCCATTTTGGTGCGGGATGGCGGTGCTACAGGCACATATACTGCGCATCCAAAGATTCTTAAATGGGATATATTGGGTCCATGACCCAAAACCAATTGCAACGGGGAATATTTGTGTCAATTCGTCAGTCAGAGACGAACTAGCATTGCTGTATGCAAAATGGCGTGTCCCCAAACCGAAGTGGGCAGCCGACGAACTAGTATTACTGTATGCAAAATGGCGTGACCCCAAACCAAAGTGGGCAGCCGACGAACTAGCATTGCTGCATGCAAAATGGCGTGACCCCAAACCGAAGTGGGCAGCCGACGAACTAGTATTGCTGCATGCAAAATGGCGTGAACCCAAACCGAAATGGGCAGCCTCGTTTTCATGAAGAATTCAAGATTATTCTCATCTATTGTCTCAATATGATATCCATTTTGACTGATATCTTAAAAACTCAACAAGTTCCTCTTCGACTTGGAGGAGAATATTGCATTCTCTAAAATATTGTTCCTTTAGGCAGAGTTATAGTTGCTCTTCAGGAGCCTTCAATCAATTTACTACTATCAGAAATTGTAGTAGCATCTGCCTTACACATACTTAAATGAGAGTAATATTTCTTCTTTTTGAATATCGTATGTGTGGTACATGAATCAATTAAACATAATAGTTTCAGTGCGGTCATTATAAAAAAAATATCTTTTATCTTTTATGACAACAAAATGTATAACATACAAAAGATGTGATGAGGTTTTGCTTCTCGTAGTGAACCATCATAAAAGATATAATAGGTGTTCCGGGCTTAACCATATAGCATAAGGAAAAGAACCTAAAAGGGAAAAACATAGTTAGAAGATACAGTAGAGGTAATACTAAAAGATTGTTTCCCTTACCTGCTGGTTCTCGAATACTTAAAACTTTTGCAAGCAGTCAATCTCAGTCATAGTTAAAGAAGCAAGACCCCGGTACGGGTTTGCACATGCATCAAATGCTTTAAATGCAAAATGGCTTATAAGATCATCTGCAACTCCAAGGAAGCTAGCAGTACCAACTTATATATAAATCTTTCAATTACTTTTGTTCTTATTATTCAGATGGTGTCTTCTGCAATCGAAATACTAATACCATCCAAGACAAGAAATAAGCCAACAACATCAATCAAGAGCGTTTTTAGAACAGATATTAATGCCAACAAAACAATTCTTCAATACTCTGTAGTAAATAACACATTTCAATTGCAGCTACAGAGTTGTTCCTCATTTCACAAAATAAGCAAAAAAATGAGCTATTTGTTTCCAAGCCAAGTGCGAATTAAAATACGACTTCATTTACTCAAAATATGGTAGTCATGACATCCAAATTCAAATAGCGAGCTAACACGGGATTTGATTTGAACATAATAATCCAAACTTCAGTCAATAGCACAAAATCAAGCAGATAAAGTCTAAAGGAAATCACAACGCACTTTAATACTTACTCACAAACAACAGAGAGATGAGAATTCACTAAAAACAGATTCAAATCAATTATGTTCAGTTAAGCATATTTTACAGCAGCAGTTATACATCCCAACAGCTTAACAGTCGAATGCGATGAAATACTTCGGCAATTACCAATTTATAATGCTGGAAGGAAACAAATCAAGGGCACAGAACTTGCGAAATTCAGATGCAAATATATCATTGGCGTTTCACACAATTTTAATCAGCCAAGCATCAAGGCGTCCATTGAATCATACCAAAACGAAGCAAGAAAAACTGGGGGGCGAGACTGACCTGAAACAATTCTTCAAACAGAAAGTTCAGAATCGACAAAAACCTCGCCTCAATCTGAAATATGCTTTCCTTTAATGAGAGTTCCAATAGTTACACCAACAGAGTAATGCCACGATTACAATCGGCGTCGAGACAGCAATAAAACTCAATTAGAAACACAAAACTTCAAAGAGATTCTTGAACGGCGGAAGCAAATACGAACAATGGAAGCAAATAGCCAGGATCACTTGCATGTAATATAGACAACACATAATCATAGATTTTAATCCAACATAAAATCGATACTTATCTCTTGAAGCGTAACCGCTATCGCGAAAAGCCTCCAAGCAAGAAGAATCCATCCATAATATCATTCTCAAGTTCCACAGTGTTCTTGAATGTTGATTTAATGTTTCATTGGTATTTTCGAAAAGAACAGTGATTGTCTCTGCCCGTTTTGTTTTTTTTTCCAGATCTGTGTTGCACCTCTAGCGAGTTCAAAACGAAAGGGTTGTTGGTGCGCGATAGTGACAGAGGAAAGGGAGTGGGAGAGAGACAGCAGCAGCGCAGGTGGCTGCTAACCCGCCGGATTCCGGCGTTTGATGGTAGAGAACAGCGGCTGGGGCTTGGCGTGGTGGCTGGAGACGGCTGGTCAGATTCTTGGTTGTACAGATTAAGGGGTCGATGGCTATGAGGGTGCAACCATGGAGATTGGGGTCTTGTGTATTGGTTTTAAGAAGAAGTGGTTGCTGTCCCTAGGGTTTCATTGTCGTGCTTTTAGGTCTTTTCTCTTTTTGTATTTTTTTTTTCTCAAAGAGCTTCTTGACACGGTAGAGTCTCGTGCTGATAACGTGTTATGAAATAATATAAAGACAAGAACAATAATACAAGAACAAGAGCAATAGAGAGAATAGAGAGAGAGAAGTATTCTTATTGATACTTAGAGATTGTTAGGGGTTGTTTACAATGGTAGAAGACCCCTTTATTTATAGGGAGGGAGATGATTTATCTACCAAGAATAGAACTCTAGAATCTCTCTAATTATAGACATTCACCCTAAATAGGAGATTTCATAACACTCTGCATTTTTTTTCCTTTTTAACAAAAAATAAAACATATTATATTTTTGATTTATCACTTTACCATGTCATTAGTGACTGGACTCACACATGAAATTTAAGTATCTATGTATCTAACTTTCTGAAAATTAGGCAGCCAACCCGAGGTGGGGTTGGCAACCAGCAAGGTTTAATTTTGTTGTCCTCCTAAATCTATACAGAAGCACTTAACATGCTCTCCAAGATTTAAATACGGCGCTCAGACTGCTCATCCGTATAGGGATGGAATATTGTACTCAACTTTACCTGTATGCCCAACTCTTGTTGCATCATTCTCCAAAACTACGATGTATAATGCGTGCCTCGGTCAGAAATGATGGAAATGGACATACTGCATCATATTTATTCGAGGTTCATGATAAGCCTACCACAAAATCCATAATGATGCGCTCCCACTTCCATTCTGGTATCTCCAATCTCTGAGTCAACCCTCTTAGCTTCTGATACTCATACTTCACCTGTTGATAATTCAAACACCGAGAACCTTAAGCAACAATATCTTTCTTCATTCTCCGCTACCAATAGTGTTGTTTCAAGTCATGGTACATCTTTATGACACCTGAGTGAACGGAGTAGCATGAGCTGTAAGACTCCTCAAGAATCAAATCTTTCAACCCATCAACATTTGGAACACAATCCGACCTTGAAGCCGCATAACACCATCATAACCAATCAAAACCTCCTTAACACCACCCCGCTGCATAGTGTCCCTCAATACCAACAAGTGAGGATCATCAAAATAGCAAGCCTTGATATGCTCCAACAACGATGACTGATCCACAATGCAAGCAGGAACCCGACTAGGCTACGAAACATCTAATCTAACAAACTGATTGGCTAAGGTCTGAACATCCATGGGTAGAGGCCTCTCTGCTACCGATAGATATGTCAAATTGTCCATACTCTTAGCCTTCCTACTCAATGTATTGGCCACTACACTGGCTTTCATCGGATGATATAATATGGTAATATCATAGTTTTTCATCAACTCTAGCCACCTTCGCTGCTACAAATTTAGGTCATTCTCCTTAAACAGGTGACATAAACTCTGATGGTCGGTATATACCTCATATGGAATGTCATGTAGATAGTGCCTCTGAATCTTCAGTGCGTGAATAACAGCTGTCAACTCTAAGTCATACATACGGTAATTCTTCTTATGAACCTCCAACTGCCGAGACGCATTGGTAATCCCCCTACCATCCTAGATCAACACCGTGCTGAGATGCGTTGGTAATTACCCTACCATCTTACATCAACACTGTGCCAATCCCAATACACGGCGTATCAAAATACATAGTATAAGATCCGAACATGTAGGCAACACCAACACTAAGGCCGTAGTCAATGCAATTTGAGTTTCTGAAAGCTCACCTTACACTCGTCGGACCATCTAAAAAGAGCACCCTTCTGGGTCAATCTAGTTAAAGGTGTAACAATAGACGAAAAACCCTCTATAAAATGGTGATAATAACCTACCAAACCTAAAAAGCTTCAAATACATGTAGTTGAAGACGATCTAGGCTAACTCTGAACCGCCTCAATCTTCTTCAGATCCACACTCCTGCCCAGATATCCATCATGCCGCTATTGCATAATTTTGAGGCGCATATGAGTACTCTGATGAAGGTGTTGAATGAAGCTTATGTACCCAACAAAATCACTAGTAGAGACATGGCCAACATGATAGGGAAAGTACTAGAGACTCATAATATCACCTTCCACGAAGATGAACTACCACCTGAAGGATTAAGCCACAACAGGGCACTACATATTACAGTACAGTTTGAGGAAAAATTCATCGCTAGAGTCATAATATATGGGGGTTTAAGCCTCAAAATTTGTCCATTGACTACTCTAAAAAGGTTGGGCAAAGAATTCCATGATACGAGCAGGGAGTTGTCGACGCCCCCTTTTTCTAAGGAGAAACCGGGTTCATGACATTTGGGAGGACAACTCGTTCCCTTTTGAGATTTGGATTTTTGGAATTGAAGAGTCGCCACATAATAATTAAAGTATATTAGGACACTAAAGGGTTTTGAGTTTGAAGAACCAGAATTTGGGTAAGAGCTAGAAATTATCTGGAGGGGAAGGTGTTAGGCACCCCTCAAGATCCACTAGTGTGGTTCCTGGCCATGTTACAATCGTGACTTTATATAATCAAGTAAGCAATTAGGGGTTCAAATAAAGGGACTTGTATATAACATAACAAATAATTTGAAAACTTTTGAAGGTAAGTAGAGATGGCAGAAATTGATGAAAAAGATTTGAATAGTTTTTTCTATTATATAGAAAAGCAAAGTGTGGTCGACCAATTGCAAAATTGTAATTACATCAGTTATGGAAGGTTAAATTAGTAAGATGGATAAAATAAAATGTTTTAGGTGTCCATTGCTTGCTCCCTCCAGGTTTTCATTCCAATACACTGACAGTAGCTCTAGAAACATAAGATCTTTCATCTTTTTTCACAAAGAAATGTTCCTCCAATTTTTTGCTCGAATCTCTTCATCTTCTTAATTGGGTGGCAATTGATGACGGGATTCAGACCTCTTTGGTTGTAGTTTTAGTTGAGTCTAACTGCCTATTTATTAACTACATTATTTTTATAGTTCTTGAATGAAGGCTTCTCCATAATTATGCCCGTTTGTCATTCTTATCGTGTCAGCTTAAAACTCATATGCCTACTTCTATTTTCCTTATTTCCATTCGGAATATCTATTTATTTGCTTATGTATGTATGCGAATTTTAACTTGCAATTGGCTTTTGGGGTTTAATTATTATCTTCTATTTCTTTGGGAGCTTTTGAATTATATTTATTTTTAAAATTTTTATTTATGTGTGTTTTTCATATATTCTAGAAATTTACAGGGATGAAAGAGGTTTAACGAACAAACCCTGGTTGGAGTCGAAGTTAGGGCAAATCATTCATAAACCCCAATCATGGCAGAATCAATGGGGATATACCATATACATGAGATATTTTCTCTTCTCCAGTACATAGAACCACAATAGCATATAGAATTACAAAATCAAAGCCAGATTTGACTAGCCATAAGTGAAATGGTAACAAAACTTACCATAAAATGAATAATACTAACAAGAAAAAGGTAAGTAAACCCGCGTATGGACACGTATAAGGAAGGGATAAGTACAAATATCAATGGTAGGCTCGGGTTCAATGTGAGAGTGGAGATGAGAGAGTGTATGGGTGCTTGGGTGAGGGAAATAAGATTAGGGTTAGAGGAGAGGGATATATGAAAATGGGTTAGTTTATTACGGGTCGTTGATCATTTGAGATCAATGACCAAGATTGGATGGGGAGTAGGGTAGGTCGTTCAAACGGGTACATATCGGGTCAAATTAGAGGGTTGTTGGGCTTGAGATCTTTGTATTGGGCTAATGATTTGAGGCAGATTTGGTCCGAGATTAGCCCTATGTTGGGGCTATAAATTAAATATGCAACATTTGTTTAACATAATTTATAAGTAATAAAAATATTATCTGTATAGTAAAATAATTGAAAATTATAGCTTAACATTAACATATAAAACAAATACTATTTGGCACAAATAATGTAACAAAAATGTAATTATGCATGAATATAAGCTATTATTGCAAAATTATGTAAATAGCTCAAAAAATACAAATATAATTATATAAGACAAATTAAAATATTATGAAGCATATATATGAATACAATAATAAATTTGGATGATTAAGTCATCATAAAATAATTTAAAAGGGTAATTAATAAATATATAAGTAATTTAAATGCAAAAGAAATTATGAAAAATTATAGAAAATGCTTCCATAAATATTGTAATATTAAGTAATGATGCAAAAGGACATTTTGAAGGTATATATACTTATTTAAAATAATGAGAGCAAAATTAGATATCAACAAGTATCTTGGATTGCTTCATTATAACTCTGAGGTTCTCTCATATAAGTTAAAAGTACATATTTATCAGGAGGATAGCACATGGATTTTTTTACTTCTCCCTTGTAGATCTTCTAATAGAGGTTTCATGAGCATTCGAAGTAGTTACCTGAGTAGGAATTGGTTCTTGATCAACTACAACTTTATTAACTGGAGCATCCATAACATCGACATCATGATAATAATTGTCTTCATTACTGTCTTGGGTTCGTTAATGTGCAATAAGTGCCTCATCAATAGAAACTGGATCAATATCAACTAAGCCCTCATTACTCTGAGAATCTATCTTTTTAGCGTTTTCTATATCTTCAATAGTCTGGTCTTCGAAGAATCTTGCATCACGACTTCTAATAAGTTTCTTGTCAATAAGATCATAAAAAACAATACTTAAACTTATCTTGACCATAATCGATAAAGATGCACTACTTGGTTTTGACATCCACTTTTGATCTCTTATCTTTAGGAACATGCACACAAGCTTTACACCAAAAAACTCTTAGGTGATCATAAGAAACATCTTTGGATAACCAAACGTTGTCCTGGACATCACCATCCAAAGAAACAACAGGAGACAAATTGATAACATAAGCAATGGTGTTAGGTGCTTCTGCCCAAAATGTATTTGGAAGTTTAGCCTCTTGAAGTAAGCATCAAACTCTTTCAACTAGAGTTCTACTCATCCTCTCTGCCAAACCATTCAATTGAGACATCTTGTCTGGATTTTTCTGATGATAAATTTCTTGTTCCTTGCAATAGTTATCGAAGGGACCACAATATTCACCATCATTGTTAGTGTGAATATATTTTAATTTCTTCCCCATCTGTCTCTCAGCGGAGGCCTGAAATTCCTTAAACATGACAAGTGTTTGATCTTTGGATTTCAAAGGATACACCCAGAGCTTGCGAGAATAATCATCAATAAAGGTCACAAAGTAAAGTGCACCACTTTTTAACTTTACTTTAAAAGGACAATACAAATCAAAGTGACCTAGCTCCAATAATTCAGGCTTTCTTGAAGGAGGATGGCTATGAAAGGAAACTCTTTTCTGTTTGCCGGCTAAACAATGGATATATCTTTTTATCTTTGCTTGTACATAATTCCCCTCTCGCTCAGATAAATCAATCTTCTGTGCCATTGTTTTGATAAAGTATCATTTTCCACCAGATTTTTTAAGTTACAAATAATAGAGCCCTTTGTTATATTACACACAAATGAGAAGACTTAAATCCCCGAACTAATACTAATGAGCCCTTGGTGAGCTTCCGTTGGCCATTAAAGAAGGTATTATGGTAACCTTCTTCGTCTAATCATTTTGCGAAGATCAAATTGAAAGGAATGTCTGGAGAATGTTTGACATTGTGAAGAACTAGCGTTAAACCATTATTTTTTTCCAAATAAACCATGTCAAAACCAAACACCTTAACTTCACTAGAATTTTCCATCTTTAACACTCCAAAATCAGCATGAGCATAAGACAATAAAAGTTTATTCTTGGTGTGACATGTGAGGTAGCTCCAGAATCTACTATCCATCTCATCTCATGGAATACTAAGTTGATGATGTTTTCACCATAATAAAAAAGAAGGTCATCTCGAACAATAATAGTAACATTGTTCTCATTATTTTCAACATTCTTTCCTTCTCTAATGTATTGCTTCAACTTATGGCATAACCTTTTGATATGCCCTTTCTTTCCATAGTGGTTGCATATAATATTATAATATGTAGACCTTTACTTACTTTTGATTTTACCTTTGCTCCTCGAACCTCTTGTTTTATCTATCCTCTGGTCTTCTGTAACCAAACCATCTGCCCGCAAGGAAGAACCCCGAGATTTTCTCCTTACTTCCTCATTCAACTCACCTCTATTGGCATATTCCATGGCTACATTACCACCAGGAGCTGAATTTGTCAAAGAAATACGAAGAGTTTCCCATGAATTTGGTAGAGTATTAAGAAGCCAAAGTTTTTGTATCGCATCATCAAAATTAACTCCCATTCTAGAAAGCTGATCAAGGAAGCCCTGGAAATCATTGAAAAAATTAAAAGAATCACACCATAACAAAAAATGGCCCATATTTTTAAGTTTTATCCTACCTAGCTGTTGGCCCAAGAACATGTGAAGTTTTAAATATTGACAAAAGGGCTCAGATATGGACCAGGTCCATATTGTGAAGCACAATCATGATCAACCTGTACATGTGAGATGCATGTAAAGGAGATAAATCTAACTGATCAAGAAGCAATATCTCCTGATTTGATTGAAAAAGTTGCATATTGGATAAGGATAGAAAGTCGTCTTACATGGAGAGAACACAGTTTAGAAAAAACATAGTGTTAGAGTTTGAGATCATCTTGAACTTTTCCACAATAGAAGAGTAGCATTTGAATCCCAGTCAATCTCTAATTACTAGCCTATTAAATATCAGTATTGTACTCTTTTACAGGTAATGCACATAAGCAGAAGTTAAACTTAAATTGAGAGCAAAAGAGCAAGGCTATTTTGCAAGCAATTTATGTTTGATTTAAGGGTGATCCTGAAGCTACTTAAACGAGATAGAAGAACCAGTTCCAAGTATCTATCTTTTATTCTAGTTCAATTGTAGTAGATGATTTTACATTGTACCTTTCATCTTTCATAGAAGCAATTGTATTAGGTACCTAGAGTGTTCAAGTTAGATTTAACATGAAGTTGACACAACAGTTGAGGTTATGTGCCACAACAGGATTTGAGTTAATCCTTAGGTTTACAAAGAGTTTTGTAATTGCTATTTTGGCTAAGTGATTTTAGTGGAAGTTTGGGAAAATCCTACTGAGTAGTAGGCAGTCATGTGTTTTTCATGTAAAAACATTTATGTTCTTTATTTTCTTTATTTATTATTCCGCAAACGGTAGTAGTTCGAACACATAGAAGAACCAGGTCCTTTTATAGTTCTGTTAAGCAAAAGTTGGGTAACACATAAATCACCCCCGACCCCCTCTTGTGTGGTATTGACATTTAAAACATCAAATGGTATCAAAGCGGGTTATCCTTGAAGAGGTTAATACCTTAGGAAAAGATCAAGATGAGTCCACCACCTGGAAATTGGGAAGGGCAATCTACTGCTAGGCTTCACTCTTTAATGGTTAGTATTATTCTTGGTGGAAGAACAAGATGAGAGATCACATCATAGAAGAAGACTATGAACTCTGGGACATAGTCACTGATGGTCCCTTGGCGACTACAAAGAAGAATGTTGAAGGAGTGGATGTGCCAAAGACAAGAGCTAACTGCACTGCTGAAGACTTCAAGAAATGGGAAAAGAATGCCAAGGCCAAGAAATGATTTGTGTATGGACTTAGTCCATACGAGTACGACAGTATTCAAAGCTGTACCACTGCTAAGAAGATATGGGATACTTTACAAGAGTCTCATGAAGGAACTACTCAAGTAAAGTGGTCAAGAGGAACACTGTTCAATATGAGAATTTCACTATGAAGGAAGGAGAAACTATCCAGGAGATGTACACAAAGTTCACAACACTAACAAATAAACTTACATCTCTTGGGAGAATGATCCTTGAAGAAGATAAAGTTGAGTAAATCTTCTTAAGGGTCTTACCAATGACTTGGGAAAGCAAAATCACTACTATTCAGGAATCAAAAAATATAGCTACTCTCAAGTTGGATGAACTGATTGGAAACCTCACTGCCTATGAATTGAGAAGGCAAACCATGAAAATAGATGCGGCCAAGAAGGAAAGGAGTCGGGCTCTTAGAATAGCTGAAGGTGAAGATCTGGAGGATGATGAAATGGCCATGATCACAAGGGATTTCAAAAAGTACCTAATGAGAGGAAATGGTTCTTCAAGAGGTAGAACCTTCAACAAACCAAGGGCTCCTGAGAAACAGAACAACGAGGGTTGCTACGAATGTGGCAAGACTGATCCCGTGATCAAGACCTGTCCTTAGTAGGAAATTGAATGGAAGAAGGAAAGGGCTAAACGAAGAATCAGAAAGAAGGAACAAGTTCAACCCAAAAGAAACAAAAGATAAACAAAGGATATGGTTGTTTCTTGGGGAGAAACATCATATGAGGATTCAGAATATGAAGCTGGAGATGAACAAGCATTATGACCATCAAAGAATCAGATGATGAACAAGAGGTCCAAGTGAAGGGAAGTATTCAAATATGGTACATGGATAGTGGCTTCTCAAAACATATGACTGGAAGCAAAAACAAATTCCATTTACTTGAGGACTTAAAAAGAGGTAACGTTTCCTTTGGAAATGGGAATAAAGGTGAGATCATTATGGTTAGAAAGGTAGGTAAGATGATTCACACTCCATTGAGAATGTCTACTTGATAGATGGCTTGAAATATAACCTAATCAGTGTATTACATCTGTGTGATAGAGGTAACCTTGTAGCATTTACCTGTACCAAATGCTTTGTGATAAATCTTACCACTGACAAGATTGTTTTGAAGGGAAAAAGAGTTAATAATATTTATATTGTAGATTTGTCCACTCTCTCATAAATTGAACTCACTAGCTTGAGTGTGTTGGACAATGATCCCCTCATGTGGCACAAAAGACTTGGTCATGCAAGTCTGAATCAACTCAACAAATTAGTCTCGAAGGACTTGGTGATAAGGTTACTTAACATAAAGTTCAAGGAAGACAGAGTTTGTAAGGCCTGTGCAAGGTGGAAGCATGTAAGTTCATCCTTTAAAATCAAGAAAATGGTAAGCACAACCAGGATGTTGGAACTGGTTTATATGGATCTCTGTGGTCTAGTGAGAACATTGAGCAGAGGTTGTAAGAAATATGTGATGGTACTTGTTGATGATTATTCTAGGTTTACCTAGGTACTATTCTTAACATATAAGGATGAAACATTTTACATGATTACTGCCTTTGTTAGAAAAACTCATAAACAACTAGGTAATCAACTTGCTTTACTCAGGTCTGATCATGGAATTGAATTTAAAAATGCTAAATTTGCTGAATTTTGTGATGAGCATGGTATAGATCATAATTTATCTACCTCTAGGACTCCTCAATAAAATGGAGTAGTTTAAATAAAGAACAGGGCTCTTGAAGATATGGCTAGGACTATGCTTCTTTCTAGTAAACTACACCTTAGCTTCTGGGCAGAGGTTGTAAACACTGCATGGTATATCATTAATAGATGCATGACTAGACCTATTGTAGACAAGACTCCCTATGAGTTACTTAAAGGGAGAAAACTAAATATATCTCATCTTAGAGCATTTGGATGCAAGTGCTTTGTGTACAATAATGGAAAATACTCTCTAGGTAAGTTTGATCCCTGAAGTGATAAGGGAGTATTCTTGTAATATTATTCACACAAGAAATCTTATAAAGTGTGTAATAAAAGAAATTTATGTGTAGAAGAAAGTGTACATGTAGTGTTTGATGAAACTAATACTCTTTCTGAGTGACATGAAAATGAAGATGAGGCTATTGGTCTGGAAAAATATTTGAGTGAAGTCTCAGCTCAAGCTAATGTGGCACCAAAAGAAGGAACAGGTGATGGAACATATTCTTCCATCCAGGGCAACCTGACAGGGGGAACTGATCAAAGAGGAACTGTAACCAATCCCCCTAAAGGAACCTGTTCATGACCATGTTCCTCAGCAACAAAACATGGGAGAAACATCAAGTGGAAATCAGTTGGTTGATCAAAGTTCTCATCCCATTGAGAACATAATTACTGATCCAACCTCTGGAGTTAAAACTAGATTACAATTAAAGAATCTGTGTGATTTTGATGCTTTCCTATCTCTTATTGAATCTAAAAATGTTGTTGAGGCTTTGCGGATGCAGAATGGGTAAATGCAATGCAAAATGAACTCAATCTTTTGAGAGAAGTCAAGTTTGGTATCTAGTTCCAAAATCCAAGTACATATTAGTAATTAGCACAAAGTGGGTCTTCAGAAACAAGCTCGATGAAGATGGAACAGTTACAAGAAACAAGGCAAGACTGATGGTCCAAGGATACACTCAAGAGGAGGGTATAGATTTTGATGAAACATTTTCTCCTGTTGCATGGAGGCAATAAGATTCCTCATAGACTTTGCAGCACACATGGAATTCAGACTTTATCAGATGGATGTAAAAAGTGCCTTCCTGAATGGCTACCTAAAAGAATAAGTGTTTGTTAAACAACCTCTAGGGTTTGAGAGCAAGGAATGCCTTGAACATGTGTACAAATAAGACAAGGCTCTCTATGGACGCAAGAAGGCTTCTAGAGCATAGTATGAACTATTGTCCAAATTCCTGCTTGAACATGGCTACAAAAGAGGTAAAATTGACAGTACTCTATTCTTGAGGGAAAAAGGTAAGGATCTTATTATGGTACAAATATATGTTAATGACATAATTTTTGGGCCAACCACTGACAAACTAAGGATTTTGCCAAACTAATGGCGAGTGAGTTTGAAATGAGTATGATTGGTGAGCTTAACTTTTTCTTTGGCATGCAGATCAAACAAAATCCAAATGGAACCACGATCCATCAAAAAAAATATGCAAAAGAGTTGGTAAAAAGGGTTAAAAGGGATGAATGAAAGGAAATAGACACCTCCATTGCAACTACCACTAAATTAGACATAGATGAACCTGGTTGATCTATTGATCAGAAGTTGTATCGGGGTATGATTGGTTCAATTTTGTATCTTACCGCCAGCAGAGCTAACATAGTTTTCAGTGTAGGGATTTGTGCTCGTGTTCAGGCTAATCCAAAGGAATCACACTTGACTCCTGTCAAGAAGATACTGAGATATTTGAAAGGCACTGGTAATCTGTGTCTTTGGTACCCCAAAGTTAGTAATTTCAATCTAGTAGGGTATGCTGATACTGACTCTGCAGGTTTCCTTGTGGATAGAAAGAGAACCTCAGGTATGGCTCATTTTCTTGGTTCATGTTTTGTATCGTGGGCCACTAAAAATCAGAATTTAATGGCCTTATCCACTACTGAGGTTGAATAAGTTGTTGCTACCTCTTGTTGTGCTCAATTGTTGTGGATCAAACAACAACTGATAGATTTTTGAATTGAATTTAGTTGCATTTCTATCTTCTGTGGTAACACTAGTACTATAAATATAACAAATAACCATGTTCATCATAATATGACTAAGCACATAGATATTTGACACCACTTCTTAAGAGATAACTATGAAAAATAATTGATCTCCATAGAATTCTATGCTACTGATAAATAAATTTCTGACATCTTTACTAACGCACTCAGTAGAAAAAACTTTGAGAGGATCAAGTTGAAATTAGGGATGATTAAAATCACCTAATAGGATCAGCTCAGAATGCACAATGAAAAAAAATTGAAACATGAAAAAAAATTGTCTAGGAAATTTGAACTTGTGTAAATGTCTAGATTAATTTTTACTCAGCTTCATACTATAATTAGTATACTCCTATGACATGTGTTAATATGACTCACTGTTCTCTTAATAAATTTTCTCTATTAAGGTAAATTGAGGCATGGTCAATTGAATTCTATATGAAGAACCTGTTTTATCGGTAGGGGTTCATCTTAATGCTAAGGTATGTTTTTTATTCTCTGCATAATTATAAATATTTAAAATCATGAATAGAATTCCTACAATTGTTTAAATCCTTAGAAAAATCTATCTGCTAGTTTTGAAATAGTTCTGTCAGCCTTAGAAGTATAAATCACAAAAATTGCCTTAAATCTAGGGAAGCCTAACCTTTCATCCAAACCTGAAATTTCAGGTTGATTCGACATCTAATTGATCACTGCTAAAGATGTCGTTATACATTAAATGAGTATTTCTCTTTAAATATGCATCATTACCTTATGACATCTTCATAATTCTAAACCGTCAAAAACCCCTCTTCACTTTCACTTGCTTTCTTCTAAAAAATTCTAACTCATAAATTCTCTAAAGAAACCAGCGATAATGACAAACCCACAAGACAACCCTGGAACTTCTCCACCACCCACTCCCTCTAATTCATCTACCCCTTTTCCACCTAGCACATCTCCTAAACCCAGGCTGAGAAGGGTAAAAATGCTTGCTAAAAAAATAGTAGCTTCTGGAGCTCTTTCAAAGAAATTAAATGAGAAATTAAAGGAAAGCTAGGTCCAAGACTCTTATTACAATTCTGATTCTAAGTCGTACAAGTTTAAGTGCACAAGGAGATGAACCCGGTTCACCAACTGAAGAGACCCTAGCAGACATATTCAAAAAGGTTGGCGCACTTTATGATCCAAGGAAAAGAAGAACTCCCATACCAAAATCCCCCAGTGCTCCTAAACCCTCCAAGAAAATAAAAACTTCATCCCCAACAACTACTGAAACTCCCTTGCCAAAGGGATGAGCCACAATATGAAGGGTGAAACAGAGAGTGATCTACAAAAAGCTCTAGCTTAGAGTAAGAAGAAAATGATGGCTAAAGGAAAAGGGAAAGTGGCAGAGTCCTCAAAGGCTGTGGAAGTTTAGGAGATGGAACAGGTCCATCAGAAGGAAGTTACAACAGTAGAGGTTTAGACCTCCAAGCCCAAAAAGCCCAAGACATTTTCCAAGAAGTCTTTCTCTATGTCTGAGGCTGCTGAACTTTCATTAGCTAAGAGCACAAGGTCTGCAGTGTAAATTAAAAAAGTTAGAATTTCTAATGATGGGTTTGAGTGGTGAAGAGGAAGAAGATGATTCTGATGGTGAGCAAGACAAGCTTGCCATGTTTGGCAAAAGAAAAATATTGAAGGGTAGATTGCTAAAAGACCCGGTGGAACCACGAATGATGAGACTGGTGGATGCCTTAGTTGCTCAGGGTTGGAAGGACATGGTCCTTCAGATGGATGGAAGGCTAGCCAGGAATGAGATCATTGAGTCCATGGCAAATGTATAGGTTAAGGATGGCAAGTTTAGCAGCCTGGTGAAAGGAGTTTAAGTGAAATTTGATGCAAAGAAACTGGGAGAGATCCTTGACATACCCTCTGAAGGGTTTGATGACTATACAAGGCAAATCTGGCCTTTCTGGACTCCCTTCCTACTGCCTTTAAACTTACTAGGAGGTTCTACGATGCAGAAGATATGAATAAGGCTACGGCTGTTCAGAAGAGTGAAATGAGGCCACAACACAGTCTTGTTTGAATTTGTCAATAAGTTCCTATTGCCCAGGCAGGAGAGAAGGCATATTGCAAATTATATGTACTAGTTCCGATGGAGTACCTAGAAAGAGGAAGGCAAATTAATTTTCTTGAGTTCATCATCAAGCTGCTGGACAGGGTCATCAATGGATCCAAGTCTCATGTTACCCCCTATGGCTTTATTTTGACTAGGATTCTAGATAAGTGCAATGTGCCTTTGAGAAATGAAATGTCCTCAAGCAAGGATCACTTTGGCATTAATACTCTGCTTGCTTGTGACTATTTAGTCAATGCCATCCCAAATGAACTTGGTTCGTCCAAGAAGACTCCGATCAATAGTAAATCAGGGCTCTCGTTTAGGAATGTGAGCCAAGGATGTTGAGATAGCTAGGATCCAGGCTTGTGTGGCAGAGGTGGAATCTGGGAGGGATGCTCTCAAAACTGAGCACCAAGTAAAAGGAGAAGAATTATGGAATTCGTCACAATATGTTGAATCTTCTCCAAGCCCAAAAGTAAACTTCTAGCTCCCACAAGCCTTAAGAATTCTAGCCTTTGTCTCCTGAACCTGTCTAGTACCTTCAGTGACCCGGATTAGGGTTTTTTCTATCTTTTTTTTTCTCATGTTTTAAATGTTTTTTGCTTTTTGGTTGTGGATTGTAGTAGCAACATATATTCTATCAATGATATCTACTGTTTTTGCTCTTGTTCAATGTTAATCTCTCCTTGATAGTTTAAATATGTTTGCTTGATTACTCATGATTAAACCATGATTGCACTTGCAGTTTCCCTAGTGGCCATAAGGACTTATTAAAGTCCGGGACTCGCACTTTGTATGTAACTTTTCGATGATGCCAAAAGGGGGAAGAGATATTGTGCTTTACACATTCTGAATAAGTGATATTTATAACCTAGTTAATCTGATCCCTGATGATAAAATAATCTTCTAAACTTTGTATTGATGGTTAAGCTGAGTTCGTATATGATCAAAGTAAGTAAAAAGAACATAGTTTGTCATCATCAAAGATGGAGAATATATTGGCCCAAGAATAGGGGAAGTTTTGAAGATATACAAAAGAACTCAGACATGGACCAGGTCCATCTTGTGAAGCACAGTTATTATCAACTTGTACATGTGAGATGCACGCGAAGGAGATAAATCTAACTGATCAAGAAGCAATATCTTCGTATCTGATCGAAAGGGTTTCATATTGGATAAGGAGAGAAAGAATCCTTACGTGAAGAGAACACAGTTTAGAAAGAAGATAGTATTAGAGTTTGAGATTGTCTTGAACTCTTCTACGATGGAACATTAGCATTTGAACCCCAGTCAATCTCTAATTACTAAACCATTAAATATAAGTATTGTTCTCTTTTATAGGTAATTCATATAAGCAGAAAATAAACTAAAATTGAGAGAAAAAGAGCAAGGCAATTTTGCAAGCAATTTATCTGTGATTCAAGTGTGCAATCCTGAAGCTACTTGAACGAGATAGAAAAACCAGCTCCAAGTGTCTATCTTTTATTCTAGTTCAATTGTAGTAGGTGATTTTAGATTGTACCTTTCAGCTTTCATAGAAACAATTGTATTAGGTACCTAATGTGTTCAAATTAGAGTTAACTTGAAGTTGTCGCAACAGTTGAGGTTGTGTGCCACAACGAGATTAGAGTTAATCCTTACGTTTACAAAGAGTCTTGTAAATGCTATTTTGGCTAAGTAATTTAAGTGGTAGTTTGGAAAAATCATACTGAGTAGTAGGTCGTGATTTTTTCATCTTTTGAGCTAGGTATTTTCCACATATAAATCTCCATGTTTTTATTTTCTTTATTTATTATTCCACAAATAGTAGTAGTTGGAACACATAGAAGAACCAGTTCCATTTATAGTTCAGTTAAGCAAAAATGAGGTACCGCACAAATCACTCCCCCCCCCCCCCCCCAATCCTTGTGTAGTATTGAAGTTTAAAGCATCACTAGCCCATATTGTACATAATTTAAAAGTATTGGCAAATTTAAAATCTGTGTTCTTACAATCATTCCTTCTAAAAGCTATGGAGTTGAATATGTATTCACACAACCATTGTTTTCACTCTCTCTTCTTCTCACATCTTCTACATATGCAAAGAGCTGAATATTTTCTGCTTCTCCCCCCCCCGTCACCTAGTTACAATGTAAAAAAATTAAAAAGTAGAGGTCCACCATTGAAGGCCATTCAAAGGTTTGCTTCCGAAAATATGATTTTTTGAGTTTGTTAGTTGTTTGGATTTGATTTTGTTCCAATTGATTGCAAATATCAAAAGCAGTTGAAGATTTAAATTTGAAGTGATTTGGAGTAGATTTGGGCAAGATTTGAGTGAAATTTCATAAAAGACGCAAGGAAGAAGACGAAGTAAGTTTTTTGTATAATTTTGTATAATAGTGTATGAACACATCTTATACACTATTAACACTTTTATACACCTTTATACAAACGTCTGTAGACGAACTTTTTTCGCAATTTTCAGTTCCAATTCTTGTTCAAAATCAATCCAAATCTCCATTAAATGACTTTAAATTTTATATGCAACTTTTTTAATACTATTTCTAACAAGTTTAAATTATATTCACTCCAAAATTCTCACGAAATCAAATTCGAAATTTAGCCTATTATTTTTGTGCTAATTGGTTGTCAATTGAAATATGTGCTATAAAATTAAAAAGTAGGGAGCCCACTTGCTCTTGTGTAAAAATTTTCAGAAATCATTTATGTGATCAAGGATAGGACTATCCTCCTTGTATTTAAAGGTCATCAATTGCTTTAATAGGAATAACTTGTTGTTCCCAATTTTTGACGCGTAAAAAGTCTTTAGCTTTTCTCACAATGATCTCGCATGTGTCTCATTCACAATATGGTTGTGGACATTATTTTTAACTCATTTCCGTATATATCCACATACTTATTGGTGCTCCAAATTGCAATCTTCATTTGATATAGCCTTGGGTTATGAGTTGCAAAAATTGATAGATGCATATCTTTACGAACAACAAATCTTATATCTTGCTTCTTCAAACATTATAATTGCTCACATTTAACATACCATCTTGCTTATATTCATCTCCATTCCGTAAAAATCTAGATAAATAACAAAGGCTATGATATCACTGTTGTGATGAGGAAGAGGCAAACATGAAAATAAAAAAGATAAAAAACTTCAAATTTTAATGTGAAAGCCTCTTCAAATCGGGTAAAAACCACGGTATCACAAGATTCAAAAAACTTAACTGTAACAATAAGAGGGTTATAAAACTTCTCCAAATTGGCTACACAACAAGTGTCAAACACGAAACAACAATAGCAACAACTAATTAATTGAAGAAAGGGAAGTTACAAAAAAGGGCTTAGTATTTGGGGATCGAAATAGGATGCTAACGGCCTCTAAATCGAATCTTCATTGTTCAAGTCAAAGACCAAGATGTTATTAACACTCAGTCAAAATTTCAGCCCTATTCAACAAAGGAATCGGAAAAAGTGATTTAAACTTGACTGGTGGTAATAAAATTTACAACAAAACAAATACCGTTTCTTCTCTTTTCTCTCTAAAACTATGTCAAAAACTACTCTTATGTGTTTAATTCGTTCAGAGACTTGTACCAACGGACATAGAATAATTCTCCAAGGATGATGCTTTCTATTAAAGCCAAAACCAACTTTAAATGGAAATAAAAATTAAATTAAATTTCAAATAGAAAGAAAACTAAAAGAAAATAAAATATATTCATTCGCATTTAGCGGGATAACATAGGCATGTGCTCAACACGATCAACGTTTTCAACAGTAGCTTTTAGAGAATAATGGTAGTTCGTAATTAGCTTTATTTTCTACAATTCAATTCATTAAACTAATTTTGAATAGTTCATGCATTCGAAAGTTGTTGTACTCTCATTGGTTCCTTATAAGTAATTGGCTTTATTATTTTTCTGCCAATTGGCTGGGTGACGAAAAAAGAGGGTTCTTTTTCTGACGTCTATATGGCCAAACTATACAGTAGTATTACTTTTACAAATAAAAAAAACATTATGTATTAGTGTGCATACATAAAGGAAAAGGACATAAATTTTTATTACATCATTCATAAACTAAGTGCCCACTGATATTTGTTAGCTTAATCTTTTTTTTCTCGCGCTTCTATTAAAATTTTCCTTTATAGTTTATTGATAACTGCAGAAATTTTATATTTAAAATTAATGCCAGTTATATTTCACATTTCTGAAATAAAAAAAATCATTTTCATTAGATTCACCAACTCTTAGTATACTGACGTAAAATTGTTTCTTAACAAAAAAAAAAATCTATACTCCATAATCTTGCAGCATGGATAATTATTCTTAACAGATACATTTACTCAAATTGAAGTGACTAATTAACTGATACCAAAATTAAGAAGGCAAATGGGATTTTAAGGGTAAATCTTTTAATGTACAAATGTCAAACCTACGATTGTAGATTTCTTTTCTTTATAACAATAAATATTGTTTAGTCTATTTTTGCCCCAAGCTCAAATATTTCACAGGTACTTGCTATTTTCTGCGCTTTGAAGCACAATGGCTAAAAACTTGTTTGAAAATTACAAATATTAGTTTTGTGTTATAAACTAAAGCAAAAGACAAGAACAATAGAGCAAGAACAATAGCAATAGAGAGAAGAGTAGAGAGAGTTCTTCTTATTGTGTTGAGAGGGGTGAATTACAATGGCAGAGAGCACCTCTATTTATAGGGAGGAGGAAGATCTTGCTACCAATAATAGGACTCTAAAATCTCTCTAATTAAGTACATTAAAGACATTCACCTTAAATAGAAGTGTAAGAATCTTCTATTTCATAACACTCCCCCTTGAATGTCTATTCAATGATGTGCCTCATAAAACCTTAAAACCAAAACCCAATAGGAAAAATTAAAGTAAGGAAAAAGAGTACACATGTTTGAATATGCGCCTATTGGTTGCCTCGTTAAAAACCTTGCAAGGAAAACCCAGTGGGACAAAACCTTGTAAGGGAAAAAGAGTGCAACGCGCATTGACTCCCCCTAATGAGTACATCAATTTATATCCTTGAGCATTTGCATTCCAATCTTTGTGCATCATCTTGAAATCATCATTCTTGATAGGTATGAACATCTTCATATGATGTCGTGGAATAACTCTTCAATATCTCCATAGATGCATTCTCAAATCCATCATGCTTATAGTTATGGCAAGATTCATATGTACACAAATTGTACTTAGGATGCGGTACTTCAGGACCAAGAATTGCATATGCTTCAAGCAACTTAAATCTTTCAAGTTAAGTCATATAAGCCATATAATAGACTTTAGATGCATATCAAGGTTTCATGTCATGCTAAACAAATAAGGTATCGAAAATTGATTATACATACCTTTGACTTTATAGTTTCAAGCATATGAACTATAGGTTCAAAGCTACATGTCTTTCATATGGAATCAATTCTTCTTGAATTGTATCTCTTCCATTTAGTTGCTTTCTTTGAGTCAGCAAATGCGTATAGCATGCTTTGCAATATGTTGCAATTTGAATTATCCCTTTTATGAACTTCAGGTTCATACCATGATATTCGGGGATATACATATACAAATGAGAATTCATCCCATGTAACACTTTCTCAAGTGTTTATCATGTCTCCCCCTCATGTTAGTAAAGCTAACATGTTTCCTCAACTTTGGGAAATCATCTTTGTGCATTATGTCAATATACACAGCACCTTAATAATAAGATGAAATTATTTGGTTCCTGACCCTGAACCACTTTGAGGGGAGAATATACTCTTGTATACAACTTATATCAAACTGATATATACAACTTCGTTCTCATAAGGAACATTTTAGCTATTAAGTGGAAGCACTCAATAATTATCTTGCTAAACCAACTTTGATATAAACCAACTTATCAAGATTAACTGTCTTGAGTATAGAATCTGGAAACTATGCTCGAAGTTAGATTACTGAGCGTTTTACCTCGCAAGCACGGCCAGGCTGCGGGTTAATAACAATTGCGCATGTAACCATTCCATAGATGCATCATATGTGGTATACATGGCGGGTGAATGGGCCCATATTCACCTTTGATATTTCCAGAATCAAGGGGCTTCAACCCGAACTCTTTAGTTGGTCAGTTCATTACTGAGAACAAGAACTTCTAGTTCTTTGATATTCACCTATGTGAATTTGCACATCATACTTCAAATGAGATGGCTAACACGAATGTCAACTGAATAAATTATCAATATTGGTAAACTTCAAATTTACACCATGACATGTGCACTTATCAATAAACTTCGGGTTTATTATGACATGAGTTTTATACCAATAGATATCCACTTTATTGTGGCATTCTTTCGTTTGTGTAGTACAAACTGGAGAACAAAGCGGGTAGCTTTTCATATACAAATTACCCCGCTACAAGTTGTAGTAATAGGAGAATCAAAGCCTTCCTTTATTTATAGTCTCAATATAATCAATCGCTTTCGCGTGTACTTTGGAAACTGAATAAGTTTCTTTGAGACTTACTACAGCACAATACTCAATTGTGTTTCTCCAACATAGTAATAATTGGCTCTTCGAGAGCTCTCAATTAATTTTGTATTACCACAGACTGAGGTTCGAGATCCTCACATTCTTGCATTCCGTATTTTCAAGAGCTTCAGGCTCAATAGATTCTTCGTGAATCTCGGAATTAATCAAATCATGAGCGTCCTCATGTGATTCTTTCATAGTGTCATTTAGATCATTCTTTTTCCTCTTTCTAGGATTTCGGTCTTTGGAACCTAATGGTCTGCCACGCTTCTGGCGTGCATTTGACTCATTGGATATGACACTAGATAATTGTCCAATAGGGACTTCAATACGGATCGGAACATTTTCCGCAGGAATGTGGGATTTCGTTATCCTCTTCAAGTCCGTAAATGCGTCAGGCATTTGATTTGCTATTCTTTGCAAATGGATAATCTTTTGTACCTCTTTCTCACAAGTAGAGGTATGTGGATCAAGATGAGATAATGATTCATTTTTCCACAAAATTTCCCGTTTGGTTTCACCAACTTCTCCCCCTAATTTTGGGAAAAGTGTTTCATCAAATCGACAGTCTGCAAATCGTGCAGTAAACAGGTCGCCTGTCAATGTTTCAAGGTAGCGAATGATGGAGGGCGAATCAAACCCAACATATATTCCTAACCTTCTTTGCGCACCCATTTTGGTGCGGGATGGCGGTGCTACAGGCACATATAAGGCACATCCAAATATCCTTAAATGGGATATATCGGGTTCATGACCCAAAACCAATTGCAACGGAGAATACTTGTGGTAATTCGTCGGCCTGAGACGAATTAGCATTGCTGCATGCAATATGGCATGACCCCACACTGAAGTGGGCAGCCTCGTTCTCATCAGTAATGGCCTTGCAATCAACTGCAAGCGCTTAATTAACGATTCTGCAAGACCGTTCTGAGTGTGAACATGGGCTACAGAATGTTCAACTTTTATCCCGATTGATAAGCAATAATCATTAAATGCTTGGGATGTAAACTCAGCAGCATTATCCAGTCTAATGGACTTGATTAGATTATCTGGAAAGTGTGCTCGTAGCCGAATTATTTGTGCCATTAACTTCGCAAACGCCAGGTTGCGAGATGACAACAGGCACACATGAGACCATCTACAGGATGCGTCTATCAAGACCATGAAATACCTAAACGACCCACTAGGTGGGTGAATAGGTCCACAAATGTCCCCTTGTATACGTTCCAGAAACTGGGGTGACTCAGTCCCAACCTTTGTTGGGGATGGTCTGATAATCAGCTTGCCTTGATAACACGAAGTGCAAGGATATTCATTACTTGAGAGAATTTTGAAATTCTTTAACGGATGCCCATATGAGCTTTCTATAATCCGTCTCATCATGGTTGATCCTGGGTGACCCAGTCGATCATGCCAAAGTACAAATGTATTTGACTCAGTATTCTTTAGATTTACTGTTGAATGTGCCTCAATTGCACTAATTCTTGTCCAATACAGGCCACAAGATAAAGACGGGAATTTCTCAATAACCCTCTTTTGGCCGGAGACATTCTTTGAAGTGAGGACGAGATATTCAAGATTATCTTCATCCATTGTCTCAATATTGTAGCCATTCCGGCGTACATCTTTAAAGCTCAACAAGTTTCTCATAGACTTGGAGGAGAACATTGCATTCTCTATGATTAACATCGTGCCCTTGGGCAGAGTTACTATAGCTCTTCCGGAGCCTTCAATCAATTTACTACTTCCAGAGATTGTAGTAATGTTTGCCTTACACATATTCAGTTGAGAGAAATACTTCCTTTCTTTGAGTATTGTATGTGTAGTACATGAATCAACTAGGCAAATACTTTAACAGTTGGATGTTGATCCAAGTTCGCTTTGTGAGATATCCATTTTGCTTTCCCATAGTTTGACATACAAAAAAAATACATAAATATAAGTATAAACAACTTCAATTCTTTTGTTTCGCGTTTAAACAGCGTTTTGGGAAGCAGTTATTTAGGATATTCGAATATTGTATTCTAATATTCGAATATAATGCCTTGCGGAAAAAATAATACTTTAATGCGAAAAATATTAGATATTCGAATATTTAAGCACATATTCTAATATCTTGCCAGATATTCGAATATAGGAATTCTGATATTCGAATATCTGGCCCAGATATTCGAATATCAGACTCTGATATTCGAATATCTGGCCTGGCGGAAAAAAGTTCGTTTTATTGCTAAATATTAGACGATCGACTAGTTTTTAGGTTAGTCGATTACCTCTACTGTACAATAAAAATATTTGAGCATATTGAAACATTCTAAAGGGCTAATACTAACATCATATCATGAATTAACTAATACGAGCTAATGCTAATGACTATTAATTTATTCATTGACTAATACAAGTAGAATCAAACAGCTCCATCTTCTTTCATCATGGTTCCATCACCGATTAGGTGGTCTATCTTTCCCTCGGGTTGCTCAAAGAAGTCTGCCACATCCAGGTGGGTGATATCCTCATTGTCGTCATAGACAAAATTTGTTTCAGGGCCTTTTCTCTTTCGAGATGCTTGATAAAGGTCAACCAAGTGTCTTGGTATACGGCAAGTCCGAGACCAGTGCCCATTTCCACCGCAACGATAACATATAGTTTCTGAACTATTTGCCTTAGGATCTTCTGGACCCCGTTTCTGCTTTCGGTGGTTATCTCTCTTTGGGGGGTGACGGACTTCTTTGGAATTTCTTCCTTGTCCACGTCCTTGGCTTTGACCCCGTTTATGACCGTGATCATGGTCCCTTTTATGTTTGGCATAATGCGAGTGCACCATATCTGCTTCAGGCAGTGGTGTAGACCCAGTTGGTCTATTTTCGTGATTTCTCATGAGCAGATCATTATTTCGCTCAGCCACTAGTAAGAGAGAAATCAGTTCAGAGTACTTCGTAAAGCCTTTCTCTCGGTACTGTTGCTGCAGTACCATATTGGAGGCATGAAACGTTGTAAACGTTTTCTCAAGCATATCGTAATCGGAGATGTTATCTCCACATAGCTTCAGTTTAGAAGTAATTCTGAACATAGCAGAATTATATTCAGAAACGGACTTAAAGTCCTGTAGCCTCAGATGGGCCCAATCATATCGTGCTTGTGGCAGAGTGACCAACTTCAGGTTGTCATATCTCTCCTTTAAGCTGTTCCACAAAACGAGTGGATCCTTGACGGTGAGATATTCAATCTTCAAACCTTCGTCAAGGTGGTGGCGCAAGAAAATCAAGGCCTTCGCACAATCTTGGGTGGATGCTTTTTCTTTATCTTTGAGGGTGTCTCCGAGACCCATATCATCTAGGTGGATTTCAGCATCCAACACCCATGTCATATAGTTCTTGCCCGAAATTTCAAGGGCAACGAACTTTCTTTTCATAATGTCAGACATACTCGAAAATTAAATTAGGAAGAGGGAAAATACCTTGGATTTTCGAGAATGATACTTGAGACGGTAGAGTCTCGTGCTGATAACGTGTTATAAACTAAAGCAAAAGACAAGAACAATAGAGCAAGAACAATAGCAATAGAGAGAAGAGTAGAGAGAGTTCTTCTTATTGTGTTGAGAGGGGTGAATTACAATGGTAGAGAGCACCTCTATTTATAGGGAGGAGGAAGATCTTGCTACCAATAATAGGACTCTAAAATCTCTCTAATTAAGTACATTAAAGACATTCACCTTAAATAGAAGTGTAAGAATCTTCTATTTCATAACATTTTGACAATTATTCTCTAATTTTACAACCAAAGTTTAAGTGCAAATTAATATAGTCAACATCATTCAAAGCGACAAGGACAAGCACCAAATTGTGGACCAAATCCTGTGACCACGATAAGGAGATTTGGTGCTACTAATCCTAATGGTAGTACAAATTAAAGTCTTAATTCCATGTCAATCAAGTAATTTCATCTGTTGGTTAGTTTGAAGGCCATTTTTTTATGCTTGAAAATGACCACCTTGCTAATTTTTGACGATGCCAACTTTCTCTGGTTGGTATTCTACATTTTAGGTCTCGTTTTCGGCTGGTAGTTTTGTCAGTTTGCAGCTTAATTTAGTGGTACACATTAACTGTAGCGGCAGAAGATTCGGCTAAACCCAATAATTTTGGTTCAAATAAACAAAATTTTTGTTGAAAATCTATAAACTATTAATTAGAACTCAGTAATATAAAAAATTAAAAAATCGAATTCATAAATTCGAAATCCTAATTGCGCCTCTGTGCACGTATATGGGTTTTTCTTAATTCTACTTTCTTTCATTTTCTTGAATGTGTCTTAATTCCAAAATGAAATACCTGCTTCTGGCTCCATGCACGAAGCAAATAATAAGTGTATTAACGGGTGTCCCCAACTTGCACCAATAGCTAGTTTTAGTTCGTTGCATTTACATTTTATTTATTAACGTATGAAAAGTGCTTACATAATTAATTAAACAATTATTACCGAATGCGACGTGTGTGACTGGTACCGGATTGATTCCGAAGGAAACATAGTCGGTGGTAGAAGTTCTAAGATTTGCCATCGGGCAGCATTCAATGAGCGAAAAGTTACTAGTGTTCAATGAGCAGTCGCTACAGAGAATATTTACATTCAAGGCTTGTCGTTACATTCATCAATGGCACGTTTATTCTTATTTGTAAAGGAGCTTGATCATAGGATCGTGTTTCCTTAGGTAGAACTATAAATAGTGGGGTTAACACTATTGTAAGGACATGAAACAGTCCACACGCAAAAGCTATTTTACTATTTTGCTCTCATACTTCACTATTCAATCTCTCACTTTAACCATTTCAACGTTGCTTTATCTTTCTTTCACTTTTGCTTTTGGAAAAGCTGAGCAGGCTTGTTATCTTCCTTAATTCCAATAGCTAAATCTTAACTTCAGCCTTATTTCTTTATCATTTTTGGGAAAAGTCGATTTGTTTGTCTATCAACCACGTTACAAATTCATCTGTACGGTTTTAAGGCAAATAGTCTGGCACCATCGTGGGGCATAGACAGTTGTGTAATTGCTTTGATCCATACTTTTATTTCTATTAAGTTTCAGTTCTTTCCTTAGTAAAAATCATATATGGCATATAACGGTGCCAATAAAACATACAACGTTAAAACACACATTGAACGGGAAGAGTTGTCCCTGCGTGATAACTCAATCAGTAACACCCGTAACGAAAGTGACGAAACAACCCCAGTTCGCGAAGGTCAGTATCTTCGGCATGTGAGAGACCCAACTTCCGATGATACGAAGGAGGAAGATGCCGTAAAGGTAGTCAAATCTCCTGAAGAAACAACATAAAACAATTATAGATCATCTCTCAAGGTAGGATCACGTAATGACAGAGTTACAATAAGCATTGACAGGTGCTTCCAATAACGTGAAAGTAAGGGGGCCAATCCCTCCCAGTGTTCCCATAAATCAAACGGCTCAGAGAATCAATTATAATACCCCAAGGGGCGAAGTAGGTTTCGACGTAGCCCGCGAGACCAATAGCAGATCTAAGACCAACAACGGAAGTGATCCTTTCGAAATCGAGCTCATGAGGTTCATGAGAGAAATAAATGAATGAATGGATCAAAATGCGAAGGAGTTTCATGCCCAAATGGATTAGATTCCGGGCACACCACCATTGTTAGAGGGTCCGAATTCAAAAGTACACGCAATTTCTGTTTAAGCCAAGTGTAGCACCAGAGTTAATTCCAAAAAGATTCAAAATACTGGACATGCCAAACAACCAAATTACGTTGGGACTTAGGACCCACAGGAGAACAACACGAACTATACCGCGGCTATGAAAGGAAATGATTTGGCTCAACATGAGATCGGGTTGGTCTTCTTGAAAACGTTTGGTGAAACCCTCACAAAGGAGACCCTATCATAGTAATCTCTTTTACACGAACACTCAATTGATTATTTTGAAATGCTTGCAGACTGACTCATTAAGTCACATACTGGAGCAAGGAAGGTTCATGCCAGAAAGGCAAACATATTCAAAATTAAGCAAGGTGAATCCGAAATGCTACGAGAATTTATGATCTGGTTCCATAAAGAAAGGATGCTGCTACTGGCGGTTCATGATGGGTGGGCAGTGGAGGCATTCATAAAGGGTCTAAATCTACTGAGTTCTGATTGCATCCTGTAAACTGAAGGAGAGACTGCTCGAGTTTCAGGCAACCACATGGGCAGATATCCGTAACTATTATCAGTCCAATATAAGGATAGAAGACGGTCAGCTTGTATCTTTGGTATCGGCTAATGGACGAGGTCGAGACAAAAGCTAGGTTAAGTTTAAGAGAGATTTTGATGTCCATCGACGATCCTTGAGAGGTCATTTTCTACCGTACAAGAGGACGGATGGGCGTAGCAGCAAAGGATGTTAGACTTTCAATAGGGTCACTCCTGACAGAAAAGTCGATCGTGGCCAGAACAACAGGTCGTTGCAAGAGAAAGATGTGCCAATGGCTCGAGACCCCGTACATTATAGGTTATCGGACTACAACTACAACATCATCCTGGTAGAGTTGGTGTCGGTAATGAGAAATATCAAAGAAGTGCAGTTCCGGAAGCCAATACGATCAGATCCTAACTAGAGGGACCTCAGATTATGCTGTGAATACCATAGAAATCACGGCCACGGAAGTATGGACTACCAACACCTTCGTGAAGAGGTGTCAACATTGTTAAAAAAAGCCATCTCAGGGGGTTTTTAAGCGACCGAGCCAAAAACAACTACGTCCGAAGCCGAGACAATGCAGAGCCTTCGAAGGTAGAAGAAGGGTCACCTCAGATGACTATTAACATGATCTTCATAGAAAACAAAGTCAATAGTGTAACCTTTTCAGCAGCAAAGAAAATAAAGATATCACTGACTCACAAGAGACTTTAGGAAGTTGCAGAAGATTATATCACCTTCATGGAGGAGAGCGCTGGCGAACTTCTTCTGCCACACAATGACGCTTTGATAATCTCTCTCAATGCTTCAGATTTCAAAATTAAACGTGTTTTGGTTGACCTAGGAAGTTCAGCCAACATAATACAATTGAGAGTTTTGGAGCAAGAAAAGTTAACCGAGAACATCGTTTCGGTGACAAAAATCTTAGCCGTCTTCAACTTGAGAAGCGTAACAACCCGAGGAGAGATTTTGCTACCCACACACGCCGAATGAGTAACGAAGACTACTTTATTTGAAGTGGCGGATGGAAATGTGGATTATAATGTAATCCTCGGAAGGCCGTGGATACACGAGATGAAAGTTGTACCCTCAAAATATCACCAGTTGTTGAAATGTTCGACGCTGGAGGGATTCAAGCAAATAAGAGGAGACCAGCCAATAGCAAAGGAATTGAACGCGGTGACTGTTTCCAACGGCAAGGGGAAAGAATCCAACAAATAGCAATTAAAGGAACTGGTGCCTTCTCCCTTTCCGAATGAAAATGATAAGATGGAGGAGTCGTCGGAATCCTATCAGGTTACGAGATACATTCGGGTACCAGAGAAGACGGATGCGACCACATCGACCGCAGAAGAACTTGAGCAAGTGGCTTTTTTCGAAGAGTTTTAGGGAAGGAAGTTTCATCTGGGAACAAGGTTAAATCCAGAGCTCAAGTTAGAATTCATAAATTTTCTAAAAGCTAATGTTGACTGCTTTGTGTGGTCGCACTTGGATACGATAGGTATCCCATTAGAGGTACCGTCTTGATCCAAACTTTCTATCTGTAAGACAAAAAACGCCCGAAAGCGGAGGTCAAGAACATGTTTATTAAAGAAGAGGTAACCGGACTACTCAATATCGGTTCAATCCTGGAGGTAATGTCCGGAATTGTTAGCCAACATAGTTTTAGTACCCAAAAAGAATAAAAAATTTATGATGTGCTTAGACTATAAAGATTTAAATAAGGTGTGCTTAAGACTCGTTCCCACAGCAAATTATTGATCAAATGACTGATGCGACCACTAGGAACGAGCTAATGAGTTTCTTTGATACTTACTCTAGGTACAATCAAAAGAAGATGAATCCATAGGATCAGAAAAAAAACTGCTTTCATAACAAACTTTTGCATATATTGCCATAATGTGATGCTTTTTGGGCTTAAAACCACCAGAACCACTTATTAGAGGCTCGTTAATAAAATGTTTGAGGATCAGATAGGAAAACAATGGAGGTATATATTGATGACATGTTAGTCAAGTCTTTAAATGCAGAAGATCATTTGAAACACCTCCAAGAGACTTTCGACATTATAAGGAAGCATAAAATGAAACTTAACCCGGAGAAATGCGCGTTCGGGGTTGCTTCCAATAAGTTCAAGGGGTTCCTGGTCGCGCAAAGGGATCGAGGTAAATTCTGAAAAAATCAAAGCTATCGAGGACATTCTGAACCAATTGAAAAGTGTAAAGGAGGTATAAAGGTTGACCGAAAGGTTGGTTGCTCTAAGCAAATTCATTCCATGATCCTCAGAGAAGTGTCATCACTTCTTTTCACTTCTGAAAAAGAAGAACAATTTCGAATGGACTCCGGAATGCCAATAGGCATTGAAAGACCTAAAAGGTACTTATCCATCCCCATATTACTGTCAAAACCGGAGGAAAGCGAGCAGTTGCTAATTTATCTAGCGGTCTCGGAAGTAGCGGTAGGTGTCGGTTTGGTCCAAGAGGAAGAAGGTACACAATTTCCTATTTACTATGTTAGTAAAATATTGTTGGGAGCGGAAACTTGTTCCACACCTCTAAAAGTTGGCATTAGCTCTCGTAGTTTCCTCTCGAAAGCTCAGGCCTTATTTTCAGTGCAACCTGACAGCTATTGTCACAACCTTTCCCTTAAGAAGCGTCAATCACAAGCCTGAGTTGTCTGGCCATTTGAGTATTCAAAATTAGCGAACTTGATATTGAGGACTACAATCAAGTCGCACATTTCGGCCGACCTTGTGGCCTATTTCAATCCCGCATGAATTCCCTTGGCTATTAAGAAAGCAGTGTTTGTTTCGAAAACGGCAACGGGGTTTTGACCTTGTTTGCGGATGGAAATTCCAATGTAAAAGGGTCCGATCTTGGGATAGTTTTAATTACACTTCGAGGAAATCCTGAGGCAGGCCATTAAAATTGTTGCGTTAACCAACAATGAAGCCAAGTATAAGGCTTTGTTGTAAGACCGGAACTAGCCCACGGACTAGGCTCCGAGGTCATCGAAGTGAAATGCAACTTCCAGCTAGTAGTAAACTAACTGTATGGCATTTTTGACACAAAGGAAGACCACACACAGCAGTATCTGAACAAGGTTCAGGTGTTGCTTGCACGATTTAGGGAATGGTCAATCATCCACATTGCAAGGGAAGAAAACATGGAAGAACATGCACCGGCTAACTTGGGGTCATCGACGAAAATGAAAGGATATGATTCGGTACAGTCTTCGAACTTCTACACTCGGTACTGGGTGTGGATGGCTACGCGAGGTAAATTCGACCAACTTGGTGTGAGACTGAAGGAATGAGTTCATCGGGTGTCTTAGGCATGGTACATTATGCGAGGACCCAAAGGCGTTCGACGCATTAGGGACCAAAGCAGCTCGCTATTGCCTCATGGATGGGCAATTATACAAGAGGCCAATCCAAAGATATTAGGAAGGGGTTGAGTAATCATGCCCCAAGTTTTCGTGGTCGGAATGTTAGGATTTATGCCCGTCACTAGAGGGGGGTTAAATAGTGCGGCACAAGAATATTGATAAATATTGCGGAATTAAAAATTGCAGGAATAAAATAAATTCGGTAATTAAAATAGCAAGGAAAGAACACACCGAATTTATCCTGGTTCACCACAACTTGTGGTTAGTCCATTCCCCGAGAGACTCTCTCGAGATTCCACTAACTCCGTTAAGCTTACGGGTGCCTAACAAACCGTTACACTTGCTCGTAGATGTACACTCTACAAGACTTCAACTTGCTCGAGGATACCGCACCTCAAGACTTCACCTTGCTCGTGGATACCGCACCACAAGACTTCAACCACTAAGACTTAGGGTACTTAGCGAACCCGACAATCAATGAGAATATATGTTCTTCTCAAACACCTTTCTCTTTTACAAAAAGAACTCTCTCAAAAGAGTAGATAAAGAGATACAAATTTAGCTCTATGAACAACTCAAAGTTGTCTCTCAAATGGCTCAACAAAAGCTCTAAAATGATGCTCAAATAATGTCAATATGTATATCAATATTGGGAGGTGTTGTGTGTTTAAAAACATCTCAAAAGACCTCTTTTTATAGGGGTTAAAGGGTGGATGTCCGTTGCTTAATTGGCAATCAATTATGCTGATTTTATGCAAGGATAATCGATTATTTGATTTGCATAATCGATTATTCTTTTACCGTTACAAAATCGGAAGAGATTCTGCTCAAGAATAATCGATTATTTGGATGGCATAATTATTTTGTTCCAGTGTTCAAAACTTTGGCAACGGATGCAAGATAATTGATTATTTAAGAATTATAATCGATTATATACCATTGATATACACTGTGTATACCACAGTATACCAGAATTGAAAACTTACTTCAAAAACCATTTTGGTTAAAATGAAAACGTTAAAATCATTTTGTTTGAAGTATATTAAAAATGTTTATGATATATATGATTTAATAAAATAATTTTATGCATATTAATGATGACCTATGTAATATACCAGAATATACCAGAATTGAAAACTTACTTCAAAAACTATTTTGGTTAAAATGAAAACGTTAAAATCATTTTGTTTGAAGTATTTAAAATATGTTTATGATAAATATGATTTAATGCATATTTATGATGACCTAATGTTGAGCCAAAAGACGAGATAACTTAAGCGTTGCTCTTACATTGGTTCTACCTAACGACCTACGCCTTGGGACTTCGGTCTTGAACATTTGAGCTCGTCTTTGGCTTGTCTATGCAATTCCGTCATCAATATGTTTCTCGGCATTCAATCTTGATTGTTTGTCATATAATAACGTTGTTTGACACTTGACTTCATTGTTTGTCATTCATCAAAACCTATACCTGAAAATCATGCTAATACAACCAAAGCGCACATATCATAGATAGAATGATTTTCTACACGGAAGACCGAGGAGGATAAGCATCCCTTTCACCATCAGCTAATGCCGGTGGAGGTGATACAGTTGGTGCTGGTGGCAATGGAACAGCTGGTGTCGGTGGGAGAGAAGTTGTTGGTGTAGAAGGAGCAGAAGCGGCAGTAGCAAAAGGAGGGGCAGTTGTTGGTTTCTCAGTGGTTGGGGGTAGAAGAGACCCAGGGTCCGAACTCCTTGGATCGAAGAGAACAATGGGAGCGGGGAAGAGAGAATCGACATTCTCGAACATGTCTATCTCACTCCCAAAGCGCCTGAGTTTCCTCTAGTGTTGGATTTTGAAGCTCCCCCAGCTAAAAATCCGATTGCGCCGATGAAGATCTCCTTTGAAGGGAAGTCTCTTCATTACTAGCTTTTCCTTCATTAGGAATGACTATTGTGACCAGCTCGGATGGTGTTTTCTTCGCTCTCTTCTCTTGAGTCCAAGCCAAGGAGGAGCATCTCCTTTTCAATTTCTTGTTCTCGAATTGTGGAATCCGAGAGGAGGCACCTTCACTGGAGACTCTAGAAGATCCACAACTCTGCTTTGAGCGAGAGCATTTTGTAGCACCCTCCTGGTCTCCTCGGGGTCAACTAAAGCATCCGTTTTAGGGCAGATGATAAAGCCCCTCGAAAGTCCTATATCAAGCTTATCCATGAGATTTCTTGCTTTGAACAAGAATAAAAAAACAGAATGGCTTGGCATACCACGGTGCTTGGCCTTTCACCCATATTTGGGCCCATCTCCTTTTACCGTCAGGATTCTAGAGTTGTAATGTCCAAAATTTTTTGAACCCATTGGTCCAGGTTTTGAACTCGAGGCGGTCCCCTTCGGGTAGCTAAAACAAAGGAAGCAGAGAATCAACTAAAGTGGACAATGACCTTTTCAGGGAGAAATGAAGCAGAAAACTGAAACTCAAGAAAAAGGTTCCACGACCCGGGAAAGGCTAGAGTTGTGGCCGGGATGATGTCCATAGTAGCAATAATGATGAACCACTTCATGCATCCACAGTCGTCGTCATTGTCTACGCTGGTGAGGAGAGCGTGGTGACCACGCTTGATATAATTTATTACTCCCCCAGAAAAATCTTGGGAGAGTAAAGATTCATTATATGTGCAAGAGTTGGGGTTTCCCCGGTCTCAGTGCACAACTGTCGAAGGCAGGCCACTGTTCGCCGTATAGATGGGCCTACTTGTGTAAGCAAACCTAATACCACTGACAAAACTCTAAAATTATTGGATTGAGCCCTTCACTCGACACAAAGAGAATGGACCCAAGGTAAAGGGGAGAGGATTACATAATGCCCTCCTTGGAGTAACCCGCTCTACCATATCTGGGGAGAGGATTACAATATTAGGGCAGTTGTAGTCCTCCTTCAAGGTTAGGATACTAGAAGCGCGAATGGAGGAGGGAAACCTGCAAACTGGCCAAAATCGGCGCCCTTGAGAAGTTGCAGAACGAGCTTTTTCTTGAAGGACGTTTGCAGTGCTGAGCTAAAGGGGTATGATGGGGCAAACAGTTGGAGGTTTAAACACAACGTCAACCTCCTTGTCTTTGTTCTTCTTAGGACCTCCACCGAAGAAAAGACAGGTATTTCCAAAGGAAGCAATATATGAAGACATGATGGTAAGAGGTTTGTAAAAGAAAAAGTTCTTGCTGACAAAGTTTAAGGTGGTTAAAGGTTTCTAAGCAGATGCAGAGAAGAAGAAAGATTTGTGAAAGTTGTGGAAGTAAAGAAGTAAATATGATGAGTAAAGGAGAAGTTATAGACAACAAAAATTATAAGGCAACACGTGTTTGGGTTATTAACAGAGACTGTTCAGGAACTTTCCCGCAAAGTAAGGAACCTTCACCCACTTCCCGATAATATTAAGCCGCGTCACCGAAAAGTAGGGGGACTATCTATATGGGGTACAATTGATTAATAACAAGTGGTCGAATAGTAAGATGACATGTGGAGTCGAAGATGGAAAAAAGACGAGTCTGGAAACATTTATTACCGAATGTCACGTGTGTGACCGGTACTGGATGGATTCCGAAAGGAACGTAGTCAGTGGTAGAAGCACTAAGATTTTCCATCGGATAGCATCCAATGGGGGGATATTTGCTAGTGTTAAATGAGCAGTTGTTACAAAGAATATTTGCATTTAAGGCTTGCTGTTACATACTCATCAATGACACTTTTATTCTCATTTATAGATAAGCTTGATCATAGGATCTTGTGTGGTTAACACAATTGTAAGGATACGAAAAAACTACATTTTACTATTTTGCTCTCGTACTTCACCATTCAAGCTCTCACTTTAACAATTTTATCGTTGCTTTATCTTTACTTTCCCTTTTGCCCTCGGAAAGGTTGAGTTCGAAATCAGGGTTGTTATATTCTTCAATTCAATCACTAAATCTTAACTTTAGTCTTATTTCTTTATCATTTTTGGGTCTAATCAATTCACTTATCTATAAACCACGTTACAAATTCAACTGTACCGGTTTACGGATAAATAATTTCAATGTGTGTGATCATAAGAATCTTGGATTACATACATCCAAACTCACAAAGAAAATCTTAATCTTGCTAAAAGCCATGTCTTTTATGTGCTAAAGGAAGCTAAAGAACGGATTAAGCTATGCCTCTTAATAGTCCGGCTGGTTGAGTACCGAAACTTTCACCTTGTTGGTAAGGTTCATTTCCCACTTTATACTTCCCTCTCCCATTTTCCCTTCCCATTCCCATAAAGTTAAAAAAGAAAAAAGAAAAAAGAAAAAAGAAAAAAGAACAGATTAACTTTAAATTTTAGCATATAAACTAAAATAGGAACAAAACAAGATGGTCTCCATACTGTTGACAGATATATCATACTTTTTCTCAAAGCAACAGTGATGAGGGAAAACATAAGGGTTAACATCTCAATGTCTTGCCATATTTAAGCAGACAGAAGAAGCCATATGGTCAGCTTCTTCAAATCAAACGACACTAAGGCCTATTTAAACATCAGTATTTTTCTCAGTCCAAAACTTCTGAAGCAGCAAATTAAAGCGTGCTAAATCTATAAAGTATGCAAAATTGTGGTACAAAAAGCTCTAAAATTCTCATGCAGGTAAAAGATGAAAATATATAGTAACTGTGTGAGGAGCTCACCTATCACTATTATATATCTACATCTCACATAAGGAAAAGGCTGACACATTATGTATTCTGGCCTTTTAAATTTCTAATACATTCACATTGAAGAAAACAAATGAAAGAAAGTAAGTAGAATAAGATCAAAATCTTACAAAGTACTATACATCTACTACACAGAGAAGTACCTCCTTTTATCTACCATCAGCTGATGTAAAGGACTCCGCAAATCCAGTTGGTCTTGCAGGGATACTACCCTTACTGTCCTCGAGGTCCACACAACTTAAGTCTTTTCCTTCCGATTCTTGCCATCCCTTCACCATTTGATCTCTAGGATGAACCACAAGAGAAGCTGGATCTTGATGCTTATCTTTACTCTTCTTACGGACATAAACGCACAATGAAACAGCAAGACAAACCAAAACTGCAAAACCTGCTATAGGAACCACAACTATGGCTAACTTAAACTTGGAATTTTTCTTTTCTGGTGACTGCTCACCGGGTTTAACAATGACAGAGCTTGAACCGTTGGGTTGTGAAGATGGTACAGATGCAGAGGGTGAAGTCGCAGGGGCCGTGCTGTTGTTTGGCGAAGGGTTTGCTCCAGGAGTACCAGAGGTCAGCTGTGGATTCCCATTTAAAACAAGTTTCGAAGGGGTGGTAAATTTTGGCAGAGGCGGGGAAATATTGTTATTAGTCAAATCAAGGACAGACAAAGATTTCAAGCTAGTCCTACTAGATGGAATAAAACCAGAAAGATTATTAGATCCAAGATAAATGTGAGTAACAGATTCAAGGTTTGCAATTGAAGGACTCAATGTACCAGAAAGATTAGACCTAGGCAAATTTATGACACTAACCTTATGGTTATTGTTACAGCTTAATCCCCACCAACTTCCATCACAAGGATTATTACCAGACCATGATTCAACAAGCCTAGATGGATAATTCACCCCATCAAGAAATTCTAAAAGTGACATAACTTCTAAGGCACAAGCTGCCCCTTGTTTGGTTTGACAAAAAGGGTTGGATTGGAAACTAACATTAGTAGCCTTGAACTTAGGAACTGGACCCATAAAATGATTATTATTCAAATCAAGACTGTCCAATGGCATATTAGCTAAACTTTCAGGGATTAAACCAACAAGTTCATTGCTATTCACATTGAATTCCTTCAAATTTGTTAAATTACCAATCCCCTCTGGGATTTTACCTGAAAATTTGTTCCCATGAAGCCAAAGACTTGTGAGTGACACCATTGTTGCAACAACATCAATTGGACCACTCATTCCATTACCAGATTGACCATTTAACCAAAGCTTCTTGAACACTGCATCTTTGAAAGTGGTTGGAATAGGCCCTGAAAGCCTATTTGTGGACAGCAACAAAACCTCTAAAGAAGACATAGTTCCAAGAAATTCAGGCAAAGGACCAGCCAAAGTACAGTTAATCATAGTCAAATTGAGCAACTGAGCTGAATCTTGCAATCCACTTGGTAATGACCAACCAGTAGTAGCATTCAGAGGGTTACTATCCAAAGCCAAAACTTGTAGATTCACAAGTCCACTGAAAAAACCTGACGGGATTGTGTCAAATTGGTTGAAATCCAAGTAAGCAAACTTCAATTCAGACAAGCCACTAAAAGATGGCAACTTCCCACTAAATTGGTTCTTTTGCAAGCCCAAATTTGTGAGCTTTGACAACTGATTCAAGTTGTGTGGTAAAGGGCCTTTTAATCCCAAACCCATGACTTGAATCTGCTGAATTCTGGTGCCAGTACACACAATATGTGGCCAAACAGGAGAACCACAAGGGTCTCCACCATTATCAGGCCATTTCAAAAGCTCAGGATTTTCCAGTCCTTTTCTAAATTCATTGATAATAGTAAAGTCATTGGGGTCTGTAACACTGAAAACAAGGGAAGCAAGAGCAAGAAACAGTGTCACAACAAGCTCCATACATGATCCACAAAGCACCATTGGACATACATTTAAGACTCCCCACTAAAACAGAACCAAAGAAAGCTACTGTAACATGTGCCACCTAATGGTCAAATCTTGAGACAAGGAGAAAAGAGAGTGTAATAATTGGAGTGAGGAAAAGAAAAAAGCACAATGCTTGTGCTAATAATATGGTGGTGTTCTTGCTGACAATCACAGTGTCTTTAATTTTTAGAGTGTAATCCAAAATAAAATTAGTAAATAGAGAAAAATAAAATTCAAAAAGCAAAAAAGACAAAAAAGAATAGAAAAGAAAATGAAGAATCTGTTGATTGAAGATTTAGGAACAAGAAATGACCATAAAAAGTGGATCTTTCATGAGAACTGCTTATACAAGAAAATACATGTATAATGAATGTATCTTTAGAAGGAGAGCATGAAGGATTGCGTATGGGTGTTCATAAAACGCAGCGGAAGATAATAACAATCTTAGGTAGATTTTCTTATGTTTAAAATTTATTTACGTGTCAAAGATCGGATAAAAAACGTACCTGGTGAAGAGAGTCTCGTTTCAAAATTCTTCGATAGTGCGAAGACTTTATGCGTTATCCACATCGAGACCGATCATTGCTACCAACTTTTTGATCAATGAAACACGCGAACAAATTGAACAAAGAATATTAAGTTGAAATTTTCCTCAAAAATCTCAACTCAAATTAGAAGAACAAGAAACACTTTTCTTGCAATTGTATTTTCTCACCCTCACTTTCACAAATTAGGGTTTCTTCTCAAGAAAAATTAAAGACTTAAAAAAAACTTTTGCAAATTTTTCCATCACCCTTTATATAGCATCACCTACAAACCCTTTTTCTATTTGGTTGAGTTAATAATTTACTTAGCAATTTCCTTCAAAGTGGCATCATGACTGCCAAGTCCTTATGGGCTTTCCATAATATCCAATTCCAAATTGGATTATAAGTACTCATAGAAAATTTTGTATGGAAATTTTGAATGAAAATTTTTTGAAATTTTCTTTCTTTTCTGTCAACGAAAATTTTATGGACTTTGATTTATGGACTTTCTATAAATTCCAATACCAAATTGGATTATAATATACAAAGTTTTATATTAATATAATATTTTCCTATTGAAAATATTAATCTCATTCCAAATAGGATAAAACTTCAATTAATAATCCAATTCAAAATTAGATTTATTAACAAGTCTTTATTAATATTATATTTTATATACATCTATTATATAAAATAATATTAATTATATATATCACATATATTTCAACCAAGAGATATTATTTAATAAATATTCCACATAGAAACTTCAATTTATTCACAATATTAATTATAATCTTTGTGCTAGCAAAGAATATAATAATATTTCATTTGGACTAATAACTAAATTTATTTGATTAATTAAATTCTTTAATTTAATTATCAAATAATAAATTAATTAATCCTTTAGGAAAGATCAGAACACTCGTTAGTGTGCGACCCCATAGGTTCAATACTAAACCGGTAGTAAATTGATCATATCAATATACTAATCAAGGGTGGCGTCTAGCGACACTCCTTAACGACCGGATAGCATGAAGTATACAATTTACTCTCAAGAACCAGTAGAAGAATAATGTAGTAATTCCTTCTGTCCTTATAGCTCTGGATCACCCTAGGATATGATTCAACTGTCAAATCCTAATAGGTGATCAACTATGTGTTCACGCCGAATATAATCGACCATTGAATGACCTAAGAAACTCATTTCTTCTTTCATTCAATTGCCCTGGTCAAGGTCTTAGTTTGGTCGTTTATAATTCATGACAACATGGAGCTTAAACTCATTACCAAGAGTTGACAGATTCCGTCTTGATCAACCACTAATTCTACAAGTATTTAATCGCACCCAATATCCTTTCAACTATCGCCCTAGGGCTATAGGTGTCTAGTATCAAAGCACAATAAATAACTTGTCAATTACTATGACGATCTCAAGTCAAAGGAAACAGTTACATCACATTCTTCAAGAAATATCCTATTGACAGTTTATGGTAATTCTAACCATTAGGAATTATCCAATGAGTTGATTCAATGATCATATCTCTATATGCATCATCTATCTATGTGATTTAGTTAATGAGATTAACTAATCTTTATCCGATAAAGACGATCACATAAATATTGATCTAACCGGATTACTAATGTCCAAATTAATAATCCTACGATCAAGAACAAATTTAGATTAAATTGTAAAAGACTTTGCTCTTATTATCACGATCTCTATCACGATGACAAATCTCAAAATTTAATCAAGGACCTTATCAAATTAATCAAATAATTATTAATAATGATAAAAGAATATCAAATGCCATATATTTATATATCAAATGACATTCACAAAATATGTTCAAGTTATCAAATATGATATTGGATCTAGGGCATATCTACTATATCCCTAACAGAGCCTTGGTTAGGTTATGGTTCCGATTCGAACCATAAAAATAATCGCTAACAAAAATATAATATGCAGAGTAAGATTATGTATAATATATTATTATAATCTAATCACCTTTTGAACTCCATAACGGAAGGTAATGTATCGAGCTGCCGTTTTTAATGAATGTCTGTTTAGAGGGAAATTAAATTTGTCTTGGATTTTCTTTGTATTACGAAGGAAAGTGCTCGTAGGGGTATTATAGCCGTTCGGACAAGCATACACCCGTAAGTATTTAATTACATCTCTAACTTTCCATATGGACCTGGCTGGTATGGTTGATTGCGGAAAGTATTACAATTTTAAGAATTTATTTACATATAGTCTTGAAATTTTGGTTAAATTTAACCTTTTGAAGGGGAAAAGATGTGAATGAATTTTGAAAATGAGAGACGGCCTTTTACCCATATATAAATATATGGTCGCAAAACGTACGGTTCCAAACATGTTTTAAATACTTCTATTAATAACTTTATTTTGAAGTACTACTAGGGTAAATACTTACTCACAGAGTGTTTACACCAAACTATATTAATTCACTATGATTAATTAATTTAATTAGATAAAAATACATATAATTTACTATGGTTAAACAATTGAAATCCATATACAAGACACTTATTATGTATTTATTGGTTTATCTTATTTCTCTTTTACATGTCTTTTTAAGTATAAATAAGCTTCTTACGACAGTATCCTTATACCTTTAAGCATTCAACATATTAATTTCTCTTCAATAAATTTTTACTCTCCCATTTGAATTTTCTTTGCAAGTTTTTTTATTTAAGACATTTAATACCAATGGCAAAATGGGAAAAAATTATAAATCATACCTTGTCTAAAACGATAATTATTTTGAAAAAAATATATAGTAAGCAGGAGAATTAATATGAGTAATATTTTAATGACGTACAACGTATCCCTTTGTAATTAAGATTTTATTCGTTTCTGACAGCACCATTAAAGAAAATCCCAAAGGAAAGATATTGGTTGACGTGTTTAAAACAACCGTAATTATTTAATGCATGCATGACAAGTTAGCATGACTATTAATGTTCATAAATGTAAATTGGCCATATGGTTTAAGTAGTTGTACTTGTATATTTATTTAAGTATAAGTTTTGACATTCCTTCGGATTATTGGTAGGTCGAGTGTTTAATGTGTAAAACAGGGTAAAAATGAATACTCGTGATTTCCAAGTTATGGAGAAGCCAATATAGTTTGGGGTTTAATAATGTACAAGTTTGCGGCAACCTCATATCTTGAAATACTTGTGGACTTCTAGCAATCAAAATTACCTCATGATAAACTGCCAGCTAGTTTTCTTTTGTAAAATTTTTTACCTCATGATAAATAGACTTTCTAGTAAATTAATATGCCATTTTACATGAAAAGCAAGGAAAAAATGCCAGCATGCTTAAAGTAGGACATTCTGTTTTTTTCTTTATCCAGCAACTATTTTCAGAATTAAATTTAGTAGGCATTTCGACATAAAAATTATAATTTTTGAAAAAAAGTAGCAGTTGGAATTAAGTTTAAAAATAATATTTAGAATTTAAAATTATGTTTGGACATGTATTTTACTTGAAATATTGCAATTTTCTGAGTGGACAAAAAAGTATTTCTGAAATTTTTGAAAAAGAGGTCAAAACCACTTTTAGTTTTAAAAAAACTCATTTCCGATTTTTTTTCAAAAACATGCAAAAATTTATGAAAAATTGATGATAGGCGAAATCTAGGTGATGTAGCTATTCTTATGCGCCCGCTTGATTATATTCCAATGTCATATTGCGATTAATTGATGAAGTATGAGTTCTAATAGTGAATTGTATATATTTCAGGTTAAGGAGATTATATTATGCAAGAAAACGTGATTGGAACCATTGTTGAGCATTAAAGAGCTTCCTTCTTAAGGAGTGGTTGAATAAAGAGTCTGCAAACTCAATCCGCACTTGGGATGATTTGACAAGGAAATTCTTAATCAAGTTTTTCCCCATCAGAAAGACAAAGATGTTGAGGAGTAAAATTCTTGGGTTCGAAAAACAAGCTGGCTAGACACTTCGTCAAGCATGGGAAAGACACAAGAAGATGCTCAAGGACTGTCCTCATCATTGTCAGAGAGACGAGATGTTGGGTCACACGTTTGTAGATGGGTTAGATGATGCTTCAAAGATGAATCTAGACTCAGCTTGTTGGGGTAGTTGCATGGCCAGACCCTACAGTGAAATCCAAACCTTGCTACATAATTTCACTGCTAATGATAATAACTAGCAGGGTGAGGGTGATTCACGGAAGGCAATTAAACAAAAATCAGCTAAGGTACTTGAACTCGACGATGTTTTAACCATGAGAGCTGAACTAGCAAAATTATCCAATCAGATGGCTCGGATGGCGATGCAGCCACCATAACCAATGCAACATGTACACCAAATGGTTATTGCTGTGAGTTATGTGGTGACAATAATATAAGCGACATGTGCCCCACAAATCCAGAATCGATCTATTATATGGGGAAACAGAATAGAGGGCCACAAAATCAGCATGCATAGTATGGGAATTCTTACAATCCGAATTGCAGAAATCATCCCAACTTCTCATGAGGTGGAAATCAGCAGAATGAATCAGCACAGACCCCAAGGGGGTTTCAAACCAGCCTCAGAAGCCACCCCAACAAATGGAAGAAAGCACCAACGATTTGTTAAAGAAGTTGTTGAGTGACAATCAGCAGATAAGGACTGAAAACCAACAGATAAGGACTGAAATCAGCAGCTCAGAACTGACTTCAGAAATCTTGAGAGGCAGCTGGGGAAATTGGCCACTAATAAAAACACTAGACCTACAGGCGCCCTCCCCAGTGACACAGAAAAGAATCCACAAGTGAATGTTGTTACACTTCGAAACGGGAGAGAGCTTGAGGAAGTGCCCAATAAAAGGAGAGATAAGTTTGTTCCTGGGGGATATTTGATCCCTAAAGTGACAAACGAGCCAAAGACGAGTGCTGAAATTCCAAAGCCAATGGAGTCCCCAAGGCCACCACCACCTTTCCCCCATAGATTGCAAAAGAAAAATGATGATCACATGTTCAGCAAATTCCTCTCCATGTTGTGCCAGGTTTAATTGAATATTCCATTGGTTGATGTGCTTCGCGAAATTCCAAAATATGCTAAGTACATAAAGGACATAGAGGCTCATAAGAGGAGGTTGACCGAGTTCGAGACAGTTGCACTTACTGAGGAGTGCACGTCCAGGGTCCAAATAAAGCATACTCAAAAGCTTAAGAATCTTGGCAGCTTTACGATCCCTGTGCGCATTGGTAATATTGATGTTGGTCGTGCTCTGTGTGATTTGGGGGAAAGCATAAATCTGATGACCCTGTATTTGTTCAAACAATTGGGTCTGAGAGCTCCCAGACCCATTACTGTGATGTTGCAGCTGGCTGACAGGTCAATAGCACACCCTGAGGGGGTGATTGAAGATGTGTTGCTGACGATTGGGAAACTTATCTTCCCTGCTGATTTCATTGTTAGAATATATGCTTAACGCTAGAGGGGGGGGGGGGTGAATAGCGTTATAATAAAAAATAATATAAACTTGCGGAATTAAAAATTGCAGGATTGAAATAAGTGCGGTAAGTAAATAATAAGGAACAAACGCACCGAAATTATCCTGGTTCACCACAACCTGTGGCTAGTCCAGTCCCCGAGAGACTCTCTCGAGTTTCCACTAACTTCGTTAAGCTTACGGGTGCTTAACAAATCGTTACAAACTGAGAACTTGAGTCACACAAGCCTCAACAACCTTTGCTCGAAGATACCACACTTCAAGACTTCAACCGAAGGAATGAAAACGTTCCTTCTTACAACCACAAGGGATTAACACTTCCCTTCAAGTGTATACAAACACTTAGCACTCAAGACAAGACTCTCTTTAAGAGTAGATATGAGTAAAATAAATACGCTCAAGAACACAACAACTTTCGTCAAGAGTTTGGCTCTCAAAAACTTATCAAATGAATAGAAAATGATGAATATGAGAGTATGCAAGCTTTATCAAGAATATAATCAGTTGTTGTACTTAGAAGACTGATTTTGAGTTGTATTTATAGTGTTCAAAACCCCCACAACCGTTGCCCAATTGCCAATCAAGAATTGCTGATTTTGTGCTAAGATAATCGATTATCTGATTTGCATAATCGATTATTTTCCAATCGTTCAAAAATCATTCCCAGATTTTCAGCAGAATAATCGATTATCCAAATCGTATAATCGATTACCTGACAACGTTCAAAAAATCATATTCAGATTTTACTTAACATAATCGATTATCAGATTGTGTATAATCGATTACCTGACAACGTTCAAAAAATCATATTCAGATTTTACTTAACATAATCGATTATCAGATTGTGTATAATCGATTATCTTTCAGAGTTTAAAAATACTTTGGCAACGGTCATTGGCATAATCGATTATGCTATAAGGATAATCGATTATCTTTTATATTTTGAAAACTTCGGACTACACTGTCTTAACATAATCGATTATCATAAAGTACATAATCGATTATTTTACAGTCTTGTAAAATTTGATAGACACTGCCTCAACATAATCGATTATCATAATGTGCATAATCGATTATTTTATAGCTTTGAAAAATCTGATGGACACTGCCTCAACATAATCTATTATCATAAGGTACATAATCGATTATCTTGTAGCTTTGAAAAATCTAATGTACACTGCCTTAACATAATCGACTATCATAAGGTACATAATCGATTATTGTTCAGCTTTGTAAATCTGGTGTACATTGTCTTAACATAATCGATTATCATAAAGTACATAATCGATTATCTTTGTCCAGATTTGAGAGGCATGTTTAAAAATCATTTTGGCTAAAATAAAATGTTTGAAAATCATTTTGCTTTAAATTAAATATGCATGATTTGATAAAAATGATTTTACGAGAGAAGCCAAGTCTTGAGTTAATTGTCGGATCAAGATCACAATTAGAGAACGACTCATGTATAACTTTATTTCTTTGCTTGATCATGATCTTTGTTCGTCTTGTGCTTGAACCTCGTTATGTGTCAATTGCGCGCTTGTGCTTGGACCTCGTCATATGTCAATTGCGCGTCGTTTGTCATTTATCAAAACCTACAAATATGAACACACGTTTAGTTTAGTGCCTTGAGAACGTGTTTCAACAATTTCCCCCTTTTTGATAATGGCAAACCAATATCGGGATATGCATATTAGATAGTTCATAATGACGATCCAAGACAAGTATATAGATATGCAATTAGTTCCCCCTCAACATATGAATTCCCCCTCAATTTATGCCAATAAATATTAAGTGCATAGCCCTTATTCTTCCCCCTTTTGACATTAGCAAAAAAACATTAGTAAACAACTTGTTTATTGATTAACCAAAAATCGCAATTATAAAAGGGACAATATAATGTCAATATAATCGATTATTGATACTTGATAATCGATTATGTACTTAAGAGAAATCGATTATTCTTAAAAGAGATCGATTTTTCTGCACCAGTGCTTTATAATTCCCCCTGTCTTTGGGGCGATGCCTGCAAAACAGAATTAGGCGCCTCCGACGCTCAAGTTAGTAATGAAAAACAAAAAAATGCAATGCATGACTTAGATCAACGCGGAGTCAAGAATCCCGAGTTCACTACGAATTCGGAAAAAGGACTTTTTCTCTAAAGGCTTTGTGAAAATGTCGGCCAATTGAGATTTGGTTTCAACAAACTCAATTTCGACATCACCTTTGAGAACGTGATCTCTTATAAAGTGGTGCCTAATTTCAATGTGTTTTGTTCTTGAGTGAAGAACGGAGTTCTTCGTCAAGCTTATGGCACTAGTATTATCACATCTAAGAGGGATATGATCGATACGTAGTCCATAGTCCGAGAGTTGCTGTTTCATCCAAAGGATTTGAGCACAACAACTCCCCGCGGCTACATATTCAGCCTCGGTTGTGGACAACGCAACACTTACCTGTTTCTTACTAAACCAAGAGACAAGAGAGCTACCGAGCAAATGGCAAGTTCCACTAGTGCTCTTGCGGTCCAATTTGCAACCCGCAAAATCGGAGTCGGAATAGCCAACAAGTTGGCATGAAGAACCTTTGGGATACCATAGTCCGACATTTATAGTACCAACAAGATACTTCATTATCCGCTTAAACGCAGTTAGGTGCGACTCCTTCGGACATGATTGATATCGAGCGCATAAACATACGCTAAACATTATGTCCGGTCTACTAGCAGTAAGATAGAGAAGGGATCCGATCATACCTCGATACTTCTTGGTGTCGATTTCCTTACCTTTCTCATCTTTGTCAAGATGATCGGATGTGCTCATTGGAGTGGCCATTGCTTTGGCGTTGCTCATTTCAAATCGTTTTAGCAACTCTTTGCAATATTTAGATTGACAAATGAAAGTTCCTTCTTTGATTTGTTTCACTTGCAACCCCAAGAAGAAGGTTAGCTCACCCATCATAGACATCTCAAATTCGCTTGTCATTAAATCAGAAAATTCCTTGCACAAAGCATTGTTAGTAGCACCAAAAATAATATCATCCACATAGATTTGAACTAATAAAATATTATTGTTTTTATGCTTAATAAATAGTGTGGTGTCAACTTTCCCCCTAATGAACTCATTGTCCAAAAGAAATTTGCTCAATCGTTCATACCAAGCTCGGGGAGCTTGTTTAAGACCATAAAGGGCTTTCTTAAGTTTAAAAACATGATCGGGAGATTTAAAATCTTCAAAGCCCGGGGGTTGTTCAACATAAACTTCTTCTTGAATAAAACCATTTAGAAAAGCACTCTTTACATCCATAAATTGAAATTCATAGATGAGGCAAAAGCAAGTAATAAACGAATAGCTTCTAACCTTGCTACGGGTGCATACGTTTCTTCATAGTCAATTCCTTCTTCTTGATTGTAACCTTTTGCTACAAGCCTAGCTTTGTTTCTAGTGATTACACCATTTTCATCTAATTTATTTAGAAAAACCCATTTCGTACCAATTATGGTATGATTGTCAGGTCTTGGCACCAATTCCCAAACGTCATTTCGTTTGAATTGGTTAAGCTCCTCTTGCATTGCCAAGGTCCAATGCTCATCCCCAATTGCTTCGGAAATGGTTGAGGGTTCAATTTGAGAAACGAAAGCAGTATGTCCTAAGGTGTTCTTAAGATTGTTTCGAGTACTTATCTTTTGTTCAATGTCGCCAATTACCTTGTCGAGAGGATGGTCTTTGATTGTCCTCCACGCGTTGGGCAGTTTCGTTTCTTTCTCCAGTGGTGGCGCTTCCTCCGATGATTGTTCCAAGATTTCATCTTGAATTTCCTTTGGATTTTCCTCTTGTACTTTGTCTTGAGGACTTGTTGTGTTTAAAATACATGCAAGATCAAAACCAGAATCCTTTCTCGCCAAGCGAGCATTATTTTCGGAAAACACAATATGAGGGGATTCCTCAACAGTTTTGGTTCTATTATTGAATACTCTATATGCTTTGGTGCGTGATGAATAACCAAGAAAAATTCCTTCATCCGATTTGGCATCAAATTTTCCCAAATTATCTTTTTCGTTGTTATGAATAAAGCATTTACAACTGAATACTCTAAGATGGGAGAGATTAGGTTTCCTTCCCTTATAGAGTTCATAGGGAGTTTTCATGAGTATTGGCCTTATGACTACTCTATTTAAAACGTAGCATGCGGTACTCACGGCGTCCGCCCAAAATTATTTGGGAATCTTAGCCTCATCGAGCATGGTTCTAGCCATCTCTTCGAGACACCTATTTTTCTGTTCCACCACTCCATTTTGTTGTGGTGTACGTGGAGCAGAGAAGGTGTGCTCAATACCGAGTTCGTCACAAAAGTCCGTGAAGAGATTGTGATCGAACTCTCCCCCATGATCACTTCTTATGGAAGTGACGGTTGTGTTCTTTTCATTTTGGAACACGTTTAAGAAAACATTTAAAATTTTGAAAAGCCTCACTTTTGTGAGCAAGAAATAGTGTCCATGTAAATCTAGAATAATCATCAACAATAACAAAAGCATAACGATTTCTACCAAGACTTTTAATGCGAGATGGTCCAAAGAGATCCATGTGAAGAAGTTGCAAAGGTCTTGTAGTTGAATCAATATTCTTAGTTTTGAAAGATGCTTTTGTTTGCTTCCCTTTTTGACAAGAATCACAAATAGTGTCATTTTCAAATTTCAAATTTGGAAGACCAATAACTAAATTTTGTGAAACCAATTTGTTTAAAAGATGCATGTTGATATGAGCTACTCTACGATGCCATAACCACATATCATATTCTTTACTCATATGACAATTCACATACTCTGATGAAGAGTTTTCAAGATCAACCATATAGATGTTATCAATTCTAAAACGACGAAGAATAATTTTAAAATCACTACGACGAAAAACTAAGCATTCTTCCGAATCAAACAAAACAAGATTTCCCTTGTCACATAATTGACTTATGCTCAAGAGATTATGTTTTATACCTTTAACTAGCAATATATGCTTGATGGAAGAAGATTCATTCTTACCGACCGAGCCAATGCCGATAATTTTTCCCTTGTTGTTATCTCCAAAAATAACGTTTCCTCCTTCCTTGTGTTCTAGTTGAAGGAACTTGGATGCGTCTCCGGTCATGTGTTTGGAGCATCCACTATCAAGGTACCAAAGTACACTTGATCCCTTCAAACATACCTACAAGACAAATCAATGAGTTTTTGGTACCCAAGCTGTTTTGGGTCCTTGAGAGTTAGGTGTAAAATGCTGTTGTACTTGACATGCAGTTAAGTGTCTGTGTCTAGTAAAACAAGCAGGAGCAATATGTCCTATTCAACTACAATAGTGACAAATGACATTAGGATTATGCATTCTTCTAGGTTGGTAGTAGTTGGAGGTACAAAGATCGTTTGCTCTATTTTTGACAATATGGCTATTGCGGAATCCTTGAAAATCATTTCTCCTACTGTTTGTTCTAGAATATGCAGCGTTTCTAGAGTAATTGTTTCTAGGTCGAGTATGTCTAGGTTGCGATTGTTGAAGGCCATTTCTAGGCGTTCTAAAATGTTCAAAGTTTCTTCTAGTGTTTGGTCTAGGATGCATGTTGATTCTAGGATGGTTATTTCTAGGATGAATGTTTATTTTATTTATCCTAGGTTGAGCCTTGGGTTGTTGGGGGATGGCTTCAACTTTTTCTTTAGGCTCGTTTTTGAAACCTATGCCATGTTTGGTCGATTTCAAATTGACAATTCATTCAAATTTTTATGAGAAGAATTGAACTTATCTCGGGTGCCCTTAAGTCTTTCTACTTCATCTTTTAGTTGCATGCAAGAAATACAGTTTTTACTAGAACTCTCGGGTTTGTCGGCGCTTCTCTTGCCGAAAAATTTGTTTTCTTCTTTCAACTTCTCATTTTCCAAAATCAATTTTTCCAAATCTTTTTCTTTCAAAGAGAGTTGTTTTCAAAATCTTTATCTTTCAAAGAAGAGTTTTTCTTTACGTCTCTAACAGTTTCGGAAGCTCTAATGAATTCACTATACAATTCATCAAAAGCATTTTGCATTTCCTCAAGAGAAAAGAAATTTTTTGAAGAAATTTGACATACCTCTTCTTGATTGTCTTCGTGTGCCATGAGACATAGATTTGCGGCTTTGTCTTCTTCATCGTCGCTTGATTCGTCTCCGGTGTCACCTCCCCAAGATAGGTATGCTCGTTGTTTCTTGAAGGGTTTCTTCTCCTTTTTGACATTTGGGCAATTTGATTTAATGTGCCCGATTTCTCCGCATCCATAGCACTTTACTTGATCTCCTTGTTGTTTGCCTTTTCGTTCATACTCTTTTCGCATGAACTTTTGAAACCTCTTAATAACGAGTCCGAACTCGTTATCTCCGTTGCTTGAGTCCTCATCATTTTGAGGTTGAGCCGTGCTTTCCTTGAGGGCGATTCTTTGTTTCCTTTGATCATTAAACGGAGGGTTAAGTATAGTAGATTCATAGGTTTTAAGATTACCTCTTAGTCCGTCGATGGTGACATTTGAAATGCCGATAGACTCTTGAATCGCGTCGGCCTTGGAGCGCCATTCCGGAGTGAGACTTCGGAGAATTTTTCGGACAAGTTCCTTATCCGTGAAGGTCTTCTTAAGAGCATGTAGGTCATTGACGATTTTTGAAAATCGTTCGAACATGTCATCGATCCTCTCACTTTCCTTCATGTGAAACTGTTCATATGCATGAGTTAGAAAATCAATTTTATCTTCTCTTACCTGGTCCGTACCTTCGTACGTGATTTCCAGCTTATCCCACATTTGCTTAGCCGTTGTGCAACATGATATTTTTCTGTAATCATCAGCATTTACATCACAATATAATAAGTTGATGGCTCTAGCGTTGTTCTGCACTCTTCGGATATCATCCGCATCGTATTCATCTTCGGATTTTGGAACCCATTCATTTTCAACCTTTTTGGTTGGAATTTGTTCTCCCTTCGTTATAACCTTCCATAGATGAAAATTATTCGATTGGATGAATATTCTCATCCTCTCCTTCCAGTACGTATAGTTTGTGCCGTCGAACAGTGGTGGTCTGGTGGAGCATTGTCCTTCACCTATTCCTGCATTAAAGTCATGAGTAGAAGCCATGGATTGTTAGTCTTTCAGAGAGTTGGGCTCTGATACCAATTGTTAGAATATACGCTTAACGCTAGGGGGGGGGGGGGAATAGCGTTATAATAAAAAACAATATAAACTTGCGGAACTAAAAATTGCAGGATTGAAATAAGTGCGGTAAGTAAATAATAAGGAACGAACGCACCGAAATTATCCTGGTTCACCACAACCTGTGGCTAGTCCAGTCCCCGAGAGACTCTCTCGAGATTCCACTAACTTCGTTAGGCTTACGGATGCTTAACAAACCGTTACAAACTGAGAACTTGAGTCACACAAGCCTCACAACCTTTGCTCGAAGATACCACACTTCAAGACTTCAACCGAAGGAATGAAAACGTTCCTTCTTACAACCACAAGGGATTAACACTTCCCTTCAAGTGTATACAAACACTTAGCACTCAAGACAAGACTCTCTTTAAGAGTAGATATGAGTAAAATAAATACGCTCAAGAACACAACAACTTTGGTCAAGAGTTTGGCTCTCAAAAACTTATCAAATGAATAGAAAATGATGAATATGAGAGTATGCAAGATTTAGCAAGAATATAATCAGTTGTTGTACTTAGAAGACTGATTTTGAGTTGTATTTATAGTGTTCAAAACCCCCACAACCATTGCCTAATTGCCAATCAAGAATTGCTGATTTTGTGCTAAGATAATCGATTATCTGATTTGCATAATCGATTATTTTCCAATCGTTCAAAAATTATTCCCAGATTTTCAGCAGAATAATCGATTATCCAAATCGTATAATCGATTACCTGACAATGTTCAAAAGATCATATTCAGATTTTACTTAACATAATCGATTATCAGATTGTGTATAATCGATTACCTGACAACGTTCAAAAAATCATATTCAGATTTTACTTAACATAATCGATTATCAGATTGTGTATAATCGATTATCTTTCAGAGTTTAAAAATACTTTGGCAACGGTCATTGGCATAATCGATTATGCTATAAGGATAATCGATTATCTTTTATATTTTGAAAACTTCGGACTACACTGTCTTAACATAATTGATTATCATAAAGTACATAATCGATTATTTTACAGTCTTGTAAAATTTGATAGACACTGCCTCAACATAATCGATTATCATAATGTGCATAATCTATTATTTTATAGCTTTGAAAAATCTGATGGACACTGCCTCAACATAATCGATTATCATAAGGTACATAATCGATTATCTTGTAGCTTTGAAAAATCTAATGTACACTGCCTTAACATAATCGACTATCATAAGGTACATAATCGATTATTGTTCAGCTTTGTAAATCTGGTGTACATTGTCTTAACATAATCGATTATCATAAAGTACATAATCGATTATCTTTGTCCAGATTTGAGAGGCATGTTTAAAAATCATTTTGGCTAAAATAAAATGTTTGAAAATCATTTTGCTTTAAATTAAATATGCATGATTTGATAAAAATGATTTTACGAGAGAAGCCAAGTCTTGAGTTAATTGTCGGATCAAGATCACAATTAGAGAACGACTCATGTATAACTTTATTTCTTTGCTTGATCATGATCTTTGTTCGTCTTGTGCTTGAACCTCGTTATGTGTCAATTGCGCGCTTGTGCTTGGACCTCGTCATATGTCAATTGCGCGTCGTTTGTCATTTATCAAAACCTACAAATATGAACACACGTTTAGTTTAGTGCCTTGAGAACGTGTTTCAACATTCATTATACTCGATTATAAGGTTGATGAGCTGGTCCCAATCATATTGGGGCGACCTCTCTTGGCTATTGGTGACGCTATTATCAAGGTAAGAGAGGGAAAGATGATCTTGAGGGTAGAAGACGAGGAAACAGTTTTCAATGTCTACAAAGCAATTCAGCTTCCCCGTCATTATGAGTAGCTCTCCATGATATATGTTATAGAAGTTGACGAGATATCTGTTGTAGAATTTGACGAGCAAATTTATGACCCAAGTGTTTATCTAGACGATTCTCTAGAGAAAGCACTCATGTTGTTTGATAGTTTGGGAGTTGATGAGGAGATTGAGGAGATGATGCACATCCTTGATACATCCTGTGCATACATGCAGGGGACACACCCTTTTGAACCCTTGGACAGGCCAGGGGGACTCTTCCAAAGCCGTCAATTTAGGAAGCACCAAAACTAGAGCTTCAACCGCCCCCATCTCACCAACAATATGCTTATTTGTGTGAATATGACACCCTACCTGTTATTGTTTCTTCTGATTTGTCTAAATTGCAGGAGGAAAAGCTGTTGAGAGTGTTGCGTGAGCACAAGCGTGCACTTGATGGACTATGTCTGACATCAAGGGCATTAGTCCAGCCTTTTGCATGCACAAAATCCTCATGGAGGAGGGACATAAGTCCACTGTTGAGCAACAACGTCGACTCAATCCAATCATGAAAGAGGTGGTTAGAAAAGAAGTGATTAAGTGGCTTGATGCAAGTATAGAATTTCCTATCTCTGACAGGAAATGGGTGAGTCCCGTTCTATATGTCCCCAAGAAAGGGGGGATGACTGTGGTAGTGAATGAGAATACTGATTTAATCCCAACAAGAACTGTCACCGAGTGGAGAATTTGCATTGACTATAGAAAATTCAACAATGCCACCCGGAAGAACCACTTTCCCCTCCCCTTTATCAACTAAATGCTTGATAGATTGGCTGGCCAGGAGTACTACTGCTTCCTGGATGGCAACTTGGGGTGTGACCAGATTGTTATTGCCCTAGAGGACCAAGAAAATACCACTTTTACGTGTCCTTATGGCATGTATACGTTCAAGAGAATGCCCTTTGGTTTTTGTTATGCACCTGCGACTTTTCAAAGGTGTATGATGTCCATCTTTACTGATATGATTGAAAGTTTTGTGGAAGTATTCATGGATGACTTTTCTTTTTTTGGATGTTCTTTTGATAACTGCTTACTGAACCTCAATAAAGTACTTGCTAGGTACAAAGAGACTAACCTGGTGCTAAACTGGTAAAAGTGCCATTTCATGGTGCGTGAAGGCATAGTTTTGGGACACAAGGTGTCCAAATACGCTTTGCAGGTGGACAAGGCAAAGGTGGAAGCAATTGAAAAATTTCCTCCACCCATATCTGTTATAGGAATCCGCAGTTTCATGGGCTATGCAGGTTTTTATCGTCGTTTTATTAAAGACTTCTTGAAAATTTCCTCTCCCTAGTGAAGGTTGCTTGAGAAGGATGTTGTTTTCAAATTTGATGATGCCTGTCAGAACGCATTTGAGGAGCTAAAAGGAAGGCTTTAACTGCACCTATCATAATTGCTCCAGACTAGGAGCAGCCCTTTGAGTTGACGTGCGATGCAAGCGACTTGGTTGTTGGGGCTGTTTTGGGCATAGGAGAGACAAGATCTTTCACTCCATCTACTATGCGTTCAAAACTATGAATCCAGCTCAGATGAACTACTCCGTCACTGAAAAAGAGTTTCTTGCAGTGGTGTGTGCGTTTGAAAAGTTCAGGTCATATCTTGTGGGGACCAAAGTCATCGTCTACACTGATCACTCAGCCATCAAGTACTTGTTCGAGAAAAAGGATGCCAAGCCGAGATTTTTTCAGTGGGTCCTACTATTGCAAGAGTTTGATCTAGAGATCCGAAAGCGCAAAGGAACAGAGAATCAAGTGGTCGATCAGCTGTCCAGATTAGAAAATCGGAACCATGTGACTGAAGGGGGTAAAATCAAAGAAACATTCCCTGATGAGCAACTATTGGTAATCACCACAAGCACAACCCTGTGGTATGCTAATTATGTGAACTTCATTGCAAATGGGGTGACACCACAAGAATTCACACCAGACAATAGAAGGAGGTTCTTGCATAATGTGAGGCTATACATGTGGGATGAGCCCTTCTTATACAGGCTATGTGCAGATCAATTGGTCAGGAGATGTATTCCTGAGGCAGATATGAGCGCCATACTTCATAGTTGTCACGCCTCACCATATGGAGGTCATCATGGTGGAGATCAGATCGCTCAAAAATTGCTATAATTAGGTTTTTACTGGCTCAAATTGTTAAGGATGCACACACCTTTGTTAAAATGTGTGACAAGTGCCAAAGAACTGGGACGATCACTAAGAAGCATGAGATGTCACTGTAAAACATTATGGTAGTGGAGCTTTTTGATGTTTGGGGAATCGACTTCATGGGACTATTTACACACTCTAACGGTTATAGGTACATCTTAGTGGTGGTCGACTATGTGTCTAAGTGGGTGGAGGCCATTGCTCTTCCTACCAATGATGCAAAGGTGGTGGTGAGCTTTGTCAAAAAGCACATCTTCACCCGTTTTGGAACTCCAAGAGTGTTGATCAGTGATGGAGGTACGCATTTCAATAATAAACTGTTGAATAACGTCCTTGCAAAATACGAGGTCAAGCATAAGGTCTTCACTGCCTATCATCCACAAACGAGTGGACAAGTGGAGGTTTCAAACAGAGAGGTCAAACAAATTCTAGAGAAAACAGTGAGTGTAAATAGAAAGGATTGGGCCGGGAAGATAGATGACGCATTGTGGGTGTATATAACTGCATAAAGACTCCCATAGGTGTTTCCCCGTATAGATTAGTGTATGAGAAGGCATGTCACTTACCCATCGAACTTGAGCATAGGGCCTATTGGAAAATAAAGAAGTTGAATATGGATGGGGACTTTGCTGGAGAGAAGAGGTTGCTGCAACTAGATGAGCTCGAGGAGTTTCGATTAAACGCATATGAAATGCCAAACTGTTTAAAGAGAAAACTAAGAGGTGGCATAACAAGCACATTAAAATTCGAGAGTTCGAGCTAGGGAAATAGGTTCTCTTATTCAATTAGAGGTTGAAGCTCTTCCCCGGAAAGCTTAAATCTCGATGGTCGGGCCCTTTCGTTTTGGTAAGCGTGACACCACATGGAGCTGTGGAACTGCAGGATATGTGATCAAATGGTACCTTCTTAGTGAATGGTCAAAGGATAAAACATTACTGGGGTGGTGACTTTGCACGTCACAAGACCTCGGTGGACTTGAAGGATGCCTGAGAACATGTTAAGTCGTGCCTCGACGTTACATCAGGCGTTGGATGGGAGGCAACTCATTGAATTGTCGTAATCGTCGTGCCGCGACGTTAAATAAGGTGCTGGTTGGGAGGCAATTTTGTGTTTTAAGAGAAGCTAACCATTGCAGGTAACAGAGGGCAGACGCTAAGGCCATTGAGCGAGGTAAGAACAGGTAAAAAATGTGAAAAATAATTGCCCAGGTAGCGCGCCCGCGCACCTGGACGTGCACCTGGGCGTGCTAAAAGTGAAAATTCTCAATATTGGCCATGCTATAATAAGTGCGAGCGCACTTCAAGACATGCTACTAGTGCGCCCGTGCATTAGGACGCGCATCTGGACGTGCTAGTAGTACAAACTCTCTGTGTCGGCGCGCTAAATATGCGCGCCCGCGCATCTGGGCGCTCTAGTGGCGTGAAAATTATGGCATTTTTTTTACTTTTTGTTTTTTTGTTTTTTGTTTTTTTCTTTCGTGAACACCCAAAAGACTAAAACACCCACCCTAACACCCAATACCTACGACCCACAACCTAACCCCACAATCAAACCCTCCCCTTATTCTTCTCTAAAAATTTCTCCAACCCTCCCTTGGCACCCAATCAATCCTCCATCTTCTTCTTCTTTTTCTCTCTCCACAGGTATGCAACCTAGTTTCCTTGTTCTCTTGTTTATTTTTCTTTTGATTGTTAGTTTTGATTTTTAAGATGTTATTAAGTATGCAAATTAGTTAGTTGCTGTAGTTAATATTAGTATGAATGTAGTAATTGTTGTGCTACAAATTGTGATGTTATGATTTGTGTGGGGTGAAACCCCCTTGATTTGTGATGTTGGGAAAATTATGTGGGTATGTCTTGTTATAACATGTTCTAAAGGGGTAGTGAAGGCCTAATGCCCACAAGGAGTTTGTAGAAAAGCCACAATGAACGTGAGTAAGTAGTTGGTGACCCATGATGCGTGTGAAGTCTGAGTAACCGTGTTGTGTCACAACTTTTTGTTGGGCTGTGCTAAAGTGTATTTCTTTTCAGATATCATGTCTTCCTCTAGGAAATGACGTGCCACAGGAACTTCGTCAAGTAGCCAGGCTGGATCGGCCAGGTCGAGAGTGGCTGCACCTGCATCAATGTTTGACGCTACAAGGTTTGTATCGGCCAAAGCTCAGGCCCGATTTGCAGCAAACGCTTGTATGAAGCCAATTCCAGAGGTGTTGACATTATGAGGCTTCAGCAATTATGTCCACATATGTACACTGAGTTGATGAGGCGTGGATTGCACACATTCCTCAATGGACCCGGTGAGGCCAATGCCATGGTCGTGAGGGAGTTCTATGCAAATGTTCCGGAGCATAATGATGGAATAGTCACAGTGCGATGACGAGCAGTGAATACTTTGGTCGAGGCAATTGAAACTGCTTGCCAGCTGCCTGCACCTCTTGTGGGATATGGTGACTTCTATGAATACGGCCGCAACCCAATGCCCGAAAGTTGGACAATATTCTTTGAGACCATTTTTTCACCCGGTAGAGAAGTGCCATGGATGGACTATGGGGAGAAATTTCATTCCTCCGCACTAATCTATGAAGCCAATTTATGGTTGCACCTCATCAATAACCGTCTGATCCCGTCCCACAATACAATGGAGGTCAATGGACCCCGAGCTTGTCTGATATGGTGTTTTGTAAAAGGCCACGACTTTGATGTGGCTAAAGTTATGCACGACGAGATGTTCGTTCGCAGTCAAGTCAAGAGGTATGGGTTTTTTTTCCTTCTTTAGTTACTCAACTATGCATGGATGTCCACGTGCCAGAAAATATAGCTGTGGATGGCTTGGTCAAAAAGGATAGCAAGTTCCGTGCGGATAAAGTGACAACGGGCAAGGAGCCGGTGATAGTGTCGAGTAGCTCTGATGATGAGGATGACGATGAGGATGATGATGAGGAGCACATGGAAGCCGCACCACAATCCTAGGAGCATAATGTGGCAGCCGCAGGACCTTCTGCAACTGCAGCCTCTTCAGACGCTGCCCGGGTGTCCCATTTTACTTCGGGTTTATGGACCTCCGTGACTGATTTGGGCACCCGTATGGATGGGTTGGCTGACCGAAAATTCAAGTCGGACAAAAGTTAATTGGCTGCCTGCTAGCTTTGGGGCGTGCGTGCAACGTAAACTCTGACATTGTCTCCGACCAGGAGTGACACCTCAGGGAAGTCTTTTACCTCACCGCTCTTTTATATTTTCAGCCATGGGGATATGTCTGCATCTTAAGTATGGAGTGGGGGATTTCTTTATTATATGTTGCATGTAGTTGTAAAAATTAACTATGTGTTTGGTTTGTCTCATGTTGATTTGATAGTTTTATTGAGTAGGAGTCATTTGTTTTTGTATCTAAGATAAATGGTTCGGCCCAACGACAGATCCCTTTCGACGGGGTTCTGAGGGACTAAGTCAAAGGAATATATATATAAAAAATAAAAATAAAAATAAATATGTAGACTCTTCCTGATAACGCATCTTTCAGACGATTTTCTTGAGGGAAGTTAGTCTAGAAAAAACAATAAAAAGTTTTCTTAGGTGGTGTAGAAATTCCCCCTTGCTTTTTCTTTAGGCCTCGGTTCTTTTTCAAGGGTTTAACTTGAACCGGGTCTAGGTTGTTTTATTTTTATTTTTCTTTTTTATAGGAGGTTAGTGTAATGGGCTACGAGCTAGAAAACTAAAAGAGAACCCAAAGCGCTGACACACTTGAACGCAATAGTCCCTTAGAGTGTAACGCTTAGTCTTATTTGTTGAATCTCACTGATGTGACTTAATCTGTATGTTTGTTACTGAATTGAATGCTCGTAACGGAGAGTCTTGATGAGCTGATATGAATGAGTCGTATGCCATGAGTGGTGAGGAATTGTGTAGTCCATGTCTTGTATTTGTGTCTAAAACTTGCCCGGTATGTGAGTTGAAGCAAAATTTTGGGTGATGCTGTGTTTGAAAAATGATCTTAGGATTTCTTTGACCTTTTTGAGCTTAATCGTTTATCACAAATAAAATTTATCCATATTTAACCCTTTTGAGCCTATAGATTTTTGTTTGGCACCCACATTACAACCTTATACCCTTTTGTTCTTAATTGATCTTGTATTGAACCCTTTTACCTCTTAAAACACTTTAATGGTGAGATGAGCGCTAAAAGAAGTAAGAAGGAAATAAGTGAGGGGTGGCTTTCGAGTCGAACCAATGAAAGGAAGAAATGTGCACTTGTTTTGTAAAACGATATACCAGTAGCGGAAAGTGAGAGAGGAAATATAATAGTTGAAACAAAAGAAGAATATTAAAAAAAAGAAAATATAAAAGAAAATGTATGCAGAAAAATAAATGGCGTCTTGTTTTTAGTAGTGGATATGAATTAATATAGTGCTTAAAGAAGAAGGGAACATTCTCTGGGGTGATATCGTTTGTGGAAGTGAAGGGAGTTGAAGAATTTGCGCTTAAAAGTAATTACGTGATGTGTTAAAGTGCTTAGGAGGGTTAGTCACTATTCCTAAATATATCCTACCCATTCCTTAGCCCACATTACATCCATGAAAAAGTCCTTATTGATTTTAGATCGAGTGAGCCTACATTAGTAGAGAATTATATTAAGGGCAAGCCTATGGTACCAATGATATTGCATGTGACTTTTGTTGCGAGGGTGAGTGATTTCTTGATATGAGTGAGTACATAACTCGAATGTGTAACTTCTTGTTAATTTTTGTCAACGTGATTGTGAGGGCATACGATTCGCGTTGGAAAAGCAATTCTTAACTTCTATGTAGAGTGTTTGAGGAAGTGTAAATATTACATGGCACTTGAGAGTCAGCTTCAAGGCTAGGATTGTTCACTGCAAGGCGTAATGTATATACATTGTTCTTGATGTAATGCGTTAGGGGAAATGGTTGAGTGAAGGAAGCTCTAGAGAGTATAGTTTGATTGCTCGAGGACTAGCAATGAAATAAGTGTGGGGTGTTGATAATAGGCAAAATCTAGTTAATTTAGTTGTTGTTTATGCGCCCGCTTGATTATATTCCAATGTCATATTCTGATTAATTGATGAAGTATGAGCTCTAATAGTGAATAGTATATATTTCAGGTTAAGTCGCATATATTATGCAAGAAAATGTGATTGGAACCATTGTGGAGCATTAAAGACCCGTCGGGACTGAATATGGTTGAAGAAGAGGAAAAGAATTGAAGAAATGGACAACAGGGCTAGCACGTCCAGGTGCGCTCCCACGCTAAAAGTAGCGCGTCGAAGTCAGAAAGTTCAGCACACTAGCGCGGCCACTAGCGTGCCTAGATGCACGACCACGCTAGTCCAATGTTCAGGAACATTATTTTAAGGGCAAATTTGGAAATCTAGAGGAAAATTCACTTAACCTATATAAAGTCAAGCTCGCCCAAGGTCAAATTATCAATGTTTTTATAGGCTAAAGCAAGAGATATAGAGGCAAAGAGGGATTTGGATCATCAAGTTCTTCTTTTCTTCTCTTTGTTTTTGTTAATTGTGATGAAATTGAACCTAATTGTGATGAACAATAGTATGATTGGCTAAATCCATTGTTCTAGGGTCATGGGTAAAGCATGAAAGTTGTTGTTTGAGGTCTAAATTTGACAAAGTGGTTTATCACCTTGGGTTGTTTATTTAATTCTGCTTTAGTTATTTTGCTGAGTAGCTAACAGTGAAATACTATCTACGAATCAGGAGTTGAACTCGAAAATGGGAACCTTAGGTTGCATATAGAATTAGATAGAGCATGTTCTTGAACTCGGGCCCCGGGAAGAGATTTGCGATTGGGATAGACATATACCTAATTGCCTTGTTTAGTTGAAATACATGAGTTATAAATGCATTCTTGTTAATCTTAATTTCATAGACATATAGTCATTGAGTTAACATGAATAGGCGAGTAAGAACTCGACATATTCTTATGAGTAATATAAACTATGTCAATCAATAACTCATATAAACCGATTAGTCATCTTAAGCCAAGAACACAACAAGATTGTTAATTAGCCCATGACCCTGGAATATCACTCTCTATTGTTTGTTACCTGGATTTGATATTGGTTTGGTTAACTGTTTTAGCTAGATTAATTCTCAATAGTTTAGTTAGTAAAACAATCAAATCTCTCTTTTGTAAACAATCTCTTGGGTAGATAACGGAATTGGGTTTGAATCAGTCATAAGCTAATCACAAGTCATCGTGGGAATGATACTCTACTCACTACTTTATTACTTGACAATCACGTGCACTTGTGTGGGTGGTTTTGGTCGCAACAAAAATACATTTTTGTATGGACAAACGGAGCCTTACTATGTTGCTATTTTTGGAGTTTTGAAATGTAAAATGAAAAGAATGAATTTTTTGGTAATTAAAAAACTTTTACTTACCACTAATATTTACAATGATGTGTTCAAGCTTAATCTGGACATAAGCCCTTGATTTTAGCCATTCAATTCACTGTCCTCATGACTAACTACTATTCTACTAGGTATGCCATCTAACTGCACATTAGGACAGTACTTAAGCTCCATCAATCTTCCTTATAGTCGTAACTTATATAGTAGCTCCTCGACCATACACATCTTGTGTTAAGTATTATTTTACTTAGCACTACTGCTGATCACTGCTTTCCTTGAAAAATTCTGGCATTCCTCTCTTGACATATATAATGCAGACTATCTACAAGAGTTAGTTTATATAGTTCACTTGTTATGCTCCTCCCCTTGTATTGTCTTTTAGCCCACTCGATCTCGTTTGTCCATGTCATCACTTGTCTATGAATCCCTTGCCATTGTAGAATTGTTGTCCATACTCTTGAAGAATAAGAGCAGCTAAAATTAAGTGATCAATAATTTTCTCCTAATTGTTACAGAGTGAACAAGTTGTATCTTCCACATAGACCCATCCCCTAAATATATCTGTAGTTAACAACCTTCTATGTGTAGCTAGAAATATGGTGAAATTCCACTTTGCCAACCCAGCATTGTTGCATACTAGCTTCCTCGAGGATACTAGCAAATTCACCTCGAAACTTTACATACATGGTCTTGATGGAGAACTTCCTCATTCCATCTACATTCTCCTCTGTATAACCAGCTTCTCAAAGTCTTGTTTAGCTTTCAGCACCTTCTGTACAATCCATGAGGCTTGCTTTGGGTTAATGCTCCGCTGTGAGTTTTGTTTCTTGTAGTATACATATATCCATTGAAGCCGCATATTATCTTTTTTTCTTGCATAGGTTCCTTAGAAGCTTGCATATAGCTGCCTGATTTCATGCATGTATATCAAGCAAATTTAGGTGACCCTTTGCTTTAGGCTGGTACAATTTGTCCCATGATAACAATGCTTTCTTTGATACTTCCACATCTCAGGTCTGTAGAAATGTTCGACACACACTTTCAATAAGCTGGATTAGCTTCTTTAGCAATTGAAACACCTGGGACCAAAACACTTGGATAGAGAAAAGTACACTCTTAATAGTTGAATTCTTCCTGCATAGGACAGAAACTTTGAGGTCCAACACTGAATTCTCCCTGACATCTTTTCAATTAGAGGATGACACGGTACCAATTATAATCTCTTGGAACTTAGTGGTACTCTCAAGTATCTAACTGGTGGTGTTCCTTTTACAAATCTTAGAACTTGTAAAATATCCTGCTGCTTGTCTTTATGCACTCCACCAAAACATATAGAGCTTTTGTCAGCATTAGCCACTAAACTTGATGACTTTGAAAATCCTGAAAATAATGATACAGCAGCTGCACTATATTTATTTTTCCATATTTAGAATGGTAATTGAAATTAGGATCCCTCTTAATTGTCTTCAGTAGTCTAGTCAGATACTCCATAGCCAATACAAATAGTTAATAGATACGGGATATCTCTGTCTCTGTCCTTTCTTAGCATAAAATGGCCCTGCAGGCTGCTCATTAATGATGATGGAGTATGATAGAGTTGTCACACATCTCATGATCCATTGTGAAAATCTCCCTGGGAGCTGCAAATATGTAAACACCTACTCTAAATAACTCCATTCAATTGATTCATAAGCCTTCGTCATGGCTACTTTCACCATGCATCTAGGATAAATACCTTTCCTGCCATACCCTTTAACTAATTCATGTCTAAGTATTATGTTGTCATTTATCAGCCTGCTAGGAACAAAATTTGAATGACTTTTATCCATCAACCAATCCATCACTCCTTGTAATCTATTAGTTAGTACTTTGGATATAAGTTTGTATAGTAGTGTACAACATGATATGGCTTGTATTCAGTAATTTTTGAAGGATTTTTCACCTTAGATACTAGTGTTAGTATTGTACAATTTATAGGTTGGTACCTAGTGGAGCTTGAGAAGAACTCCATTATTGTATCTGTAATTGTATCTCCTATTACTGGCCAGGCTTTCTTGAAGAATAATGCATTGAAACCATTAAAACCTGGGGATTTCTTGTCACTTATGCTTTTAGAGTATAATATATCTCCATCTTTGATACCTCTGCTACCAGCTGCAGTTGTTGTACTCTATTAGCCATATGGCCATCTCTCATGACTATTGGATTAATAGCAGGCATCTCATTTTCATTCATTGATGATATTCTGGTGTACTCCCGTAGTCAGGAGGAGCATAAATATCATTAGAGGGTGGTATTATAACAGTTGAGGGAGGAGAAGATTTATGCAAAGTTCTCCAAGTGTGAATTTTGGCTCAGTTCAGTGGCTTTCTTAGGGCACGTGGTATCTAGTGAGGGTATTCAGGTTGATCCGAAGAAGATAGAGGTAGTTCAGAGTTGGCCCGAACCATCCTCATCCATATATATTCACAACTTTCTTGGTTTGGCAGGCTATTACCGTCGGTTCGTTCAAGGATTTTCATATATTGCATCACCCTTGACCAAATTGATGCAAAAGGGTGCTCCTTTCATGTGGTCGGGTGAGTGTGAGGCGATCTTTCAGAAGCTCAACACTGCCCTAACACTAGCTCCAGTGTTAGTTTTTCCATTAGCTTCGGGTTCATAAACTGTACTGTGATGCTTCAAGAGTTGGTATTGGGTGTGTGTTGATGTAGAATGGTAGAGTGATTGCTTATGTTTCTCGTCAGTTGAAGCCCCATGAGAAGAACTACCCCGTTCATGATCTAGAATTGCTTGCCACTGTTCACGCATTGGAGATTTGGAGGCATTATATGTATGGAGTCCCTTGTGAGGTGTTTACTGATCATCGTAGCCTCCAGGACTTGTTCAAGTAAAATTATCTCAATTTGAAGCAGAGGAGATGGTTGGAGCTGCTAAAGCATTATGATATTATTATCTTGTACCATCCGGGAATGTCCAATATAGTGGTTGATGCTTGAGTAGGACGGCGAGAATGAGTGGTTTGGCATATATTCTTGTTGGGGAGAGACCTCTCACAATTGATTTTCAGTCCTTGCCCAGTCAGTTTGTGAGGTTGGATATTTTAGAGCCCAGTCGAGTCTTAGTTTGTGTGGTTTCTTGGTCTTCCTTGTTTGATCGTATCAGAGAGCGTCAATATGATGATCCTCATTTGCTTATCCTTAAGGACAGAGTTCAGCAAGACGATGCCAGAGATATGACTAATGGTGATGATGGAGTATTGAGGATGCAGTCCCAGATATGTGTGTCTAATGTAGATGGGCTTCGGGAGTTGATTCTGGAGGAGGCCCATAGCTCGCGATATTCCATCCATCCGGGTGCCACGAAGATGTATCAGGATTTGGGACAACATTATTGGTGGAGAAGAATGAAGAAGGATATTATGGGATTTGTAGCTCGGTGTATCAATTTGTCAGCATGTGAAATATGAGCATTAGAGACCGGCCGGCTTGCTTCAGTAGATAGATACACCAGAGTGGAAGTGGGATCAAAGCACCATGGACTTTGTAGTTGGACTCCCACATACTTTGAAGAAGTTCAATGTTATTTGGATGATTGTGGATCGGCTGACCAAGTTTGCACCCTTCATTCCTATGTGTAATACCTATTCTTTAGAATGGTAAGCGGAGACTTATATGCGAGCGATTGTTTGCTTGCATGGTGTCCCAATTTCTATCATTTTAGATATAGGTACTCAGTTTACTTTACAGTTTTTCAAAGCCGTGCAGTGAGAGTTGGGTACTTAGGTTGAGTTGAGCACAACGTTTCACCCTCAAATGAACGGGTAGTCCGAGCACACTATTAAGATATCGGAGAACATGTTTCACGCTTGTCTCATTGAGTTTGGAGGGTCACACGATCTGTTTCTACCACTTGTAGAGTTTGCATATAACAACAATTATCAGTCGAGTATTCAGATGGCTCCATATAAGGTTTTATATGGGACACGATGTTGATCTCCAGATGGTTGGTTTGAGCCGGGTGAGGTTAGGCTTTTGGGTACAGACTTGGTGCAGGATACTTTGGACAAGGGGAAGGTGATTCAGGAGCGGCTTCGCACAGCACAGTCAAGGCAAAAGAGTTATAATGATAGGTAGGTTCGTAATGTGTCTTACATGGTTGAGGAGAAGGTTCTACTGAAGGTTTTACCCATGAAGGGTGTTATGAGATTTGGGAAGAAGGGTAAATTGAGTCCTCGGTCCATTGAGTCTTTTGAGGTGCTTCGAAGGATTGGGAAGGTGGCTTGTGAGCTTCCTTTGCCACCCAGCTTGTCAAGTGTGCATCCGGTATTTCGTGTTTCTATGCTGCGAAAGTATATTGGAAATCCTTCTAATGTTTTGGATTTTAGCATGGTTTAGTTGCACGGTGATTTGACTAATGTTGTAGATCTAGTGGCTATTTTGGAGCGTTAGGTTCGAAAGTTAAGATCAAAGGATATAGCATTAGTGAAAATACAGTGGAGAGGTTGGACCATGGAGGAGGCTACCTTGGAGACTGAGCGGGATTTGCAGAGGATCCTCACCTATTTGAGGCTTCAGGTATGTTTCTTGACCCGTTCGAGGGCGAACCTTTGTTTAAGAGGGGGAATGTAACGACCCGACTAGTTGTTTTCCTTATTTCTGCTTCATTTTGTATTGTTCAGCTTCATTTTATTGTATCGCGTTGGTTGGTTTGGGTTCAGAGTGGTTTTGTATAAAATTGAGACACTTAGTCTCCTTTTGGGAAGCTTTAGTTCGAAAAGTCAATCGGAAGTTGACTTGTGAGTAAATGATCTCGAAACGTGGTTTCTATGGTTTGGATAGCTTTGCGAGGTGACTAGGGACTAAGGAGCATGATCTGAATGTATTTTCGAGATCCGTGGAAGATTTAGGCTTGAATTGGCGAAATAGAAATTTTGGCGTTTTTCGGTTGTTAGTGAAAAATTTAATATCGGGGTTGGAATTGAATTTTGAAAATTGGAGTAGGTCCGTTGTGTATTTAGGATGTGCGTGTGAAAAATTCCAGGTCATTCAGATGAGGTTTGATAGACATTTTTGATCGATTGCGGAATTTGGAAGTTTTGGAATCCTTAAGCTTGAATTCTAGGGTGATTTGGTGTTTTGGCATTGTTTTGAGTGTTCCGAGGTTTTGTATGAGTTTGAATGGGGATATATAACATGTTGGCATGTTTGGTTGAGGTACCTAAGGTCTCGGAATGGTTTTGGATGGTTTTCGGGAAGTTTGGACTAGGAGTTGAGTTGCAGATTTTGTTTCTTTTGTTATTTCTGCACCTGCAGATTAGGGACCGTAGGTGCGATGATCGCAGGTGCGTGGCGGCAGCCGCAGGAGATGATTAAGACACAGGAATGGATGATTTACCGCACCTTTGATCCCGCAAGTGCGAAGCTTGGGGCGCAGGTGTGAAAGTTTTCCTTTAAGTGAAAAATCACAGGTGCGGTTATTTTGACCGCAGAAGCGGTCCGCAGATGCAAAAAGAGATCCACAGGTGAGAAATGACAGGGCAAAAAGTATAAAAGGCCCTCTTCGTGATTTTTAGCTTATTTCCTCCGTGTTTAGATGGGTTTTGGAGCTTTTCGAGAGGATTTGAAGAGGGATTCAAGGGATAACGCTTGGAGGTAAGATTTGCGGACTCAATACTTGATTATATGGTGATTTATAACTAATTAGACATGAAATTATTCGGAATTAAGGGTTAATATTAGGGAATTAGGGCTTGCAATATGAGAGTTTTGATTAGGGATTTGAGGGGCCATTTAAGGTACGATTTTGATGTTATTGGTATGTATAGACTCGTGGGAGGATAAGGATTCTTGTGATGTGATTTTTATTGAATTCCAAGACGTGGACCGGGGGTCGAGTTTGGCCAATTTCGGAATTTTTTAGTTAATTTGATTATTTTCGCTTGAGCTTTGTTCCTTTAACATGAATTATTGATATATATTGAGTTTGGTTAGATTCAGAGCTTTTGGAGGCCGAATCAAGATGCAAGGGCATCGCGGGCTAGAGTTTGGCTTGGCTTGAGGTAAATAATGATTCCAAACTTTGTTTTGAGGGTTCGAAATCCCGAACTATGTGTTCTATGATTACTATGTGACGCAACTTCCAAGTGATAGGTGTGTGGGCGAGCACCGTGAGAATCGCGGTGTGGATCATTCCATGGAACCGCTTAGTGACTCTTTCTTGCGGATACCTGTGTTGTAATTATGTGATTAAGGTAATGAGCTGCAAATCATGCTAATTATCATGTTAGGGATTCACGTCGATACTGTTGATATCCGAGTGGTCGTTTCTTGTCGTCATCTTATTACATTTACTGATATTTTGTACTTAATTCTGCTCATGCATATCATATTATGTCTCAGTCTCAGATATAATTATTTGGAGCATCATATCTTTGTTTCGGGCTTGTTTCATGACATTGTGAGCCCGTGAGTATGATACTGGAGAGTGATGACTGAGTGAGGCCGAGAGCCTGAAAGTAAGTGACAGTTGTGGGATCAGGCTACATGCCGCAGCGGTTATGTTGATGATTATTCTAGCACTCACTCTTCGGAGTCTGTAACGCACCCCTAGTGAGCGATGTTGACGATATTGAGGGATGTATCTTCTCCAAGGTATTTGTACCTGGAGATGGATCTTCTCTATAGGGCTGGAAGAGCCTTCCTCAGTACTGGATGACTGCGATAAGTGATATATATACTCCAGGATGGATCTTCCCTGGGCCAGATGGCCATATACAGTACCGAGTGGTTGAGCACTTTTGAATGGAGGTACACAGAACATTGATCATGCTATCTTTGCTTTTTTACATAGAGATTTCCTGAACTTATTACTCCATACTGTTCAGACTGCATTTATTTACTGTTGAGTTTTTACTTGAACTGCAAGCATGTCTATTCTTCTGTACAGTTTAATGGTATTACCTGTTGAGGTTTGGTTCGTCACAACCTGTCAGTACATAGCTTGAAATTGTTATTTAGTGAGTTGGTGTACTCACGTTATCCCAAGTATCTTGTGTGCAGATCTAAGTATCTTTGGCCACGGTAGCGGTTGCTGATCATTTCAGTTGTGAACTTTCTTTGGAGATAGCGAGGTAACTGCCTGGTGATTGCATTCCCCCTTTCTCCTTCCTTATCTTCCTCTTAGTGTTTTTGTTGGGTATTCTCACACTATGTTAGTTTTGTTTATTTCTAATAGTTGTAGTAATTTGCTCATGACATAGTGACACCCAAGGTCGGGCTTCTATTTTCCGTTTTGTTTTGATTTTTACTTTATATCTTTTGTCGGAATGTTAAAAACATGGTTTTACTTATGTTTTAAATGAAAAATGGAGTATTTTGAAATAGGTTGGCCGATCTAGTTTCACGGTAGGCGCCATCACGTCAGGGTCGATTTTTGGGTCGTGACAGTCATTCAATCAACAACAACAAATATGTAGTTGAACATGTAGAGAAATCCAACTTTTAATTATATAAAATATAACAAGAATTCATCCTATAAAAGATTCCATCAAAACCCTAGATAATAAATTAGTTATGCATAATAGTATGCAAAACTACAATACTAGAATTCATAACCAATAATGAAAATAGACGAAGAAATAGGGAAAAAGTGAAGTTCAGTCCTTCTCCTTCTTGCTCCTAACGTGTTCTTGCCTCCATAAAATCTTCTCTCTTTCAAATTAGTGTCTCTCTATCCAATGTAGTGTCCCTCCCCTAAAAATCACGTTTTAGGATATATTTATAGTGATTAGGGTTTGTATGAGCCCAATTTCCTTCTTCTATTCAGGTTGGAAAACCTAATTTTTTGCTGCTCCGGTCTTGGTATGGCGAAGTGAACCTCGCTTTGTTGACCGGAATTTTTCTGGTTTCTTCTGCTTCGGCCCCGGTCTGGCAAAGTGAACCTCGCTTCATTATCCGGGATTTTCTCTTCAGCTCTTTTCACCAGTTTTTCTCCCACTTGATCCTTTTCCACGCAAGTTTATTCCTACACATAAGAAATACATAATGAACATATTTTTATTTCAAAGGCGATGTGATCTCCGATAACTCACATAAGAAATAATGTATAAACATACTCAAAAACATGCACTTTTCACCATTTATCACCACTCAACACTTAAACTCTTGCTTGTCCTCGCGCAACTTAAAATTAAGCGCATAGGCAAGAAATACCTTTCAATACATACTCAAGCATCACATAAATGACAATGGTTTATATCAATGCCTACTCAAGTTTTAAACTCATCCCAAGATTATTTAAATATTCATGTGACTCTTTCTAACATTTTCACCTAAAAATTTGATTCCAATGCATTTACCATGACTCGGGCCTTGTGCTAACTCAAAAATAAAGGTTTCTACCATTCCTTTGCAAATCATGTGCCCTCACCAATAAATCACATAGAGAAAGTAGTCCACACACTCAAATACAAGTTCAAGTATATTTTAATCTCTCAAATCTGAAGAATTTGGTCACTCTCACAAGAAACTTTTATGCCACCCAATTTCTGTCATAGGCTTGCCCATAGTGTAAATCTCTACTAATTTAAGCTCGTAAAGTCTAGGATCAAGTGGGACTTTATAGGTTATAATTTAGCCTAAGAGATGGGTAGGATATATTTGAGAAAATAGTGACTAACCCCCCTAAGCACTTTAATACACTACACTTTACTTCTAAGAACATTCTTGTCATGATCAATTAAATGTCTTTCCATGAAACCATGCATATTTACGCCATTCTTCATTAAGCACATTAACATATAGATTTTTATTAGCCCAGACAAAGATATGAAGGTATTATTTCTTTTGGTTCTTTTCTTTCACTCTCCTTAATTTGGTATTTTCGGCTAGTACCTTCTTTGTTTATACATAAGTGCACCTTGTCAGCCTTTATATGGTTTCACCCAAAAGATACCCACTCTCTTTCTTTACTCTTCTAGCTACTTGCTGCTTTCAGAGGTAACAGTTTAACAAGATTTGATTAAGAACAAAGGGGATATGGCTTGTACTGTGGTTACCAAAAAAAGGTCTACATGCTCAAAGGGTTGACTACGGATAATATTAGCATTGGTAGGCAAATAGGCTAAATGGTCAATCAAATAAAACCTATATCATCTACCAAACTTTCAATACTTACTCATTTCACTTTGACTCACACACGGGGAGAGATCTGGACTAGCAAGGATGGCACAGAGTACGCAAAAATCTCACCTCACACAATGCATATGACTCACTCAGGATGGTTCATACCCGATTCTTAAGTTAAAGCAACTAGCACAGTCATCATAAAATTGGAGCACATGAGAAGTAATCAAAAGAGTCAAAAAATGAGCCTTCGTATCAAACGAAAGTCACATATGTTTCCAAGGCATATAATTACAAACATCATGAAGAAAGTACTTAGTGTAAATGCTCCGCCTCTAATCCCCGATATAAAACATGTCAAAATTTATAATATTCAAGTTCTTCCCATTCTATTATTAGTTTAAAAAACGAAAATCATTTGTATTTTTCTTTGGACTTTAAACCGCAAAAAAACTGTCTAGAAAGTCCATCGTCGGAAAATGTCCAAAAAAATTTAAACATCCTACCTACAAAAAAACTACTACACTGTTCAAAGTCATCCCTTGGAAAAGAATCGTAGCCATAAAAAATCAAGAGGAATTATTTCTACCTAATATTTTCTTAAACATAACTAAAATAACATAGGAATACCCAAACAGTCACTTCACCCCACACGTAAAATTATGCATTGTCCCAATGCACACTTATAAATATAAGAGGGTAAAAAAAACTCCCTGGTAGACCAAAGGGCGAAGCATTAGCAGATCATGGGGTACTCATACTTGGTTCTTTGTGCGGGCACCCCACACTCAGTTCTAATCATCACTTGCTTTTGCTTTCTTCCGATGGTTTTGCTTCCCATACTCTTAAGAAAATAAAAAAATGACACTACAAGAATAATACAATAATAAAAAAATAAAAAAATAGTAAAGTTGGGTTGCCTCCCAACAAGTGCTTGACTTAACGTCGCGTATCACTTTTTGCCTCCACCTCGAGCTTATGAATTGAGACCCAAGTTTTACTTCAAGCTTATAATTATGCTCTTGGGGCAGTACATATTCTTGCAAGCCAAAAATTAGATAAAGTCTCATGCACTTTTTTTCTCTCGACAGACGGCCTTGAAAATTTCATAATATATGGCTCATCTACCTCTTCCTTGGACTTCTTTTTATACTAGTACGGATCAATTTCCCTTTCACCATCCAAACATAATGTAGAGAAATGTTTGGTTTGAGCTCCAACACGCTAAAATACATGAACTTCAAGATTTTTAAACTCCTCAACGTCAATCACACTAGAGCCAACGAAATTTGTATCTTCAATTTCTTTGGCCGACTCTAGAGTCGCTTCTTCAACATCGGCATCCTCAATTTCTAGTTGGATAGATTGTTGGTATTCTACTCTGACATCCTCCATTAGAACCTCAATTTCATTGTGTAATCCATGCTCTTCTTCACTAATTTCCTCAATATTGGCTCGTTGAGTATTAAATGCTTCAACTACTTGACTCACTTGTGCCTCCACGTTGCGTATAGTAGCATCTTTCCATTGTATGTGCAGTTGTTTCTCTTTATTTTATTCCACAAGGAACCTTAGCATATCCTTGATCTCTTTTAGGTCATCATCCCTGGGTTCTTTGTTCCTATTAACTTCACAAGAAAAAGAAGAACCATCAAAGTAATGGGTTGGGAGAAGATAAGAAATATAAGCAAAACCATAAAAGTAACCATCTTAACCACCACACATATCACATATATTCCACACATAAGATTGAATTGGTGCACATAACTCGCTTGAAAATATTATAACACTTTTTCCGTGGGAGGTTTCTTTACAATATGCATAAGGAGGATTAAAAGTAGAATTACCAACATCAAAACTCTAATAATTCCAAAAATATCATGTTTTTAAAATTAACAAGTAAAACAAAAATAAATACATAATCAAATATAAAAATAAAAATAAAAGTTCATCCTTGAAACCTAGTAATATATACATCTACAGCTACACCGTTATTTCCCCGACAATGGCACCAAAATTTGATCACGCCAAACTATGCTTTATAAAAAGAACTAAGGATCGTTGCAAATATAATCCGATTTTCAATTCCGGAGTGGAATCCCACAGAGAACTAAGGCTTTGCTACAGTTGTTCAGTATCACTAAGAAACACAAGTCCAAATAATTTCCTAATTAAAAATATTGTGATTTTTATTTTAAACTAATTAACTAGAAACTATTAAAAGCAATAAAATTATTAACTAATGAGACTAAGAGTTGGAGACAAGATTAAGGAGGTCTAGAGTTATGATTTTTCTAATTGTTGGAATCCTTTCCGTTAAGTCTTCTATAATATCGCCTATTTATTCTCTATCGATCGTGAGTACTTTGATGTTGTAGCTCTCTCTCTCGAGAAACTACCACAATTTACTAGACGTATTCTCTCGAACTACGCTAGCTGGCACTATTTTACCGATCACAATGACCGCACCAAGGTATCGTTATCTCTAATCCTGCCGTTAACCCTCTGTATTGATCTCTCACATACGTTTGGAGTGATGTTGTTCAACAGCTACCTAAATATGAACCTCTCTTGAGCAGTACACACTAAATATGTACAGTCAATTGATAGTCATTCAATCAATAACAACAACCACGTAGTTGAACAAGTAGAGAAATCCAACTACTTAATTATATAAAAATATAAAAAGAATTCTTCCTATAAAAGGTTCTATCAAAACCTTGGAATTAGCTATTCATAAAAGTGTGCAAAACTAAAATACTAGAATATATAACCAATAATGGAAATAGAGGATGAAAGAGGGAAAAACGTGAAGTTGAATTCTTCTTCTTCTTGCTCCTAGCGTGTTATTGCCTCCCTAAGTCTTCTCTCCTTCCAAAAGTAGTCTCTCTCTATCCAAAGTAGTGTCCCTCCCCTAAAAATCACATTTTAGGATGTATTTATAGTGATTAGGGTTTGTATGGACCGAATTTCCTTATTCTATTTTGGGTTGGAAAACCTGATTTTTTCTGTTCCAGTCCCGGTCTGGCGAAGTGAACATCGCTTCGCTGTCCGGGATTTTTTCTAATTTCTTCTGCTTCGGTCCCGGTCTGCCAAAGTGAACCTCGCTTCGTTGTCCGGAATTTTTTCTGGTTTCTTCTGCTCTGGTCCCCGTCTGGCGAAGTAAACCTCGTTTCACTATCCGGGACTTTGCTCTTCAGTTCCCTTTCACCAATTTTTCTCCCCACTTGATCCTTTTCCATGCAAGTTTGTTCCTACACATAAGAAACACGTAATAAATATATTTTTACTTCAAAAATAATGTGATCTCCCATAACTCACATAAAATATATTATATACAAACATACTCAAAAACATACACTTTTCGCCATTTATCATATACCTAATTGCCTCACAAGTCGAAGCCTTTTAAGTTGAATCATCCTCTGTGAAAGCAATGGGGAAAATTACATTTGTCAAAAAATATATATTAAGCAAACACACAACATTGAAAAGAAAAAAGAAAAAAGAAAAAAGAAAAGAAGAATATGCTAAGGAAGAGATTATAAAAACCTGCTGTACTAACCATGTTTTTCTCTTTGTTGTCTTTTAAGATTTATCTACAACGGAAAAAATATATATATATATTTTTTACTTTTTTAATTAAACAATTTATAACATATACTTTCTGTATAAACACTTGTGGTTGATAGTTTCTTTCACGTAAAAGTTAAAGGAAACCTCAAGTTTCAGACTTTCTGCACATATTTTTTTGGGGCTATTTTAAAAAAATAATAACCAAGTAAAATCCTGCAAGTGGGGTCTGGGAGGATAATATGTACACAGATTTTACTCCTACTCTGGGAGGCAGAGAGACTGTTTCCAGGAGACCCTCAGCTCAAGACATCAATAAAAGACAATAAATTAGTACGATCAATAAACTCATACTAAAAATAACATAAAATACACCGTATAATATAAAATAATAAAATAGTAGCGATATACGAAATAAAATAGATGATATAGATGAAATAAGTGGGGCTATTTTACAAGTGATCTAATTTTGACCCTTTGTTCTATGAAAATACGATTCCTCGCCCCTTAGGATCTCAAAACATGCTTCTTTGACTTTGACCCGCTAATAAACTACTCTTTCCCTTCCACTTTAATTTTCATTATTTTTTACACACATTAAAAAATTCACCTTTAAGTATTAATTAACAATAAAATTAATTATATTAAGCTTAATTTATTCATTGAAATATAACAAATACACTTAGAATCCTTACTCCAAGAGTAATTTTGAAAAAAAGAATAATGTCTTCTCAATATCTTAAAAGATCAAATATTACGAATAACAAAATATCAATTAGAAGTAGACGAGAGAAAATAAATTAACTACTGCTAATTCTTTAGTCTCCCTTGTTTCAGACTGCTGGCATTTTCACCAACTTTAGACTTAAAAAATGCCTATGGAAGCATACGTAGTAGCATGTCTTAAGTCTAAAATAAAAGATTGGGATTGTGGTTGAGTGAATGACATAGTAAAAATTGGTAATTAATAATTACATTATTTGGATATTGGATAAAATAACTTAAATGATTGACCATAATTCGACTTGGGACAAAGTCTTATGAGACAATTTGAATTCCCTTAAACTTATTCCACGGTGAGGTATGACCATAAAATGCCTATGTAGGAGGAGCTTTCCTCACGAGTCTTAAGCTCCAACTATCTAAATGCACATGGATTAATTACCTAATTAATAGGTACTATGCAAATCATGTCTTATTATCCTTATGCGATGACCCAAAAGGTCATCACTTGTTTTACAAGTCGATTCTATGTTTTAAGGTCATAAAAATCTCTCTTTGTCTTACATCAATTTGCGTGCACAGTCCGAGCGCATTTTCGAAAAGCTTTTATGTGAAAACTGAGTAAATTAAGAAAATTAGCTTTTAAAATTGAATAGAGTTGACTATGGTTAACATTCTTGGTAAATGGATCCGGACCCGTGATCTGACGATCTCGTAGGATCCGTAGTAAAATTGGAGACTTGAATATATGCCCGGAATCAAATTCCAAGGTCCCAAGCCCGAGAAATTGATTTTTGAGAGAAATTATTTAACTAAAATTATAAGAAGTTTTGGAAGTGAAAAGATGTTTAAAATGGACGATATCGGGCCAGTATCTTCGTTCCGAAGCCCAGTACATGTCTTATATAATTATTAAGTTGAATTTGTGAAGTTAGATAAGAAACAGAGTTTGTTTAGTATAAATCGGACATTTATTTGAGACTATGGAAAATTTGATGTTCTTGAGTGATTTCATGAATTTGAGGTCTAATTCATTGTTATTGATGTTATTTTGATGATTTGATCACACGAGCAAGTCCGTATGATATTTTAAGACTTACGTGCATGTTTAGTTTGGGTCTCCGAGTGCTCGGGTGAGTTTTAGATAGGCCACAAAGTGAAATTGGACTTAGGTGAATTGTTGGTGTGTTGGAGATGTGTAGCATGCCTCTGATCTCGCAAATGCAAGATCAAGCAGGGCTCGCAAATGCGAGACTTTTGTCACAAATGCGAAGAACCCAGGGCCAGCCTTGTCTCGCAAGTGCGAGGTATACTTCGCAAATGCGAAGTCTTCAGCACAACCCCAGAAGTCGCAAATGCGAGGATTCCTTCGCAAATGCAGAGGGAGCAGGATTCGTAAATGCGACACATACCTCGCAAATGTAAAGGCAATAGGTTCTTTAAGGGTTCGCAAGTGTGAACCCTAGTCGCAATTGCGACATCAGAGATCTGTCAAATGAATTTCAGACGGGATTTCAACCATTTTTACAACTTTCTCAAAACCTAAACTCTCTTGGGCAATTTTATGAAGAAACATTTTTCTCTAAATCAATTGTAAATCATTTCTAACTCATTTTCTTTAATATATAATATCTTTTCACATGATTTTAACTCAAAATCAAGGGTTTTCATGAGGGAAATAGGGTGTTATGGGTAGAACTCATAATTTTAAAATTTTGGAGATTTGAACCTCGATTTGAGGTCCTATTTCAAAATAAATTATATATTCAGGTGCGTGGTGATTGGTTAGTCGGGTTTTAGTTCGAACCTCAGGTTTTGACTATGTGGGTCGGGGATTGATTTTTGACTTTCTGGGAAAATCTTTAGAAAACCTATTTCCATGCATTAGAATTGATCCATTTAGCATTTATTGATATCGTTAAGTAAATTGTGGCTAGATACAAGGAAATTGGTGGTGGAAACAAGTGGTAAAGCGATAGTTGAGGCTTGAATTGTGTTTGTGGCATTGAGGTAACTGTTTGGTCTAACCTTAGCTTTAAGGATTAGGAGTTGAGTCTTATTTGCTATGCATTAATTTCTGAGTACACTGTATAGGATTGGTGACGAGTATCTGTACATCGGTGTCAAACATGTCCTTGAGTCTTATATTATGATTAATGTGGCTCTGTTTCGTATTGTTCATGCTTTATATGATGATTTCTATTGTTGAACAAGGCTTGTGGAAGTATTATTAGTAATTTCACATTGTAGAGCGTTGGCTCAAGTTGAAATTGAGTTGTGAAGTTAATGTGAAAAAGAGAAGAGGTTTATGATATTGTCTCCCTTGCCGAGATGTTATTGCTTTTGATATTATCTCCCTTGCCGGGATGTTATTACCCATGATATTATTTTCCTCGTCAGGATATTGTCATTATGCTATTGTTCCCATGCCGGGATTTTATTATGATATATTTGATTCCCTATTGTTGATTGGATGAGGAAGAGTGTAAAGCATGAAGGGTGATGCCGTGTATGATTTTGAGAGTGTTAATGCACGAAGGGCGATGCCATGCCACACGATATATAGTGCCATGCCATAATAAGAGTGATAATGCATGAAGGATAATTTCGTGCTATGATTATGTGATGTAAAAACATGAAGGATCATGTCGTGCCGATTCTATTGATTTTATGGTGAGGATGAGAGTAAAAACATGAAGGGTGATGTCGTGCACGTGTTTATTGAGTTCTTGATTCTTGTTGATAATTGAATTGTGGCTTTCTTTACATTCCTTTATTGATTTTCTGTTATTACTTGATATTCCCTACAGTATGTTTCCCCCTCCTATCTTTTACTGTAAATCTTTGCCTTTATTTTTTCATTTGTATATTAACAACATATATTTATTTGGTAGTCTTATCCTAGCCTCGTCATTACTTCGCCGAGGTTAGGCTAGGTATTTACAAACACATGGGGTCGGTTGTGATGATACTACACTCTACACTATGTGTAGATCTTGGTGCTACAACTTTTGGACCACAGTGAGGTTGCTGCCTTTAGTCCATCAGGCGACCCGAGGTAGTCCTGCAGGCGTCCGCGGGCCTTTGCGTCTCCTTCTATCTTTCCATACTATATTTTCTATGTATTTCAGAAATAACTTTGTATTTATCTTTCGGACACCTATTTGTAGTATTCTTAGACAGTCTGTGAAATTGTGATATTGATCACGCCCAAGTATGCCATCTAAAAAGGACTCTGCGGACGTTGCAAATAAAACCCGAGTATTATGCCCAGGGTAGAATCCACAGAGATTCAACCTATCAACTACCACCTTTAGACCCACTATATTCTTCAGAACCAGCTTCCCAAGACTTTTGAATCACAAGTGGAGATTTTTCTACGAACTAGGATTGTATAAAAGTAACAAGCTATGGCTAACTAACTAAGGTTGTAAACAAGAATGAGAGAAACTCTAAGGTAATGACTTTCCCTATTGATGGAATCCCTTTTGTTTATGCTTCATACAAATTTACCAATACACTTTATCAATAATGAACACTCAACTTACCGCAACTCTCTCCCGAGCAATTACAGTAACATATTATTGCACTCTCCCGAGATACACTAGCTAGCTTTCATTACAGTTCATTTAACATTGAACCAAGGCTTCATTATTCCTAATCCCGCCTTTAAACCCGCAGTTATAGATTCCTCTTATTACTTTTGGAGTGGTGTTATTCAACAATAACCTAAATATGTACTCTTTTCCAAAGTATGCACACTAGATAGGCACAGCTAATTGAGGATCATGTCAATTAACTACAACAAGAACATAGTTGAATAAATAAAGATTAAAACCGGAAAATTTGCATTAATCATAAACGAGAAGTTCAACCCCCAACAGGTTCTATCAATACCTTAGATAGGGAAATTAGCTACTCATATCTATGGGTAAACAAACAAAACTAAGATTTAACATAATCTAGAAATAAATTAAAAGGAAAGAAGAAATAGGTTTGAGCTATTCTCTCACACTTGTTTTTCCTTCCAAGAACTCAAAATAATAAATACATGCCTCCAAAGGGTGAAACCTAGTGACTAATATAGGTTTTAGGGCTAAAATTTCACGTTTGACATATTTTCCCTTGGCCATCAGCACGCCTACCGCGGTTCTACCGCGGTCACGGTAGAACCGCGACCAAACGACCCCTCTGAAACCAACTTAATCTGCAACCGTATCCTATCGCGGTGCGTCCGCGGTAGGACCGCGGCCAAATACCTCATCTGAATCTTTATTTATCCGCAACTGTCTCACCGTGGTTCTGTCGCGATCGCAGTGGAACCGCGATAGATATCCTTCTCTAATTGTTCAGCCTTCTTCCGCGTGGTTTACGTGGGATTTTCACAGTTGGCCTCTTTTCCTTCATTTTTTTACTCCAAAAGTGCTCCCTAGCCTTCCCTAGTCATATATAGCCTGTACGTCAAGAAAAACACTAATAAGAGCATTTTGTCATCACTTTCATTATCAAAACTATGCAAGAAGCTGGTTATTTAGGGCCTGAATATAGTTAAATTCACCTATTATCAACAATCCACACTTAGACCTTTGCTTGTCCTCAAGCAAACTAAAGCACACTTCTAGGCCTAACTGTTTGCTGCATTGCCCAAAGATATGTCAGACCCGCCAGTGAAACCAACCTAAGAAATGCAATAGCCATGACTAAGATGCATACTCCACAGCCATGACACAATCAACCTCACTCTATCCACTCTACAGAGGTGAAGACTCTCTTTTTCTTCCTGAGTCACATGCCCTCACGTCAACATTCTGAGAGAAGTTCCACACACATTTAATCTAAATACAAGGAACTAAAGATAGAAAGAATTCGCTCACTCTCAGCAAAAAGCATTCGCATGTCACACAGACACACCATATGCTTGCCCCTAGTGTAGTACTCTACTAATCCAGCTATTCTAGTCAAAGATCAAGAGGTCTTTATTTGGTTGTAATGTAGGCTAAGGGAAGAGTAGGATACATTTGGATATAGTGACTAACCTCCCTAAGCACTTTGAATACATACTTCCCTTTTCTTATCCGTTTCCATGTTCAGCCCCACTCATTCCTTCAAATTTTTATTTCATAGTTGTCCCCTACTTTTCTTCAGGTGCACTAGCCTCTTATTTTCTATATCTCTTTTTTTATAAGACCAGTGCATCATTTATTTTACTCATTCTTGATTCCCCCTTTTTCGCTACTCCTTACCACCCTACACTTTGACCTTTGTATGTTCTGCATTAATTCAAGTGCTTCTAGGAGTTACAAGTTCAAACAATTTATTCAAACAAAGGGATATAGTTCACTACAGGGTTACCAAAGAATAGGCTTGAGGCTCAAAGGGGTTAACTATGGACATATGTACAGGTGGATTCACAAGATTTATATAAGGGCTTAAATAAAGAAATGCCTCAATCATCTCTAAAACCTAACAGCTTCTATTTCGCTCTGCAAACACACAGGGCAAGTTCTAGGTATCACATGCAAACACGGAAAGCAGGTAACACACACACATAACATGTAACTCATTCCGAATCAGTTCATCAACACACTCATACAAGTGTTCAAGCAAGAATAGATGTGCAAAATTAAGGCATAGAGTTACAAGTCTACAACGAGCCAAGACCTTACACTCTCAAGTTTCTTTTAGTGCTTTGCAGGTGTGAACATCAGGGATCGCATTCTATCCTTTTATCCATATTACTCCTAACACTACAAGAGAAAAATATACCTAACCGGGTTCAAGAAAAACGCTTGGAAAAGAACCGTGGTAAAAAAAAAACCAAGGGTGAATTGCTACACTACCTAAAAAGGAAAAATAAAATAAGAAAAAGTATCTACATGGACTACTTCCCTCAAGAGTATTGTCCAAGTGGTCTGTCCTCAGGAAGAGTCCTCTAACTGTGTTTTTTTTATATGTATCCGACTTGGACCCTCAAGAGACCCGTCAACAATTGTCCGTCGTTGGGACAAGTCGGTTAATCCTAAATTATCAGCCATCTGTTGTATACAACAACACCATTTACAACAACAATATCTTCATACTACACACTCACTATATATATATATATATATATACAGTAGAACACATACACAGAGTAAGTCTCCCACCCCACACTTAAAATTATGGCATGTCCCCATGTCATATTAATAAATAAAGCACAGAAGGGTTAGAAGACTTCCCTGAGACTCAGTCGTAGTCGGAGACGGTGTTGGGGTCCACATGGAAGGCTCTCCCCAATGCTCGGAACCATGACATGAATCGTCTCTCTGACCGGGCCTGCCTCTGTGACATGGCATCAAGCCATGTGTGGAGGCCATCAAATGAGGTGCGCAGATCCGCAACCTCTTCTTCCATGGAACGTAATATTGGCTTGGAAGATTGGGACTGGAGAAGCCGGCCCTAATATGGGGGCAGCGAGATGGTCCGGCACTATCAACTGACCGTCTAGATGGTGCGAGGGGAGTTGGGGCATCATCATCATCTATTTCAATTGTCTGTGGGCCCTTGCTCACCCTGATGCGTGAAGCTTTGAAAGGTTCATCAGGTTCCACTGTCTCGTCAGCAGAACTAGTGGGAAGGTTCCTCTGTAAGCATAGCTGTGTCACCAAGGAGGGGGATTAAAACCCCTTTGATAACAATGGTCCCCTCAAAATCATTTCATCACCAATGACCCTGGTTGAGCCAAATCGCTCATGGTGACGAAGCACCAAGTCACTAGGGCGTTGTTGAAGTTCACGTCTGTCGTGTTACTAGACGGTAGAAACCTGCTGCAAAACATTGTCAGCCAGCACTTAGCCAATTGCGTGAGAGAATTGGAGTGCAAAGAGATCTGCTCTTTTATGCACGTCGGTCTCCCCCCAACACAAATATCTGCGATCATGACCTCCCACGTGACATTCGGGCGATCGTGGTAATAGTCAGTATCACCTGTGTCCTCAGGCAGTTGCAAGGCCCAGCGAATGTAGGGAATGTGTGCTGGGACTATCCGACCTCGCAGGCGCACATCTCAACCTGAGTGAGCAGGGCCGTTTGCATAGAAATCCCATACAATCATCTTGTTGACCTTGCAGGGCTCCTCAAACAGGAATTCCATCTGTCTCCTCCGAATATCCTCATACATATCTTCCCTTTCCGCTCGGAGGGCTGCACGGTCAATCTGAATTTCAAGAATGAACTTTTTGTGCGCCTTTGCATTGAAATCGTCCTCGGCCAGTTCCGAGACGAACCTTGACTCATCATAAGTTGGCTGTCGAGATGGGCCATCTTGTCTCCTCTGTCTCTTAGGAGCCATAGTACCTGCAGAGATTGCAAACGACCCATTAAATTCATCCCAAACAGAGCCAACGGGTGATTACTCAGACTTCACCGCCCGATGGCACAAGACAACACTCCCTATTAGCACCCCACACTTACTCCTTCACCAAGTTTCACCCAAACAGGGCTCCCATACATCGCCAAATATTACACCCCACCAATAGCACACCCCACAACACCAGAACAACTCCACAATTGTAGCCACATAAGGCCTTACACTAATCACACCCGTCAAGAAAAAATTCTAGGCCTCCAAAATATTATAATAAGCCCTACAACCAAAGTGTAATGGAGGCCTAACAACATAAGCATCAAATACCCCACTAGAAACAACTACAATCATATACAACAACAATAATTAACAAGTATAACAAGAATTTAAACTAGTGCGACCTAGGGTTAATTTAAACAACACTATGCAAAATTACACTAAATTAGTAGTTAAAATAAAGAGAAAGAAAGAGAAACTTACTAGGATTGAAGAGGGGAAAGGGGTTGATGAAGTTGGGGGTACTTGGGTGAGAGGGGTAGTGATTTAGGAAAGAAAATATGAGAAAAAGGGAGAAAATTTGAGAGAAAATTTAGAAGAGAGGAGAGAAAAGGCTGGAGGGGGCTGCTAGGTGGGAGTTTTGGGGAAGAAAGGGTTGGTGGAGGGTATTTAGGTAAACAATGGAATTAAAAACGGTCAGAAAACAAATAAAAACTTACCTGGCCGAAAACAGGTCACCGCGGTTTTACCGCGGTCGCAGTAGGACCGATGTAGAACATGTTCAGAGACCCTTGTTTATCACGGTGGGACCGTGGTCTGGGCCATTTGCAGAATCTGGTCGCTTTTTTTTTCATATTCTAAAAGATTACAAATACAACAATTTCATGGGTTGCCTCCCATGCAGCGCCTGATTTAACGCCGCGGCTCGACTGAGATGTGCGCATTTACGACTCGCTCGACCTCTCTGGATGATTCAAGGGGATTGTATTTCCTTCCTTAGATTCGCTCATTCCCACGTATAATTTCAACCGTTGACCATCGACTCTAAATGTGCGAGAGTCATCCTCAGTAGCAACTTCAACAGCTCCACATGGGAGGACTTCAACCACCCGAAATGGTCCAGACCATCGTGATTTTAGCTTACCCGGGAACAACTGCAATCTTGAGTTGTATAACAGTACCATGTCCCCAGATTTGAAGGTTCTCCCACAATGTGCTGATCATGTAGCCTCTTCATTCTTTCTTTATACAATCTTGTTCTCTCAAATGCAAGATGCCGGAACTCCTCCAGCTCATGCAATTCTATGACTCTAGATGAGCCTGCAACTTCCATGTCTAGATTCAGCTATTTCAGTGCCCACCACGCTATGTGCTCAAGTTCTACCGGCAGGTGACATGCCTTCCCAAATACCAACTTGTATGGATACATACCAATTGGTGTCTTGAATGTTGTTCTATACGCCCAGAGTGCATCATCTAGCTTTCTTGCCCAATCTGTTCTTGTGGTGTTTACATTTTTTGTCAACATACTCTTTATCTCTCTGTTGGGGACCTCCACCTGTCCACTGGTTTGCGGGTGGTACGGAGTAGCCACCTTGTGCTGCACATCGTATTTTGCAAACAAATTCTCAAATGCTATGTTGTAGAAATGAGTGCCCCATCACTTATTATCGCCCGTGGTGTCCCAAAGCGGGTGAATATGTTTTTTCTTCAAAAACCCCACCACCACATTTGCATCATTGGTGGGTAATGCTACAGCTTCCACCCACTTGGACACATAATCTACAGCAACAAGAATGTACTTATTGCCGTAAGAGCTGACGAAGGGGCCCATGAAATCTATCCCCCAAACATCGAACACTTCAACCTCCTGAATCGGGTTCATGGGCATCTCGTGGCGCCGGGAGATGTTCCCTGTGCGTTTTCATTCATTGCTACTCTTTACCCAAGTGTGAGCATCTTTGAACAATGTCAACCCAGCCTCAAGCACCTTTGCTACAGTCTTTACTCCTCTAATGTGTCCCTCATAAGCCGATGCATGACATGCCTTCAAAATAGAAGATTGTTCCATCTCGGAGACGCATCTCCGTATCATGTTTTCCAGGCATATTCTAAAAAGATAGGGCTCATCCAAATAATACATACGGCTTTCACGAAAGAAACGCTTCCTCTGGACCGAAGACAGGTCGTGATGGACTATACCACAAGCTTGGTAGTTGGCAAAATCTGCATACCATGGTGCTTCAAGATGGTTAGCTACGAGCAGTTGCTCGTCTGGATAGGTTTCCAGAATATCCTTAACCTCAATTGTGTTTTCAGCTCCCTCAAGTCGTGATAGATGATCTGCGACTTGGTTCTCAGTGCCCTTTCGGTCACGTATCTCAAGATCAAACTCTTGTAGCAACAACGCCCAACAAATCAGGTGTGGCTTAGAGTCTTTCTTATCTATCAAGTATCTAAGAGTTGCATGGTCAGTTTATACAATTACCTTTGGTCCAATCAGGTAGGACCGGAACTTGTCAAATGTAAATACCACGGCTATCATCTCCTTCTCTGTCACTGTATAGTTGAGTTGGGCTCCACTCAGCGTTCTAGTAGCATTGTAGATTGGGTGCATCAGTTTTTCCTTCAGCTGGCTCAGCACTGCTCGCACTGCGTAGTCACTAGCATCACACATTAGCTCAAACGGTTTCTCCCAGTTGGGGGCAACAATGATTGGTGTTGTGACCAGCCTTTGTTTCAGCTCCTCAAAAGCGACCCTGCAAGCATCAGAAAATAAAAAAAGGTGATCTTTCTCTAATAACTGACAAAGGGGATTAGCGATTTTGGAGAAGTCTTTAATGAACCGCCGATAAAAACCGACATGTCCAAGAAAACTCCTGATTTCCTTGACTGGCGTTGGTGGAGGCATCTTTTCTATGACATCAACTTTTGCTCTAGCTACCTCTATGCCCTTGTCTGACACCTAGTGTCCCAAGACTATACCTTCTTGCACCTGAAATGGCACCTCTCCCATTTCATCACTAGATTAGTCTCAATACACCTTTTCAACACATATGTCATATTCACAAGACACTCATTAAACGAATTCCCCACCACTGAGATATCATCCATGAACACCTCCATAATGTCTTCAACCATATCAGTGAAAATTTCCATCATGCACCGTTGGAATGTGGCAGGTGTATTGCAAAGGCCAAAGGGCATCCTCCTGAAGGCATATATGCTATAGGGTTAAGTGAATGAGGTCTTCTCTCGGTCCTTAGGGGCAATAGATATCTGGTTGTACCCTGAGTACCCATCTAAGAAGAAAAAGTGCGACCTCCCAGCTAATATGTCTAGCATTTGATCAATGAAGGGAAGTGGGAAGTGGTCTTTCTGGGTGGCAAGATTCAGCTTTCTATAATCCATGCATCTTCTCCAGCCAGTGAAGGTTCTCGTAGAGATTAGCTCGTTATTGTCATTCTTCACAACCGTCATGCCACCCTTCATAGGAACACACTGAACTGGGCTAACCCAGCTGCTGTCAGAGATAGGGAAGATGATCCCCGCATTTAACCACTTAATTACCTCCTTCTTCACCACTTCCTTCATATTTGGATTCAGCATCCTTTGATGTTCCCTGGACGGTCTATGCCCCACTTCCAGCTGAATCTTGTGCATACAATAGGCCGGGCTGATCCCCTTGATGTCTTCCATGGTCCATCTGATAGCATTTTTGCACTCTTTCAGTACCTGTAATAGCTGTTGCACCTGCACATCTAGCAAACCAGATGAGATAATAATAGGTAAAGTGGAGTTTAGTCCTAGAAATTCATACCTGAGGTGAGCTGGCAATGACTTTAGCTCCAGCTTCGGTGGTTCTTGAATGGACGGTTTAGCTGGAGGACTCTCTCTCTTCTCCAAGTGTAGGGGTTCAAATTTCAGCTTTCTATCCCTAAACCCCCTACCTTTGCAAAGCCAACACCCATTCTGCCAACTCCTCACCATTCGCTTCCTCAAAATTTGACAAACATCCAGCCAAGGGATCCTCAACCATCAGTACATCATCATCAGACTAGACGATCACATCTACAACATCAATTAAAGAACAATTATCAAACTTACTTGGTCTCCGCCTAGATTTCTACACATTAAATATGATCTCCTCGTCATTGAGCCTCATCTTAAGCTCCCAGTCTCACAATCAATCAAATCTCTCCGTGTGGCTAAGAACGGTCTTCCTCAAATGAAAGGAATCTCTTCATCCACCTTGAAATCCAAAATCACAAAATCTGCAGGGAACACAAATTTCCCCACCTAAATAAGAACATCATCAAGGATCCCAAATGGACGCTTCACTGTCCTGTCCACCAGCTGCAACAACATAGAGGTGGGTCTAGCTCTCCCGATGCCCAACCTCTTGTAAAAAACCAGGGCATAAGATTAATGATGGCCCCTAAGTCATAGAGTGCCTTTGCAAAGGCATAGTTCCCAATAGTGCACGAGATGGTAAAACTCCTAGGACAAGAGAGCTTTTCAGCAACCGGTCTAGTTACCACTGCACTACAAGTCTGTGTGAGAGTCACTGTGGCCAAATCTTGGAAGTCAAACTTCTGAGACATCAAATCTTTCATCATTTTCGTGTACCCAAGCATTTCCTTTAAAGTTTCGATCAATGGAATATTTACCTGAATCTGCTTGAGCATGTCAAAGAACTTCTTGTATTGCTGTTACTTTTGGTGCTTGGATAATCTTTGTGGGAATGGTGCAAGAGATCTTTTCTTCCCAATGACTTGGGACTTTTTCCTTATCAACTATCATCTCTTCCACTGGCTCTTCTACTATTTCGGCGACTTTCTCGCTCTCTTGCTGCATATTTTGATTTTCAGGAACAGGCTGGACTGTCACATCTGTCAGCCTTGTTGATTCATCTAGCTCAATAGGTACCTGAACGAGTTTCTATGTCTGCATATTCTCACGAGCTCTTTCCTGCTCAATATCAAGATCTCTACCATTGCGGAGACTCACCGCCATCAGCTGCTTCAGACACTGATCTTTGGGGTTGGTTTGGGTGTCTGCAGGCAATGTCCCTTGAGGAAGGTTATTCAAAGACATAGCAATCTGGCCCACCTGCACTTCAATATTGTTAATAGATGCATCATGTGCATCTACCCTCTCATTTATCTTTGCGACCCAATCACTTGCTATACATCACTTCTAGCCTGGAGAACCCATCTTCTTGTCTCCCACCATGCTGCTGCTGAGGTGGGTGGTACCCTTGTTGCTGATTATTATACCCTTGCAGCCTAGGATAAGGTGCATGTTATTGGGGGGTCTCATACCTCCCATATTCCCTACATTTTATTGTGGTTGCGGCGGCTTGTACTGCTGTTGAGTCTGCTGGCCCCAATTCTGATTTCCTTGCCTCTGACCCCCGTAGTTAGCCACATAATTCATATCTTCAGGTAACTGATGATGAAGGTCATGCTCTACGTTCCATGGATTACCAATTGGCTGACTGATGCAAGATGTGAACAACCCCCCATTGGTAGTATCAACTATATGTACCTACTACTTTTGTCCCGACTCATCCACCTTCTTGGTGAGGATGCTCATCTGTGTCAAAAGAGTTGCCACATTTTCAGCCACAGTGTTGGAAGGATCAAGAGGTACTGAATGCACCACCGAAGTGATAGGTGCGTTTCTCGTTGTCCACCCTGAATTCTGAGCCATTTTATCCAACAGATTCTGGCCTTCTCTCCATGTCTTGCTCAAAAAAGCCCCACCAGGTGAGGCATCCACAATATTCTTCATACTGTCAGAAAGTCTCATGTAAAACCGTTGTCCCAACATCTGCTCTGGAATACCATGATGGGGATACATCACCAACATTCCTTTGAACCTCCCCTATGTCTCGTGCAAAGTTTTCATAGGTTTCTGTTTGAAGCTCACGATCTCATCAATCTGTTGTGCTATTTTGTTGGGCGGGTGGAACTTGTTGTGAAACTGTGTTACTAACTCATCTCACATTTCAATGGAGTTTATGAGGAGTGAGTTGAGCCAAATCTGAGCAGCTTCTGTCACTGAGAAAGGAATAGCATCCTGATTGCTTCCGGAGTCACATTAGGCTGCCTCTGAGTTTTGCATATGGACATGAAGTTATTTAAGTGCCGCTGAGGGTCTTCTACTTGTGTTCCAGAAAACAGTCCCTTGTTTTGAAACAAGTGCAGCATATTATTTGTAATCTGGAATGATTCAGCTTGTATCGCTGGCACCACAATGGCAGTTGCCAAATTGTCAGATGTCAGTTATGCCCAGTCATAAAGTGCACCCTCTGGCACAAGAGGTGCCGCCACTCTAGCATTTAAGTTGACTTGCTCCTCCCTGCCATTTCCGTTGGGGTCGACGACACCTTCCATTTCAGTCTTGAGTTTGTCTATCTGTTGAGATGGTTGAAGTCTTTTGTTAGCACGGTTTAACACCTGGAATATTTTCTCAGGGTCTGAGAATCCTTCAAGCAGTTCTCCAGTCCTTGCAGAGTTTCTAGGCATACACTTGTGCAACCAAGTCAACCGTCAGAAGTTTCAATCAAAAATTGGGTGTAAAGAAACTAGCTACACAAAGAATTTTTGTAACTCTAGCAATGGCAATTGATAATTCCGTTAACTCCCCGGCGACGGCGCTAAAATTTGATCACGACCAAGTATGCCCTCTAAAAAGGACTCTGCGGACATTGCAAATAAGACCCGAGTATTATGCCCAGGGTAGAATCCACAGAGAGTCAACCTATCAACTACTACCTTTAGACCCACTAAATTCTTCAGAACCAGCTTCCCAAGACTTTTGAATCACAAATGGAGATTTTCTACGAACTAAGAATGTATAAAAGTAACAAGCTATGGCTAACTAACTAAGGTTGTAAACAAGAATGAGAGAAACACTAAGGTAATGACTTCCCCTATTGATGGAATCCCTTCTGTTTATGCTTCATACAAATTTATCAATACACTTTATCAATAATGAACGCTAAACTTACGGCAACTCTCTCCCGAGCAATTACAGTAACATACTATTGCACTCTCCCGAGATACTCTAGCTAGCTTTCATTATAGTTCATTTAATATTGCACCAAGCCTTCGTTATTCCTAATCCCTCTTTTAAACCCGCAGTTATAGAGTCTTCTTATTACTTTAGGAGTGGTGTTATTCAATAATAACCTAAATATGTACTCTTTTCCAAATTATGCACACTAGATAGGCACAACTAATTGAGGATCCTGTCAATTGGCTACAACAAGAACATAGTTGAATAAATAAAGATTAACACCGGCAAATTTAAATTAATCATAAACGAGAAGTGAAACAGGTTCCACCAATATCTTAGACAGGGAAATTAGCTACTCATAACTATGGGTAAACAAACAAAACAAAGATTTAACATAATCTACCAATAAAGATCTAAAGGAAAGAAGAAATAGGTTTGAGCTATTCTCTCACACTTTTTTTTTCCTTCCAAGAACTCAAAATAATAAACCCATGCCTCAAAAGGGCGAAACCTAGTGACCAATATAGGTTTTAGGACTAAAATTTTACGTTTAACACATTTGTCCTTGGCCATCAGCACGCCTACCGCGGTAGAACCGCGGCCAAACGACCCCTCTAAAACTAATTTAATCTGCAGTTGTATCCTATCGCGGTTACGCCGCGGTCGCGGTGGGACCGCAGCCAAACACCTCCTCTGAATCTTGATTTATCGGCAACTGTCTCTCACCGCGGTTCTGCCGCGATCGCGATGGAACCGCGGCAGATGTCCTTCTCTGATTGTTCAGCCTTCTTCCGCGTGATTTACTTGGGATTTTTCACAGTTGGCCTATTTTCCTTCATTTTTTACTCCAAAAGTGCTCCCTAGCCTTCCCTAGTTATATATAGCCTGCACATCAAGAAAAACACTAATAAGAGCATTTTTTCATCACTTTCATTATCAAAACTATGCAAGAAGGTGATTATTTAGGGCCTGAATATAGTTAAATTCACCTATAATCAGATACCAAATCTGGGTAGCTTTTGTTTATGAATTTGTATCGGTGTTATTTAAATTGTTATATTTCGTTCTTTCGCTTATTTTAATTACGTTGTGTATATAATATTAACTTACAACTGTTAAATGATTAAAATGGAAAAGGTAAAATATTTGGATTGGTTGGCTTGCCTAGCTTTTACGAGTAGAAGTCATCGTGACTCCCGATGGTGAGAAATCCGGATTGTAATACCTTATAGACTCTAATATCATTAGCTAATCTTTGTTTCCTGGAAAAGGACTCATTTTCATTGATCAGAAGTTTGAAAGTGCTATAACTCAAGATTTGGAGCCTTAATATCTCATATTAGTTCGATTAATGACATTATTACGATGAGCTACAATGTAACCTTTCATTTGATTACAAATGGTCCACTCTAATGTCTTAACTTCATAAAGGTTTTCATTTTGCAATTCTCTCCATCCTTGTTTTCAAATATTACGACTGATAACAGTATCGCTACTCCCGTTTCAAGAGTATGAGATTTGTTTCTTCGAAAGTAATTTGAATTGGTGTAGTTATTAGAATAGTAATTATACGGACTACTAATCACATAATATAGTAATTTTTTGACTCAAAATTTAGATATAAATTTAGACAATTAGATTTCTAATAAAATAGAGTTAATTTTAGCCAATATTAATATCCATAAAATATATTAATCGATTTTGTAGCTAGATAACACGAATATTTCCTATGTAGCAATTAATGGCGATAATACTATTATATTCAGTGATACAAAAATGAAAAAGTTAGCATTAAATAACAATACATAGCAAATGAGAGGCGGATATAGGATCTAGTAAACGAGTGCACTATTAAAAAAAGTATCAAGTGGAAATTGATTCCTCTTCGTCTTGGTAATAACTCAACTTTCAACCAGGTGCACCATTCAACCTTCTTGGAGCATGGGTGACAACAACTAAAATTAGAAATATGTACATAAAATATTTAATTTTTCGAAAAGATCATGGGTTCATGTGCCACGCATTTCACCCATGAATCTGCCCCTGATAGCAATGAATGTCATTTAAATAAATAAAAGCATGTGAGTCACCGAAAAATGTGAGATTCTTTGGCATTCTTTCTGACAATGATAAATGATTGATGAGCCTTTGAATATTTGAATTTTTCTTGAATCGTGAGAGAAAAGTTAGTTAAAGATATGAAGAAATGGTGCATCTTGTACATGTATAATAAAGCAAGAACCTTCAATGAATGTCAATGTGTTATTTTGTACAATATGTCCAATCCCATTTTATAGCTACATATCTTTCTATTTAAGTGCACATGGGCAGCAAAAATCCTAATAATATAGATCCAAGGAATATTCATTATAATAATCTCTTTGAAGTCTTATTTCTAAAACTAGTCGTTGATGCTCTACTAAAGGGATTACTCGTCCTCTGCCGCCTTTGCGCTTCCTTGAAATTAACTTGATGACATGTGGCAGCCTTCGAAGTCCTCAATATCGATTAGGCTCACATATAATAATGATAATTTTTAGCTCATACCGAATTATAATGACCCGTTTAATAATTTGTCATACGTAATTATGAAGTAATTAAGCGTACTGTTTGATTGCACAAGTGTAATCATGCAATTAAATTAAATTTTAAATAAAGCAATTATCAAAACTTAAAAAGTTAATATATTAAATATATAACTATGAATAATTTTTTATAAGTATAAATGATATTTGATATTTAAGATACATATTTTTTATTGAATGTACCTAAATTAGTAATCATATATTTATAACTAATATTGTAAAAGTAATTGACACACACACACACACACACACACACACACATATATATATATATATATATATATATATATATATATATATATATATATAAATTAATAATTTTTAGTTTAATTAATTATAGAAACTAAAACATACATTTTGTAAGAACATCATGAAATCATGTTTGATAAATAAATTAATATTTATAAATATAATGTCATAATATTATTCAATTATTTGGAAAAACTAATATATCAATTCTAATTAAAAAAATAAACTATATGCAATGTGAAATAACAAGTCGTACTACTAAAATAAGTCAATTAGAACCATAAATATAATGCAATTTAAAATTCAAAAATAAAAAATAGTTTAACATATGTCAAATTCCAACATGATAAAAATAAATTCTAACATAACTTAAAATTGGAAAATATAATAAGTTTATAACGTCATTCAACAACGAAATTCTGCTTTAATAACACCACTCATTATATGCCATATTTGTTAATGACTCATTATTTTTAATGATAGAAAGTGTAGTTTAAAAAAAACTAGAATAATAACATTGTTACGCTAAACAAAAAAATAAAACAAATAAGAAATAAAATATACGAGCAATTACATGGAATCACAATAAGTAAAGATAGAGAAATAAAAGATAAATAATATATAAAGAAAATATATTTAAAAATTAAAATAATAAAAATAAAAATAAAAAGGAAAGAAAGTAAAAAATAAAACATTGTAATTATACAAAGTAATTACCACCAATTCTCACATCTTTTGAGAATTGGAGAGTACATTTCACTTCTATAATTACACCCAATTCCATGCTGACCAAGTAATTATTTAGCTAGACAAATATATCAAACCGTGCAATTACACCCGTCCCGAGAAGCCGCTCTTGTACCGAAGGAATCAACCGATGTCATTGACATCGCTGAGACACCATCCCACACAGAGTCCATGCTCGAAGAGGCTCAAGCCGATAAAGAGAAATCAAACGAGACGACATCGGGCCCAAATGATTCCCTCAACATGTTCTTTGATGGCATGAACACGAGCGTATTGGAGGACTACTATAGGCATGGTCACTTGGAGCTCCCAAAAAAGGGCGTTCCATCGGTAGGGGGTGAGCCGAGATCGGGCCCGAACCTTGTGAGGCGGTTCTATGCCCACAATGTGGATCCCAACTATAAAAGAATGGTTCTTACTATCCCAGTGGACGCCCGGGTGCTGTCCACACCAGTGGTGTGTCGAGCTACCTTCAATGCCTACTGACCGAGGAGGATTAGGCAAATATGAAAGAAGTAGGCATATCGAGCCTATTCAACAAGGCACAACAGGACTAAACCAGGTAAGACACTACTCTTTGTATCCTTCGCGAATTTTTCTTAGTTTTAGCATGTTCTAATGACCTCATTGTTTTTCAGGCTTCGATGCTCCATCATGAAAGCTTCATTCGGTCCTGGATGGAATAAACCAGCTCGAGTTCAAGCTCAAAGAGCAAATCTAGAATAAGGACATGTACATGGCTCTCAGTGAACAACAAGACGAGGCCCTCAAGGACCTCCCAATTTTCGAGCAGAGCTGGAAAAGGCTCAAAAGGAAGCCACGTCTGTGAAATGGGAGCATGTCGATCTGGTCGAGAAGGTAAGAAGTTTTTACGCTAAAAATTACAAGCTACTCATGATGCCTAAAAACACAACCTCACATGTCAAAGAGAAGGTAGACTTGATTGACTATCTTCGGCCCGAGATGGATGAAGTCAAGACCACGGCCGAGGCCCTAAAGGGCAAGATAGAACTATTGGCTTCTTAAAAAGGAGGACACAAAAATGGAGCTTGGCATCGGTCAAGGATCAGCTCCGGGTGGCAAGAGATAAGGCTGACAAGTGGTCATGAATAAATGACGACCTTCGGGCACAACTGGTGTCGACGCCTCCTTTTTCTCTGGAATAATCGGGTTTATGATATTATGGGTGGGATGAGTCTTTTATCCCCCTTTGGGAAATTTTGGGTTATGAATTTTGGAGAGTCGCCACCTAATGATTATAGTGCATTAGGACACTTTTAGAGGAAAGAAGAAAGATTTGAAAGAAAAAACCAGAGTTCGGGTAAGGGATTGAGATTATCTCGAGGGAAAGGTGTTAGGCACCCCTCAAGATCCACTAGTGTGGTTCCCAGACTTGCTTAATTGTGAATTTAAGAAGAGCAGGAGTAAACAAGAAAAGTTTGCACATAGAAAAACATAGCAAGTGGAAAATTTTAAATGAAGAAAGACATAAGTTGTTTTTAAAAGAGGGATTTTTGTTGAAAACATTAGTCTAATATAAGGCATTAATAAGGAAGAAGAGAGAGAGTCCTAGGGTTAAACATAATATGGATCACTTTGGTGTAATATCCAGTAATCATTCTCACACGAGATATTAACGCACCAGTCATCATACCCATGTTCTACCCTCCCCACCCCGTTAAGGTGTTCAAATACAATTGGTTCTCGATTACTTATTGCATGCTAATATCCGTCCCAGCCTATTAGTCCGGGGGTATTTGGACTTCTAATCCTAAAAGGGAAGAAACGGGATGGAGGCATATATGGAGTTTAAAAGGATAAAATACAAAGGAGTCAATCAAAATAAATAGCAAATAAGTGGGGTACAAAGCAAACACTCAAAGGCTCATACAAAACCCCGTAAATCACATAGCGACTAGTTTAGTATGACTTGCACGTACTGATTTGGTCTTTAAAGTTAAGCAGCAGACGGATCAGTTTAACACATAAAATTAGATAAAAGGTCTACATTAGGCAACTTGTATTAAATTGTTAGGAGTCGTTCTATTTTTTAAAACAAGTTATGGATTGAGGTCTTAATGTAGGAGAGTGCAGAAGTTTAGGAAATGGTCGAATTTCAGAAGAGGGTTTCTTGAAAATCGGCGGAATTGTAAATGTTTCCAGAGGTAAAAATGCTTAAAAGAGTGAGTTCAAACATTGTTTGTGAATTTTATGAATAAAAAATGCTGACAAAGATTTGGGAGACATTTTTAGAGACAAAATACGGATTTAGAGAATTGCAGACTGATTTGGGCGAATTTTATTAGAAAATGCTGGGACTGCTTGCTAGATTATCCAAATTTTAAGACAGATTTAAACGGGTTAAATCTATAGGCAGGATATCTACATCTTGATTTTTTATCGACTGATTACTGCTTTTAATTCATTAAAGAAGTGAGCATTGGATTACCCAACTGTTTTGCCTACCGTTCTACGCATTTCCTAATGGCATGATTTCCATATGCAACATGTTATTTAATATGTCCAATAGGCATGATATCTACTGATTTGCAATATGAAGGAGTATTGATTCCTATAGGCATCTAATCTAAATGATAGAAAAGAATGCAAAACCCTATAGACATGATTTCTAGGTGATCTCAAGTACTAAGCCTATAGGCATGATATCTAAACGATTTAAAGCAGTAAAATTCCAATAGGCAAGATATCTCGATGATTTGAAGTAGTAGTAAGGCCTCATTTATTTTTTAAGATTAAGACGTCTGAATCTGAATATACATCTTAATATTAAGATGCATATTAAGATTAAGACATCTGAATCTGAATAAATATCTGAATATATTAAGATGTGTATTAAGATCAGAATAGAAATAGTTAAGACTGTTTGATTTTTAACATTTGAATGTACAAAATTTATCTTTATTTGAAAATTAATAAATATAAAATTCAAATGAAATACTAACTAATATAATATTCTATCAATAAAACATATAATTTTTTAAAATATAATAGTTGTCGGTAGTGATGGCTAACATATGAATGCCGACTAGAGGCAATGGTTGGTGGTAATTTTGGTTGATGATGGTGGTTCATACTAGTAGCTAGCAGTAATTAGTAGTGATGACGATTATAATTGAGGATGGTGGTGATGAGTGGTGATAATTAATAATATCGGGTGGTGGTAACAGTTGTGATTGAGGAGGGTGGTGAGATGGTAGTGGTAGCTTATAATGATGGGCAGTGCCGGCTGTGGTAGTTGATGGTGATGGGGTGGTCAATTGTGGTAGTTGAGGCGGATGCATTTTGATTATGCGTGATAATAATGGTGGTCAGAGTGGTGGGGATAGTAGATGCTGATGGTCAATAATAGAGGCTATGATTGAGGATGATGGTGGTGTGGTAGTGGTGGAGGTAGTGGTAGTGGGGTGGGGGAATATGGTGGTGGTGGTGGGGGTGGGGGGATATAGTGGTGGTGGTTGAATATGGTGGTGGTGGTGGCATGTGGTAGTTAATAATAGTAGGCGGTGGCGGTAGTTATTAATGAATAAAAGATAGAATCTTAATGAAATTAAGTCTCTGTTATAGACTTTAATCATACAGACCTATTCAGACCCACTAAGTGGTTGTGAAGTAAAAAAAACAAACACACTTAATGATTAAGATCTGAATAATTAAGATTCAGACTTTAAAACAAACGCACTTAATATCTGAGATTTGAATGATTAAGATTCAGACCTCCATTAAGTGCAAACAAATGAGGCCTAAGTCTTGTAGGCATGCTCTCTAAGAGATTCAAAGTGATAAGAGTCCTATAGGCATGATTTCTACCTTTTAGCATCCAAACGACTAAACGTAAACCCCTCCCATACCCTTTAATACTATATTCCCCAAGTTTCATTACAAACTATTACAGAGCCGAGAATAAAAATAAAATACATCACAGCCCACAGCAAGATCCAAACTGCCTAATGCAATCTTGATATCCAATACATGTGTTTCACCAAATCCAGATTCCAGATTCCAAGGCCTTCTCTTAGAGTGTTTCAAAGTTCCAAGGGTTTTCAAAAGCCCAGGAAATGCTTACACTCTAAATATTGAGAGTTGTGACAGAGTAGTGCAATGTGTGGAATTACCAGGAATTAGGTATCCATGTTCAGAAGGAACTCTAGGTTCCCTAATACTGGCTTACCATGGGTGGGGGTAGGTAGGACTGAAGAGCTAGGAGTAGGTGTAAAGTGAGAGAGGAACCTCTACAGGAGGTGGTCATACCCAGTCATGGCATAGGCTGGCACACCCCTAACCTCCCACTCAGATTCAAACAAATAAGACCAGACTCTTAAAGAGTCAAACTCATGCTTGAATGATGATCAGGACATCAACATACCCAAATTAGAGCTCAGCACATTGAGGAGAATGGGAATGGGGAAACCAATCGAGTAGAGACTCAAAAGAGTCTAGTCTTGACTCACATACAACAATTCATAATGCTGTTATGACCCAGTACAAACTCACATACAAAGGGAACAGGGGAAAGGGATTAACATGCTTCAACATAATTAAATAGTGCAGGAAAGCATAAATGAACACACAATGAAAGGGGTAGAAGCAGAGAAATAGAATAAGGATGCTTATAGAGAATTGAAGGGCATGCCAGTTATTATTCTAGGATAGCAGACTAATAGCAACAAATAGACAGTCAGGAATACACAGGAACAAACTCAAGAAACTCCCAAATGTATAAGAGTTCAAGCAGCACATAGTGTAGAATGCTCAATAGAATGCAGAGAAGAGAGCTTTGAGTGTGTGTGTGTGTATTTTTATCTCAATTGTTCGTATGTTTGAAGAAAAGGAATGTGGTATTTATAATTTGAAAACAGGCAAGTAAGCAAGGCAAAAAATAATTTACTATCAATTAGAATCAGTCAGGAGAGGGGAATTCCTTTAATTAAGGAGTTCGAACTTGAATGGTAAGGGCAGAATTTTATTTGAGGAAAGAAAATCAAGTAACATGTCGTGCAATACAGGGTACACACATAGGAGAAGTTCTTAAAATACGTTGCTTAGGTAAATAAGGTAAGAAGTAAATCAGCTACTACATAGTAAATCATGAAATTAAAGATTCGAAATCAATAATAAACTAAGTCAGAAAAGACGCTCAGTTTTGGCAAGGAAAGAATCAATTAAGCTCACATAATGGTAGTCTTAAATCAATTCCCAAAATTAGGAGTTATTTATAAAGGGAGAGGTATGACTATAAAGAGTGCTTAAACTTAAACACACAAAGGCTAGAATTAAACAAAGCAAAGTTGTCATGCAATCAAGAGCAGAAGAACATAGCTAAGAGAGAGTGTCAGATAGCATGAGAGAAATCAAATAGAAGGTCTTGCAAAGCTTAGCAACAGAGAACACAGAAAATATGAGACAAACTTTAGAAATTAGGGTTTTTGTAGTCAAAGTAGTTCAAACACAGTAAGCAAATCACTAAACAAGGGGTTTGGAAATGCCCAAATTTTAGGGTTTCCACCATAGGTCAAATGTAAAGAAGAAAGCATACAAAATCAGGCAAAGTATACTCTAGAAGATCCAAAGGAACACAAACATTTCATGGAAACATAATGAAAGAAAACACAGTAAAAGAGATCTCAAGGAAACCCCTAAGAGGAAATACTGCAAAGAAAAATACGTAGAAACCATAGTGGAAACACTTAAGAGTTACAGTAAAGCAAAATAATGTAAGAAATCGCGGTAGAACAAGTAAAAGTTGAGGAAACCCCTAGGTTCGAGAAGACGAACAGTTTTGAAAGCAGAAACTTAAAATGATGTAAGAAATACTTTGAAAACCTCAGAAATAGCGCGGATCTAAAGTAGATCTAGAGAGAACCAAGAAATCCTTGAGATGGCATAGGGTTTCTGAGAAACCCTAGAAACGGAAGGGCCTGTTAAAGGGGCTAGTCCGAGTTGCGATGGACTCATAAGGCTAAGACACGCCGGAGATGAGCCGGAGATTGCCGTAGATGGACGTAGAACTTGAATCGGTGGAGATCTGAGCAAGAACCTTCAAGTTCGGACCTTGACTCCTCAAGTAACAGGAGTATATGGGCCCATGGAGTGAGTCTAGGTCCCCCAGGGCTTGGAATGCCATGGATGCCGGTGAAACAAGGCGGAGACGGGTGGGATATGGTTAGGGTTTCGGAGAGGGCTAGAGAGCACTTGGGGACGAAGGGGTTTCAAGGGCGGCTGTATGTGGGAAATAAATTAGGGTTAGGGGTAGTTAGGAATTCAAAAAGGTAAGGATGAGTGTGGGCCATTGATCAAAATGATCAACGGCCAGGAATAAAAGAGAAAACCGCATGGGTTTGGTTAGTCGGGTCTGAGTCGGGTAAAAATAAAATTGGATTGGGGGATTTGGGGTTAAAATTGGGGTGCAAATTAGGCTATTTTGAAAGAAAATAAGGCCAAAATTGAAATAGCCATTTTTCCCTTTTGAATTTATAAAAAATAGTAAAAGATGTTAAAAAATCAAATTAAAAATACTGAGTTAAACATATGTAAGTATCAATTTAAAAATATTAGGACTGGCTTTGTAATAAAATTTTTTATTAAATCTAGAAGTGGGCTAAAATTGTACTTTTATGCAATTTAATTTTAAAAATACCAAATGGACTTTTAAAATCATGCAAAAATCATGTTAACCATATTTTGATGTAAATATAAGGATAAAATAAATTATTCACCAAAAGTATAATTTTGGAAATGATTATTTGATTTTATGATGTAAAATAGCCAATAAATTGGCTTAAAAATCAATACAAAATACCAAAAATCTTTTGGTGTGTTTATATATGCACATATATGCTATTTTGGAAGTATTGTGGGCATAAAAATATATAAATAAATTGGGTATCAACAGTTGCCCCTCTTTACCCGAGGAGGATGAAAGAGTTGTCGGGTAAAGATAAGATGGCCAGTTTTGACCGAAAACGGCGATTGTAAAAGAATTATGACCGTGCCCTGGTTTTTGAGCTACCAACATATCCCTAGTTTTCCAGGAATCAAGCCATATGTAGTTCGGGAACCATTGACGGAATGTGTTGATGGAGGTTCGAAAGGACGGACGCAATGGTTGGGATTGAAGAGACGTTTGGGTTTATATGGTTTGACGAAGAACCCTGAACGGAATCGCTCCTGCTGAGACGGCTGTTCGCTAGCCAGGGTACCTATAAATGAGCAGTGTGCGCATATATTGTTCATAATTTAAACGTGATGCAAGTGCCTATTGGACCATGAGTGTTGTCTTTGGACGGTTAGGATGATGTCCTTGGACTATGATGTCCTTGGACTATGATGTCCTTGGACTATGATGTCCTGGGCCATGAAAGGCATAAAAGTAAAGAAGATTCGCAGCCATGAAATGGTGTTCTCGGGCTATACAGATGGTGCCTCCGAACTATGATGCCTTTGAACAAGTTGGAGATCTTTCAGCCCATGAGGAGGTGGAAATCTTTCAACCAAATGAATGCAAAGTGTGGAGATTTTTCCGCTAATGTGAGAATTTAAAATGGAGGTGGCGATGTTTCAGGCAATCGAAAAATAAAGTGGTGATATTTCATCCATGCAGGGGCGGAGACAATGCTTAGTCTCGGAAGGCAGATAGGTAGCCTTATGTGATACAGATGGAGACGGAGCTTAGTCTCAAAAAGCATATAAGGAGCCATATGCAAGATGGAGACAGGGCTTAGTCTCGAAAGGCAGAGAGTAGCCTTATGCAATATGGAGGCAGTACTTAACCTCGAAAGGCTGAGAGTAGCCTTATGCAAAATACTGATGGAGACAGAGCTTAGTCTTGAAAGGCAGATAATGGCCTTATGCAATGTGGAGGTAGATCTTAACCTTGGAAGGCAGATAAATAGACTTATGCAAAGATGTAGATGGAGACATAGCTTAGTCTCAAAAGGCAGATAAGTAGCCTTATGCAATGTGGAGGTAGAGCTTAACCTCGGAAGGCAAAGAGTAGCCTTATGCAAAATGCAGATGGAGATCGAGCTTAGTCTCGAAAGGCCAATAAGTAGCCTTATGCAATGTGGAGGTAGAGCTTAACCTTAGAAGTCACACAGTAGCCTTATGCAAAATGCTGATCGAGACATAGCTTAGTCGCGAAAGGCCGATAAGTAGCCTTATGCAACGTGGAGGTAGAGCTTAACCTCGAAAGGTAGATAAATACCCTTATGCAAAAATGCAGATGGAGACAGAGCTTAATATCAAAAGGCAGATACGTATACTTATGCAATATGGAGGTAGAGCTTAACCTCGAAAGGGAGAGAAAGCCTTATGCAATGCAGGAATGTAAAAGGACGAATAGTAGTAAGTTTTCTTAGCTTATAAACGGTTGTGATATTAAGACTGCTGGGGAAGGTTGGGTGTGGATAGTGACCCTATGAGGGTTTCGATCCTGAAGAGCGAATGTGATTTGATCCCTAGCCTGAATTCCTACATCAAAAGGAAAATCGTGAGTTCTGCAAAGGGGAGATTAGTTCGTATCCTCTAGCTTGTAGTGTTTTATGGGGGTAGTGTCGCTAAACGATGGTGATGAAAATGATATTTGTGCATGACTTATAAATGCAAATACATGTGTATATAAAAAAATGATTTTATTTTGGATGAACCAACAACTGCAACGTGGTTCAAGACACGGCGACCTTGCTTGCTCAAGAATTTTGAGAGTCCTCCTCAAAATTCTGCCCTGGTTTACTGAGCTAGTGCTACTGAAGGCTGCGCTGAGTGATTGAAAACAGACCAATTCTAGAATTTTGAGGGTCCTCCTCAAAATTCTGCCCTAGTTTACTGGGTCGGCTCTGTTAAAGATACTGACAAGCTGAATTCATAATTTTGAGGGTCCTCCTCAAAATTCTGCCCCAGTTCCAATTGCAGGAAAAAATGGAATTTTTATTAAAATGTGACCGAACCCATATGCTGCGTACGTATCCCCTCTTAAACGGGAATCAGGTCAGGAGTAGTTCAAATTACATCCTGAGAGAAAGAACATATGATCAAATGTAGTACCTTGTCACTGCGTTTGAGTTGATAGGCTTCAGCTAGACTTCTCTGTCCATTTCTGCGAGAATAAGGGCTCCTCCAGTTAGAACCTGATGAACCATGTAGGGGCCCTGCCAATTGGTGGAGAATTTCCCTTTGGCTTCATCTTGATGCAGAAATATTTTCTTAAATACCAGCTGCCCAGGCGTGAACTTTCTTGGCTTAATCTTTTGTTGAAGGCTCTGGACCTGTTCTGCTAAAATTGACCATGACAAACTGCATTCATTCTTTTTCTGTCTATGAGGGCTTATTGCTCGTAGCGAATTTTGACCCATTATGCATCATCTAACTCTGCTTCTTGTATGACCCCCAAGGAGGGAATTTCTACATCGGCGGGGATGACCGCCTTTATACCATAAACCAGCATGTAGGGAGTGGCCCCATTTGATGTGCGGACCGTGGTACGATATCCCAATAAGTCGAACGACAACTTCTCATGCCATTGCTTGTGATTTTCGATCATCTTCCTTAGTATCTTTTTGATGTTCTTATGGCTGCTTCTTCAGCTCCATTCATTTGAGAACAGTAAGCCGTAGAGTTCTTGTGTTTAATCATGAATGTTTCACACATTACCTTCATCAGGTCGCTGTTAATATTGGAACCATTGTCGGTAATGATTGATTCTGTAATCCAGAATCGATAAACCATACAATCACGGATGAAATTTGTTACTACTTTCTTGGTGACTGCTTTGTATGATTCTGCTTCAACCCATTTGGTAAAGTCATCAATTGCCACTAAGATGAACATGTGCCCATTTGACGTGGCTGGTTCGATTGGTCCAATAACATCCATTCTTCAAGCGGCAAACGGCCATGGTGATCTTGTCGCAGTTAGCTCGTTTGGAGGTACTTTTATCCTATCTGCATGTATCTGACAACGGTGGCATCTCCAGACATACTGGATGCAGCCTGTTTCCATAGTCATCCAAAAGTATCCCACTCGGAGTATCTTTTTCACCAAAATAAAATCATTCATGTGCGGTCCACAAGTCCCTGCGTGCACTTCCTCCAATAGTTTGGTTGCTTCTCTTGCCTCGACATATCTTAATAATCCCAAATCGGGAGTCCTCCTATACAAGATTCCTACGCTATGAAATAAATTGTTGGATAACCTCCGGAGGGTGTGCTTCTAAGTAGCATTGGAAAGCTCTGGGTGTTCTCCTGTTGTCAAGTATTCTTTGATGTCATGGAACCAAGGTTTCCCAACGGCTTATTCCTCAACATGAGCACAATAAAATGGTTGGTCATGAATCTTGACCTAGATGGGATCAATAAAATTGGTATCTGGATGATGGATCACAGATGATAAAGTGGCTAAGGCATCGACGGACTCGTTCTGTATTCTGGGAACATGCTGGAATTCCATTTTTCTGAATCTCTTCCTCAGTTCTTGAACATGGTGTAGATAGGGGAGTATCTTGGAATTCTTGGTTGCCCATTCTTCTCGGACTTGATGTATAAGTAGGTCTGAGTCTCCAATCACTAATAGCTCCTGAATGTTCATGTCAATGCCAATTTGATCCCCAAGATGCAGGCTTCGTATTCGGCCATATTGCTGGTGCACGAGAATCTGAGCTTGGCGGATACCGGGTAATGCTTACCAGTTTCTGATACCAGGACTGCTCCTATGCCGAATCCTTTGAAATTTGTGGCTCCATCGAAGAATATTCTCCCACCATCATAGGATTCTTGCAATGTCTTCTCCTATAAAAGCTACCTCTTCCTCAGGAAAATACGTCTTTAGAGTTTCGTACTCTCCTCCTACAGGATTCTCGGCGAGGTGATCTACCAAAGCTTATCCTTTGACTGCTTTCTAGGTAACATAAACGATGTCAAACACACTTAACAGTATTTTCCATTTGGCGAGCTTGCTGGTAGGCATGGGCTTCTGAAAGATATATTTCAGTGGATCCATCCTGGATATGAGATAAGTGGTGTAAGCACGGAAATAGTGCCTTAGTTTATAGCTACCTAGGTTAGAGCACAACAAGTGCACTCTAATAAGGAGTACCGAGCCTCGTACGGGGTAAACTTCTTGCTGAGGTAGTAGATGGATTGCTCCTTTTTCCCCGTTTCATCATGTTGTCCCAAAATGCACCCAAATGCCCCATCCAATACTGCAAGATAATGCAATAGAGGTCTCCCTGGCTCGGGTGGAACCAGTACTGGCAGCGTTGACAAGTATTCCTTGAGTCTGTCGAAGTCCTTTTGACAATCATCAGTCCATTTAGTGACAACATCCTTCTTTAGCATTTTGAAGATGGGTTCACAAATGACAGTGGACTATGAATCGGCTAATATAGTTGAGAAAACTCATTACATATTTCTTGCTCTTTGGTGGCGGTAACTCTTGAATGGCTTTGACCTTTGACGCGTCCAATTCTTTCCCTCGGCGACTTACAATGAAACCCAATAACTTTCTGGATGGGACCCCGAATGCACATTTGGTGGGATTCAATTTCAAGTTGTATCTCCTCAGTCTGTTGAAGAACTTCCTTAAATCATTCATATGATCTGCAGCTTTCTTGGATTTGATGATGACGTCGTCCACATATACCTCGATCTCTTTATGTATCATGTCATGAAAGATAGTGGTCATGGCCCTTTTGTAGGTAGCACCAGTGTTCTTCAAAGCGAGCGGCATCATTCTATTACAGTACTTCCCCCACGGTGTGATGAATGCCATTTTCTTTGCATCTTCTTCGTCCATCCGTATCTGATGGTATCCCACAAAGCAATCGACGAATGATTGCAGCTCATGTTTGGCGTAGTTTTCAATCAATATATGTATATTTCGCAAGGGGAAGTTGTCCTTAGGACTGGTCCGGTTGAGATCCCGGTCGTCGACACAGACTCTAACCTTCCCATCCTTCTTTAGTACCGGCACATTGTTGGCTAACCATGTTGGATATTCTACCACTCTGAGAACCCTTCCTTTGACTTGCCTTGTAATTTCTTCTTTGATTTTCAAACTCATGTCTGGATTGAATTTTTTAAGCTTCTGTTTTACCGGCGAGTATGTCGGACCTGTCAGAAACTTGTGAGCACAATGGATGTGCTGAGATCGGTCATGTCGTCATAGGACCATACAAAGATGTCCTCATACTCACTTATGAACTCTGTATACTCTTTCTTTTCTGCTGATGATAAGTGTACACTGATACTTTTTTCCTTGACATTTTCTGAGTCTCCCAGATTAACAACCTCAGTTTCGTCCAAATTGGACTTAGGCATGTTCTCAAAATTCTCAACCTCTCTGACAACTTCTTCTAATATTTCATCCTCTTCTGAATCTATGTCTGTTTGTCGCATTGCCTCATTGAAAGTTACAGTCGTTGGTTCATCATCAAGATATGTAATAGTAATGTTGTGTGAAAATAAAGTGAATGTAGGGAAAATAATAAGAGTGAGATATAAAAATAGACTCGGAAAATTCTTTTGATTAAATTTATAACTGTTTGAAACATCGGAGCTTTTTTCAAAAGTAAAGACAATGCAGAAAAGTAAAATCAACTATAAGTAAAATGCGATGCATATGCGTTGATTAGCCTTGCTACCCCGAAGCTCTTCGGGCTCTGGTGGTTCTGACTAACAAATTGGTGAGGTGTTCTCCTCGGTTCACAACTCGAATGAAAGGGCCTTCCTTCCCTTCCTCCTCAAAGATAACACAACAATCCATATCATTCTCCAGAAACATGTTCTTAATTGTTGCCAGTGTCCCATCTTCGTCTGATCCACATATGACATCAGCTGGCTGAAAGGTCTATTCCAACTGAGGTAGAGGGTGCTCCAGTGGGTAGTAGGGACTGCGCCATGGTGGAGACCATTGGTTGAACTCCTCACAAGTATGTTCATAACCCAGGCCAAAAGTGGTACCATGCTTCTTCAACTTGATAGGCTTGGTGATGCCCTGGAGATTCTTGCCAAGTCCTTTTCCGGGCTCGTATCAGCTCCAATTCAGAATTCTTGATCTTGTTATCCTACCACTTGTCTTTCTCTATGGTGTTGACTCGCTCGATGTGATGGTATGTTTCTCCACCGATCCTTCTTCTTCCTCCGATCAACGGGATGGCTTGGCGACTATATATAGGGTTGCTACCATCGCCATTAATGATTACCTCTTGATAATACTAAGTTGATGCCACAACCCTAGTAGCGTGGATCATGGGTCTCCCCAGCAAAAAATTGTAGGATGCTGGCACGTTAATGACTTGGAACTCGACATCGAACCAGGTTGGTACAATCTGTAAGCACAAGCTAATTTCTCGAGTGGTGGATCTTTGAGATCTATCAAAAGCTTTGACACTTATAGATCCATTATTGATATCATGCAATCCTTTACCCAATGTCATGAGAGTTATCAATATACAAATATTGAGGTTGGATCCCTCGTCGACTAAGATCCTGGTGATAAAATGATCCTCATATTACGAAGTGATGTGCAATGATTTGTTGTGACCAAGCCGTTCTGGTGGTAATTCGTCCTCGTGGAAGGGGATCTTCTGGCTTTCCAGTACTTGCCCCACCATATTGGCCATTTTTCCTCATGTTATATTGCTGGGAATGTAAGCTTCACTCAGTATCTTTATTAAGGCATTTTTTGTGCCTCACAGCTTTGCGGAAGAGCCAGGATAAAAATATGTGCTGGCGTTTTGTTCAGTTTCTCGGCAACTGAGTACTCTTTGGCCTGTACCTTCCTCCAAATATCATCGGGTCCAGTTTCAATAGTCCACCCAGAGGCTTTCTTACTGGACACACCCAAATGTTCCGAGGTGTATATCCTGCCTGTCCTAGTCATGCCGTGTGCGGCAATTGCTTCCCCAGTATATGACTTTCCCCTCCTTCTAGCCTAAGTGGTGTAATCCCCAGGCATAGCATTTGTTTTGAATGGAGTCATGTCTATCATGGAGTCCGGAATGGGCACCTTGAATTGTAACATAGTAAATTCGAGAGGTGCTGGCACCTTTGGAACCCTGAACTCAACCTCAATTGATTTTGGTACCTTTGCAAAAGGTGCTTCAAACTCGAGCGGTACATACACATTTATCACATCGCCCTCAGAGGGCTGAATCTGAACGACAATGGGTTTGAAAGTGACTGTTGGCTTCTTAGGTTCATCTCCTTTAACTATCAAACTGATTGACCCCTTGGGGTACCAATCATCTTCAATCTTGATCACGTGGATGACTCCACCCTTGTGGTGAGGCAGAGGGTTGTTGTAGATATTAGGAGCAGGCTTCTTTGCTGTAATGATCTTGTTGTCAATCAGATTCTGAATCTTGTCTTTCAACGAGCGACACTTGTCGATGGTATGGCCTTTTATCCTAGAATGCTATGCGCAAGTCTTGTTTGGGTTGATCCATTGGGAAGGATTTTCTTGAGTTACGGTTGGGATAAAGGTAACGTAACTGGCTGCTTTGAGTTTTTCATATAACTGGTCAATTGGTTCGACTATGGCGGTATATTGTCTGGAAGGCTTACGGTCAAAGTTTGGTCTGGGTCGTGAAAAGTTTTGGCGGATTGGTGGTGACGGGAAGTGAGAAGTTTTGGTATTGTATGCTTGGTACACAGGTGCAAGTTTCGAATATCTAGGTGAAGTGGGTTTATACATGGGTGATTGGTAAGTGGGTGGTGGAATTTGGTAAGTGGGTGATGGTGCTTGGTAGTTTAGGGTAGGTTGATATGTGAGTGGAGTTGATGGGTAGGTTTGGTACTTCATAGGGGAATTGTTCCTTTGCGCAACCATTACGGAATTTACATCCTTTTTCTTCGACGAGCCACCAGACTATAAAGCCTCGTTGGTAGCTTGCAATGCCTCAAGGTTAGTGACCATACCGTTTTTGATGTCGTCTTCGATCCTTTCTCCAACTTGATGATGTCGGAGAACTTTTGGCCCTATATTAGCATCAGTCTCTCATAGTAATGCGGATCTTGAGCACGGATGGAAAACATGTTCATTTGTTCTTCCTCCAAGGACGGTCTGACCTTTGAAGCTTCTTGCCTCCAACGAGTAGCATACTCTTGAAAGGTCTCTGTGGGAATCTTCTTGAGATTCTGGATATAGAACACATCGAGTGTGTTCTCAGTGTTGAACCTAAATTGGTCCATAAAGTCAGACGCCATGTTCACCCAACTAGTCCATTTCTTTGCATCCAGTCTAATATACCGTGATAAAGTATCACCCTTCAAACTCCTCATGAATAGCTTCATGTAGATTTTCTCGTCCCTTCTGACTCCTACCAACTTGTCACAATACATTGTCAAGTGGACACTGGGATCACCTGTACTATCGAACATCTCAAATTTGGGAGGTTTGTACCCCTCCGGGAGCTCAACGTCTGGCTGGACACAGAGATCTTCGTAATTCAACCCTTTGACACCTTTGTTACCTTCGAAACCTTGAACCTGACTAGTCAATTTCTTGATCTCAGCGGCCAAATTCTGGATGAAGGAGTCTGACTCAGGTGCACTTATGATTGGCTGACTGTAGTGTGGTATAGTGTCTATAAATATAGGAGTGTTATGGTCTTTTGTAGTGTTTTGTGGTTCAGGAATGAGCAGTGGAGTGTTATTGCATGCTTGGGCGTGAGTGGGTTGCATTGGAGGTTGTGGGGTGTTTTGTGGAGTTACGGGATTCTGGGTGTTAACATCAGGAGCGGCAAGAGTGATTGACAGGCCTGCCAGGTTCCGGACTTGGTCCAATTCCTATCGAAATCTTAGCAAAGTTTGCTCCAGATGAGCAGCAGTCTCCTTGGTAATTGCAGCATTCTGAAAAGTTTCCTCAAGTTCCTTTCTAGAGCTTGTATCTCCCATCTTGTCTTTGTTCTTGTTTCTGGTAAGACTCTGGGAGGAGGAGGTGGAGGACCCTTGGATCTTGTGAAGTATGCTGATGGTTTCATAATGCACGAACTAACCTTTGGGGAGGGGAATAAAAAATAAAGAAAAACAAAAGGTAAAAAAGTTAGTGCGGATTCTGATAAATAATATTGCGATATTTAAACACATTGTGCAAGAATATAAACTGCATCCTAATTTGGGTGCCTCATTGTGCCCGAGGTAGGCTTTTATTGATAAAAACAAGATAACTGAATGATAAAGACGTCACTATTGGTCAGTGGCCTTATTACAATAAGAAAGCAGAAAAATAAAAATTCTAACTACTTGGTCCCGGAAGGACCTTCTCTAGATCAGTACTCTTGCCTCTCTCGTACAGCTGCATCAACTCGCGCATCCCTAACAGCAGATAGGCTCGGGCTAGGATGTCCACCTGCACTTCCTTAAGCATTCTGACAGTCTTCAATTCTTTTCAAGAACTTCCCTTCTAATTCCACTATACCTCGCTCCAAATATCCAAAACGGTTGTTGGCGTCGACAGCCATGTCCTTACACTAATTGATTAGCTTTTCGTGAGCTTATTGTATTTCCCGATGTTCACTCTCACATTTTAGCATTCTCTTGCATAGTTGATTGTATTTGACTTGCGCTTCACTTTTCTCATCAATAATCCTATGACCATGGACGAATCCTGAACGACCCAAACCAATGTGATCATCTTCCAACCAGCATGTATAGTGCGGAACACACCCGGCATGATACATGTCTAGTTAAATAGACTTCTTCCCTAAGACTAGCTTGCAGTGCCACATATGCTGAGCGTGACACCTGTGTGGGCTATCATCATCTTGAAAGTCATCCCGAAAATAACCCATTTTCTCTATCCTGGCTATAATTTGTTTTCTTCCAGCTTGCCTCATGGCCCGGAGTGGGACATATGGATGAGTTTCCCTCAGACCAATGAGTATAAGTAATGGTGCAACTCGAGAACGGACAATGAACTCCCATGTTGGCAACCACTCGAACATCCACTGAACTTTCTCTTCTTTTAGATTCTCGAACAACTCTACCCATCCACTGGCATCATCTGGCTGGGCGAAGATGTTGGGCATGAAGTTCCTTCGCTTTGGGTGATGAAAAGTGATATGGTCATCCCAATCCCTGCGTATGATTTCCTATTTGTAGTTGCCTTTCTGAAGGTTTCTATGAGCCAAAGTTGAAGTAGCAGATTACAACCCTCGAAATGTGGAGCCCCTTGCTGACACTTTCCCAAGGCTCAAAAGATTTCATCGATGATCATAGGCACTATGTTGAAAGACTACCCGTCAATTCCTTCCATTAAGGTCTTGGTACACCATGTCTAGTTTGGTGTGGATCCTAGCCTTCTTCATAGGGAAAATATCATGCCCAAGAAGCAAAACATGAACACAAAGACCCTTCTATGTATATGTCCCAAAGAAGTGAGGGCGAACTCGTCCATATAGGTGCGATAGGACTTGCTGTGGCCATATCTCTCGTACAAGAAGTCAAATGGTATGTAGGAGTCCTTCAAGCAAGAGAGGTCGGGATTTTTCTTGAGTCCCGTCATCTTAAGAAAGCCTCTACTTTTGCGGCTTTCCGACATATGCAAACCCGGAGTCTCCCAAGGGATACCAGCTAGGCCCCATATCTCTTCTAGCAAAGGGGTCATTTCCAAGTCTCCGAAGTGGAAGATCGATCACTATCCCAAAACAAAGTGGCAGCCTCTATGATCTTGTTGTTAGGCTGAATTTTCAGGAGTGAGGGAAAATTCCCTAAGTACTTGCGGACGATGGTTTGATCACTGCCATGAAGATCTTCCCACCAACTTATCAACCTTGGGTGAATGTTGGATACCATACCAAATCTGGGGACCTCGTACCTCATTTTCTGCAAAACAAAGTGTTAGGCCCTTACCCCACCAGACTCGACTATTTAAATCAATAATTAGCAGAAGCATTTAGTTCTCCAAATAAATGCACATGACGCGAACGTGTCCGTTTGGGTTTCAGGGAAACCCGATGGAGTTTGGTTTAGGCTATCTTAATGAGTCATTATGCGGACAACATAACTGACTTGGCTAGGGTTGACTATGATGCATGAACAGTTTCAAGGGAATAAGGTTTCTACTTTTGAAGTGCTAGACAAGGTACCCTTGAGCGGACAACTCAAGAGGGAAAGCCATGGAACCGTCGACTACACCGTTGATCGACTAGTTTTACCGCAAATATGCCTTTTCCACTTTTATAGGGTTATATTGGGAAGGTGCAACCACTCATTATAAGCGTTGCTATGTGATTTTTTTGGCACGAGTGGAATATGATGTTGAGAAATGCAGTTACAATAATGAAGCAAGTTGCATGTATTTTCACGTTCATAAAAATAAAGATTACAATAAATGCTCGAAAATTACAACAGGGTAAAAATAATAAGGCAGTAAAGGCGGAAAATAAAAGGAAAGAAAAACATGAAGAACCAAGTTAGTAATTGTGATGAAATAACCAAGGAAAAAAATAAATGTGATTAAGGAAGCAATAAATTCACAAAAGCAAGTAATGGTAAAAGCCTTAAAGAAATCCTCAGCAGAGTCACCATGCTGTCGACGCCCCCTTTTTCTAAGGATAAATCGGGTATACGACATTATAGGTGGAATGACTCTTTTATCCCCCTTTAGGAAATTTTGGGTTATGGATTTTGGAGAGTCGCAACCTAATGATAATAGTGCATTAGGACACTTTTAGAGGAAATATGAAAGATTTGAAAGAAAAAACAAGTGTTCGGGTAAGGGCTTGAGATTATCTCGAGGGTAAGGTGTTAGGCACCTCTCAAGATCCACTAGTGTGGTTCTCGGCCTTGCTTAATTGTGACTTTAAAAAGAGTAGAAGTAAACAAGCAAAGTTTGCGCATAGGAAAATATAGCAAGCGGAAACTTTTAAAAGAAGAAAGACACAAGTTGTTTTTAAAAGAGGGATTTTTGTTGAAAACATTAGTCTAAAATAAGGCATTAATAAGGAAGAAGAGAGGGGGTCCTAGGGTTAAACATAACACGGATCACTTTGGTGCAATATCCAGCAATCATTCTCACACGAGATATTAACGCACCAATCATCATATGCATATTCTACCCTTCCCACCCCGTTAAGGTGTTTAAACGCGATTGGATCTTGATTACTTATTGCATGCTAATACCCGTCCCAGCCTATCAATTCAGGGGTATTTGGACTTCTAATCCTAAAAGGGAAGAAACGGGATGGAGGCATATATGGAGTTTAAAAGGATAAAATACTAAGGCGTCAATCAAAATAAATAGCAAATAAGTGGGGTACAAAGCAAACACTCAAAGGCTCATACAAAACCCTTTAAATCACATAGCAACAAGTTTAGCATGACTTGCACGTACTGATTTGGTCTTTAAAGTTAATCAGTGGATAGATGCGTTTAACACATAGAAGTAGATAAAAGGTCAACATTAGGCAACTTGATCCAATTGTTGGGAGTTATTGTATTTTTAAACAAGTTATGGATTGAGGTACTAATGCAGGAGAGTGCAGAAGTTTAGGAAATGGTCGAATTTCAGAAGAGGGTTTCTTGAAAATAGGTGGAATTGTAAAAGTAGAAAGTACAGTAGAGTTTCCAGAGGTAAAAATGCTTCAAAGAGTGAGTTCGAAAAATGTTTGCGAATTTTATGAATAAAAGATGTAGACAAAGATTTGGGAGACATTTTTAGAGACAAAATATGAATTTAGAGAATTTCAGACAGATTTGGGAGAGTTTTATTAGAAAACGCTGGGATTGCTTTCCAGGTTATTCCAAATTCTAAGATAAATTCAAAAGGGTTACACCTATAGGCAGGATATCTACACCTTGATTTTTTATCGACTGATTACTGCTTTTAATTCATCAAAGAAGTGAACATTGGATTACTGTTTTGCCTACCGTTTTACATATTTCCTAATGGAATGATTTCTATATGCAATATGACTGAGTATTGATTCCTATAGGCATGACATCTAAATGATAGAAAAGAATGCAAAACCGTATAGACATGATTTCTTGGTGATTTCAAATATTAAGCCTATAGGCATGATATCTAAACGATTTAAAGCAGTAAAATTCCTATAAGCATGATATCTAGGTGATTTGAAGTAGTATAAGTCTTATAGGCATTCTCTCTAAGTGATTCAAAGTGATAAGAGTCATATAGGCATGATTTCTACCCTTTAGCATGCAAACGACTAAAAGTAAACCCCTCACATACCTTTTAATACTATATTCCCCCAGTTTTATTACAAAATTACTATTACAGAGCCGAGAATAAAAATAAAATACATCATAACCCACAACTAGATCCAAACTGCCTAATGCAATTTTGATATCCAATACATGTGTTTCACCAAATCCGGATTCCAGATTCCAAGGCTTTCTCTTAGAGTGATTCAAAGTTCCAAGGGTTTTCAAGAGCCCAGGAAATGCTTACACTCTAAAGATTGAGAGTTGTGACAGAGTAGTGCAATGTGTGAAATTTTCAGCCCTTAGGTATACAAGTTCAGAGGGAACTCTAGGGTTCGTAAGCATGGCTTACCATGGGGGGAATTAGGACTGATGAGCTATGAGTAGGTGTAAAGTGAGAGAGGAACCTCAGCAGGAGGTGGTCATTACCCAGTCATGGCATAGACTGGCACACCCCTAACCTCCCACTCAGATTCACACAAATAAGAGCAGACTCATAAAGAGTCAAACGCAGGCCTGAATGATGATCAGGACATCAATAGAACCAAATTAGAGCTCAGCACATTGAGGGAAAAGGAAATGGGGAAAGCAATCGAGTAGAGACTCAAAAAAGTCTAGTCCTGAATCATATACAACAATTTATAATGTTGTTATGACCCAGTACAAACTCACATTCAAAGGGAACAAGGGAAAGGGATTAACATACTTGAAAGTAATTAAACAGTGCAGGAAATCATAAATGAACATACAAAGAAAGGGGTAGAAGCAGAGATATTGAATAAGGATGCTTCTAGAGCATAGAAGGGCATACCAGTTATAGTTCTAGGATAGCATACAAATAGCAGCAAACAGACAACCAGGAATACACAGGAACAAACTCAAGAAACACCCAAATGTATAAGAGTTCAACCAACAGGTAGTGTAGACTGCTCATTAGAACCTAGAGAAGAGAGCTTTGAGAGTGTGTGTGTATATATGTTTTTGAACTCAATTGTTCGTGTGTTTGAAGAAAAGGAATGGGGTATTTATTCTTTAAAACAGGCAAGTAAGCAAGGTAAAAAATAATTCAGCATCAATTAGAATCAGTCAGGAGAGGGGAATTTCTTCAATTAAGGAGTTCGAACTTGAATGGTAAGGGCAGAATTTTATTTAAGGAAAGAAAATCAAGGAACATATCATGCAATAAAGGGTAAACACATAAGAGAAGTTGTTCAAATACGCGGCTTAGGTAAATAAAGTAAGAAGTAAATTAGCTAGTACATAGTAAATCATAAAATTAAAGATTCGAAATCAATAATGAACCAAGTTAGAAAACAGGCTCAATTTAGGCAAGTAAAGAATCAATCATGCTCACATAATGGTAGTCTCAAATCAATTCACAAAATTAGGGGTTATTTTGAGATGGAGAGGTATGACTATAAAGAGTGCATAAACATAAACACGCACGGGCTGGAATTAAACAAAGTAAAGTGGCCATGCAATCAAGAGAAAAAGAACATAGCTAAAAGAGAGTGTCAGATAGCATTAGAGAAATCAACTATAAGGTCTTGCAAAGCTTAGCAAGAACTACAGAACACAGAAAACATGATACGAACTTTAGAAATTAAGGTTTTTATAGTCAAACCAGTTCAAGCACGGTAAGTAAATCACTCACACATAAGGGGTCTGGAAACCCCCAAATTTTAGGGTTTCTTCCATAGGTCAAATGTAAAGAAGAAAGCATAGAAAAATCAGGCAAAGTAAACTCAAGAAGATCCAAAGGAACACAAACGTTTCATGGAAACATAATGAAATAAAACACAGTAAAAGAGATTGCCAGGAAACCCCTAAGAGGAAATACAATAAAGAAAAATCCATAGAAATCGTTGTGGAAACACTTAAGAGTTACAACAAAGCAAAAATAATGTAAGAAATCACAGTAGAACAAGTAAAAATTGAGGAAACCCTAGGTTCGAGAAGACGAACAGTTTTGAAAGCAGAAACTTAAATAATGTACGAAATACTTTGAAAACCTCAGAAATAGCGCGGATCTAAAGTAGATCTAGAGAGAAACAAGAAAACTATTGAAATGGCATAGGGTTTCAGAAAAATCCTAGAAACGAGAAGGGCCTGGAAAAGGGGCTGGTCCGAGTCGAGAAGGACTGATAAGGCTAAGACACGCCGGAGATGAGCTGGAGATGGCCGGATGGGTTTGGTTAGTCGGATCTGAGTCGGGTAAAAATCAAATTGGGTCGGGGGATTTGGGGTTAAAATTGGGGTGAAAATTAGGCTATTATTGAAAGCAAATGAGGCCAAAATTGAAATAGCCATTTTTCTCTTTTGAATTTATAAAAAATAATAAAAGATGTTAAAAAATCAAATTAAAAATACTGGTTTAATAAACAATATGTAAGTAGCAATTTAAAAATATTAGATTTGCATTTGTAATAAAAATTTCTATTAATCTAGAAGTGGGCTAAAGTTGCAATTTCATGCAATTTAATTTGAAAATACCAAATGGACTTGTAAAATCATGAAAAAAATCATTTTAACCATATTTTGATGTAAGTATGAGGATAATATAAATTATTCACCAAAAGGATAATTTTGGGAAAAATTATTTGATTTTATGGTGTAAAATAAGGAATAAATTAGTCTAAAATCAATAAAAATACCAAAAACCTTTTGGTGTGCTTATATATGCACATATATGCTATTTTGGAAGTATTGTGGACATTTAAATATATAGAAAAAATTGGGTATCATTAGCTGGCTTCAGCCGCCTTGTAACGGGATTCCGTTGGCTACGAATGTATTGTGTTGTAGTCCAAATGAGAGGCAACATCAATTGATTTCTCCAAAGTCGAGGAAATGCTGGCCCATTATAAGACCGATATGAAGATACTCGAGGCCCTCTTAAAGATAAAGATTGAGTATGTCAAGCGGCTATCTCCTACGGCGTAATATAGAGCATCTATTCTTCGGAGGTCCGAATAGGGACAGTTCTTGATGACAGCTTCGAATTACTCGTGGTTTTGAAATTCAATAAAATCAAAGGCCTTTAAGATGATTAAGTGTTCCAGTCATATACGACGATGTTTTGTTTTGTGGGTAACCCTTTAATAGGTTTTGAGTATATGTAAGGGCCTTACTTTTTGCGTACGGACTTCGGACGTCTTTGAGTTGTTTTAGAATGATCATAGCCTTTAATATTCAGGCACTTACTAATAGGATAAGTGCCTTCAGGGTTTGAGAGGTCAGATTGTCCAATTTTTTTAATTTATTGGGCGACAGTCCTCGATTCGGGGTAGCCCATGGGCTTTATGATCTCCGACATAATGAGGCATCAAATAAGCAGAATGCATAGTAATAAAGTATGAGGGAATCAAAGGCTTCTTTTATTGTTTTATATGTAGGTACATAATCGGAGATGCATGAGCCTCGTGCCGTGGTTGGAGTAAGATACATAGGCACTGTTTGTTTGGCTGTTTGACCCTAACGATGAATAGTAATCACCAAGCCTTAGCTTTTGACATATAATTTTTTTCCATTTTTAAAGATCTTAATCTAGGGGTAGTGGCTGAACTTGTGAGGGCTCAGATACTATTGGTTCGGTGCAAACGATCAACAATTCCAATTTAAGGCCGGTCTTCAAAACTCACGTAGAACATTTAATGTTGTCTCACTAAAAACCTTGCCGGAAAACCTACTTTGGGACAATATTGGTTCAAGGGAAAAAGAGTACAACATGTGCTTTTTGACCTAATAGTCACATTATCCCTTTGCCAGGTACCTTCATAGGTTAGTTCGTGATGTAACAAAATAGAAAAAAGGTAATTGAGTTCGCACCTAAGGAGTAGTGCCGTTTTCTGTGCCACATTCCAATTATTTGTTAGTTGTACACCACTTCCCGATTCGAGATTGTACGAGCCTATGCTGGTTATTTCGGCAACTCTATATTGTCCTTCCCAATTCAGGACCAGTTTCAAGTCCTTTGAGTTCTTAGTGTATGGTGTTACTGATTGCGGCTGACTCAACTTTAGGAAAAGTGGGCGCTAAGACTTTTACCCGATAGTGGTATCAGGGTCAATTTCCACAAAGAGCTTGGAGTGGAGTCGAGTATTTGTTTGGTCTAGAAATGCGTTCTAGCTTCTAGTTGTACTTCTAACATTTTTAGGGTATATATGATTATCAACTATAATTTAACAACTACTAATTAAAACTAAGTTATGCTAAGATATTAATTCTAGGTTGTATGCAAGATAGAGAAAGGCACTAGGGCCGTGGCATTTACCTAGGTGGTCAACCAACGGGTAGAGATTCCTAATACAAGAACGATGATTATGGGGCTTATACTATAACCGTTGCACGATTGACTCACTCTCACACCTCTAGGTAGAGAGATTGATTTTTCCCAATTGGCTCTCTCGAGACCAATTGGGTAGGCAAATTTGCCCAAGCAACTTAGGGTTCAAGTTGGGTAATTACTCTCTCGAGGTTTAACCCGTTAATTGGGACTACCAATCTCATGGGTCCATCTCAATTCCTTGTTGGGTTAATTTTTGGGTCATAGACTCTCTTTCTCAAGAAGAGTCAAGACCCATTAAGCTAGACTTAGTGTTTGCAACTATCAAATCCTAATGAAATCATAAAATTAATACAAATAGCAAACACCCAACATCATTCAAGCATTAAACAATCACACCCATTAATTACCCATACTAGGGTTGATCCAAAACCCTAGCTAATGCGTTTAGCTAGACATAATAAAAACAGATATTGAAGAAATGGTAGATAAAATTGACATTAATTAACTATAATGTTAATCTACAAAAATACACGATAAAAGAAGATGAAATTGCATAAAATAGGATAAAACTTCCAAGTCACGAGTGCAGCTGCTATTTGATATCTAATACATAACCTAAAAAAGTAAAAATGTTCTATTTATAATGCACAGAAAGCTGGACAAAAATACCAGTGGGGGGCTGGCGCTAGCCGCGCATAAATGTAGTGCAGCCGCATAGGGGTCTAGGTCTTCAATTCTCTCTTCTGAAGCTTGGGGCGCGGACCACGTATAAAGGTAGCGCGGCTGCGCTGGGTGAAGGGCGCGGACCGCACATAAATGTAGCGCGGCTATGTGGAGAAATTGGGAAAAATAACCACTCACTGAACAACCATCTACGCGGACTGCACTGTTTTGGTGCGCAGCCGTGTGGGATTTTGCCTTGAATTTGATAGTATTTGTGTTGGAAACACGTTCTCAATGCAATATACTAAAACGTGTGTTCTTTTGTATAGGTTTTGATGAATGACAAACGAAGCGAAAGTTGATATATGACGAAGTTCAAGAAACAAGCGCACAATTGATATACAACGAGATTCAAGCTCAAGACAAAGTTTTATTGTTTAATTGAGTCATTGTTAATTGTGATCTTGATCCTACAACTTGACTCGTAACATGGCTTCTCTCATAAAACTATTTTCCAAAATCATGCATATTTAATTTAATGTCAAATGATTTTAAATCATGCATATTTACAGTAGTCAAAATAATTTTTAGACATGCCTTAAAAATCTGGACTAAGATAATCGATTATGTACTTATGATAATCGATTATTTTAAGCCAAGACTGCATAACAATCGATTGTGAACTAATGACAATCGATTGTGAGTAAGACAGCGAGCATCAGGTTTTAAAAACCTGCATGACAATCGATTGTGAACTAATGACAATCGATTGTGACTGAGGCAGTGTCCATCAAAGTTTTTCAAAACTCAGAATAATCGATTATGAACTAATGGTAATCAATTATGTTGAGACAGTGTCTTCCAGTGATTTTCAAATTTATTAAATAATCGATTGTTACATTGGACAATCGATTGTCAAAGAGACAGTGTCTAAAATGTTTTTCAAAAACTGATAAGTAATCGATTATTGACTTTGTGCAATCGATTGTGAAGTTGACCGTTGTCGTAAAGTTATCAAATACCGTCAGGTAATCGATTATTGATTCTGTATAATCGATTGTTTTGATTAAAATCCGGAAAAGATTTTTTGAACGTTATTGGGTAATCGATTATTGATTTTGTATAATCGATTGTTTTGATTAAAATCCGGAAAAGAATTTTTTTTTTGTACGTTGCTGAGTAATCGATTGTTGATTCTGGACAATCGATTGTTTGTGGTAAAATCTGGAAAGGATTTTTTGAACGTTGCCAGTAATCGATTATGGATTGTAAGTAATCGATTATCAAGCGTAAAATCTGGGATTGAATTTTGATCTGACTGGCAGACAATCGATTGTTGGGGTTTGACAATCGATTGTCAGTGAGTAAAATCAGCAACTCTTAATTGGCAATTAGGCAACGGTAATGCCAAGTTTTTCAACTATAAATACAGCTTCATTTCAGTGTTTTAAACACAACAACATACTACAACTGATCATTACATTGCTATAAGCTTGCATACTTTTGTTTATCATTTTATTTTCAATTTCATAAAGCTTTTGAGAGCCATATTCTTGTCCAAAGTTGTTGTGATCTAGAGCTTACTTCTTTTACTCATATCTGCTCATTAAGGAGTATTGTGTTTGAGTGTTTAGTGTTTTATACACTTGTAAGAGAATTGTGATTCTCTTGTTGTAAGGAACTTGTGTTTCCTTGGTTGAAGTCTTGGAGTGTTGTATCTCCGAGCAAAGGTGTTAAGGCTTGTGTCCTTAAGTTGTAAAGGTTTGTTGAGCACCCGTAAGCTTAACAAGTTAGTGGAAAATCTCGAGAGAGTCTCTCGGGGACTGGACTAGCCACGTGTTGTGGTGAACCAGAATATATCGGTGCGTTCTTTCCTTTTTGTTTATTTAGCGCACTTATCTATTTCCTGCAAATTTTAATTTCCGCAAGTTTACGCTAAATTTTATTATAACGCTATTCACCCCCCTCTAGCGTTAAGCGTATTTTCTAACAATTGGTATCAGAGCCCAACTCTCTGAAAACTTAACAGTTTGAGAGAACCATCCATGGCTTCTACTCGTGATTCTTTTGCAGGAATTGATGAAGGACAATGCTCCACACGACCACCTCTATTCAACGGTACAAATTACACGTACTGGAGGAGAGGATGAAGATCTTCGTTTAGTCCAACCGCTTTCACCTTTGGAAGGTGATAATGAAGGGAAACCAAATTCCAACAAAGAAGGTGGAAAACGAATGGGTTCCCAAGTCCGAGGATGAGTATGACGCGGATGACATCCGAAAGGTTCAAAATAATGCTAAAGCAATTAATTTATTATATTGTGCTGTTAATGCTGACGATTACAGGAAAATATCGTGTTGCACAATGGCAAAGGAGATGTGGGACAAGCTAGAAGTTACGTACGAAGGTACGGACCAGGTAAGGGAAGCAAAAATTGATTTCCTAACCCATTCTTATGAATTATTTCACATGAAGGAAGGTGAAAAGGTGGACGAAATGTTTGAGCGATTTTCAATAATCGTAAATGACCTACATGCTCTCAAGAAAACATTCACGGATAGAGAGCTCGTTCGAAAAATTCTTAGAAGTCTCACACCGGCATGGAGATCAAAGGCCGATGCAATTCAAGAATCCATTGGCGTTTCAAACGTCATCATCGACGCACTAAGAGGTAACCTTAAGACCTATGAATCTACTATTCTTAACCCTTTTGTTGATGATCAAAGGAGGCAAAGAATAGCTCTAAAGGCGAGCACAAGCCAACCGCAAATTGATGAGGAAGGAGACAACGAGTTTGGACTCGTTATCAAAAGATTTCAAAAGTTCATGCGCAAGGAGTATGAACGCAAGGGCAAAAAGCAAGGCGAACAAATCAAGTGCTATGAATGTGGTGAAACCGGGCACATCAAATCAAATTGCCCAACCATCAAAAAGGAGAAGAAACCTTTTAAAAAGCAACGTGCATACATTTCTTGGGGAGGCGACTCCGGAGATGAGTCAAGCGAAGGAGAAGAAGACGAAGCAGCAAATCTATGCCTTATGGCACAAGAAGACAACAAAGATGAGGTATGTCAAATTTCGTCTAAAAACTTCTTTACTCTTGAAGAAATGCGAACTGCTTTTGATGAATTATATGCTGAGTTTATTAAGGCTTCAAAAACTGTTAAGGGCATAAAAGAAAATGCTTCATTAAAAGAAAAGGATTTTCAAAAACAGCTTTCTTTGAAAGAAAAGGATTTAGAAAAACTGGTTTTAGAAAATGAAAAGCTGAAAGAGGAAAACAAGCTTTTTGGAAAAAGAAGCGCCGATAAGCCCAAAAGTTCTACAAAAAATTATTCCTCTTGCTTGCATCTCAAAAATGAGGTAGATAGACTCAAAGGTACCTTAGATAAGTTTAATTCTTCCCACAAGAATTTGATTGAGGTCCTTGTAAATTTGAAATCAACCAAGCATGGCATAGGATTTAAGAATGAGGTTAAAGAAAAGGTTGAAGCCAAACCCCAACCACCTAAGGCTCAACCTAGGACTAATAAAACAAATGCTTATCCTAGAAATAGCAATCCTAGAACCAATATGCATGCTAGACAAAATGTTGAACATTTTAGGAGACCTAGAAATGACTTACCACCTAGAAATAGTTACCCTAGAAATGATGCATATTTTAGGCCAAATGTTGAACCTTTGAGAAGACCTAGAAATGGCCTTCAACCGAGAAACAATCACTCTAGAAATGCTGCCCATCCTAGAGCTCATAGTTGGAGAAATAAGTCTCATGAAATGCGAAATAGTCATAGTGTAAGAAATTTTCATCCGTCTAGTTACTATGAACCTAGAAGGATGCATAACCCAAATGTGACTTGTCATTATTGTAGACGTATTGGTCATATTGCTCCTGCATGCTTTACACGTCATAGGCATATTACTCAATCGCATCATTATAATATGCCTAACCCCCAAGGACCCAAGATGGCATGGGTACCTAAAGAACATTAATTTGTTTTGTAGGTGTGCTTGAAGGGATCAAGTGTACTATGATACCTTGATAATGGATGCTCCAAGCATATGACGGGAGATGAATTCAAATTCCTTCAATTAGAGCACAAAGAAGGAGGAAGTGTTATCTTCGGTGATAACAATAAAGGAAAGATCATCGGCATCGGCTCGGTCGGTAAGGATGAAAATTCCTCTATTAAGCATATATTACTTGTTAAAGGATTAAAGCATAATCTCTTGAGCATAAGCCAATTGTGTGACAAGGGAAATCTTGCTTTATTTGATTCGGATGAATGCTTAGTGTTCAGACGTAGTGATTTCAAAATTATCCTCCGTGGTTTTAGAGTGGATAATATTTATATGGTTGATCTTGCTAATTCCTCACCCGATTATGTTGATTGTCTAATGAGTAAAGAGGATGATACTCGGCTATGGCATCATAGAGTAGCTCATATCAATATGCATCTTTTGAACAAATTGATTTCTCAAAACTTAGTTGTTGGTCTTCCCAATTTAAAATTTGAAAATGACTCTATTTGTGACTCGTGTCAAAAGGGGAAGCAAACAAAAGCATCTTTAAAATCTAAAAACATTGTTTCAACTTCTAGACCATTGCAATTGCTTCATATGGATTTATTTGGTCCCTCTCGCATTGAAAGTCTAGGAAGAAATAGATATGCTTTTGTGATTGTTGATGATTACTCGAGATTTACTTGGACTTTATTTCTTGCCAATAAAAGTGATGCTTTTCAAAATTTAAATATTTTCTTAAGTGTGTTCAAAATGAGAAAGAAACAACCATCACATCAATTAGAAGTGATCATGGGGGAGAGTTTGATCACAATCTCTTTGCGGACTTTTGTGACGAACTCGGAATCGAGCATACCTTTTCCGCTCCACGTACACCACAACAAAATGGGGTGGTGGAAAGGAAAAATAGGTGTCTCGAAGAGATGGCTAGAACCATGCTCGACGAAGCTAAGATACCCAAACATTTTTGGGCGGACGCCGTGCGTACCGCTTGCTATGTTCTAAATAGAGTAGTAATTCGGCCGATACTCATGAAAACCCCCTATGAACTTTATAAGGGTAGAAAACCAAATATTTTCCATTTTAGAGTTTTTGGTTGCAAATGTTTTGTTCATAACAATGGCAAAGACCAATTGGGTAAATTTGATGCTAAGTCGGATGAAGGTATTTTCATTGGATATTCCTCACGTAGTAAAGTATATAGGGTCTTTAATAAAAGAACCCAAATTGTGGAGGAATCCCCTCATGTTGTATTTTCCAAAAATAATGCTCGCTTGGCGAGAAAGGATTCCGGTTTTGATCTTGCAGGTATCTTAGATAGCTTGAAAGACAAAATACAAGAGGAACCACCCAAGGAAAATAAAGATGAAACTGAGGAACAACCAACGGAAGAAGCGCCACAATTGGAAAAAGAAATGAATATGCCTAACGAGTGGAGGACAATCAAAGATCACCCTCTCGAACAGGTAATTGGCAACGTTGGAGACAAGGTAAGTACCTGAAACTCTCTCAAAAATACCTTAGAACATACTGCTTTTGTTTCTCAAATTGAACCCAAAACCATCTCAGAAGCAATTGGGGATGAATTTTGGACCTTGGTAATGCAAGAGGAGCTTAACCAATTCGAACGCAATGACGTTTGGGATTTGGTGCCAAGACCCGAAGGTCATACCATAATTGGTACGAAATGGGTTTTTTGCAATAAACTAGATGAAAATGGTATAATCACTAGAAACAAAGCTAGGCTTGTAGCAAAAGGCTATAATCAAGAAGAAGGTATTGACTATGAGGAAACATATGCTCCCGTAGCTAGATTAGAAGCTATTCGCTTATTGCTTGCATTTGCCTCTTCTATGAATTTCAATTTATATCAAATGGATGTGAAAAGTGCTTTTCTAAACGGTTATATTCAAGAAGAAGTTTATGTTGAACAACCCCCCGGTTTTGAAGATTTTAAATCTCCCAATCATGTTTTCAAACTCAAAAAGGCTCTTTATGGTTTAAAACAAGCTCCCCGAGCTTGGTATGAAAGATTGAGTAAGTTTCTTTTGGAAAATGATTTCATTAGGGAGAAAGTTAACAACTCTCTTTGTTAAGCATAAAAACATTGATATTTTGTTAATTCAAATATATGTAGATGATATTATATTTGGTGCTACTAACAATGTTTTATGCAAGGAATTTTCCGATTTAATGACAAGCGAATTTGAGATGTCTATGATGGGTGAGTTAACATTCTTTTTGGGATTACAAGTAAAGCAAATGAAAGAAGGTACATTCATTTGTCAAGCCAAATATTGAAAAGAATTGCTGAAACGATTTGAGATGAACAATGCAAAAGAAATGGCAACTCCCATGAGCACATCCGATCATCTAGACAAAGATGAGGAAGGTAAGGAAGTCGACACCAAAAAGTATCGAGGTATGATTGGCTCTCTTCTTTATCTTACCGCTAGTCGTCCGGACATCATGTTTAGCGTGTGCTTATGCGCTCTTTATCAATCGTGTCCGAAGGAGTCTCACCTTACTGCGGTAAAACGAATTTTAAGGTATCTTGTTGGTACTACAAATGTGGGTCTATGGTACCCCAAAGGCTCTTCATGCCAACTTGTTGGCTACTCCGATTCCGATTTTGCTGGATACAAATTGGACCGCAAGAGCACTAGTGGCACTTGCCATTTGCTCGGTAGCTCTCTCGTTTCTTGGTTTAGCAAGAAACAAGTAAGTGTTGCATTGTCCACAACCGAGGCTGAATATGTAGCCGCGGGGAGTTGTTGCGCTCAAATCCTATGGATGAAACAACAACTCTTGGACTATGGCCTAAGTCTGGATCATATCCCTCTTAGATGTGATAATACTAGTGCCATATGCTTGACGAAGAACCCCGTTCTTCATTCGCGAACGAAACACATTGAAATTAGACATCATTTTATTAGAGATCACGTTATCAAAGGCGATGTCGAAATTGAATTTGTTGAAACCAAAAACCAATTGGCAGACATCTTTACAAAGCCTTTAGAGAAAGAGCCCTTCTTCCGAATTCGCAGTGAACTCGGGATCCTTGACTCCACGTTGATCTAAGTCATGCATTGCATTTTTTTTGTTACATGATTTCTAACTTGAGCGTCGGAGACGTCTAATTCTTTTTTGCAGGTATCGCCCTAAAAGTAGGGGGAATTATAAAGCATGACGCGCAAGAATCGAGTCTTCTTCAGAAAAAATCTGTTTCCTTCATCTAAATAATCAATTATGTCGTATCAATAATCGATTGTAATGCTATCATTTGAGCTATTATACTCTCTTTAAATAATCACACCCTCTTTCCAATAAATAAACAAGGTTTATTTCATCTTTGGCATCTTATTATTATTTTTGCTAATGGCAAAAGGGGGAAGATAACGGGTATGATGCACTCTCAAATTATATTGAGGGGGAATTCTCAAATTGAGGGGGAACAAATTACATACTTGTTGCATGTATATACTTGTCTTGAATCGTCAATATAAATTGCTTGTCTTGCATATCCCGCTTAATGTTTGCCATTATCAAAAAGGGGGAAATTGTTGGAAACACGTTCTCTATGCAATATACTAAAACGTGTGTTCTTTTGTATAGGTTTTGATGAATGACAAACGAAGCGAAAATTGATATATGACGAAGTTCAAGAAACACGTGCACAATTGATATACAACGAGATTCAAGCTCAAGACAAAGTTTTATAGTTTAATTGAGTCATTCTTAATTGTGATCTTGATCCTACAACTTGACTCGTAACATGGCTTCTCTCATAAAACGATTTTCCAAAATCATGCATATTTAATTTAATGTCAAATGATTTTAAATCATGCATATTTACAGTAGTAAAAATAATTTTTAGACATGCCTTAAAAATCTGGACAAAGATAATCGATTATGTACTTATGATAATCGATTGTTTTAAGCCAAGACTGCATAACAATCGATTGTGAACTAATGACAATCGATTGTGAGTAAGACAGTGAGCATCAGGTTTTTCAAACCTGCATGACAATCGATTGTGAACTAATGACAATCGATTGTGACTGAGGCAGTGTCCATCAAAGTTTTTCAAAACTCAGAATAATCGATTATGAACTAATGGTAATCAATTATGTTGAGACAGTGTCTTCCAGTGATTTTCAAATTTATTAAATAATCGATTGTTACATTGGACAATCGATTGTCAAAGAGACAGTGTCTAAAATGTTTTTCAAAAACTGATAAGTAATCGATTGTTGACTTTATGCAATCGATTGTGAAGCTGACCGTTGTCGTAAAGTTTTCAAATACCGTCAGGTAATCGATTATTGATTCTGTATAATCGATTGTTTTGATTAAAATCCGGAAAAGATTTTTTGAACGTTATTGGGTAATCGATTATTGATTTTGTATAATCGATTGTTTTGATTAAAATCCGGAAAAGAATTTTTGAACGTTGCTGAGTAATCGATTGTTGATTCTGGACAATCGATTGTTTGTGGTAAAATCTGGAAAGGATTTTTTTAACGTTGCCAATAATCGATTATGGATTGTAAGTAATCGATTATCAAGCGTAACATCTGGGATTGAATTTTGATCTGGCTGGCAGACAATCGATTGTTGGGGTTTGACAATCGATTGTCAGTGAGTAAAATCAGCAACTCTTAATTGGCAATTAGGCAACGGTAATGCCAAGTTTTTAACTATAAATACAGCTTCATTTCAGTGTTTTAAACACAACAACATACTACAACTGATCATTACATTGCTATAAGCTTGCATACTTTTGTTTATCATTTTATATTCAATTTCATAAAGCTTTTGAGAGCCATATTCTTGTCCAAAGTTGTTGTGATCTAGAGCTTACTTCTTTTACTCATATCTGCTCATTAAGGAGTATTGTGTTTGAGTGTTTAGTGTTTTATACACTTGTAAGAGAATTGTGATTCTCTTGTTGAAAGGAACTTGTGTTTCCTTGGTTGATGTCTTGGAGTGTTGTATCTCCGAGCAAAGGTGTTAAGGCTTGTGTCCTTAAGTTGTAAAGGTTTGTTGAGCACCCGTAAGCTTAACAAGTTAGTGGAAAATCTCGAGAGATTCTCTCGGGGACTGGACTAGCCACGTGTTGTGGTGAACCAGAATATATCAGTGCGTTCTTTCCTCTTTGTTTATTTAACGCACTTATCTATTTCCTGCAAATTTTAATTTCCGCAAGTTTACGCTAAATTTAATTATAACGCTATTCACCCCCCCCTCTAGCGTTAAGCGTATTTTCTAACAATTTGAACTCACATAGGCGGGGACCGCGTAAGTATGGGCACGGACCGTGCAGGTTAACATTGAAATTGCTCAATCTCTGAACTCCTGGCGCGGCATCGTGGCAAAGTAGTGCGGACCGCGCAGGATACCACTGGATGTGTGCAGTCTCTGAATTCCTAGCGCGGCGCGTGGCAAAGCAGTGCAGTCCCCGCTAGGATTCCTTGTTCCCCACTTCACTTGTCTTTGACACTTAGCAGATTTCGCTCCTACTTGATCTGATCTTTGACAATTGTCATCTTGTCGCTCAAACCTGCAATCAAGTGGAACTTGTAAGCATTTTGGGACTAATTTGTGGCAATCACACACAAAGCTTAGGAAAGATTTGGTATAAAACGTGTTAAATCATATTTTTCAACTCCCCCAAACTTAAACCTTTGCTTGTTCTCAATCAAATAAAATAAGACCTACCCCTCATAGGAAAACAACCAAGTCATTCCCGCCTATCCTAAAGTAACATCAACAAGCATCAATGGGGACTAACAAATGCCCTCAATGCAAATGCATCATTAACACATTTAGTATTTGAAAACTTGTAGATTAAGTATGACACAAGAGCATCAAGAGTTTACACATATTCATAAAAAAACTTTTCTCAATTACTTTGGTCATTGTGGAACCCAAACTCACACATCCTCAACTCTCCCTAAGTGAACCTCACCTTTTTGAGTATTGACACACAAACTGAGGTGAACGGATTCTCACTCATCTCTCTCAAAGAAAAGGCCATAAGTCTGGCTCTAAGTACCATATGCTTGCCCCTTATGTAAGTATCCACTAATGTAGGTTTCCCTCAACTCAAGATCATATAGGGCTTTTGAGGAGTCATTGTGAAGGCTTTTGGGTAAAGGTAAAACATTTTTCTGTTCAATTTTGTTCAATCTTCCCTTAAGAACTTCTTTTGAATCATTTTGCCACACTTATTAACTCAATAGAGTATTTCATTTCTTTCAAGGGGTTTGAAAGACACATTGTCACTCTTTCTTTTGCATTTCAAACCTTTTTCCTTTTGTCTACTTTTTCCACACCTTTTTCACTTTTTGTTGTCCTTGGATTCCCTTTTTGGTTCTTATTCACTTTTGTCTTTCTTTTTATCTTTTTCTCTTTTTCATTGCCTTCCTTTCTTTTAATTTTGTACATGTTTAGCACATTGATTCATTTCTTGTCACCTCCCCCCTCCCCCCAAACTTAGAGATTTGCCATTACTCAAAAGAAGATGTGGGTGCCAAGAGAGGGTCTCATTGAGGACGGGTATAGGCTTGTAGCTTTGGTTCATGAAAGAAGAAGGCATAAGCCTCAAAAGGGGTGAACTAGGGATCATTTCATTAGTAGGTCATGGAAATTGTTCAAATTTGGAATTTTGGATCAAAGAGAGCCTATGATTTCACCTCAACAAACATTCAGGGCAAGTTCTAGACCATCGGCTCAGTACTTGGGCTCACAATTTAAATTCTCACCACACACACTCAAGGATCACTAAAGTCATCGAGTCGAGGGCCCACAATGACCTTAGTTATGATTCAAGCGCACAATGGCCCAAAATGACCACATGATGATTGTTTGGTCAACACAAGAGTCTCAAGGCTACGACTTTCACCATCCTAAATACAACATCATGTCTCTGACCATGGGATCAAAGGCAAATGTGTTAGGCCCAAGTGAAGCTTTGCCTGAGGTACCCTTAACTACAAAACTTGAAAATCAAAAAGAAAAAATCAAAGGCTTATTGCAAACGCCAAAACAAAACGAAAAGGCTACGAGCCTAACTATGCAACTAAACAAAATAAAATTAACAAAAATAGAAAACCAAGAAAATCAAAATGAAAAACCAAATGAATATGTACAAAAGGGAAGTAGAATATACAACTGGGGGTAATGAATTTTAATACATACATAAAGTTGAAAAACATCTAGAATGAAAATTTAAATACAAACCATCTATCAACTACAAATGTGCTAAAAATAAAAAGAATATATACAGTCATCCCAAATGTCAATCAAAATAGTAGGGCACACCCCCACGAATAAAAGCTGGCATTGTCCCTAATGCCAACTACCAAAAAAAGCATAGAGTGATAGGTAAAGGATATAGAATGGACCCTCAAGCCTAATCTGTCGCCATCTAATGATTAGTGGGCCCCTGGTTCTCTGTACTGGTATGAACCTCAGACTGGTTCCCGACAAGGACTAGCTGAACAACTGGTGGAGCACTGGAGGTACCCTCCTGAACCTGTGCCACCTCTATCACAAATCCTTCTGTGCTAGGGAGTTTCCTCTTCTTTCTTGGCTGCCGTGGTGCCTCCTCCTGCTATGGCTGAGCTGCTGCTGGATCTGCAGCTGGGTCCCTAAATAGTAAATCAAGTGGCATCTGGTTTGCCAGGAGCTTATCCACATCTTCTCTCATCTTCGTCACCGACTCTTTTGAAGCCTTTTACTTCCTCAACTTATTGTGCTCCCGAGCCAACTTATCCAATGCCTTTTTGTGTGCCCCAACTGCCTTAATCAAGGTATCTTATGTCGCCATCATCTTTTCCTGGTTGGCCAGGATCTTCTTTAGTGTTTTCTCAATAGAAGGAGGAATCTCAATAGTGGCAGGAGCTGACTGTTCCTGAACTACAGTGGCCACGTTAGACAACTTGGATGTCACAGTAGACATCTAGTTGTTCAAACTGACTTTAGACTGAGTGAGCTAGTGGGCAGCGAATAGGTGACTCTTCGATGATGGAAAACTAGGTCCGCTGAAGTAGATCTACCAGTAACAGAAGAAGGACACGGGGATAATGACTCACCCGTAGCAGGGATGGTGGATGAATCAGTAGCATGCTCAATTACCGCTAGCTCTTCATGCTGGCCACGCGCTGTAGAAATGGATGCATGATGCTTTTTTGATTTCTTTGGGTTGTCGGGACCCAGCTGACTGTACCATGAATAGGGGCCACTGGTTTGAGCTTGACATCGAAACGTTTCTTTTTCACATCCAAACTCTAAAGTACAGGGAAAGAGTGTTCGGGAAAGGATAACTTTTGTTGGTCTCATGTCCGACAGTAGAGATCACCCTCGAAATAATGTTTCCCACATTGAGAGGAAGCCTGGCCATGATATATGCCACAAGAACAGCACGGGGGAAAGGAATGGAGTGATCATGGGTGGAGGGATCAAGTCTACTACACACGAACGTCAACCAACCCTTTGCCTCAAAATTGAGAGTGTTCCGAAGAATCGTCTCCCCTGCCTTAACTCATACTGGGCCAGTGCCCGGGGCGGTCAAGTACTGGGCCAACCAAGGAAGAACCTCTTTTTTCATTGCCAGCTTTTCTAAGTATTCAGATTTGTCCTCTTTATTGAACCCCAAGTATTCATTCAGGGACTTTGCATCAAACATCACTAATTTGCACCGCACCTTCGTCCCCAACCACATGATTCACATTACAATAAGTTCTTTTACCATATGCTTATTGGCGACTATGCAAAGTCCCTTGAAGAAACCCCAACCCTCTCTAGTACGGAATTATGCTTGCACCATTTGATTGAGAGGAAGAAGATCAGCATCAATGAACTATCTCTCAGGGATCAATTTTCTTGCGGGCCACCATTCCCTGAATTAGTGAAATGTTATCTCGCTTACAAACCTGTCTGCCCAGCCTTCATGTTTTCTGGTCCGCTCCACTCCCCTGACTTGAGGTTCAACCCCCTCACCATATCCTCCACTATCCCCCGATAATGAAGCCGTGGGGGAGGTGGAGTATTGCTCTTCATCTCTTGCTACGGACTCATTAGACGAGTTCGCAACATTGACTAGTTTCTTGGAGATGGGTGCAGGATCAGGTGATGGAGTATCACGCAGCTTGAATGATATAGACATGTGCGCGGGGGCAGATTTTGAGGTGAAGCTTCGGGATGTGCACACTCACTCCCCATAGAGTGGGAGGCCACTCTATCAGCCTCCCATATTAGCTTACGGGTTTTTTTTATGCTCTCTTGAACCTGGGGAGTGAGTTTAACCACCCGCTTTCCTTTACCCCCTCGGGAAGAACCACCTCTCCCGAGTTGTTTTTGTTCTTTTCCACCGTGTTTGCTAATCATGATCTGCAAATAATACAAGTCTAACATTGTTAGTTTAAGAATATGCAGTGAACTAGATGTTATAATTGAGTTCATTGTTCGGACACCGTGCAGCAGAATAAGAGGCGCGGACCGCGTGAAACTGGCGTGCTGATCGTGCTTGAGAGGTTCCAAATACACCCCTCTCTAAACATAGCAACGTGGTCCGCACTGATTTGGAACGTGGTCGTGCTGGGCCGGTGCGGACCATGCAAAAATGATATGCGGACCGCGCTTGTGAATAACCCTAAAACACCATTCTCTGAATCTTACCAACGCGGTCCAACACTGATTTGGACTTCGGCAGCGCTGGGCCAGCGTGGACCGAGCAAAAATGCTATGCAAACTGCGCAAAAAGGACTTAGCAAATACAAGAGAAGCAGCGTGGACCGCGCAGAAAGGACGCGCGGCCGCACATTGCTAATAATTAACTGAGTTAGGAAATATTTTTCATTTAAGTCCAATTATGATCAATTTTGGGTCCTAATTGTCCCTACTCAATTGCTAAACATTAATTCATTCCCATTGTTCAAAATAAACACACAAAATCTAACCTAATAATTTAAACTAAGAAGAAAGAGAAGAAATAAGAAGTTATACTAAGGGGAAGCAAATAAAATCATCAAAAATTAAACTATGAATGAGATTAGCAAGGAGTGCTACCAGGGAATATGCAAATTCAAATTTGAAGCAATGGACTCGGTGAATAGTGAAAATGAGTTCTCAGAGAGTAAATTTGCGAAAAGGGTAAAATGAGGCCTATGGTCTCTATTTATAGAAAAATCGTGGGCCCCTTACCCTACCCACTAGCGCAGCCGCACAGAAATGGCCGCGGACCGCGCTGGATTTCCAGCCTTCACCATTGAATCAACAACTCACGCGGACCATGTTGATTTGTTACGCGGCCGCATGGGAAACTTCATAGAGCATGTAACTTGGGCCTTCCTTACACGGGCTGCACAAAAATGTCACGCCGACCATGCAGCAAACTTCAGAGACTCAGCTCCCCATTGCACTAGCCTACGCGGACAGCACAATTTGGTGCGCGGCCCCGTAGGCAATCTTCAGAGACCTGCATTTTTTTTACTTTTGTCCTGCACTGGTTCAATATTATCCCTGCAACACCTCACAAACCATGAGTTAAAAAATCCTATTCTACAATAGAAAACATAAAGAAAGAAAAAGACATGGTTTGCCTCCCAAGAAGCGCCTAATTTAATGTTGTGGTACGACGCATGTTACCATCAAAGTCACTTCAAATGAATCAGTGCCACCACGTGGCCGTCATCAAACTTTCCCAAGTAGTGCTTGACACGATGCCCATTGATCCGGAAAACTTCATCATTCTTATTTTTTTAGATCAATGGCACCAAATGGAGTTACACCGACGACTTCAAATGGACCGCTCCACTTAGATTTTAGCTTGCCCAGAAATAACCTCAACTGGGAGTTGAAAGAAGAACCATGTCACCAACTTTGAATTCCTTCCCTCGAGCATACTTGTCATGAAGGTACTTCATCTTGTCCTTGTACAAGGACGAGCTTTGAGTAGGCATGAAACCTAAACTCATCAAGTTCATTCAGCTGCTCAACTCAGAGATTTGCAGCTACATCCCATTCTAAGTTCAAACTTTTCAAGGCCCACATAGCCTCATGCTCCAATTCCACCGGAAGATGACAAGCCTTACCAAACACCAACCGATACGGAGACATACCAATCAGAATCTTGAAAGCTATACAATAAGCCCAAAGAGCATCATCCAATTTCTTCGACCAGTCAGTCCAATTTGCATTAACAGTCTTGCACAAAATACTCTTGATCTCTCGGTTAGAAACCTCAACTTGGCCACTCGCTTAAGAATGATAAGGAGTGGTCACCTTGTGATTTACCCCATACTTTGCTAGCAAAGAACCAAACGCCCGGTTACAAAAATGAGAACCACCATCACTAATGATAGCACATGGAGTGCAAAACCTAGTGAAGATACTCTTTTTCAAGAACGCCACCACACTTCGAGCTTCGTTGTTGGGCAAAGCGGCAGCCTCGACCCATTTCAACACATAATCAACCTCTACCAAGATATAGGCGTTGCCACATAAATTCACGAATGGCCCCATAAAGTCGATCCCCCAAACATCAAAAATATCAACCTCTAGAATCGTATTAATGGGCATCTCATCTTTCTTAGAAATCCCTCCGGCTCGTTGGCATTCATTGCATCTCTTGACAAAGTCACCGACGTCTTTGAACAAAGAAGGCCAATAGAATCCACAAATAAGCACTTTACATGTCGTCCTCGCCCCGCCATGATGGCCACCATAGGGCGAAGAGTGATAAGCTTCCACAATACTCAACTGCTCTTCTTCGGGAACGCATCAGCAAATTACACGATCGGTGCAAATTTTGAAAAAATATGGCTCATCCCAATAATAGTCCAAACAATCCCACTTGAACTTCTTCCTTTGGTTAGAATAGATCTCATACGGGACCACACTGGTAAAAAGATAATTGGCAATGTCGGCAAACCACGGCATGTCTTGCATTGAAGAGGAGTTGTTCATATGAAAAAGCATCATTTATCTCAAGGTCGTTCAAAGGCCTCCCTTCCTCCTCCAATCGAGACAAGTGGTCCGCCACTTGGTTTTCATTTCCTTTTCTATCAACAATCTCCAAATCAAATTCTTGAAGAAGTAGTACCCATCTCATTAACCTCGCCTTTAAATCTTTCTTGGTCATCAAGTACCTAAGGGCAGCTGGATCGGTATGGATAATCACTTTGGCCCCCATAAGATATTGGTGAAACTTCTCTATGGCAAAAACAATGGCAAGCAATTCCTTCTCAATGATCGTGTAATTCCATTAAGCTTCATTCATTGTCTTACTTGAGTAGTACACCGAATGGAACATCTTGTTGATTCTTTGGCCCAAGACCGCCCCCACCGCAACATCACTAGCATCGCACATGAGCTCAAAAGGCAAGCTCCAATTTGGTGTGGTAATGATAGGGGTTGTTATCAACTTGTGTTTTAGAAGCTCGAAAGCCTCCATGCACTTCTCATCAAAGACAAACTTGGCCTCCTTCTCTAGCAACTTGCACAACGAGTTAACTACATTAGAGAAATCTTTGATGAACCTTCGGTAGAAACCCACGTGCCACAAAAAACTCCTCACCCCTTTGACAGAAGTAGGGGGAGCTAACCTTGAAATGACTTCAATCTTGGCTTTTTAAACTTCAATACCTCTCTTCCAAATCTTGTGACCCTATACAATATCCTCTTCTACCATAAAATGGCAATTTTTCCTAATTGAGAACTTGGTTTGTATCTTTATATCGGGCCAACACACGGTCCAAATTTTTCAAGCATTCCTCAAATGAGTCCTCCACCATGCTAGAATCATTCATAAAGACCTCCAATATATCTTCCACCGTGTTGGTGAAGATTGCCATCATACATCGTTGGAAGGTCGCCGGTGCATTACATAGTCTAAATGGAATTCGAGAGAAGGTGAATGTGCCATAAGGACATGTGAAGGTAGTCTTTTCTTGTCTTTCAAGGCAATGAAAAATTGGTTATAGCTTGAATACCTATCCAGAAAATAATAGAAAGCCCGGCCCGCAATACGATCAAGCATTTGATCAAGGAATAGCGATGGGAAATGATCCTTTCTAGTCACCTTGTTCAACTTCCGGTAGTACAGACACGCTCTCCAACCTATCATAATATGAATCGGAATAAGTTCATTATTGTCATTTCTCACCACCGTCATACATCCTTTCTTCGGCACACATTGTACAGGAGAAGTCCACGAACTGTCAGAAATGGTATACACCATACCGGCATCAAGCCACTTCATAACTTCCTTCTTGACCACTTCTTGCATGGACTCATTGAGTCTCCTTTGATGTTCAAGAGAAGGTCTGGCATCCTCCTCCAATATGATCTTGTGCATGCAAATCGCAGGGCTAATGCCCCGAATATCAGCTAAAGTCCATCCAATAGCCCTCTTGCGCTTTTGAAGAACCGCCAAAGTGGCATCAAGCTGCACGTTAGTAAATCAAGACGAAAGAATAACAGGTGAAGTGTTGGGACCCAAAAATTCATACCTGAAGTGAGGAGAAAGTGGCTTCAACTCCATCACTAATGGCTCCTCTATAGATGGCTTGGTGGGTGGAGTTTTGCGATTTTACCGTCGTAACAATGTCAACAAACGATCACACCTCGATGCTATTTGGTCGCCTCATAGATTTGCACACATGGAACACCACATTTTCATCACCAACATGGAAGGTCAACACTCCCGCTTCAACATCAACCAAGGCATTCCTCATAGCTAGAAAAGGCCTTCCGAGGAATAATAGGCACCTCAAAATCCACTTCAGAATCCAAGATCACGAAGTCGGCCGACAATATGAACTTGTCAACACGAACAAGGACATCATTGACCGGTCCGCCATAGAAGTTGAACGAGGTTGTTCGATTCCAATGGTCTTTAATATCGAATATGGCATTCGATTGATATGTGCCCCAAGTCACAAAGGGCTTTTGCAAAGTTGGCACTTCCAATGGTACATGGGATAGTGAATGCACTGGGGTCCTCAAGTTTTGAAGCAATAGAATGTACGATTACGCTCACTTGATGGGTCATCTTGATTGTCTCACACTCCATTGATCTCTTTTTTGTAACCAAATCTTTCATGAACTTTGCGTACCCCGAAATTTGCTCGAGTGCCTCCACCAAGGGCACATTGATAGTCAAACTCTTCATCATCTCAATAAATTTCTTAAATTGGTTGTCACCTTTTTTCTTGGCAAACCATTGAGGATATGGCGGAGGAGGCCGAGGCAAGGGTGCTTTGGTTTTGGGCACCATCGGCTCGAGCATATCGATCACGTGTTCCCTAGACGGGTTCACAGCCTCTTATGTCTCCTCCTCAACCTCATGATACCAATATGCACATTATCTCTCACATTTGGGTCAACTACATCTTCCACCACTAAAGGCATTTCATCATCTTGTAAGTCATTTTCATCCACCATAACTTGGTTTCTTCTTGAGGCATGCACATCACCTCCTCTTCCACTTTGCGTAATCACCGCGATCACATGATTGATGTGCCCACCCTTAGGGTTCACTACCGTATCACTTGGTAGAACACCCTTTGGGTGAGTATTTGAAGACTGAGAAATTTGGCCAAGTTGTGGATAAAAGTGTTGTGGGAGGCTAATTGAGCATCGGAGTCTTGGTTCTTCTTCATCATTTGCTAAAACATGACTTCAATTCTACCAAATTCATTTCCCAAAGAACTAGATCCTTGAGACTGAAATGGTGGCAGGTTGTTCGGTTGTTGAAACATCGGAGGCCTTTGAAAGTCTTGTCCCCGATTTCCTTGACCATTATTGTTATTCCATCCACCTTACCCATAGTTGTTGTTCCATTTGTTGTTGTTGTATCCTCTCCAATTCCCTTGATTAGTCGAATTTTTGTTCCCCCAATTTCCTCCTTGGTTGTTGTTATTGTTCCAATTAACACCTTGTTAATTGCCCCAATTTCCTTGGGTTCTCCATTGCCAGTTCCCTTGATTACCTCTATTCCCTTGATAGTTGTTGACGTACTGGACCTCCTCACTTTGATCACCATCATTCACTAGAATAACCACCAACCTCATCATAGTTATCAAAATTTCCTTGAGGTTGTTGTCCTCTTTGCCTCATTTTCATCATATTCACTCCTTCCATGGCATTGACTTAGCGTGGGTTTTGAACTTGTTGTAACTGTGCTTTAGCCAACTGATTCAATGTTGTTGTAAGTTTGGCAATGGCTTGGCCGTGATCATGCAACTACTTATGCAAATGTATAACATTAGAATCACCTTGAGTAACATTAGCCCGGCTTTGACATGCCGATGATGTATCGGCCATCTCATGCAACACATCACAAGCTTCATTGTACGAAAGCTTCATAAAACTTTGTCCCGCCGGTTGGTTCACAATACATTGGTTGGTTGTGTTGATGCCTCTATAGTATGTTTGTTGAATCATCACATCATTCATATCATTGTTAGGGCACCCTTTCACCATCGTTCTAACCTCTCTCATATCTCATGTAACTATTTAGTCGGCTCTTGCTTGAAGTCTAGAATCTCGTCTTGTAGATCCGCCATGTGACTTGGAGAGAAAAACTTGGCAATGAACTTGTCCGCCAACTCATCCCATGTAGTGATGGAATGATTGGGGGACCTCTCCAACAAATCTAACGCCTTCCCCCTAAGTGAGCACGGGAAACATCCTCTGAAATATTTGTCTGCTTGCTACCCCAACAAGTATCCACAAAGCCTTTCAAGTGTTTATAAGCGCTTCTGATCAGCGGCCCCCGTGAAATAACCTCATTGTTCGAGCAAGGTGAGCATCACATTTGTTATATGGAAGTTCCCCGCCAGAATTCAGGGAGGAACTATTGCACTTGCGTACCCTTGGTTGGGTAAAACCCTTGGTGCTACTCTTGGTGGAGATGGAGGAGGGTCTAGGATGTTGTCATTATCATTAATCGGAGCATTAGCATTTCTACCTCGTCTTTGTGCTTGGGGTAAAACCTCCTCTTGTTCCAGGTCTTCCACCTCCTCCACACCAACGTTGCTAAGAGCATCTTGTCTGTTTAAAGCCATTAGTACCTGAGTGAATTGATAAAAATAAAATTAGTAAAAAAGAACCAAAAATAAGCATAACACAAAACTATCCAACAAATAGTCAAACACCGTAACGCTCCCCGGCAACGGCTCTAAAAAGTGATTGCGCTAACTCAACCTTAGGAAGATTGGGTGCTAAGACTTTTACCCAATAGTGGCATCGGGGTCAATTTCCACAGGGAGCTTGGAGTGGAGTTGAGTATTTGTTTGGTCTAGAAATGCATTCTAGCTTCTACTTGTAGTTCTACATTTTTTGGATTTTTATGATTATAAACTACAACTTAACAACTAGTAATTAAAACTAAGCTATGTTAAGATATTAATTCTAGGTTATATGCAAGATAGATAAAGGCACTAGGGTTGTGGCATTTACCTTGGTGGTCAACTAACGGATAGAGATTCCTAATACAAGAACGATGATTATGGAGCTTATGCTATAACCGTTGCACGATTGCACTCACTCTCACATCTCTCGGTAGAGAGAGTGATTTTTCCCAATTGACTCTCTCGAGACCAATTGGGTAGACCATTTTGCCCAAGCAACTTAGGGTTCAAGTTGGGTAATTACTCTCTCAAGGTTTAACCCGTTAATTGGGACTACCATTCTTATGGGTCCATCCCAATTCCTTGTTGGGTCAATTTTGGGGTCATAGACTCTCTTTCTCAAGAAGAGTCAAGACTCACTAAGCTAGACTTAGTATTTGCAACCACCAAATCCTAACAAAATCATAAAATTAAGCTAAATACCAAACACCCAACATCATTCTAGTATTAAACAATAGTCAGAACCCACTAAGCTACACTTAGTATTTGCAACCACCAAATCCTAATAAAATCATAAAATTAACCTAAACAGCAAACCCCCAACATCATTCACGTATTAAACAATCACACCCATTAGTTACCCACGCTAGGATTGAGCCACATCCCTAGCTAATGGGTTTAGCTAGACAAAATAAAAATAGAAATTGAAGAAATAGTAGATAAAATATACATGTTAATTAACTACAATGTTAATCTACACGAATCCACGATAAAACAAGATGAAATTGCCCAAAAATGCTAAAACTTCCAAGCCACGAGTGCAGCTGCTATCTGATATCTAATACATAACCTAAAAAGTAAAAATGTTCTATTTATAGCGCACAGGAAAAATTGGATAAAAATTCCCCTGCGGGGCTAGCGCGGCCTCGTAGGGGTTTTGGTCTTCAATTCTCTCTTTTGAAGCTGGGGACACGGACCGCGAAAAAAGGTAGCGCGGCCGCACTGGCTGAAGGGCGCAGACTGTGCATAAATATGGTGCAGTCGCATGGAGAACTTGGAAAAAATAACCACTCTCTGAACAACCATCCACGAAAACTGCACTATTTTGATGTGCGGCCGCGTGGGATTTTGCCTTGAATTTTATTGTCTCTGAACTCACATAGGCGCGGACTACGTAAGTCTCGGTGTAAACCGCGTAGGTTAATGTTGAAATTGCTTAGTCTCTGAACTCCTGTGCGGCCGCATGGCAAATCAGTGCAGACCGCGCAGGATACCACTGGATGTGTACAGTCTCCAAATTCCTAGCGCGGCCCCGCGTCAAAGCAGTGCGGTCCGCACTAGGCTTCCTTGTTCCGCACTTCACTTGTCTTTGACACTTGGCAGATTTCACTCATTTTTGAGCCGATCTTTGACAGTTGTCATCTTGTCACTCAAACCTGCAATCAAGCGCAACTTGTAAGCATTTTGGGATTAATTTATGGCAATTCACACAAAAATCTTAGGCAAGAATGGGTATAAAATGGTGTTAAAATCATAGTTATCAGTTACTTTACCAAGTCCCCGACTTAAAAATTTCAAAGGTTGGATCTTCGGTTGTAGTATCTCCCCACTCGCTGCTTCTGGGCGGCCAAGCATACTAGGGCGGCTTCCCGCCTTTCGTTCAATAATTCCTGGTTCGTGGTCATGGCCTCATCGTTTGACACTTCGATAGCATACTAGAACTTAAGGCTTCGTTCACCTACCTCGACTGGAATTAGGCTTTTTATCCATAAACTAGAGAGAATGGATTCGTCGTGTTACTCAAATTTGAAGTCGTTTAGTATGCCCACAAGACTTCGGGAAAGATTTCCTTCCATTTTCCATTCAAACCAGTCAATCTCTTTTGTAGGTTTTGGAGTATTATTTTTGTGATGATCTTTTGGGTCATCACTTGTTTTAAAAGCACATTCTACATTCCGATGCCTTAAAAATCTCTTTTAGCATTGCCTCGATTTACGTGCATAGTCTGGCGGAAAATCCATTATGTGAAACTCTGTGAAAAGTAATAAATTTTAACTATAAAATGATTTAAGTTGACTACGGTCAACATTTTTGGGTAACTGCGTCCGGACCCATAAATTGATGATCCTGGAGTGTCCGAAGGAAAATGAGGGACTTGGGAGTATGTATGCCCAGAATCGAATTTCAAGGTCCCAAGCCCGAGAAATAAATTTTTAAAGAAAATTATTTTCTAAAATTATATATGAGTTTTGGAAATGAAATGCGTTTAAAACATGATAGTATCAGGCCCGCATTCTGGTTCTGGCGCCCGCCTTATATGTAATTTAAGATAAGTTTGTGAAATTTTGTAAGAAACGAACTTTGAATGACGTTAATCGGATCGTATTTGAGAAAAAATGGAAAATTTGAAGTTCATAAGAAATCTCAATATTTTGATGCTAAATTCATAGGTTTTGGTGTTATTTTAGTGATTTGAATGCACGAACGAGTCCATATGATGTTTTTAGGTTGGTGTGCATGTTTGGGTTAGAGCCCCGAGGGCTCGGGTGAGTTTTGAATAGGCCACGAGGTGGATTTCGGACTTGAGAAATTGCAGACTTTCAGCTGTTGCATTGCAGACCTGCAGGTTTCGCTGCGAAGCCTGGCTCGCAAATGCAAGATCACAAATGTGAACAATGGCCCAGGCCAGCTACCTCGCAATTGCGAGGAAAACTATCGCAAATGTGATGCCTCCCAGATGTGAATAAATGCCAATACCACACAAGAGGGGGGTGATTTGTGTGGTACCTAATTTTCGCGTTAGAAGAATCTGGTTCTTCTAAGTGATCTAACTACTACAGTTAATGGAATAATAAAAACTGAAAGTAAAGTGCACAGATTTTTTTACGTGGAAAACACCTGGCTCAAAAGGTATAAAATCACGACCTACTACTTAGTAGGATCTTCCCAAACTCCACTAAAATCAATGAGCCAAAACAGCATTTACAAAAGCTCTTTGAAACCTAAGGATTAAACTCTAATTCTAGTGTGGCATACAGTTTCAACTGTTGCGACACAATCAAGTTAACTCTAACTTGATGACACAAAGTACCTAATAGAATTGCTTCTAGGAAAGCTGAAAGGTACAATATAAAACCTACTACAATTGAACTAGAAATAAAACAATCAGATGGAATTGGTTCTTCTCTATGTTCATGTAGCTGTATGTGTACACACTTGTAACTTGCATATATTGCTTGCAAATCATACTCGCTCTTTTTGCTCTCAAATATACTTTACTACTGCTTTTGTGTGTTACCTGTAAAAGAGAACTAACGCAAACATATATTGAGTTAGCAGTTAGAGTTTGATTAAGACACCACTTCTTATCCGTTCACAATTCGAGCCCTTAGCCAACGCTAACTCCAACTCTTATCCTAACTTAGGATTAAGTTCTCTTCATATAAGGAGACTGTCCTCCTTATCCCAATGCAACCTTTTCAATTATCTTCAGAAGATATTGATGCGTGATCTTTGGTGCATTATCTTCCTCACATGCTCTGCATGTGCCCTGGTTTATTCAGACTGTGTAGTACAAGATGGACCAGGTCCTTCTATCAGTTCATTTGTCAATCTTCAAAACTCAACTGAAACTTGGGCCAACAATTTCCCCCATTTTGATAACGACAAAGTCCGTGCTTATTGTGATCAGGGAACCTGCAGACTTGTCTGAAATCAACACTTAGAAAATGATTTAACTTATCATTAAGGAGGTCCGATTTAGGTCATAAACATCACTAGTTCAGAAAAACATTTTAAAAGCACATCTTCCCCCTTTTGGCATCATCGAAAAGCTGCATAAATAATGTGAATTCTCGAAGTTAATTTCTACTCATGGCCGCTGGGGCAATTGCAAGTGAACACATGTTCAAGTTAATCAAAAATCAGCTTAAAAATAACTATTATGAACAAGATTAACAAGAACTAGAAAAGTTGCATTCATTGATTACAGAGATGTTCCTATGATGCAGCCCACAAAAAAAACATAAAACTTCCAACCATGAGCAAAAAGAAAAACATACCAAGAACCATATCAACTTTTCACTAAGCGGGGGGGGGGGGGGGGGGGGGGGAACTAGACTAAATACTAGGCACAGGACTCCTAAGGCTTGGATGAGCTGGAGGGTTGGACTTTTAGCAGGTTGAGCATTTGTTGTAGCATGCCTTCATTTTTCTCTTTCTCTTTGCAAGCTCAGCTCTAAGCCCAATCCTTTCTTCCTCCAATTCTGCCACCCTAGCATTAAGCCATGCTATTTCAGCATCCTTCAGCCCAACCTCCTGAACTAAGGACCTGACTTTGCTGTTCACAGGAATCTTAGCTGATGAACCAGGTTCAATAGGAACAATACTGAGCAGATAGTCACAGCTTTGAAAGGTCCTGATGCCAAAATGCTCCTTGCAAGATGTCATCTCCCAATGTTTCAAGGGAACATGTAGTCATTCAAGCACAATAGTCAGAAGAAATCCATAGGGGATGGCATGGGCCTTTTAACCATTGATTACCCTTTCCAGCAACTTTACCATGAACACAGGCCAGTTGATTTGCTTACTTTCAGTCAAGCACTGCATGAGCACAAGGTCCATATAATTAGGAGTATGCCTTCTTTCCTGTCTGGGCAGGAAGCATTTGTTGACAAACTAAAAGAGCACCTTGTGCTCAGGCCTCATCTCACTCTTTGGCACTGCCCTGGCCTCATGCACTTCTGCCTCTGATGTAGTATCACAAAAATTTCTAGTAATCTGCAGCTCTGAAGGTAACCCATCCAAACAAGGCCATCTTTGCCTTGTGTAATCATCATATCCCGCACAAGGGATATTCAAATTCTCCCCCAGCTTCTCAGCATTAAACTTTACCTGGACCCCCTTAACAGAACTTGTCACCACACCATTTTTCACTGACCCATTTGCCATGAACTCAACCAGTTCCTTCCTAGCTTGTTTCCCATTCAACTGAAGGACAATGTCCTTCCAACCTTAAGCTTCCAGAGATGTTAGAAGACTCACATGCCTGGCTCCTCCAGGTCTTTCAGCATCCTACCCTTCAGATTTTTTCTTTTGCCAAAATTGGCATATCGATCTTGCTCATTCTCAGAATCATCTTTTTCTTCTTCTTCTTCACTTTCTTCTTCTTCTACAACCATTTTCACTTTTTCTCCTTTAGAGGCAGACCTTGTTATCTTTTCAAGGGAGGACTCAGCAGGTACAGCTTTTGAAGACTTCTTGGAAGAAGTCTTTGTCTCCTTGGATTTTGCAATAGTAGCCTTCTCAGTTTGTTTCGCTGGATGGACCTGTTCCATCACCTCTTCTTCCTACTCAGCCACAGTTTCTGAACTCTCACCAAAACCTTCCCCTTTCCTTTCTCTAGTCTTTTCTTCTTACTCTCTTCCAGTGCCCTCTTTAACTCAGCTTCACTCTCTCTCAGTTTTCTTCTTGTTGTTCTAGCCCTAGGTGCAACTTTGGGTGATGCAGTCTTAGATTTCTTAGATGGTTTTGTAGCAGCAGGAGTATTAAGGGAAGAGGACTTTCGTTTCTTGGGATCATAGCTATCCCTCACCTGAGAGGTCATGTTCAGAATGCACAATGAAAAACAAATGATGAGAAAAAATTGGTAAGTAGTTCTTAAATCTGTGAATATTAGACCAATTCCTACTCAGCTTAATACTTTTGAATAAGTATACTCGTGTGACATGTGGTTATATAATTCACTAATCTCTTACAAATTTTCTATTTTGACATTTGAGGCATGATCAAGAGAAGTGTCATATGAAGAACCTGGTTCATCAATATGTACTTATGAGGAAGGTCAGGTATGTTTTTATACTTTGCACAATTAGAAAATTTTAATTTTCAATCATGAGCAAGAGTCCTAGAAATTCCAATCGTCTCAAAATTCTATCCGTTGGAAGCCAATTGAACAAGTTTCTTGTAATTATAATTCTAAGAATAACAAAACTCTTTTCCTCAACCTTACAAATTTTAATTAATTCCTAGGGAGACTAGAACTCTACACTGATAAGACTCTTACTAACACCTGAAAAGGTGTTTTCTCTGAAGCAATAATTACCCCTCTATAAAAGCCTCTTAAGTCATGTAATAACTGTCATTAGCTTCTAACTCTCTTATCATCTCCTTCGTCTCCAAAACCCTCAAAAAAATCCTAAAATTTCCTAAAGCCTCCCACAAATTCATCATCCAAAATGACTAATCCTCAAGACAATCCAGGAACCCCCACCGCCAGTGTCACCCAACACCACCTCATCCTCTTCCCCTCCTGTTGAATCCCCAAATCCAAGATTTCGTCGAACAAAAATGATAGCCAGAAAAGTAGTGGCGACTAGACCTTTAAGAAAAGCTTTAAGCGAGAGGTTGAAAGAAAGTCAAAAGAAGGAACCACAAGCAAAGGTCACTGAGTCTAGTTCTGATTCAGATCAATACATCTCTGCGAGCGAGGGAGATGAACCTGAGTCTTCTAAAAATTCTCCGCCTCAAGAAAATCCAATAGAGGAAAGATCCCGTCCTATTTTGGTGGATGTAGGTGAAAAAGTAGAAAAGGTGGGGGCTGCTAAGAACATTTCTGGATATGAGTCTGTAGAGCAAATGAAGAAAAGGAGGAAGAAGGTGGTATCTATCTGTGAAAGTGGGGGAAATGGGGTATCACATTCAGGGTGAAGTGAATCTAGGGAAGCTGCTGAGTGGTTGGTAGATTTAAGTAAACAAACTGGTCCATCAGTGCCTCTCAAAGTTTTCTCTACTTAGTGCCTTGGTGAAGATGTCGGCTATTTGTTTATCAGTGGCACAGAATTCTATGGAAATTATCCCCTTTTAATAGTTGACCCTTAAGAAGTGGTGTCTAACATCTATGTGCTTAATCCTTTTATGATGAACAGGTTCTTTGTCATATTGATTGCACTAGTGTTATCACAAAATATAGGTATGCATCCCACTTCAATTACAAAATCAACCAATTGTTGCTTGATCCATAGCAACTGAGCACAACATGAAGCGGCAGCAACATACTCAGCTTCAGCAGTAGAGAGGGCCACTGAATTCTGCTTTTTGGTAGCCCATGATACAAGATAAGATCATAGGAAGTGTGCCATACCTGAAGTACTTTTCTTGTCTACTATATAGCCTGCATAATCAGCATCAGCATATCCAATTAAGTCAAAATTACTACCTTTTGGATACCATAAGCACATATCAGTTGTACCTTTTAGATATCTCAATATTCTTTTGACTGCACTCAAGTGTGACTCCTTTGGATATTCTTGGAAACGAGCAAAAAGTCCTAAACTGAAAACAATGTCAGGTCTGCTGGCAGTAAGATACAAAAGTGCACAATCATACCCCTGTACAACTTTTGATCAACAGATGAACCAGGTTCATCAGCATCTAACTTTGTGGCAATTGCAATAGGAGTATCTATTTTTTTGGATTCTTCCATTTTAAATTTTCTTGATCAGTTCTTTTGTGTACTTCTGCTGATGAATCATGGTACCATTTGGAATTTGTTTGATTTGCAACCCTAAGAAGAAATTGAGTTCTCCCATCATACTCATTTCAAATTCACTGCCTATTAGTTATGCAAAATCATTGCTCAACCTCTCTGTAGTGGCCCCAAAAATTATGTCATCGACATACATTTGTACAACAAGAAGATCTTTACCTTTTTCCTTTAGGAACAAAGTACTGTGAATTTTACCTCTTTTGTACCCATGCTCCAGAAGGAATTTTGACAATCTTTCATACCAAGATCTTGGGGCTTGCTTGAGACCATAAAGAGCCTTATATAGTTTGTATACATGATCAGGAAATTCTTTGATTTCAAATCCAGGAGGTTGCTTCACAAACACTTCTTCCTTGAGATAGCCAATTAGGAAGGCACTTTTCAAATCCATTTGATGAAGAGTGAATTCCATATGTGCTGCAAAGGCTATGAGAAGTCTAATTGCTTCAAGTCTGGCAACTGGAGTAAAAGTCTCATCATAGTCAATGCCTTCCTCTTGACTATAACCTTGAACTACACACCTTGCCTTATTTATTGTAACTGTTCCATCTTCATCCAGCTTGTTTCTGAATACCCATTTTGTCCAAATGACTTACCTATCCTTAGGTCTTGAAACCAAGTGCCAGACTTTGCTTCTTTCAAACGATTGAGTTCTTCTTGCATAGCATTTATCCAGTCTGTATCGTGTAGAGCTTCACTCATATTCTTATGTTCAATCAGGGACAAAAAGGCATCAAATGCACACAGGTTCTTCAGTTGTGATCTAGCCTTGACTCCAGATGTGGGATCATTGATTATATTCTCAATGGGGTGAGAACTCAGGTACCTGTAAGATTTTCCCACCATGTGGTTTCTGCTAGCTTCTCCTTCATTATTATGTTGCAGAGGAACAAGTTCATGTATAGGTTCCTTTAGAGAATTTTGTGCATTTTCTCTCAGATTGGCTCCCCCTGTCAGGTTGCCCAGGGTAAAAGTACTTGTTCTATCACATGCTCCTTCCTTGGATGATCCTTGACTTGTGCTGTAACTTCAGTCAGTTGTCTCACCAGTCCAATGGCTTCATCTTCATGTTCCTATCTCTCAGAAATAGTGTTCGTTTCATCAAAAATAACATGTACACTTTCTTCTACACATAGAGTTTGTTTATTAAATACTTTATAAGCTTTGCTATGTTAAGAATATCCCAAGAATACTCCCTCATCACTTCTGGGATCAAACTTACCAAGGGAATCTTTGCCATTATTGTGCACATAGCACTTGCAACCAAAAGCCCTTAGGTGGGATATGTTTGGTTTTCTCCCTTTAAGTAACTCATAGGGAGTTTTGTCTACCAGTGGTCTGGTAATACACCTGTTTGTTATGTAGCATGCTATATTTATTGCCTCTGCCCAAAAGCTATGATGTAGTTTACTAGAAAGTAACATGGTCTTTGCCATATCCTCAAGGGTCCTGTTCTTCCTTTCAACTACACCATTTTCCTGAGGAGTTCTAGGGGCAGAGAAATTATGATATATTCCATTTTCATCACAAAATTCAGTAATCTTTGCATTTTAAAATTCAATTCCATGATTAGACCTAATGGATGCAAGTTGATTTCCTAATTGTTTCTAGATTTTTCTAACAAAAGCTGTGAACATTTCAAATGCTTCATCTTTAGAAGTTAGAAATAGCACTCAGGTAAATCTAGAATAATCATCAACCAGCACCATAACATATCTTTTACCACCTCTGCTCATGGCTCTCATTGGACCACAGAGATCCATATGAACCAGTTCCAACGTCTTGGACGAGCTTACCATTTTCTTAGATTTGAAGGATGACCATACGTGCTTCCCCCTTGCACATGCCTAACAAACTTTGTCTTCCTTGAACTTGATATTAGGTAGCCTATCACCATGTCCTGGGAGACTAATTTGATTAATTGATTTAAACTAGCATGACCAAGTTGTTTGTGCCAAAGGAAGGGTCATTTATTAACACATGTGCCAAAGGAGGGGGTCATTTATTAACACACTCAGACAAGTGATTCATTTTCATAAAGAGTCGACAAATGTACAATGTAAATATTTGTTAACTCTTCTTCCCTGCAAAACAATCTTGTCAGTAGTAAGGCTAATCACAAAAGATCTTAAGGAAGTGAAAGCCACTAGATTACCTCTGTCACACAATTGTGACACACTTATCAGACTATATTTCAAGCCGTATATCAAATAGACATTCTCAATGGAATGAGAGTATGTCTTTCCTACCTTTCCAACCCCAATGATCTCACCTTTCTTTCCATTTCCAAAGGAGACATTGCCTCCTCTTAGGTTCTCAAGTGAAAGAACTGGTCCTTGTTACCAATCATATGTTTTGAGCAGCCACTATCCATGTACCAAATTTGGCTACTTCCTTTCACTTGAACCTGCAAAATGAAATCAGGGGTTAGTCTTAGGAACCCAAACTAGTTTGGGTTCCTTTCTATGGGCAAAAGGATGAATTAGATTTTTCTTTGCCAATCCAGGCAGTTTGTGTTTTTCTTGAACAAAATGTTTGTTCCTTTGACTGGCTTTTTCTTTTGCATTACATTCATTTTACCACAATGTGTACAGACTTTTTTCTCAGGAAGAGTGAGATACTTGTTTTTGGGATCTCATTTTGGAGCTTGAGTCCCAAACCCAAGTCCTCCCCCGTTGCTGCTTTGATGCTCTTACAGCCAGGAGAGTGCATCGGAAGCCTTGTTCCATTTACATGTTCTGTCTAGTTCATGCTTCACCTTTCCTAATTCTTCTTTTAGGACCTTGATTGATTCATCTTTCTTATACAGCTCATCTTTCATTTTTCCTAACTTTTCTTCTAGTGAGAGAAATGATTGATCAACCTTTTTCTTTTCTGTCCCTATTTTTAGTTTCAAATTTTCAGACTTGAGTTCTAGGACACTGTTTTCCAATTGAAGAACCTGGTTCTTCAACTCAACATTTAAGTTATTACTCTCATCAGCCCTAGATTCTAGTCTTTTGCATTTTTCTTCTAGTATTGCAAAATCCCTAGACAGAACATCTTCCTCATTGTTTATTATTTCAGACTCATCTATGAAGTTTATCAAGAGTTCAGCCAAGTTTTCTTTAGATAGTAATTTAATCTTTTCTTTAAGATGTAGAATACTTACCTCCTATTCATCTTCTAATTCTCTGATGGCCATAAGAGCTTGCTCATCTTCAGCTTCATTTTCTGAGTCTTCATCTGACATATCTCCCCATGCAGCAACCATGGCTTTGGTAGTACCTTTGTTTCTCCTTGGTTGAACCTGTTGCATCTTTCTACCCTTTCTTTCTTTCACTCAATCTCCCATTGAGGGCAGTTCTTGATCATGTGATCTTTCTTTCCACATTTAAAGCAACCATCATTTGTCTGCTTCTCAGGAGCCCTATGTTTGTTGAATGTTGATCCTCTTGAAGAGCCCTTTCCTCGCATAAGGTATTTCTTGAAGTCTCTAGTTATCATTGCCATTTCATCATCTTCAAGATCTGATCCTTCTGAGATCCTGAGAGTCAGACTTCTTTCTTTCTTTGGAGCATCCATCTTCATATTTTTCCTTCTCAATTCATAATTAGTCAGGTTTCCAATCAGTTCATCCAATATTAGAATAGCAATATTTTTGGATTCCTGAATGGCAGTAATTTTGCTTTTCCCAGGAGATTGGCAAAACTCTAGTTAAAATCTTCTCTACCTTGTCTTCTTCCAGAATGACCCTTCCAAGAGACTCAAGTTCATTTTTCAGTATAGTGAACCTAGTATAAATCTCTTGGAAAGTTTCACCATCCTTCATAGTAAAATTCTCATATTGAGAGTACAGTAGAGTTCCTCTATACCTCTTTACTTGAGGTGTTCCTTCATGAGCCACTTGTAAAGTGTACCAAATTTTCTTGGCAGTTGTACATCCTTGAATCCTATTATACTCATCAGGGCCAAGTCCACACACTATCCATTTCTTGGCTTTAGCATTTTTCTCCAATTTCCTTAGATCTTCAACAGTACAATCTGCTCTAGTTTCTAGAACATCCATTCCTTCAGCATTCTTCTTTGTTGTAGAAAAAGGACCATAATTGATGATGTCCCAAAGTTCATAATCTTCACCCATGATGTGGTCTCTCTTTTCTATTTTCTACCAAGAATAGTAGAGCCCATGGAAGAGTGGAGGCCTTGCAGTAGACTATCCTTCCCAGTTCCCAGGTGGTGAACTCATGTTGATCTTTTTCCTAAGGTGTTAACCTCTTCAGGGATAACCCACTCTGATACCAATTGATGTGAATAAACGTCAATACCACACAAGAGGGGGTGATTTGTGTGGTACCTAATTTTTGCATTAGAAGAACCTGGTTCTTCTAAGTGTTCGAACTAATGCAGTTTGCGGGATAATAAAAACTGAAAGTAAAGTGCACAGATATTATTAAGTGAAAAACACCTGGCTCAAAAGGTGAAAATATCACGGCCTACTACTCAGTAGGATTTTCCCAAACCCCACTAAAAACAATGAGCCAAAACAGTATTTACAAAAAGTCTTTGTAAACCTAAGGATTAAACTCTAATCCCAGTGTCCCATACAGTCTCAACTGCTGCGAAACTATCAAGTTAACTCTAACTTGATGACACAACGTACCTAATACAAATGCTTCTAGGAAAGTTGAAAGGTACAATATAAAACCTACTACAATTGAAATATAAATAAAATGATCATATGGAACTGGTTCTTCTCTAGGTTCATGTAGCTGTAGGTGTACACACTTGTAACTTGCATATATTGCTTGCAAATCAGACTCGCTCTTTTTCCTCTCAAATATGCTTTACTTCTGCTTGTATGTGTTACCTATAAAAGAGAACTAACACAATCATATATTGAGTTAGCAGTTAGAGTTTGATTAAGACTCCACTTCTTATCCGTTCATCATTCGAGCCCTTAGCCTATGCAAACTCCAACTCTTATCCTAAATTAGGATTAAGTTCTCTTCATATAAGGAGACTGTCCTCCTAATCCCAATGCAACCTTTTCGATTATGTTAAGAAGATATTTATGCGTGATCTATAGTGCATTATCTTCCTCACATGCTCTACATGTGCCCTGGTTTATTCAGACTGTTTAGTACAAGATGGACCAGGTCATTCTATCAGTTCATTTGCCAATCTTCAAAACTCAACTGAACTTAGGCCAGCACTTCCCTTTTTGCTAGTCGTCGCAAATGTGATGCATTCTTCATAATTACCAACTCGCAAATGTGAGAGGTTTTTGCAATTCCCAACTTAGCAGAATACTGGATTTGCAATTGCAAACCTCGATCACAATTCCTATATCTGCAACCTGCAATTTTATAACTTAGCCAAAAACTCCATTTTTTACACTCTTTCAAAACCAAAATACTCTTGGGCAATTTTTCAAAGACAACTCTTCTTCCAAATCGATTGTAAGTAAATTTTATCTCGTTTTCTTCAATCATTAATATCTTTTCACATGATTTCAACTCAAAATTAATGATTTTTATGGGGTAAATTAGGTGTTTTTGTAGAACCTAGGTTTTTCAAAAATTGGGAATTTGGACCTCGATTTGAGGTTCAATTTCAAAACAAATTATATATTTGGGTTCGTGTGGGAATGGGTTTGTTGTATTAGTCATGCTTTGGTGATGATTTCTATTTGTTGGGAAAAGTTTTTGGAAGTAATTGTGATGTTTGAACATTGAGAAGCATTGGCTCAAGTTGTATAATGAATTGTGAAAGTATTAGTAGTAATTGAACCCTTTAGAGCATTGGCTCAAATTGTAAAGTGAGTTGTGAAATAAAAGTAAAAAAGAGAAAATAATCACTATATTGACTCCATTGCCGGGATATTGTTGTTGTTTTGATGTTATCCCTTGCTGGGACTTGAGTGTTGAAGTATTGTTCCCTTGTCGGGATTCTTATTGTAATTTTATTTATTTCCTATCCCTATTGTTTGTGATTGTTTTTTGGGTAAGAGAGTGTTAAAACACGAAGGGTGATGCCGTGTGTTGTTTTGGTAAGAGAGTGTTAAAGCACGAAGGGTAATGCCGTGTATGATTTGTGATGAAAGAGTGTAAAGCAGTAAGGACTATACCGTGCCGCACAATATACCATTCTGTGCCGATTATATTGATTGCATTGTGAGGACGAGAGTAAAAGTATGAAGGATGATGTCGTGCACATTTTCATTACTTGATTGCTTGGTGAGGACGAGAGTAAAAGTACGAAGAGTGATGTCGTGCACTTATCAATTTCGGATTCTTTGTTGATATTTGAGATATGTTGTTTCTTTCATTTCCTATTGTATTTCTATTATCAATTGATATTTTCCCCGCAGCATGTTACCTTTCCCATACTTGATTGTATTTTACTATTCTTCTTTTCCGCTTTATATAGTTGAATTGTACAGGTTTATTGGTAGTCTAATCCTAGCCTCGTCACTACTTCGCCTAGGTTAGGCTAGGCACTTACTGGCACATGAGGTCGGTTGTGCTGGTATTACACTCTGCACTATGTGCAGATCCCGGAGCAGTTTTTGGACCATAGATTAGGTGGCTACCTTCAGTCCACGCGGAGATCCAAGGTAGACCTGTAGGCGTTCGCAGTCCCTGGCGTCTCCCTCTATCCTGTTATCCACGTTTCATTTCCTTAATTCAAAAATAGTGTATAATTTATTATTCAGATTTTGTATGTAGTAATCGTAGATTGTCTATGAAACTATGACACCAGTTCTGGGTGGTTGAGGCTTAAGTAGTTGTATTACATACATATTTCATATAGTTTACATTTCTTCTGCTTATTGAATTTTTTTTTTGTTTACATGTTATTTATTTATAATTGTTAAAAGATATAAAAAGGGAAAAAGTTAATTTGATCAATAGTCGACTTTCCTAGCTCACATTAGTAGGCGCCGTCATGAGTCCCGGGAGTGGAAAATTCGGGTTGTGACAGCTTTCTTCGTCAATTCCGCTTTCCCATTCCCACTAGGGGGTAAGGTGTTAGAATATACGCTTAACGCTAGAGGGGGGGTGAATAGCATTATAATAAAAAACAGCGTAAACTTGCGAAATTTAAAAATTGCAGGAATGAAATAAGTGCGATAAGTAAATAATAAGGAACGAACGCACTGATGTTATCCTGGTTCACCACAACCCGTGGCTAGTCCAGTCCCTGAGAGACTCTCTAGAGATTTCCACTTAAGCTTACGGGTGCTTATCAAACCGTTACAAACTGAGAACTTTAGTCACACAAGCCTCAACAACCTTTGCTCGAAGATACAACACTTCAAGACTTCAACCAAAGGAATCACAGCGTTCCTTCTTACAATACAAGGGATTAACACTTCCCTTCAAGTGTATAAAAACACTTTGCACTCAAAACAAGACTCTCCTTAAGAGTAGATATGAGTAAATAAATACGCTCAAGAACGCAACAACTTTCGTCAAGAATTTGGCTCTCAAAAACTTATGTAATGAATAGAAAATGATGAATAAGAGAGTATGCAAGCTTTAGCAATAATATGATCAGTTGTTGTGTTTAGAAGACTGATTTGAAGATGTATTTATAGTGTCAAAAACATGCATAACCGTTGTCTAATTGCCAATTAAGAATTGCTGATTTTGTGCTACGACAATCGATTGTCTAATTGGCACAATCGATTGTTTTCCAATCGTTCCAAAAATCATTCCCAGATTTTACGCAGCATAATCGATTATCTAAGACGTATAATCGATTACTGGCAACATTCAAAAAATAATTTCCAGATTTTACTTAAAACAATCGATTATCAGAAATATACAATCGATTACTTGGCAACGTTCAAAAAATCTTTTTCAGATTTTACTTCAAACAATCGATTATTAAAATCCTATAATCGATTATCTGACGGAGTTTGAAAATATTTTGGCAACGGTCATTTACATAATCGATTATGCTATATGGACAATCGATTATTTTTCAGTCTTGAAAAATCTAATAGACACTGCCTCAACACAATCGATTGTCATAAGGTTCACAATCGATTATTTTGTATCTTTGAAAAATCTGATAGACACTGCCTCAACACAATCGATTGTCATAAGGTTCACAATCGATTATTTTGTAGCTTTGAAAAATCTGATGGACACTGTCTCAACACAATCGATTGTCATAAGGTACACAATCGATTGTCATGCAGATTTCAAAAATCTGATGGACACTGCCTTAACATAATCGATTATCATAAGTACATAATCGATTATCTTTGTCCAGATTTTAGAGGCATGTTTAAAAATCATTTTGCTGAAATAAATATGCATGACTTAAAATCATTTTGCTCTAAATTAAATATGCATGATTTGATAAAAATATTTTTACGAGAGAAGCCAAGTCTTGAGTTAAATTGTCGGATCAAGATCACAATTAAAGAGCGGCTCATGTATAACTTTGTTTAATCTCGATCTTTGTTTGTCTTGTGCTTGAACTTCATTACGTGACATTTGCGTGCTTGTGCTTGGACCTCGTCATATGTCAATTGCGCATCATTTGTCATTTATCAAAACCTACAAATATGAACACACGTTTAGTTTAGTGCCTTGAGAACGTGTTTCAACAATTTCCCCCTTTTTGATAATGGCAAACCTTAATTGGGATATTCATATTAGGTAATTCATAATGACGATCCAAGATAAGTATATATATATATATGCAATTAGTTCCCCCTCAACATATGAATTCCCCCTCAATTTGTGCCAATAAGTATTAAGTGCATAGCCCTTATTCTTCCCCCTTTTGACATTAGCAAAAAAACAAAATAAGTAATAACATGTTTATTGATTAACAAAAAAGGCGATTACATAAAAGAGATAATAGAGGATAAAACAATAAGCAAATAAAGACATTATTCATTATCAATTCCCGCCTCGTCATCCGGTACTGCTTCATAAGGGACAAGTCCAGCATATGGATAGTGAATATGATCAAAATATCCATGGATATCATATGTCAATCGATTGACAAGTGGAAAAAGAAGCAAGTTGGTCGGAAATAGTTTGAAGTGTAGGAGCTTGAGGCTGACACGTTTGAGGAGTTGGAGGAGGAGCAGGAGCTGCGTGTTCGCCGTCATGGGGAAAGGAGGATTCGGAAATTTCCCATTTCTTGTTGCCCTTTTTGAGCGGACCGATAGAGGTGTTGAACCCGGAGGCTTCAAGAAAATTCATTATAAGAAGAGCATAGGGAAGTGGTTTATCGTCCCCGATGGCATCAAGCATGTGGATTTTGATAAACTTACACCAATTGATGTGAGCCCCGGTTATAATGGCATGCATGAGTTTTGCGTCCTCTTGGGAGAGAGTGGTATGATTATGTTTCACGCTTTTCGAATTTTGTCATGAATCGAGTTAACTCGGGTTCAGTGTTGAACCGTAAGAGAGAGCCATCTTGGTACGGAAAACTGGGAGGAGGAGGAGCAGCTGAAGAAGATGCACCATGTCTGCCGGAACGAGGGCGTTCGGTGTGTCTGCTCGTCATTTTAAATAAGTAGTAATAGCTTTTGTAAGAAATTTGAGAGATTTTTGAAAGTTTGAGAGATAAGATTGATGCTTGAGTGAAGAAATTGAAGACATATGGTACCTATTTATAATGAGAAGGATGACATTGCATTTAAGGTAACAATCTGCAGAAAATTTAAGAGGCAAAAATGGTCAGAAACGGTAAAAAAATTTGCACTGTCCGTTACACAATCGATTATGGAATAGAAACAATCGATTGTTATGGAGTTTTTGAATTGTACTCGGAAATGACACAAAATCGACTGTGGGAATCTTGCAGGACCCAAACGGTAACAAAGATTTTGAATTACTGACTGAAGATAATCGATTGTTGAATTATGGTAATCGATTGTTCTGACATAGTTTGCACAGTGATTTTCTTACTTCGGAAAATAATCGATTTTACTTATGAGACAATCGATTGTTTTAGAAAGGCAGTAATGAATATCCGAGACAGTAATCGATTACACAGTAAAAAAAATCGATTATTTAATTAACATCAAAAACCTGCAAGGCACAAAAAAAGTTTAAACAATGTGTTGATTTTCCGTCATAATAAGCATAAGACGTAAATAATCGATTAGTGATACTTGCTAATCGATTTTCCAGCACAGTAAGCATGAGACATAAAGGAATGATAATCGATTATTAACTGTAACTATCGATTGTTCTACACCATTGCCTTATAATTCCCCCTGCCTTTAGGGCGATACCTGCAAAAGAGAATTAGACGTCTCCGTCGCTCAAGTTAGTAATTTGTAAACAAATAATAACTTAGATCAATGTGAAGTCAAGAGTTCCGAGTTTACTATAGATTCGGAAAAGAACTTTTTTCGCTAAAAGGCCTTGTGAAGATGTTGGCCAATTGAGAACGTGATCTATTAAGAAGTGTGTACTAAGGTGTTCTTAAGAGTGTTTCGAGTACTTACCTGTTGTTTAATGTCACCAATTACCTGTTCGAGAGGATGGTCTTTGATTGTCCTCCACGTGTTAGGCAGTTTCGTTTCTTTTTCCAGTTGTGGCGCTTCCTCCGATAATTGTTCCAAGATTTCATCTTGAATTTCCTTAGGAGTTTCCTCTTGTACTTTGTCTTGAGGACTCATTGAGTTTAAACTACCTGCAAGTTCAAAACCAGAATCCTTTCTCGCCAAGCGAGCATTATTTTCGGAAAACACAATATGAGGGGATTCCTCCACAGTTTCGGTTCTATTATTGAATACTCTATATGCTTTGCTACGTGAAGAATAACCAATAAAAATTCCTTCATCGTATTTGGCATCAAACTTTCCCAAATTATCTTTACCATTGTTATGAATAAAACATTTACAACCGAATACTCTAAGATGGGAGATATTTGGTTTCCTTCCCTTGTAGAGTTCGTAGGGAGTTTTCATGAGTATTGGCCTTATGACTACTCTGTTTAAAACGTAGCATGCGGTACTCACGGCATCCGCCCAAAAATATTTGGGAATCTTAGCCTCATCGAGCATGGTTCTAGCCATCTCTTCGAGACACCTATTTTTTCTTTCCACCACTCCATTTTGTTGTGGTGTGCGTGGAGCAGAGAAGGTGTGCTCGATACCGAGTTCGTCACAAAAATCCGCGAAGAGATTGTGATTGAACTCTCCCCCGTGATCACTTCTTATTGAAGTGACGGTTGTGTCCTTTTCATTTTGAACACGTTTAAGAAAACATTTAAAATTATGAAAAGCTTCACTTTTATGAGCAAGAAATAGTGTCCATGTAAATCTAGAATAATCATCAACAATAACAAAAGCATAACAATTTCTACCAAGACTTTCAATGCGAGATGGTCCAAAAAGGTCCATGTGAAGAAGTTGCAATGGTCTAGTAGTTGAAACAATATTTTTCGATTTAAAAGATGCTTTTGTTTGCTTCCCTTTTTGACAAGAATCGCAAATGGAGTCTTTTTCAAATTTCAAATTTGGAAGACCAATAACTAAATTTTGTGAAACCAATTTGTTTAAAAGATGCATGTTGATGTGAGCTACTCTACGATGCCATAACCACATATCATCTTCTTTGCTCATAAGACAATTCACATACTCAGATGAAGAATTTTCGAGATCAACCATATAGATGTTATCCATTCTAAAACCACGAAGGATAATTTTAAAATCGCTACGGCGAAAAACTAAGCATTCATCCGAATCAAATAAAACAAAATTTCCCTTGTCACATAATTGACTTATGCTCAAGAGATTATGTTTTAGACCTTTAACTAGCAATATATGCTTAATGGAAGAAGGTTCATCCTTACCGACCGATCCAATGCCGATAATTTTTCCCTTGTTGTTATCTCCAAAAATAACTCTTCCTCCTTCCTTGTGTTCTAGTTGAAGGAACTTGGATTCGTCTCCGGTCATGTGTTTGGAGCATCCATTGTCAAGGTACCAAAGTACACTTGATCCCTTCAAACATACCTACAAGACAAATTAATGAGTCTTTGGTACCCAAGCTGTTTTGGGTCCTTGAGAGTTAGGTGTAACATGCTGTTGTGCTTGACATGCAGCTAAGTGTCTATGTCTAGTGAAGCAAGAAGGAGCAATATGTCCAATTCGATTGCAATAATGACAAATGACATTAGGATTATGCATTCGTCTAGGTTGATAGTAGTTGGACGGACGAAAATTGTTTACTCTATTTTCGACAATATGACTATTGCGCATTTCATGAAAATCATTTCTCCTACTATTTGTTCTAGGATATGCAGCATTTCCAGAATAGTTATTTCTAGGTAGAAAGCCATTTCTAGGTGTCCTAAAATGTTCAAAGTTTCTTCTAGTGTTTGGTCTAGCATGCATGTTGATTCTATGATTTTTATCTCTAGGATGAACATTTGTTTTATTTGTCCTAGGTTGAGCCTTAGGTGGTTGGGGTTTGGCTTCAACTTTTTCTTTAGGCTCGTTTTTAAAACCTATCCCATGTTTGAACGATTTCAAATTAACAAGAACTTCATTCAAATTTTTATGAGAAGAATTGAACTTATCTAAGGTGCCCTTAAGTCTTTCTACCTCATCTTTTAGATGCATGCAAGAAGTACAATTTTTACTAGAACTCTCGGGTTTGTCGGCGCTTCTTTTGCCGAAAAAATTGTTTTCTTCTTTCAACTTCTCATTTTCAAAATCAGTTTTTCCAAATCCTTTTCTTTCAAAGAGAGTTGTTTTTCAAAATCTTTTTCTTTCAAAGAAGCATTTTCCTTAATGTTTTTAACAGTTTTGGAAGCTTTAATGAATTCACTATACAACTCATCAAAGGCATTTTGCATTTTCTCAAGAGAATAGAAGTTTTTGGAAGAAATTTGACATACCTCTTCTTGATTGTTTTCGTGAGCCATGAGACAAAGATTTGCGGTTTCGTCTTCTTCTTCCTCACTCGACTCGTCTCCGGAGTCGCCTCCCCAAGATATGTATGCTCGTTGTTTCTTGAAGGGTTTCTTCTCCTTTTTGACATTTGGGCAATTTGATTTAATGTGCCCGATTTCTCCGCACCCATAACACTTTACTTGATCTCCTTGTTGTTTGCCTTTTCGTTCATACTCTTTTCGCATGAACTTTTGAAATCTCTTAATAACGAGTCCGAACTCGTTATCTCCGTCCTCATCATTTTGAGGTTGACTTGTGCTTGCCTTGAGGGCGATTCTTTGTTTCCTTTGATCATTAACAAGAGGGTTAAGTATAGTAGATTCATAAGTTTTAAGGTTACCTCTTAATCCGTCGATGGTGACATTTGAAATGCCAATAGACTCTTGAATCGCGTCGGCCTTAGAGCGCCATTCTGGAGTGAGACTTCGGAGAATTTTTCGGACAAGTTCCTTATCCGTGAAGGTCTTCTTAAGAGCATGTAAGTCATTAACGATTTTTGAAAATCGTTCGAACATGTCATCGACCCTTTCGCCTTCCTTCATGTGAAACAGTTCATATGCATGGGTTAGAAAATCAACTTTAGCCTCTCTTACCTGGTCCGTACCTTCGTACGTGATTTCCAGCTTGTCCAACATTTGCTTCGCCGTTGTGCAACATGATATTTTTCTGTAATCATCAGCGTTTACAGCACAGTACAATAAGTTGATGGCTTTAGCGTTGTTCTGCACTTTCGAATATCATCCGCATCGTATTCATCTTCGGATTTTGGAACCCATTCATTTTCAACCTTTTTGGTTGGAATTTGTTCTCCCTTCATTATAACCTTCCACAGATGAAAATTATTCGGTTGAATGAATATTCTCATCCTCTCCTTCCAGTACGTAAAGTTTGTGCCATCGAATAGTGGTGGTCGGGTGGAGCATTGTCCTTCACCTATTCCTGCAAAAGAATCACGAGTAGAAGCCATGGATTGTTTCTCTCAAACGGTTAAGTTTTTCAGAGAGTTCGGCTCTGATACCAATTGTTAGAATATACGCTTAACGCTAGAGGGAGGGTGAATAGCGTTATAATAAAAAACAGCGTAAACTTGCGGAATTTAAAAATTACAGGAATGAAATAAGTGCGATAAGTAAATAATAAGGAATGAACGCACCGATGTTATCCTGGTTCACCACAACCCCTGGCTAGTCCAGTCCCCGAGAGACTCTCTCGAGATTTCCACTAACTTCGTTAAGCTTACGGGTGCTTAACAAACCGTTACAAACTGAGAACTTGAGTCACACAAGCCTCAACAACCTTTGCTCGAAGATACAACACTTCAAGACTTCAACCAAAGGAATCACATCGTTCCTTCTTACAATACAAGGGATTAACACTTCCCTTCAAGTGTATAAAAACACTTTGCACTCAAAACAAGACTCTCCTTAAGAGTAGATATGAGTAAAATAAATACGCTCAAGAACGCAACAACTTTCGTCAAGAATTTGGCTCTCAAAAACTTATGTAATGAATAGAAAATGATGAATAAGAGAGTATGCAAGCTTTAGCAATAATATGATCAGTTGTTATGTTTAGAAGACTGATTTGAAGATGTATTTATAGTGTCAAAAACATGCATAACCGTTGCCTAATTGCCAATTAAGAATTGCTGATTTTGTGCTACGACAATCGATTGTCTAATTGGCACAATCGATTGTTTTCCAATCGTTCCAAAAATCATTCCCAGATTTTACGCAGCATAGTCGATTATCTAAGACGTATAATCGATTACTGGCAACGTTCGAAAAATCATTTCCAGATTTTACTTAAAACAATCGATTATCAGAAATATACAATCGATTACTTGGCAACGTTCAAAAAATCTTTTTCAGATTTTACTTCAAACAATCGATTATTAAAATCCTATAATCGATTATCTGATGGAGTTTGAAAATATTTTGGCAACGGTCATTTACATAATCGATTATGCTATATGGACAATCGATTATTTTTCAGTCTTGAAAAATCTAATAGACACTGCCTCAACACAATCGATTGTCATAAGGTTCACAATCGATTATTTTGTATCTTTGAAAAATCTGATAGACACTGCCTCAACACAATCGATTGTCATAAGGTTCACAATCGATTATTTTGTAGCTTTGAAAAATCTGATGGACATTGTCTCAACACAATCGATTGTCATAAGGTACACAATCGATTGTCATGCAGATTTCAAAAATCTGATGGACACTGCCTTAACATAATCGATTATCATAAGTACATAATCGATTATCTTTGTCCAGATTTTAGAGGCATGTTTAAAAATCATTTTGCTGAAATAAATATGCATGACTTAAAATCATTTTGCTCTAAATTAAATATGCATGATTTGATAAAAATGTTTTTACGAGAGAAGCCAAGTCTTGAGTTAAATTGTCGGATCAAGATCACAATTAAAGAGCGACTCATGTATAACTTTGTTTAATCTTGATCTTTGTTTGTCTTGTGCTTGAACTTCGTTACGTGACATTTGCGTGCTTGTGCTTGGACCTCGTCATATGTCAATTGCGCATTGTTTGTCATTTATCAAAACCTACAAATATGAACACACGTTTAGTTTAGTGCCTTGAGAATGTGTTTCAACATAAGGCGTTGATAATATCTTGTTGATATCGTGATCTTCAAAAAAGTTGTTTACTTTATTTCAATGAACTGTTTTCCTTTATCGCAAACGATCTCGGCCGGTATCCCAAATAGACATATTATGTGTCCCAGATGAAATCAGTGACTTCTTGCTCCTTGACCTTCTCGAACGCCTAACCCTTGATCCATTTGGAAGAATAATCGGTCATGAACATTATGTATTGGACCTTACCGGGCTCCCATGCAAGGGGACGGATGATATCCATTCCCCACTTAATAAATGGCCATGAGACAAGATCGGATGGAACATCTTCCCTAGTTGATGAATCACCGGGGTGTGCCTTTGGCACTCGCTACATTTTCGTATGAAGTCTTTCGTGTCCTTCTCCATTTCATTCTAGTAGTAGTTGACTCTGATTAGCTTCCCAACTAAGGATTTTTCCCCCGAATGATTCCCGCAAGTGACCTCGTGGACTTCTCTTATGGCGTATTCATTCTCTCCCACACCTAAGATCTAGTGGGTCAGATAAGGATTTTCTGAACAATACCCCTTCGGCTAAGCTAAATATGGCAGGTTTAGTGCGCAGGCCTCTCGATTCCTTGGGATGTGATGGCAATTTTCCTGTCTTCCTGTAGTCTATGTATTGTTTTCTCCAGTCCCTTGTCAAACTTGTCGAGTTTACTTTGGCGTGACCTTCTTCTACCAAAGTGTTCATCAATTGTACCACTATCTCGAGCTAAATTTATCGGAGTCGACAATGACCCTAAATTGTCCATTGTACTGGCATCACTATTTTGTTCTTGAGGTACGTGCTGCAGAGTCTATTCCTTGAACTTGTGAAGGGTTACCTATAATATCTCCAAGTACTTCAAATGTTCCACTGACTTTAAAGAACGAAAAGATCCCAGCGGACCCTAAAGAGTAGAGGGCCCAACGAACTAAAGTTGCCGAATTCATGTTTGATGAAGATGGAACATTGTACAGAAGGACGTTCAATGGACCATTGGCAGTATGTTTAGGGCCAGAGGATACAGTTTATGTTCTACGAGAGATCCATGAAGGCACTTGTGGGAACCACTCCGTGTTGAATCTTTGATTCAAAAAATCACTAGAGTGGGGTACTACTGGGATATCATGGAAAAAATACTAAGGAGTTTGTTCGAAAATGTGATAAATGTGAAAGATTTGCACTGATGATCCATCAACCCGGAGAATATCTTCATTCAGTCCTATCACCATGGCCATTCATGAAATGGGGGATGGATCGTCGGCCCTCTGTCGATGGCCCCAGGTAAAGCTAAATTCATTTTGTTTACGACTGAATACTTTAATAAATAGATATAATCACAGGCCTTCAAGAAGTTAGAGAAAAAGAAGTTATAGATTTCATATAGGACCATATCCTGTGTCAATTTTGGGATACCTACTGAAATCGTATGCGCCAACGGAAAGCAATTCATCGGTAGCAAGGTAATGGAGTTTCTCGAGGAACACAAAATAAAAAGGATCTTATCGACGCTGTATCACCCAAGCGGAAAGGGACAATACGAATCGACGAACAAGACTATCATTTAAAACTTAAAGAAAAGGTTGAACGACGCTAAATGGAAATGGAGAGAAGTTCTACCCGAAGTTCTTTGGGCATATCAAATGACAGCGAAGTCCGGTAGGGGCAAGCCCATTCTCCTTTGTATATGGCTACAAGGCCTTAATTCCAATCGAGGTTGGGGAACCTAGCACCATATTTTGGTATGCAATGGAGGAATCAAATCACGAGGCCATGAATACTAGCCTCGAACTATTGGATGAAAACTGAGAAGCTGCGCTTCTTGGGATGACTGCATAGAAGCAAATAATCGAGAGATATTACAATAGAAGAACCGATCTTCGCCATTTCAGAATCGGGGGCTTAGTTCTAAGGAAAGTCACCCTTAATACTGGAGACCCAAACAAAGGGAAACTAGGTCGAAATTGGGAAGGACCATATCAAGTCATCGGTGTCATCAGAAAAGGATCTTACAAACTTGGCACGATGGAGGGCAGACAAGTGCCACACATTTGGAATGTATCACTACTCAAACGATATTATTATTGACGTATGACTTTCTCCCTTTTTCACTTGTATTTGATACTAAATTATTGCATGTGTTCGATCGAGGCCTCAAGAAAACTCTTCGACACGAAGATCTTAGGTTTCAAAGCACGTGTTGCACTCATTTTCCCTCAGATCAGTTTTTATCCCAAATGGATTTTTCTGGTGAGATTTTTAACAAGACAACAATTATGTGCTACCTGAGTAAAATTCAATAGTGTCCAAGGCTTCTTTTCAATCAATCTCGAGTACTGGGGGGCATCACCCTCGGGGATTATATTTTCGAAGAAAATACTTCATGTCAAAGGGTCTCGATGGGAAAACCTTGTAATTGGCCAAACGAACCGTGTCCATATAGATTAGTCGATCCCCGATGGAAAAACATGTACGCATGTATAAATTATTTAAAGAAACATTTTTTTTATATCAAATACTTTGTGTCTCAAAGAAAAATTTGCCACTATACGAGCTCCATACTTATGATTTTGTGATAAATGGCTCAAGGGTCGAACACAAACATACTTCGAACACTTAGAGCCTACATACTCGAGTTATCTAAATTTAAAGTCACAAGACATTAAAGAGGCATCCCTCCACATATAGGACAAGGCCATTTTTCTCGAGGACTAACACCTCGAACAAGATCGAAGTGTTATTAGGGAATAACCCCAAGAGGCATACCCAGAGGCTACGGCTAAATTAACGTGGCTTGGAGACATTTGAACCCCCACAATCTAAATAGGCCTTCAAGTTCTTGGCAAAGCTGGTTAAAAAAAGGCTATCCCTAGCAAAACGATTAAAAAGGGCTTCGATAAAATCAGCCCTCGGAAAACCTTAAGAGTTATCAAATTGTCTTAACACAAACATGCTAAGGACAAAAGGCAAAGGGGTCTTAATCGGCATCGAACCCTAAAAAATCCAATGGATCAAAAATATATGGTAAGGCATAAAGAATTTCTTACTAAGTCTTTTAAGCTGAAAAAGAGGAAAATAATAGCCATCTTTTGAAGGCCATATCGGTCCAACCTAAAATAACCTAAGGGCCAAAATATTTAGAGTTCGCGACCTTGTTCTCACTCAACTCAGACCTAAGGGTCCCACTATTCCGAGCTTGAATAAAATCAACTTGAATATAGCACGAGGATTAATCATAAAACCTTAAGATGTATTCTATTATAAGTTCGAAAGTTGCCCATTATTTACTAAAAAACTTAAGGGTTTGTTTTACTTTGATTTCGAGCTAATTCTCACTCGATTATTGAAGTTGTAACAATAAAACATTTTGCAAGGAAAAACAAAGCAGAATTTACCATGAATCAGAGATAGAGCAGAAAGAAAGGTTATACATAGAAAAGGTATTTACACTGCCCACGAGGGGCCTTATACAAAAAACAAAATCCTAACTATACCCGGGGCTATTTTCTCCCTCGGGAACACCTTCCTTTTCGGGCCCCTCATCATTGTTAGACCCTCCTTGGATGCCTTCATCATCAACATTATCATAGGACGAGACAAAATCTGGCATCAGCTTCGAGAGCCTTTGCTTGAGCTACCTCTTGAGAGAGGACAAAACCTGGAGAATGGATTTCCTCGAGGTTCTCCCTCCGATATTGTCACTTTCCAAAACATTACTCCATCGCTCACGGTCGGAGGATTCCATTAGCATCCTCAGTATCCCATAAGTACACAACTAAGGTTTTGTTAGTCTTGACCTTTGTCTTTCCGACCTCTGCCCTGGCCTCAACAAGCTTGGCCTCGAGCTCATCAATCCTTCTGGCTTGGGCCGAACATTTTTCTTTAGCTCCCCAAAGTTAGGCCTTGTCGATGCCACTTTGGCCAAAACAGCATCTTTCTCTGCAGCAAGGCGGTCCATGTTCTCTTTCCTCTGATCACAATCGGCCTTGATCTAATCGACCTCGCCTTGAAGCAACTCAATCCTCTCCAGCTTTTGATGTAGCTGAGACACTAAAGTATTATCCTCCATATTTGGGTCGAGTAGACCGTACTCTTTCAAAATGGCAGTTACCTGCTTGTCTAGCTCAGCCTTATCCTTACCATCCTTGGCCAATCTGCCCGAAGATCCTTGAGCTCCTCTTCCTTTTGACTGAAAAGGAACTTTAAATCATTCCTTTCATCCGGATCTTCTGGAGCTCGGCCTCGAATTGGCTTAGGTCATCCCAAAACTTGGTGAAAGCCTACACAGAAAGAAGGATACAAGTTAGGATAAAGGGAGAAGAACAAAAGGAAAATTGCAACGATAGGAATTAATACTTATTCGAGAGAAAAGGTGTTGAGCCTCTTTGAAGAAGGTAGATGCGTTGTTAAGATCGGCGGCATCATTTACCCTAGTAAAGAAATCCTTGAAGGGATCCTCTTCGCTGGGAACTCCTCCCAAGCTAGCATCTATAGAGCCCAAGCCTCCCTTATGTCTTCTTTAGAATAAGTCGGTAAAGAGGGAGAGTGGCCTATTGTCATGGCCCGAGCGAATCACTCGGGGCGTTCTGTTCAGTACTAGGGATTTCAAAACCCGCCCCCTCCACTATGCTTGTTGTTGTCCGAGGAACAATCTCGACCTCGGATGATTCAGGGGTCTTGCTCGCATCTTTCTTTGAAGCCTCTTCATCACAAGGCAGAGTTTTCGGCTGGAAGGCTTGGCAACTTCAACTAGCTTCCTAGCTCGAACCACCAGCATCGTCTTCTTCTTTATCATTCAGCTGGTGGGGTGAGTCTATATCCATAGGAATGAGATTCACTCTTGCCTCTTCGAGCTGAAGCCTTTTTATCTTTGGGATCTTGGGGCTTTGAGACCCTTTTCCTCTTATTATATTTCCTCGATTTTGGATTCGGGGACTCAGTTTCTTCCCAGGCAGGGCATGCCTCATTTTAGAAACGTCTCCAAGGCCTAAATAAATGAGAATTAGGTGAGTAAAGAAATGTCTCTGAAAAAAAGGAAAGTATCAAAAGCTTACAAGATGAACTTACCATGGTGTTTAGCTTCCTATCAGCCTCTCGCCAAGTCACGCCAATGGCGCTCGTTATACGAGGAGGTCGCGGCTAGTTTTCGGACCCAGTCTTCAAGGTTGATGATGCATATCCAAGCGACAGCTGCAAAAAAGATGAAGGCATCACACAATGGAAAAATGGAATACGAAAAGCTACTGGGAAAAAAACTTCACTTACGCTCAGGGTTCCACTTATCTGGGAATGACATTTTCTCCTCTAGGATGATGTCACAGGTCCTCACTCGCACGAACCGGCTCATACAACCCCGATCCTTATCCTCGTTGTTGCTAGCAAAAAAGGCCTTGGTTGCCCGGCGTTAGAGCTTGATCAACCCTCAAAACGCTGAGTCTGATACAATCGGATAAGATGGTTGAGGGTGAAATCTAACCCCTCGGCCTTGTTGAAGAAGTAACTGAGCATGATCACTATACGCAAGAAAGAAGGGTGGATCTGGCCGAGGGTGACTTGGTACCTCTTGCAGAAGTTGATGACGACTTGATCGATCTGACTTAGTGTGAAGGGTAAGTGTGGACACTTAGGAACCTCTCCACATAGGTGGTGATACTATCCTCAGGGCAGGGATCTATTCCACGACCTCGTCCCTCTTCATGGCCTCGATGTATTTCTCCGCTATCGAGCATGCATATATATATATATATATATATATATATATATATATATATATATAGGGAATTCTCGACTTTGAAGTTGTTTCTTTGTGACACAGAGGCTGGGGACAATCTCATAAAAGGACGATGCTTTATCACCAGCCGGCCGGGAAGAAGAAGAGGAAGCTTTCTCCTTTTTGAGGAACGGTGTTGGAAGTTTTCGCCATTGATTCAGGTTAGAGGAAGCGGAAAGATGTGGAATTTGATTTTTTTTTTATGCTAAAGGGGTTGGACCAACAGGTAGTGAAAGAGAAAGATGAAGAGAGGAAGAGATCAAGAAAGCAAGAAGGTGGAAGCAAAGTTCTTAACTCTAATATAAGCCCTATATTTATAGGAATGCAGTGATGGCTCGGCGGTGTTAGTGGCCGGCCGCCATTGGCAAGCATTTAATATATTCACCTCGAGCGTTTACGTCACGGGTATGACATCACTATCAGGACCTCCAAAAATCGAGGTTAAGTCGTTTCTTATCATTTTATTGTAAAACACATGGGGACTATCTGTATACGGTGGAAATCGAGGCTACCCCGATTTCGTACTTCGATGGAAAAGGTGGTACCATATCGAGAATCCAAGATGCCAAGCTCGGGGTTGAGGCTCTTTTCCAATGTCGAGGTCGAGGTTGATATCATTTGTTGAGGTCGGAAGAAGGCCCGCTTCGATATAATACCATTATTGTTTAGAAACGGAAAGAGCGAGATTCCCGCAACGGTCCAAAAATTACGGTGTAAATTCCGGAAGGGATTAGTCCTTGGCGGATAGATAGTTGTCCAATAAGATTCCCTACGATAATTAGAAGTTTACCTCATTTAGGATTCCCCTATTATATAAAGGGGGCCCATTCATTTGTAATCCATGATTCATTGACAAGAGAATATTTATTCATCACTTTCTTGCTTACTGTTCATCAGAGTTGCCTCATAATTTACTGTACTTATTTATCCACCCTGAGACTATCATAGCTCAAGGTGAGGACTTGGCTTGCACGCTGGTTTCACTTATTTTACTCTTCAATTAATATATTTAATTTCTTATTTATCAATTAATATTGGACTAAATCACATATCTTTAAAATCATAATATAAGTTTAATTGTTATTCGGATTATAGGGTAAACAATCAGAATAACTAATTCCTAGCATAAGTTGTACTCAACCAAACGACCCGTGTTTCCTTTTTAAGGTGAACAGATTCTCCGAAAATATATGATTATTCACTTCACAAAACAAAAAAGTTCTCTAATTATCCCTCTTCAAAAGACAAAAGCTCCAGGATTAAAATATAGGAACCTTGTTTCTTACGTTTAAAGCCTTTGATTCCCGGCCAAGAAAACAAAACAAAAATAAAATTGTTATGAAATAGAAGATTCTTACACTTCTATTTAAGGTGAATGTCTTTAATGTATTTAATTAGAGAGATTTTAGAGTTCTATTAGTGGTAGCTAAATCTTCCTCTCCCCTATAAATAGAGATGCCCCCTACCATTGTAAATCATCCCTTGAGACCCCTCTCAATACAATAAGAAGAACTCTCTCTACTCTTCTCTCTATTGCTATTGTTCTTGCTCTATTGTTCTTGTCTTTTGCTTTAGTTTATAACACGTTATCAGCACGACACTCTACCGTCTCAAGTATCATTCTCGAAAATCCAAGGTATTTTCCCTCTTCCTAATTTAATTTTCGAGTATGTCTGACATTATGAAAAGAAAGTTCGTTGCCCTTGAAATTTCGGGCAAGAACTATATGACATGGGTGTTGGATGCTGAAATCCACCTAGATGCTATGGGTCTCGGAGACACCCTCAAAGATAAAGAAAAAGCATCCACCCAAGATTGTGCGAAGGCCTTGATTTTCTTGCGCCACCACCTTGACGAAGGTTTGAAGATTGAATATCTCACCGTCAAGGATCCACTCGTTTTGTGGAACAGCTTAAAGGAGAGATATGACAACCTGAAGTTGGTCACTCTGCCACAAGCACGATATGATTGGGCCCATCTGAGGCTACAGGACTTTAAGTCCGTTTCTGAATATAATTCTGCTATGATCAGAATTACTTCTAAACTGAAGCTATGTGGAGATAACATCTCCGATTACGATATGCTTGAGAAAACGTTTTCATGCCTCCAATATGGTACTGCAGCAACAGTACTGAGAGAAAGGCTTTACGAAGTACTCTGAACTGATTTCTCTCTTACTAGTGGCTGAGCGAAATAATGATCTGCTCATGAGAAATCACGAAAATAGACCAACTGGGTCTACACCACTGCCTGAAGCAGATATGGTGCACTCGCATTATGCCAAACATAAAAGGGACCATGGTCATGGTCATAAACGGGGTCAAAGCCAAGGACGTGGACAAGGAAGAAATTCCAAAGAAGTCCGTCACCCCACAAAGAGAGATAACCACCGAAAGCAGAAACGGGATCCCGAAGATCCTAAGGCAAATAGTTCAGAAACTATATGTTATCGTTGCGGTGGAAACGGGCACTGGTCTAAGACTTGCCGTATACCAAGACACTTGGTTGACCTTTATCAAGCATCTCGAAAGAGAAAACGCCCTGAAACAAATTTTGTCTCTGATGACAACTTTGACTTCACCCACCTGGATGTGGCAGACTTCTTTGAGCAACCCGAGGGAAAGATAGACCACCTAATCGGTGATGGAACCATGATGAAAGAAGATGGAGCTGTTTGATTCTACTTGTATTAGTCAATGAATAAATTAATAGTCATTAGCATTAGCTCGTATTAGTTAATTCATGATATGATGTTAGTATTAGCCCTTTAGAATGTTTCAATATGCTCAAATATTTTTATTGTACAGTAGAGGTAATCGACTAACCTAAAAACTAGTCGATCGTCTAATATTTAGCAATAAAACGAACTTTTTTCCGCCAGACCAGATATTCGAATATCAGAGTCTGATATTCGAATATCTGGGCCAGATATTCGAATATCAGAATTCCTATATTCGAATATCTGGCAAGATATTAGAATATGTGCTTAAATATTCGAATATCTAATATTTTTCGCATTAAAGTATTATTTTTTTCGCAAGGCATTATATTCGAATATTAGAATACAATATTCGAATATCCTAAATAACTGCTTCCCAAAACGATGTTTAAACGCGAAACAAAAGAATTGAAGTTGTTTATACTTATATTTATGTATTTTTTTTTGTATGTCAAACTATGGGAAAGCAATATGGATATCTCACAAAGCGAACTTGGACCAACGTCCAATTGTAAAAGTATTTGCCTAGTTGATTCATGTACTACACATACAATACTCAAAGAAAAGAAGAGTAATTGTGTAAGGCAAACATTACTACAATCTATGGAAGTAGTAAATTGATTGAAGGCTCCGGAAGAGCAATTGTAACTCTGCCCAAAGGCATGACGTTAATCATAGAGAATGCAATGTTCTCCTCCAAGTCTAAGAAGGACTTGTTGAGTTTTAATGATATCAATCAAAGTGTTCTCCTCCAAGTCTAAAAGGAACTTGTTGAGTTTTAAAGATATCATTCAAAATGGATATCATATTGAGACAATAGATGAGAATAATCTTGAATTCTTCATGAAAACGAGGCTGCCCATTTCGGTTTGGGTTCACGCCATTTTGAATGCAACAATGCTAGTTTGTCGGCTGCCCGCTTCGACTTGGGTTCACGCCATTTTGCATGCAACAATACTAGTTTGTCGGCTGCCCACTTCGGTTTGGGGTCACGCCATTTTGCATGAAGCAATGCTAGTTCGTCGGCTGCCCACTTCGGTTTGGGGTCACGCCATGTTGCACGCAGCAATGCTAGTTCGTCTCTGACTGACGAATTGACACAAATATTCCCCATTGCAATTGGTTTTGGGTCATGAATCCAATATATCCCATTTAAGAAGCTTTGGATGCGCAGTATATGTGCCTGTAGCACTGCCATCCCGCACCAAAATGGGTTTGCAAAGGAGGTTAGGAATATATGTTGAGTTTGACGCGTCCTCCATTATTCGCTACCTCGAAACATTGACAGGAGATTTGTTCACTGCACTATTTGCAGACTGTCAATTTGATGAGACACTTTTCCCAAAATTAGGGGGAGAAGTTGGTGAAACCAAACGGGAAATTTTGTGGAAAAATGCATCATTATCTCATCTTGATCCACATACCTCTATTTGAAAGAAAGAGGCACAAAAGATTATCCATTTGCAAAGAATAGCAAATCAAATGCCTGAAGCATTTATAGATTTGAAAAGGATAACAAAATCACATATCCTCGAAGTGAATGTGATTCACAAATACATATTCAATGTTGGAAGAATATGAACATGAAATTGGTATTGAATATACCACACTCACTCCTAGAAGGAGGCTTGAGATGATACCACCCTCACCCCTAGAAGGAGGTTTGAGATGATATATGGCATGAATGATCGTTGGTCGCGTACCTATTGTACGCCAAAGTATTTTGGAAATATGACCATTAAAGGACAACGATAATGCAAGAAACATATCTTGCATATAAGTTTGACATGACCATAATGGTATAACTTTCTCTTTAAGAAAGATATTCACCACACGGATGTTGATGAACCTGTGGTAGTACAAAGTTAATTGAGAGCTCTCGAAGAGCCAATTATTACTATGTTGGAGAAACACAATTGAGTATTGTGCTGTAGTAAGTCTCAAAGAAACTTATCCAGTTTCCAAAAGTACACGCGAAGGCGATTGATGATATTGAGACTATAAATAAAGGAAGGCTTTGATTCTCCTATTACTACAACTTGTAGCGGGGTAATTTGTATATGAAAAGCTACCCGCTTTGTTCTCCAGTTTGTACTACACAAACGAAAGAATGCCACAATAAAGTGGATATCTATTGGTATAAAACCCATGTCATAATAAACCCGAAGTTTATTGATAAGTGCACATGTCATGGTGTAAATTTGAAGTTTACCAATATTGATAATTTATTCAGTTGACATTCGTGTTAGCCATCTCATTTGAAGTATGATGTGCAAATTCACATAGGTGAATATCAAAGAACTAGAAAGTTCTTTACGAATACTCTTGTATCACTTGTTCTCATTAATAAACTGACCAACTAAAGAGTTCGGGTTGAAGCCCCTAAATTCTGGAAATATCAAAGGTGAATATGGGCCCATTCACCTGCCATGTATACCACATATGATGCATCTATGGAATGGTTACATGCGCAATTGTTATTAACCCGCAGCCTGGCAGTGCTTGCGAGGTAAATCGCTCAGTAATCTAACTTCGAGCATAGTTTCCAGATTCTCTACTCAAGACAGTTCATCTTGATAAGTTGGTTTATATTAAAGTTGGTTTAGCAAGATAATTATTGAGTGCTTCCACTTAATAGCTAAACTGTTTCTTATGAGAACTAAGTTATATATATATCAGTTTGATATAAGTTGTATACGAGAGTATATTCTCCCCTCACAAGTGGTTCAGGGTCAGGAACCAAATAATTTCATCTTATTATTAAGGTGCTGTGTATATTGACATAATGCACACAGATGATTTCCCAAAGTTGAGGAAACATGTTAGCTTTACTAACATGAGGGGGAGACATGATAAACACTTGAGAAAATGTTACATGGGATGAATTCTCATTTGTATATGTATATCCCCGAATATCATGATATGAACCTGAAGTTCATAAAAGGGATAATTCAATTGCAACATATTGCAAAGCATGCTATACGCATTTGCTGACCCAAAGAAAGTAACTAAATGGAAGAGATACAATTCAAGAAGAATTGATTCCATATGAAAGACATGTAGTTTTGAACCTATAGTTCAAATGCTTGAAAGATAAAAGTCAAAGGTATGTATAGTCAGTTTTCCATATCTTATTTGTTTAGTATCACTAATGAAAGATTGATATGCAGCTAAAGTTTATTATATGGCTTATATGACTTAACTTGAAAGATTTAAGTTGCTTGAAGCATATGCAATCCTTGGTCCTGAAGTACCACATCCTTAGTACAATTTGTACATATGTATCTTGCCATAACTATAAGCATGATGGCATTGAGAATGCATCTATGGAGATATTGAAGAGCTATTCCACGACATTATATGAAGATGTTCATATCTATCAAGAGTGATGATTTCAAGGTGCGGAATATTTATTCAAGTCAACATGGTTGATTTATTTATCAAATATCTACCAAAGATCGTTTTGAAGATGATGCACAAAGATTGGAATGCAAATGCTCAAGGCTTAAATTGATGTACTCATTAGGGGGAGTTAATGCGCGTTGCACTCTTTTTCCCTTACAAGGTTTTGTCCCACTGGGTTTTCCTTGCAAGGTTTTTAACGAGGCAACCAATAGGCGCATATTCAAACATGTGTACTCTTTTTCCTTACTTTAATTTTTCCCATTGGGTTTTGGTTTTAAGGTTTTATGAGGCACATCATTGAATAGACATTCAAGGGGGAGTGTTATGAAATAGAAGATTCTTACACTTCTATTTAAGGTGAATGTCTTTAATGTATTTAATTAGAGAGATTTTAGAGTTCTATTAGTGGTAGCTAAATCTTCCTCTCCCCTATAAATAGAGATGCCCCCTACCATTGTAAATCATCCCTTGAGACCCCTCTCAATACAATAAGAAGAACTCTCTCTACTCTTCTCTCTATTGCTATTGTTCTTGCTCTATTATTCTTGTCTTTTGCTTTAGTTTATAACAAAAATGATTTTAAATCATAATTTTCTTTGGTAAATTGGTATACATTATATAATGAGTTTAATCAATGGATGGCTTGAGAAAAAGAAAATCAGATGGAAAAAAAGAAACCAATGGATGTCTATGCACATATTAGATCAATCATTCTCCTCATACTACATATATAATAGACCAATTGGTATACGTTATCACCTAATTTATTTAACTATTAATAATTTATTTTATTGCTAACGAATAAATAAAAATTTAAGAAATCTATTTAATTATGGCATTATATTGTGGGGCATGTTTTGGAAAGCAGGCGTTTGGTTTCATCATCCACAAAAGGTGTAGACAAAAATCAAAATAAGACCCCATATATATTGCAATAAAACCTTTTTGTTTCTAGTATGAGATTGAGGGGGGGACTTGATTGAGTCCAAAGGGTCAAAAAGTTGGGGCCATTATAGCACTTTTTTAATTTCCTTTTTGCCTTAAAATAAATATACTAATTTTAATTGTTTAATTAAAAGAGAATGTTCGTCTCTTCTCCTATTTCTTACTCTTCAAACTCAATTGCCTATATAACCAAATAGAACAAAAAATTGTTTGCCTACAACTTTAAGAGCGCTATTACGTGATTGATTTTTTAATCAAGGTTCATTTATATTTCTGACAGACAATATTTTATTGTTAGGGGTTTGATCAAATCTTATAATTTTGACTTAAATCATGTATTGGGATATGTACAAAATATTTATTTAGACAGTAAATTAAAAAGTTTAGAATTCATAACTATAAACATCAAATTTTAGCTCTGCTTGCAAATATGCTAAATACTCGAGTATCTTTTCATTATGAATTTTTTTATAATTAAAGTCCATCTTCAAAGGATTATAGAGTTAATCTTAAATTAATTGAAATCATTTAAAAGGAAAGACGATCATAATTTTGTTGATCTCTACTATCACGTGAAAATCAAATTGTAAAGTCGCTTGCTGGAGCAAATGTTTGGTTTAACCTGGAGAAAAATCTCTACATACAATACAACTGTGGCCGACAATTTGGGCCTTAAAATGCCTCAAATATGTTCTTTATTTACTAAAATATACTATAGCAATAGAAGTAATAATATACAAAAGCAGGGGCAAAGATATTTTCTATAGAATAAAGCACAAATGGGACATACAATATGGGCACTGACAATGCCTAAGAAGTTTCTTTCATATACAAAACTTTGTTATGGCAATTAGGGTAATAATATGCAAAACAAATGGTAAATATATTTTAAGTAAAGCAGGGATGTTGACGAAGACCACCATTAGAAATGCCTAGAAAAGAAGGCATAAAGACCTGTGGAGCTGTGGTAGGAAGTATTATTAAAGATTGATAATAATATTAGCAAATCAGATACTATTGTTTAATGAACCTTTTTAATATTAAATATTGATTATAGTTCTGATTGTGACGATATGAAATTAAGAGTTGAAATAGTATTGACCGCTCAAGAGTGAGGATTGTAAATTTCTTCTATGTGATTTTTTCATGCAATCAAACACAAAAACAACTTATTTTCTAGAAAGTATCGGTGTCAACAGAAAGCAGAATTTTTGCATCTATATTCGATTTTGGGGTCACAATTAAACATATACATATTTTACAAAAAAGTTTGCAAACCTACCTATTCTACAATCAACTTCAGATTTATGGGATCTGAAGTTAAGAAAAATTAATTTGAAGTGCAAAAATTAAACTTCAGATGCACTTAAGGCAAATGGTTTCATGCACTTAAGGCCAATAAGTCTGAAATAAAAAATTGCATTTCAGATGCACTTAAAGGCCAAATAGGTTTGGAGTGCAACCAATTGTTTCATACACTTAGGCCAATAAGTCTGAAGTGAAAATTGCTCAGAAACATAAATTTGTTCTTAGAATTTTAACAATCCAATATACGATTTAATACCTAAATCTATTTTAAATGAGCTCAAATTTGAAACATAACCTCCAAATATCATGAGGAACAAATCCCAATCATCAATTTGTCAAAATAATAATAAATCTAACGACTGTAAAATAAAGCATCACAACAACACACCACTATAAAGTATCATAAACTACATTAAAATATATTCATAAACACCATATAAAATCAGTGTTGCCCGAAGAAAAAGAAGAAGAAGAAGAAGAAGAAGAAGAAAGAGGAGAAAAAAGCTCGAAGTTGTTTAAAAACAGAAAACTTACACAAATGTCTTAAATAAATCTCAACTTACCAACCTAGCCATTAGTCATAGACTTACTAAAACTAGCTAACAAAAATTGAAAAACCAAATAATAAGGTTCTTTCTCTCAAAGAATCACATGCAAAAATCATCTTCCATATATGTAAGCGTGATTAGCAACACTAGATACAAGACGGAAAGAAAATTTCATGGATGAGGTAGCAAATAAGGTGATGAAACACAAAAATATATAATATTCCAAAAACCTAAACGAAAAAGGAACTTTTTCAGTGGATACAGTTGAGATTCATTAAAAATATATAGATAAGTCAATATACAAATTTTGAGGAAGATTGGAGGTGATTTGGACTGATTTTGTATCAAAATTCGTAATTAAATCGAGTTCAAAAAGTCTTTTGCGATACAAGTATCACGCATGTACCTTACACACAGGTATAAATAGATATGCATGTGATACATAATTGATACAAATATGATACATATGTGATACACAAATGATACACATATCATTTTGTTCATATTCAGTTTTTACTTCGAATTTTCAATTCAAACCACCTCAAAACTTCACCAAATCATACCAAAATTGAGATTCAAGCTCTTTAAGTTGTGCCCGATCTATTTTAATAGCACCCACTTAAAACAAAGTAAAATTTTAATATTTTTTGGCTACAAATAGCTAATTGGTTAATTTAACTAATATTAGTAATATTTATCAATAAATAATTTCTGTAATGAGCTATTTATAAATGGATATGTCTGATAATTTTCCTTTAAAAATTGATAGATTAAATGAAGATAGACAAAAAAGGGGCACCCCAGCAAGTGGAGTTGAGCTGACGGCGTAAAAGGTGCAGCCCAATATCCAACAGGATGAGCCGTTACCCATCACATGGGCATTGGCCCTCCGTGTAAAAGCTACCAACGACCTTTGGTTACTCACAAAAAGGACAAAAAACAGTTATTGCATAAACTCCTTTTTCCCGGGAAACATCGAGTGGATAACAAGAAAAGAGCAACTCAGTAGCCAAACAGAAATTGAAAGAAAGATTCCCTTCTTCTTTCAAAGCTTCCAACTGTCAGAATCGCAAGACATTAATCTTGGGTTTATCTAGACTGCAGCTATGACTTTGGGCTCTGAATGGAAGTTCTCTCAAGTTTTTGGGGAACAAACTCCCGGTGAAGATATTCAAGATTGTAAACTCTCTTTTACTTTTACTGAAATTTTATGTCAATCAACTCCAGTAATTTGTGTTTTTCATGCTTTCGAATGAAATTTGTAGCATTTCTTTCTAGGACCGGAAGGAAATCTGTTGCTGCCCTTAATTGGATGATGTAGTTTTATACGTGAAATCTTGAAGCCTAATAGGGTAAACTCGTTTGATTTCTATAGCAAAATGAAGATTTAGAAACTGAGATGGAGGTTCAGTTCCAGCAGGTGACATACTTTAGCTGATCCGAAGTAGCAGTTGGAGATTTGTGTCTCGGTAGTAGTAGTAGCAGCAGCAGCACCAGCAGTTGTTATTGTTGTTGATTGTGGAATAAGGATATTTCTTGAATTTTGAACGTCCAGTGTTCAGTTGAGACAAGAGACTGGCTGAATCTACAGAAATAATTCTATAGGATTTTCCAATCTGCTTCATTAATACTAATTAAGATTAAGAATGAGAAGATAACAACATAACAGTAAAATTCCACTAGTGGGGTCTGGGGAGAGTAGACTGTACGCAGACCTTACCTTACCCCTACCCCGAAAAGGATAGAGAGGTTGTTAAGATTAAGGATGAGAAGCAGGTTTTGAATATGAAGTTGAGAAAAAGGCACATTTAACGGAGGGCCATTGGGAACTTCGTTTTCTTCTGTTATGCTTAGATATGTCAATCATTGAATTCAATAAGGTTATGCTTTGGAAGTTCAATTGGGGGATTAAGTTGATGACGCTCTCTCACAACGCAAGGGATATTTGGTTTAGTCTTTTTTGTTAGCCATGTCTGCTTATGTTGGTTATATGAAGCTGGTGGAGAATGTGAGGAGAATCAATAGCTTAAATCCACTCATTGTATATGTGGGAAGACGAAGGCTTTTCCATCCTTTGAATGAGAAGGGGGTTGAATGGATATGAGGATTGCTAAAAAGCAGGAAGGCTTGTTGAGGCCAAACTGGTTATATTATGGAAAATAATTCTTACATTTCATTGAACATGTTGGACCACATTCACACACATTTTACTTTATCTGATACTAGATTTACGTTGAAATTCTGTTATAGCTGGAAAAAAGAAGATTGGTTACCATTGAATTTTTTGTGCCTTTGCATGTGACTGTTGGTGAAGGACTTTATACATTTATAACATCTTATGCATTAACTTGGCTGACTTCACTTAAAGAAGTTTCCTTGGGGTAGGAGAGGTTACATAGAAAGGGATTTCTCATATTTTTATAGTGAAAACTAGAAAAAGGAAAAGCTAACTTTTCATTACATTTCAGCTATTAAAAATGAAACAGTAAAGAGATGTTTAGCTTTTGTTTCCTTATTTTACCCTCTCACCTGAAAAGGAGCGATTATGAACCAAAGAAATAGCGGAGCAAGAAGGAAATTGGTGTTTCTTTTATTTCTGCTTTAATATTTCTTGATGGCCTGCACATAACATGATTCTATGTTAGGTGATATTTTATCTGCAATGGAATTTGACAAGAATGGCGATCATCTTGCTGTTGGAGATCAAGGTGGACGTGTCATAATTTTTGAGCGGCAGACTGGTAAAGAAGTGCGGACAAAGTTTTCATAAATATCATTTGTGTAAATATGAATTCAGCCGGCAATATTCTGTACTTTCTTGAGTGTCATGCTCAAACTTTGTATCTCATGTAATCTTCTCACCTTTATGGTCTTGTAGGGTCTATTTGACAGAAGTTCTCGGCGTGACTCTCGTCAGTTCAACCTTCCACTTTGGCAGCATCCTGAATTTAAATATAAGACGGAATTCCAAAGTCATGAACCCGAGGTATGATTTAGGTTTTCATCTTATCTAGTTCTGCATACATCTTTTAAGGCTACTTCAATTTTGCATCTGTAGGTGATAGTTGTGAACTTTGGGTGCTGATCATGTTACATCTTCTTCAGTTTGATTATTTGAAGAGCGTGGAAATTGAAGAGAAGATTAATAAAATCAGATGGTGTACGAAACTTAATAGATCATTGTTTCTTCTTACAGCAAATGACAGGACGATAAAACTTTGGAAGGTATGAAATCTGTGGCATTTGATAATCTTCAGACGAGTTTAAATTGAAGAAAGGGTTTTGGTGCCCCTCCAAATAAAAGATTCTATATCAGGAGCATTTCTTTCAGCACCAAAATATTGATAATTAGAAATGCATGCGAAGTAGTACTATCATTTTTTATCTTTTAAGATATTTCTGACTAAGATTCTTAACTTGGTTAGATGCAGCTTTCTGAACTAAGAACTGTATCTAAATGTTCTTCTATTTGTGACATACACCACACATGAAAAATAAAAACAGTGGGAAAATAAAAGAAGATTTCTCTGTGGTTAAAGTTAAGTATTAGCTGTTGCATGTTCAGAGTCTGTAAAGATTGATTTTTTGTCTGTGCATTACGGAAAAAAACCCGGATGGCGTGTTCTTTCTTGATGAACTAAGATCCACTTGTCGATTTCCATCTACTGTAACCTTACTAAGTTGGACAAATCAATTTACTGTTTTCGTCATTTGTTTCTTTTGCAGATCAAGGAACAGAAAGTAAAGAAAGTTAAACAAATGGACATTAATCCATTTGTGACTTCAGAGAATTCTCTTTTAGCTGATAAAAGTTTCATGAGTGGACAAAGTGAACCATCTCATGCTAATGGTACCAGGCTAGAATGGACTGACAAAATGAATGGCACATTTCCCTCATATGTAGGACATGGAAGAGTGTTAATATTCACGCATTCTTTAATACATTTACTTCCCCAAATTATATGCATTTGACATGCTGTTATAGTTTGTGATTCCAGCTACTGTTGTAAATAGCTTGCAGATATCACAAATGTGGCTTCTAGAAGATGCAGAAGAGTGTATGCACATGCTCATGATTTCAACATCAATTCCATCTCAAACAATAGGTATTCTTCTGTTCTTACGAATATTATGAATTTTAAACTTGCTCACGCGAAATGAAATTTGACCAGCTCCTGTTGTTCGTGTTTCTGATTGAGCTTGATTGATCAGACCAGAGGCATCCTTCTATAAGTAGCAGTACCAGAGAAATTCAATAGTGTAAATGTTGTTTACCAGTTGAAGGAGTGCCAAGCGTTAGATAATTCTCTGGTTTTTAATACCTTTACAGCGATGGTGAGACATTCCTTTCTGGGGATGACCTTAGGATAAACGTATGGAACCTTGATGTCAGAGACCAGTGTTTCAACATCATTGACATGAAGCCAAAAGATATGGAAGATCTTACAGGTGATCCCGGATGTCTTCTTGAAGCATTTCATATGCTGTATTTTCTCATGCATCCGTGCTACTCTCTGTTAACCATTATTTGAAGTTTCCAGTTTAGTCTCCAAAAGTATGGAGGTACATGTTATAAATTTTACCAACTAATGATATGCCAAAGCACTTCGAGAATTTATAGGAGGCAAAATATGGATTCAAATAGTGGCTTTAGGCCTCATAGGTAAATTTAGCAACATAACTGAAGGATATCTGTAGATTATACATTTATGTACGAAATCTACATAAACCTCGTGTGAGAAAGCATGGGAGAAAATATACTATTTATTGATTAATTAAACAATGATACAATGAGCCTTATATATACAATACATGTCCTACTCCTAATACATACGGGATTAGGGTTATTAGGGTTATTTACTCCTATGTATACAATGAAACTAACACTCCCCCTCAAGCTGGTGCATATAAATCATATGTACCGAGCTTGTTACATATATAACTAATACGAGGACTAGTCAGGGACTTGGTGAAAATATCAGCAAGCTGATCATTCGACTTCACAAATTTTGTAGCAATATCTCCCGAGAGTATCTTTTCTCTAACAAAGTGACAGTCAATCTCGATGTGTTTGGTTATCTCATGGAACACTGGATTTGACGCAATATGAAGAGCAGCTTGATTATCACACACAAGTCCCATCTGACCAATCTGACCAAATTTCAACTCCTTGAGCAACTGTTTGATCCAAATTAGCTCACATGTGGCCATAGCCATTGCTCGATATTCTGCTTCTGCACTAGACCGGGCAACCACATTCTGTTTCTTGCTCTTCCAAGACACCAAGTTTCCTCCTACTAAGACACAATATCCAGACGTAGAACGTCTATCAAAAGGTGATCCTGCCCAATCAACATCTGAGTACCGAACGATCTGCTCATGGCCTCGATCTTCAAACAATATGCCTTTGCCTGGAGCTGATTTTATATACCGAAGAATACGGATAACTGCACTTTAATGACTATCACAAGGAGAATCCATAAACTGACTCACAACACTCACAGGAAAGAAAATGTCAGGTCTAGTCACTGTGAGGTAATTTAATTTACCAACCAACTGCCTATATCTTGCAGGATCGCTAAGCGGCTCCCCCTGTCCTTGCAGAAGTTTAGAATTCGGATCCATCGGAGTGTCAACAGGTCTACAACCTATCATCCATGTGTCCTCAAGAATATCTAAGACATACTTCCATTGTGAGATCACAATACCTGAGCTAGACTGAGCGACCTCAATACCCAAAAAATACTTTAATCTGCCCAGATCCTTAGTCTGAAAGTGCTGAAAGAGATGTTGTTTCAACTTACTAATGTCATCCTGATCATTGCCGGTAATAACAATATCGTCAACATAAACGACCAGATAAATACAGAGATTTGAAGCAGAATGTCGATAAAATACAAAGTGATCAACTTCACTACAAGCCATGCCAAACTCCTAAATAACTCTGCTGAACTTACCAAACCAGGCTCGAGGAGATTACTTTAGACCATAGAGGGACCGACGCAACCGACATACAAGGTCACTAGACTCCCCCTGAGCAACAAAACCTGGTGGTTTCTCCATATAAACCTCATCCTCAAGGTCATCGTGAAGAAAAGCATTCTTAATGTCCAACTCATAGAGAGCGAACAATAGCCATGGATAGAAAAAGGCGGATTGATGCGATTTTAGCCACGGGAGAGAAAGTATCACTATAATCGAGGCCAAATATCTGAGTATATCCTTTGGAAACAAGACAAGCCTTAAGTCGATCAACTTGGCCATCTGGACCAACTTTGACTGCATTCACCCAACGATAACCAACAGTCAATTTACCCGAAGGAAGAGGAACAAGCTCCCAAGTACCACTCGTATGTAAAGCACACATCTCGTCAATCATAGTCTGTCGCCTTCCGGGATAAGACAGTGCTTCACCTATAGACTTAGGGATGGAAATAGAGGACAAAGATGACACAAATGCACAATGGGATGATGAGAGACGATGGTAACTTAAATCGATATAATGAGGATTAGGATTAAGTGTGGACCGTGTAACTTTTCGTAATGCAATCGGTTGATTAAGAGGAGACAAGTCTGTAGTATTAGCAGGGTCAGGTACAGGACGTGAATCAGTTGGGCCCGATGCTGGGGGCAGATGACGATGATAAGTCAAGAGTGGTAGAGCTGTAGAAGGTTGAACTGGACTAGGTGGAGGCACTGGAGCTATAGTTGGTGGAACTGGACTAGGTGATGGCACTGGACTCGGAGGTGACACTGGAGCTATATGTGGTGGACCTGTAACTGGAACTTTAAGCGATGGAGCTATGTAGGAAGATGAATGGGAGATTGGGATTGAATCTTCAAAAGAAGGAACAGGTAGCACCTCAGAAATATCTAAGTTATTAATTGGACCTGTGAATTATGATTGGGTTTCAAAGAAGGTAACATCAGCAGACATAAGAAATCGGTGAAGGTCATGAGAATAACATCGATATCCCTTTTGCGTTCTCGAGTAACCCAGAAATATGCACTTAAGAGCACGGGGAGCTAACTTATCTTTTCCTGGAGTAAGGTCATGAACAAAGCACGTACTCCCAAATACACAGGGTGGAAGAGAGAACAAAGGTAAGTGGGGAAACCGGACAGAGAATGGAACTTGATTTTGGATAGCTGAAGATGACATGCGATTAATAAGATAACAAGATGTAAGAACTGCATCCCCCAAAAACGCAGCGGAACATGAGATTGTATGAGTAGGGTATGAGCAGTTTCAATAAAATGTCTATTCTTTCTTTCAGCTACCCCATTTTGTTGGGATGTGTATGGGCAATATGTTTTGATGAATAATTCCATGGGAGTTCATAAACTGCTGAAATGGGGAAGACAAATATTCTAGGGTATTATCAATACAAAATGTGCGGATAGAAACCCTAAATTGATTTTGAATTTCAGCGTGGAAGGTCTGGAAAATAGAAAACAACTCAGATCGATTTTTCATCAAAAATATCCAAGTGCACCTTGAATAATCATCAATGAAACTAACAAAGTAGCGGAATCCCAAGGTAGAATTAACCCGACTAGGACCCCAAACATCTGAATGGACTAAAATAAAAGGTGACTTTGCTCGATTGTCAAGATGCCGCGGAAAATGGGAGCTGGTATGCTTACCGAGCTGACACGACTCACACTCTAGAGTGGACAAGTGAGATAAGTCAGGTACCATTTTCTGAAGTTTTGACATATTGGGATGTCCTAACCGTTTATGTAATAAATCTGGTGAATCAGTAACGGGAGAAGTTATTGGAGGAAGACAAGATGCGTGTCCATGTGATTTGCAAGGATAAGGTAATAAAGTCTATCTGATTCACGTGTGGTACCAATGATCCGGCCTGTACTGCGTTCTTGTATAAAAACAAGGTCATCAAGAAATAAAACATCAGATTTAAGTGATTTGGCTAAGCGACTAATGGCTATGAGATTAAAAGGACTACCAGGAACATAAAGAAGAGATTCTAAAGGTAAGGAAGGAAGTGGACTTGCTTGACCTATTGCAGTTGCAATGGCTTGAGACCCATTGGCCTTTGTGACTGTTGGAAGAGATTGAGAATATGAGATACTAGTGAAAAGAGATTTGTTACCAGAAATATTATCAGATGCACCTGAATCAATGACCCAAGACTCAGAAGGTGAAGATTGGGAGACACCAGCTATGCTACTATTTGTTGGAACAACGGAGGCTAATCCTGAAGACGTTTATGTGCTTTGTACGGAAGGAACTCAATATAATCCGGTAAAGAAACAATTTGGATGAGATTAAATGCATTAGATCCAACGGATTGTGAGTTAAAAGCTTCCGATACGAATTCCATTATAATATCGTGCCGGAAAAAAACAGAAATTTTCTGGGATCACTGTAGCAGCCGGAAAAATCATTGTAGTTGCCGAAAAAAATTCAAAGTGGTCGGAATTGAAAAGTAAAATTATGGGTAGGCTCGGAATTTGAGGGCGATCCAACTGCCCTGAAGGACCTTCGTCAAAATCATACCGGAACAGTGCTCACGCGCCGGCGCGTGGGGCGCGTGAGTCGGATCTGCCTTGATAATTCTGGCGCGTGAAGGGCAGTTTTCCGGTGGGGTTTGCTGGGGTTTGGTTGGATCTCTCCTGGGAACCTTGTGGTGGTATTGGTTTTTGCACAACACTGATAATTAGTGACTTTGATGCAATTAGTCACTTAGGTCACAGGAAAATTGCACGGTGACTGAGTTATTTCTTCCCAGATGTCGTTGGAATGAAGCACAACGATAATTATCTCACCAAAACTCTGATACCATGTGAGAAAGCATGGGAGAAATATACTATTACAACAACAACAACAACAACAATAACAACCCAGTATAATCCCACTTAGTGGGGTCTGGTAGGGTAGTATGTACGAAGACCTTACCCCTACCCTGGGGTAGAGAGACTGTTTCCAAATAGACCCCCGGCATCCTTCCCTCCAAGAACTTCCCACCTTGCTCTTGGGGAGAGTCGAACTCACAACCTCTCAGTTGGAAGTGGGGGTTGCTTACCATCAGAGGAACCCCTCTTATCAGAAAATATACTATTGATTGATTAATTAAACAATAATATAATGAGCCCTATATATACAATACATGTCCTACTCCTAATACATACGGGATTAGGGTTATTAGGGTTATTTACTCCTATGTATATAATGAAACTAACACCTCGTATTCATGCTAGGGATGAGTTGATTTGGGTAAGGGTCGGGAAGTGGGCCTGTCTGGTTGATATGGAAGGGTACAAGTTTAGCCCTAGACTTGTGTTTTTTTTTTGGGGGGGGGGGGGGGGGGGGGGGAGTCGGTCGTGTTGCCACATGCTTATTTAGGATTTCAGAAAAAGTTTGGAACAACTGGCACTGCATTACTTATCTTCTCAAAAGATTTTTGGGCGCAAGCAATCAAAGATTAATACTCGGGCCATTATTTTATTAGGTTTATCCTGTAATTCCAAAGATGCATGTGGAAAAAAACGAATTAACTCTATAAAAAGAATGGTTGGAAGGAATCTGAAGCCGCCTTTACTCCTCTCACCTAAGAGGACTTGACCAATAAATTTGAGGATGATGATCTACCTTATGACATGGGTAGAATAAAGTCATTAGGCTAAATTAGTTTCATTACCTTATGCTTCTTTTTTGCATAAAACATTTGACCAGGCTGCCACCTAATAAAGGATAAAAATGCTCATTGGGCCATTCTTTTGTGTAGAGGTGATTACATCAGCAGAGTTCCATCCATTTCACTGCAATTTGTTGGCTTATAGTGGTTCACGGGGTTTCATCCGACTTGTTGACATGAGGAAATCTGCACTATGTGATCACAGTGTGAAAATGTGAGTTTTATTCCCATCTCTATTTTATTTCTCTCATCTGCATGATGCATTTCAGCTTCTAATCTGCTGCCCTGACACAACTTCTAGTACTTATTTTATCAACCTGCTACTGACTTTTACAGATTGCAAGATGGGGGGAGCCGTGGCCCTAAAACACTTTTCAGTGAAATCATAACTTCTATATCTGATGTGAAGTATGCAATGGATGGAAGGCATATCTTAAGTCGTGATTACATGACTCTGAAGGTCTTCCTCTCGATGATTCTTTTACTGGATAACGCACCCTAAGCTATGATTTGTTGCCATGCCTGCATTTCTTTGAACTTGGTGCTATCTGTCAAGAAAAGAAAAGAAGTCGAGTATTTCTTATTCCTTCAGTCCCGTTTTTGTTTGAGTGGTTAAAACAAACTTTTCTTTAAGTTTTCTCAATTATGTTTTTAGAATCTTTAAAATATGACCCTTATTTTTAACCATATATCCTATGCAGTTTATTGATCTTTAATTACATTCCTCAAAAAAGAAATCAATGCTGAATCAAATGTAAAATTTTCAATTTAACATGCAAGAAACAAAAACAAGTGATTGAAAAAGGATGGAAGTCGTATTGATATGTGCTTCTCACACATGTTTTACTCGTCGGTTAGGTGATTCATGCACTATTTATCTGGGAATTCTGTGTTTCTGACATTTGCGCGATTTCATTTTAAGGGTCCTTAAAAGTGTATTCATCTTATTGATTTCTGCTTCTACCTTTGTTTTTGTTTTTTTTCCTGTTTTTATGCCACTTCATTTTGATTCTTTCATGTCTCATTAGCGGAATCTTTTTTGTTCTCTACGTCCCTGAGTGACATACAAATAAGCTATGGCTTTGCTTGGTTATTATTTCCTGTGATCCTTGACTTCTTTTGACGTTTTACATTCGCTATCGTAAGTTGGATCTGTAATTATATCTTAATTGTTAACTATTTGATAGTTATGGGACACTCACATGGAGACCTCCCCAGTTGCAACGTATAAGATTCATGAACACCTCCGCCCTAAGGTATGAGGGTATTCATCACAGACATTTCTCAGAGTTTTGTACCGAGAAATAAACAGTTGGTGATATGGTGTAACGCGTGAATATGCTATTTATTCAAATAGATTGATAGTATTTCCTGATTTGCAATGTAATTGATATAATCCATGTTGTGTGGCAGCTTTCTAAGCTGTATACAAATGATGCCATTTTCGATAAGTTTGATTGCTGCCTGAATGGAGATGGACTTCAATTTGCAACTGGATCTTACAGGTTTATCACAGCTCTAGCTTATGTCAACATATAAAATGTTGTACTGATGTTGTATACATGTTGTGCTTTCATTTTGTTGATCTTCTATACATATGATGGGTTTTGGTAATCTTTTGTTGATTTAGCAATCATCTTCATATATTTTCTTGTGGAGCTGAGAATGAAGATGGCATCACACTGGAAGTTAGAAAAAGTCCAAATAGGTAACCCTTGTACTAAAATGATCTTACTATTGTCTTTCTTCTACTATATTCTTGAATTGATGCTTCATTATTCCTTGAATTTCTAGGAAACCAATGTCTCAAGCTGCGACAAGGCCTCGAAGGTCGTCCTTGAGCAACTTGACTCGAGGATTTTATCGACAAGGTAGTTAGTAACAGCCATGCATGTGCTTGTGCATGATGAAGTCAATTTTACACTTAATGTTTACACCAAGCCAATGAACATTACCCTAGTAATTGAAATTTAAAATGAGAATACATATCAGTTAACCATGATTAAGTGATAAATGTGTGAATACAAGATACACATCTTGCATTCATTGGATTGGTTTAAACCCCGCACCGATATGGGCAAGGTTTTACCCTTGTAAGGGCCCATAATTCATCAATCAATTGGTGGCAGATCTAACCTCCTGGCTCCTGGCTTTGAAACCTGGCATATTTTTGTCATCTTATTTACATTACTTTGTGTTGATAATTTCAGGACAAGATAGCTCAGAGAATGAGACTTCCTGTAATCTTAAGTCCAAGTTGCTGCATCTGGCTTGGCATCCAACGCACAATTTGATTGCGTGTTCTGTTGGAAGCAGCTTGTTCATGTACAATGCATAGAAGAGGACTGAGAGTAGTAACCTTTCTGTTCATGGGCTTTGCTCCCTGTAAATGGTATTTTGTCCTTGTCCATATAGTAACAGCATTTCTCTCGTTGGGTAGTCATCTTCATCTAATCTCACAGGTAGCAGTCTACCATTAAAAGTTCCTAAACAAATTAACAATTTTTTTGTTAAAAGAATAACTGCATTACTAAATGGAGTAGCATATACAGAAATTTGACACTAGCATAACTATATATTATGCACATCTGAAGTTCGCTTGTTTCTGCAATTTTTTTCATTTCCTGTTTCTCCTTGTATTTGATACTAGTACGTGTTTAGACAGAACTACAACCAAAGGTGAAGCTAGAATTTCAAGCTTATGTGTTTGGGATTCTAATCGTTTTGAGATACTAGGTTTTAATTAATATATATATATATATATATATATATATATATATATATATATATATATATATATATATATATATATATATATATATATATATATATATATATATATATATATATATCTTAAAATAGATTTTAAGATAAATATAGGGTTTGAACCCAAGCTACTGGATTCTGCGGAACCCGTTCCCATCACTCTAGCTCGGACCTTGGCTACGACTGTTTTAGCGATTGCAATACTGAAACAAAGAAGAGGAGCTTAAAGTAAGCTATATGTTTAATATGAGTTTCAACACTATCAAAACTCATGACTAATTTATAAAATCAGTCAAAAGTGTTTTTCAACAATTGATGCCTGTATTTGATTAGTTAAGCCGAACAGTGTCAAAGTATCGGTGATCTATTACTATCTTTCTCGGGCATTAAGGACCAAATGCAATTTGCTCATTTTCATATTATACTCCGCAGCAATTGACAGTCAGTTCCATCATAGCATGGTACCCTCCAAAGAATGAATATAAAAACATATTACCATACACAAACTTGGTCTTTCTCAAGCCTCTATAATGAACATTCTATGTGGTACTTGTATTTGCTGTTCATGCTGATATATATACATAGTGAGGAAACTGAAAAAATTAGCAATTGCAGGGGCAGCTATGGCTGTCCAACGGGAGGGGACGGTACGGGACGAAATTGACAGGACGGAACGGGACGACATTTAAGCGGGACATTGGCGGGACGGGACGAAACGGTAGTCCCATCCCGTCCCCCCTAACAGACAGGCGGAACGGGTTCGTAGGCCTTGAGTGTAGTTTTATTTTAATGTCTAGTTTTTTGAAAATGACTAAGTTTTTAAGTTTGCAACGGCTAGTTTTTTGACTTATTTAACAAACTTAAATATTGAAACAAAAATTACAAAACTAAGTAAAGAATTATAAAATATTAAAACAAAAGACTTGTAATGAAATCTTCTAGTAAATATAAATTTATAAAGAGCTATAATTTATTTATGACAATTCATAAAAATAAGTTTAAATACGAAACTAAATTTAAAAAATTAACACAAATATTAAACGCACAAATGAAATACAAAAATATAACACGTAAAATAAACAAAAAAATTAATCACTAAAATGATACGCAAAAATTATATATTAAAATTAGGAGATGGAACGAGTGCACCGTGATTAAATATTGAAACTTGAAGAAATTACCCAAATACTTGACGAATTTAATTTGAAGCTTGAAAGTTGCTCCAAAAAAATTTCCCAAATACTTGAAAGTTGAATCTTGATACTTGATAGTAACAAAATTGAGAGAATAATATAGATCATAGATAGAATATTAGATGGAAAGAGATTTGAGAGAGAATGTCGATTTGTTGTGGGAAAAATGAAGAAGAATGAGAGGTATTTATAGTAGAAAATAGGGTCAAAATTTAATTTAATAAACTTAGGGGTTATATTAAAGGTTTGGGGGGGTAGGGGTGTTTTAGCCGTTGGCAACAACTAGTTTTTCAATTATGGCGGTAGCCTAAACGGCTAGTTTTTTAAATAAAATAAAAAAATCTGACAGGACGTGGGACGGAACGGGACGAAGCGGGACAAATCGGGATGGGACACCTTCCCCTCGAGATAATTTCTAGCCCTTACTCAAACTCTAATTTCTTCAACTCAAACCCTTCTTAAAGTGTTCTAATGCACTATTATCATTAGGTGGCAACTCTCCAATTCCAAAACCCAATTCCAAAAAGGGAACGAGTTGTCCTCTCAAATGTCACAAGCCCGGTTTCGACAATAGAAAAAGGGGGCGCGACAGCATGGCGACTCTGCTGGGGATTTCTTTAGGCTTTTACCATTGCATGCTACTTGTGACTTTATTGTTTCTTTAATTGCATTTACTTATTGTCTTTATTTCCTCTACTACGAAATTGACTTGGCTCTTCATGCCATTTCTTTCTTTAATGCTTTCTTTTACTACTTTACTTCAATACTGTTGTAATTACGAGCAATTATTGTAATCATTTTCTTATGAACGTGCAAATACGTGACAATGTTTCATTTTTGCAATTGCATCTTCAACATCATATTCCACTCGTGCTAAACAAAATACCATAGCAACACTTATAATGAGTGGTTGTGCCCTTCCAATACTATAACCCCCTAAATTTGGCAAAGGCATATTTGTGGTAAAACCAGTCGATCAATGGTGCAGTCAACGGTTCTGTGCCTTTCCCTCTTGAGTTGTCCGCTCAAGGGTACTGATCTAATAGCCCATAGAAACCTTACTTTGTTTAGCTGTGCATGCATCACGGTTAAACCTAGCCGAGTCAGTTATGTTGTCCGCATAATGACTCTTTAGGACATCCTTGTCCAAAGTCCACTGGGTTTCCTTGGAACCCAAACGGACACTACCACATCTGTGCATTTATTTGGAGAACTAAATGTCGCTTATGCTAATTAATTGTTTAATAGTCGAGTCCGGCGGGGGTAAGGGCCTCACCCTTTTGTTTTGCAGAAATGAATGGCAAAGTTCCCGAATTCGGTATGGTCAGCATAACTTTATTCTAGCAGACTTGATGGAGAAACCTCCCATCGAGCAACCAAATCAACGAATGGAAAGAGAGAGTCACCAAGGCCAGTGAGAAGCTAGAATACCTGGAGTACATCTTGCTGGAATTGGAAGGGAAAGTGAGGAAAAGAGTCGCCGACTATCAAAACGTTGAGGGAAGCGAAGGAGAACGCCTAGCAAAGGCATTTTTAGTGGAAAATCTGTGCGAGCTGGAGGATTTGATAAATGAGAAGATTCAACCTGAATAAGTTACTTCTCGGACCAAGTAGTTAGGAGTCTTTTCTTTTGCTTTAATAATGTAATAAGGCCAATGGCCATTAGTGACATTTTATTTCTGCAATTTTAGTGTCGTTTTGGGATTCGTCTTATTGTTACCAATAAAATAAGGCATTTAGTATTATAAGTTCTCCAAATTAACTTGTCGCTAGGCCTACCTCGGACACAACAAGGCACCCAAATTAGGACACGATTTATATTCTTACACAATGTGTTTAAATATTACAACATTTTCTTCTCATAATCCGTACTAACTTGTTACCTTTTTTTCTTTTTTTTATACCCCTCCCTAAAGGTTTGTATGTGCACTCTGGCATCATCATCATACTCTATGAGATCCATGGGCCCTCCACCTCCTCCAAGTCATATCAGAAATAAGAACAAGGCTAAAATGAAATATTTGAACAACATCAGAAATGAGAACTCAGGTGAACGAGCAGAGGTTACTCAGGGTATCCAAGTCTCCAAGGAAAGTGCCCTCCAACTTGAGCAAAAGTTATTGAAGTTTCGAGAAGAATTGGATCAAGTTCGAAACTTGACCAACTTATCATTTTCCCTTACCACCCCAGACATCAACTTTTCCACTACTCAAAATCCCACACTGCTACAAAACATCTCGCAACCACAGAGACAACCCAATCATACTCAACATTGCAACACATGCCACACTTCCAGTAACACTCCATTGCTCATCCATGAACCATTAAACACCACAAAGGATCCTCTCCACAACGCACCCATATATGTGGAAACCATACCACACTATACTCAACCAATCTCAAGCACACCTGACTCTTTTATCAGGAACCTGTCCACAGAACTCAATAAGCTGACTAGTCGAGTCCAGAGTGTTGAAGGAAATAAAGGTATTGAGGGGCTGAATTATGAGGACCTTTGCATTCAGCCAGATGTCGAACTTCCTAAGGGGTACAAACCTCCCAAGTTCGAAATGGCATGAGAGATCCTAGAGTACATTTGAGGACATATTGCGACAAACTAGTCGTAGTTGGAAAGGATGAGAAGATCCGCATGAAGCTCTTTATGAGAAGTCTGAAAGGGGATGCTCTATTTTAGTACATCAGTCAAAACCCCAAGAAGTGGACAAGCTGGGTAGGTATGACATCCGATTTCATGGACAGGTTCAGATTCAATACAGAGAATTCACCAGATGTATTCTACATCCAGAATTTGAAGAAGAAACCTACAGAAACCTTCCGCGAGTATGCTACTCGTTGGAGATCCGAGGCTGCTAAGGTCAGGACGACCTTAGAAGAAGAATAGATGAACATGTTTTCATCCGAGCTCAACACCCACAATATTATGAAAGGTTGATGCGAATCGAGGAAGGCATTAAGAGTGGTATGGTTACTAACCTTGAAGCATTGCAGGCTACCAACAAAGCTCTGCAGTCTGGTGGCACATCGAAGAAGAGGGATCTGAGTGTCGTGATGGTCGCACAAAGAACAAAATCCCCAACAAAACACCAAACTTACCCATCACCTCTACTCACATATCAGCCTACCCCGAATTACCAAGCACACTTACCCTCCTACCAAATTCCACCACCCACTTACCAATCATCTCCACCTCCCACATATTAGCCCATTTCACCCAGATACTCTCAACCCGCGCCTGTCTACCAAGCTTATAATACTCAACCCTCTCACTATCAGTCACCTCCCACTCGCCAAAACTTTCCTAGACCTCGACCCAACTTCGACCATAAACCTCCCAAACAATACACAACCATCGCCGAACCAATTGACCAGCTGTATAAAAGGCTTAAAGCTGCTGGTTATGTCACCCTTATCCCTGTAATAACTCTAGAAATTCTTTCCCAATGGGTCAACCCGAACAAAACCTATGCGTACCATTCCAGCCTGAATGGGCATACCATTGACAAGTGCCGCTCACTGAGAAATAATATACAAACCTTGATCGACAATAAGATCATTGTAGCAAAGGATCCAGCTCCTAATGTTCACAACAACCCTTTGTCTGCCCACAAGGGTGGAGGCGTTCACATGATCAAGATAGAGAATGATTGGGTTCCTAAAGGGTCGATTGGATTGATTTCTAAGAGTTAGGAGCCAAAGAAACCAATAATCACACTTAACCCGATTGTTGTCCAGATTCATCCCTCTAAGGGCGATGAAGTAAACATGTATATACCACTCGAGTTTGAAGCACCTTCTTCTGCAAAGGCGCCCAGACCGATTGAGGTCGAGTTTGGAGTTCCTAAAGCACCTGCGACATTCGAAGTTGTTGTATTACCTCCAAGGGTGCCCATTCCGATAACAATTTAGACATAACACCGTTCCACTCAAAGGCCATACTGTGGTATTACACAGCCAAAGAAAGAAGGAAAGGGAAAACCAAATCTGGGAAACTGTTGCTGCACAGAGTATGACCAGAACCAGCATGGTTTACACTCCAAAACATCTAGCTGAGTCCTGTAAGCAAGACTCTGGACAACCAAGCGTCACCGAAACAGGACATGATGACCTCTGGGGGAAGATACAAGCAAAGGAGTACTCGATCATTGATCAATCGAACAAGACGCCAGCCCAAATCTCCATCTTAGCTTTACTGCAAAACTCTGACGCACATAAGATTGCCTTATTGAGGGTGCTGAGTGAGGCATATATGCCCAGCAACATAACAGGAGGAGAGATGGAAAATATGGTAGAGCAAGTACTGGAGAGTCATAAAATTACCGTCCACGAAGATGAGCTAACGCCGGAAGGTCTTAGCCACAACAAGGCATTGCACATCACTATGCAATGCGAAGATCATTTCATCACAAGGATTCTGATTGACAGAGGGTCCAGCCTCAATATTTGTCCACTGGTGACTCTCAGAACAGTGGGAAAGAGCCTGCATGAGATCAAGGACGGAGCCATCAATGTCAAAGATTTAGATAGGTCCCAAAGTCCACCATAGGGGAAATCAATTTATGTCTACAAATGGGACCAACTTTGTTCGACGTTGATTTCCAAGTGATAGACGTCCCAACATCTTACAACTTGCTATTGGGGCAACCTTGGATTCATGCCGCCGGAGTTGTAGCATCAACCTTGCACCAGGCAATGAAGTTCGAATGAAATCATCAAGAAGTGATTATTCATGGCGATTGTAGCAACCCTATATAGAGTCGCCAGACCATCTCGGTGATTGGAAGAAGAAGGAAAATATGCGGAGAAACCTACCACCACATTGAGCGGGTCAACTCTGTGGACAAGGATAAATTGTGGGACAAAATATTGAGAGCATACTGAATTGGTGTGGATATGATCCTAGAAAGGGATTGGGTAAGGACCTCCAAGGAATTGATAAACCCATCAAACTGAAGAAACATGGTACTACTTTTGGTTTGGGATATGAATACACCTAGAAGGAGTTTAATGAATGGTCGCCACCATGGCACAGTCCCTGCTACCCACTAGAGCATCCTATACCTCACCTGGAGCAAACGTTTGAACCGGCAAATATCATATATGGGCCAGAAGAAGAGGAAGCATTGGTAGCAATGAAGAGTTTGTTTCTGGAAGACGATAAATGGTGGGACAAAAATATTGAGAGCATACTGAATTGGTGTGGATATGATCCGAGAAAGGGATTGGGTAAGGACCTCCAAGGAATTGATAAACCCATCAAACTGAAGAAACATGGTACTACTTTTGGTTTGGGATATGAATACACCTAGAAGGAGTTTAATGAATGGTCGCCACCATGGCACAGTCCCTGCTACCCACTAGAGCATCCTATACCTCGCCTGGAGCAAACGTTTCAACCGACAAATATCATATATGGGCCAGAAGAAGAGGAAGCATTGGTAGCAATGAAGAGTTTGTTTCTGGAAGACGATAATATGGACTGCTGTGTCATTTCAAGGAGAAAGGCCCTTCCATAAAATCTGTGAGCCGAGGAGCACACCTCAATAATTGGTCCATCAGGACCACCAGGGCCCAAAAACTTCGGGTAGCAAGGCTGAACAAAGCACCATACATTATATTTTTACTTCTTACTAGCTGATTTTTCTTTCCATATTTTCTTTATTTTTGAAAAGAGCCCCGATCTTCAAAACAATAATGAAATTTAATCAATGAATTTTTGTTTCTCGCTCTTGTTATTTTCTCTATCATTTACTTCATTTACACAGTATTACTATTACTTATCTTGACGATGAACCTATGATTGTGACATGCAATGAGACAACGCAACAAACAGATATAGATTCAGAAGAGGATGATGTACCAGAAGAGGTCATTAAAGAGGTTGAGAATTTTGAGAATAATCCCAAGTCTAACTTGGACGAAACTGAGGTCGTTAACTTGAGAGATACAGAGAATGTCAAGGAAACACACATCAGTATTCACTTGTCACCATCAGAAAATAAAGAGTACACGAAATTTCTAAGGGAATATGAGGACATATTCGCTTGGTCGTATGATGACATGACTGGTCTCAGTACATCCATTGTAGCTCACAAACTGCCAACAGATCCAACATGTTCGCCATTATCAAAAGCTCAAAAAGTTCAAACCCGACATGAGTTTGAAGATCAAGTAAGAAATTACCAAACAAGTCAAAGCCAAAGTTCTCAGGGTAGTAGAGTATCCAACATGGTTAAGAAACATTGTGCCAGTGCTGAAGAAAGATGGGAAGGTTAGAGTCTATTTCGACTATCGGGATCTCAACCGAGCCAGTCCTAAAGGCGACTTCCCTTTGCCTAACATACATATTCTTATTGAAAATTGCGCTAAGTATGAGCTGCAGTCATTTATTGATTGTTTTGTTAGGTATCATCAGATATGGATGGACGAAGAAGACGCGGAGAAAACGGCTTTCATTATACCGTGGGGGATTTATTGTTACAAGATGATGCCGTTTGGATTAAAGAATGATAGGGCCACCTACATTAGGGTCATGACTACTATCTTCCATGACATGATACATAAGGAGGTATATGTAGATAATGTCTTCATCAATTCCAGGAAAGCCACTGACCACATGGAAGATCTGAAGAAGTTCTTCAACAGAATGAGAAGGTATAATCTGAAACTAAATCCCACCAAGTGTGTATACGGGGTTCCTACCGGAAAATTACTGGGGTTCATCGTGAGTTGTCGAGGAATAGAATTGGATCCATCAAAGGTTAAGGCCATTAAAGAATTGCCACTACCAAAGAACAGGAATGACGTGATGAGTTTCCTGGGAAGACTCAACTATATCAGCCGGTTCATAGCTCAGTCCACTGTCATTTGTGAACCCATTTTTAAAATGTTGAAGAAGGACGCTGCTACCAAATGGACTGATGATTGTCAGAAAGCCTTTGACAGAATCAAGGAATACCTGTCAACGCCGCCAGTTTTGGTTTTGCCCGAACAATGTAGACCTCTGTTGCTCTACCTTGTAGTATTGGATGGAGCATTCAGTTGGGTTCTAGGACAACACGATGAAACGGGGAGAAAGGAGCAAGCCATCTATTATCTTAGCAAGAAGTTCACCCCGTACGAGGCTCCACATGTCATACTCTAACATGGGTAGCTCAGAATTTGAGGCATTATTTTTGTGCCTATACCACTTATCTCATATCAAGAATAGATCCACTGAAGTATATCTTTCATAAACTCATGCCCACTGGCAAGCTCGCCAAGTGGCAAATCCTGCTAAGTGAATTCTACATTGTTTACGTGACTTAGAAAGCAATCAAAGGACAAGCCTTGAAAGATCATCTCGCCGAGAATCCCGTGGACGGAGGATACGAGCCTCTGATGATGTATTTTCTTGATGAAGAGGTATTTTTCATAGGAGAGGATATTGCAGAATCCTATGATGGTTGGAGAATATTTCTCGATGAAGTAGCAAATTTCAAAGGATTTGGAATAGGGATAGTCCTGGTATTGGAAACCGGCTAACATTATCCTGTATCTGTCAAACTCAGGTTCCCGTGCACCAAAAATATGGCCGAATACGAAGCATGTATCTTAGGGCTCAAACTGGCCATTGACATGAACATTCAGGAGTTGCTAGTGATCGGGGATTCAGACTTGCTCATACATCAGGTTCGAGAAGAATGGGCAACCAAGAACAATAAGATACTTCTCTACCTGCATCATGTACAGGAGTTGAGGAAAAGGTTCATAATAACGGAATTCCAACATGTTCCCAGAGTCCAAAACAAATTTGATGATGCATTGGCTACCTTATCATCTATGATTTAACACCCAGATAAGAATTTCATTTATCCCATCCCGATAAAGATTTATGATTAACCAACTTATTGTGCTCATGTCGAGGAAGAAGCAGATGGAAATCGTAGTTCTATGACATCAAGGAGTATTTGACAATAGGAGAATATCCAGAACTTGCAAACGCTACTCAGAAGCACATATTGCAAAGGTTATCTAACAACGTCTTTCACAATGGAGGAATCCTATATATGAGGACTCCCGATTTTGGGCTACTAAGGTGTATCGAAGCAAATGAAGCATCTAGGTTGTTAGAGAAAGTGCATGCAGGGACCTATGGTCCACATATGAATGGTTTTGTCTTATAAAAGAAGATACTCCGGGCAGGTTAATTTTGGATGACTATGGAAATGGACTGCATCCAGTATGTTCGAAAGTGCCATCGCTAGATACATACATATATGATAAAAGTACCTCCAAATGAGCTTACTGTAACAAGATCACCATGGCCGTTCACCGCTTGAGGGGTGGATGTTATTGGACCAATCGAGCTTGTCACATCAAACGGGCACAGGTTCATTTTGGTGGCCATTGATTATTTCACCAAATGAGTTGAAGCGGCGTCATATAAAGCAGCAACTAAGAAGGCTGTGGAGACTTTGTCCGTGACAGTATCATTTGTCGGTTTGGCATCCTAGAGTCAATCATTATTGATAATGGTTCAAACCTCAACAGTGACCTGATGAAAGCAATGTGAAACATTCAAGATCAAACACAAGAATTCTACAACCTACACACCTCAGATGAATGGATTTGTAGAAGCGGCCAACAAGAATATCAAGAAGATACTAAGGAAAATGATAGAAAAGCATAAGCAATGGCATGAGAATTTATCATTTGCTCTATTAGGATACTGCACCACAGTTCGCACCTCAACCGGGACAACTCCCTATTTGCTAGTTTATGGTACAGAGGCGATCATTTCCACCGAGGTAGAAATTCCCTCCTTGGGGATCATATATGAAACAGAACTTGACGACACATAATGGGTAAAGAGTCGCTACGAGCAGTTAGATTTTATAGATAGAAAAAGAATGAATGCAGTATACCATGGTCAATTGTATCAAAACAGAATGTCCATAGCCTTCAACAAAAGAGTCAAGCCGAGAAAGTTTACACCGGGGAAGCTGGTGTTGAAGAAAATATTCCTGCATAAAGACGAAGCCAAAGGGAAATTCTCTCCTAATTGTCAAGGCTCGTACGTGGTTCACCGGGTTCTAACAGGAGGAGCCCTCATACTTGCGAAAATGGACGGAGAAGTCTAGCCAAAACCAATCAATTCAGATGCAGCGAAGCGATACTATGTGTAGCCATTTATGACTTTTTTATGATGTAATTTGAACTACGCCTGACCTGATTCCCGCTTAAGAGGGGATACGTAGGTAGCCCTATGGGTTCGGTCACGATTTAATAAATTTTTCATTCCCCTCGCTATTGGAAATTGAGGCAAAATTTTGAGGAGGACCCTCAAAATTCCGAAGTTTATTTTCATCTATTCAATCATCGCACATAGTCGTTAGAAAGGGCCATCCCAGAAAACTGGGGCAGAATTATGAGGAGGACTCTCAAAATGTTGGAGCAACAGATGTTGCAATGTCTTGAACCGCGCCACAGTCGTCGGTTCATCTAAAAGAAAACTATTTCTATTTCTACTACCTATTTGCTAAAATCATGCATGCCTATTATCAAATTGTTTTGTTAGCAATGCTAACCCAAGGATATGAACATTATCCCCGAAATAGAGCCGGACGAGTGAAGTCTGTGGAGAAATGGACTAACCTTCTTCCTTTACAAAACTCATAATTTTTCTTTGGGTGCAGGTACCCGAATCGCAAACCAACGAATACATTTATACACTCATACTTTCATGAACACAAATCTTAGTACCATCGTATATCCACAATTACTATCCAAACACGATATCCCCAGCAGTCACGATATCGCAATCAGCTATCAGCTAAGAGATTTTACTACTGTTCGCCCTTTTACTTTTTTGCATTGCATAAGGCTACTTTTCTGCCTTTGAGACTAAGAATTGTCTCCATCGTGCATTTCCTTGCATTGTGTAAGGCTACTTTTTTGCCTTTCGAGACTAAGCACTGTCTCCATCTTGCATTTCCTTGCATTACATAAGGCTACTTTTTTGCCTTCTGAGACTAAGCACTATCCCCATCTTGCATTTCTTTGCATTGCATAAGGCTGCTTTTCTGCCTTCCAAGACTAAGCATTGTCTCCATCTTGCATTTCCTTGCATTGCATACGGCTACTTTTCTGCCTTCCGAGACTAAGCACTGTCTCCATCTTGCATTTCCTTGCATTGCATAAGGCTACTTTTCTGCCTTCCGAGACTAAGCACTGTCTCCATCTTGCATTTCCTTACATGGCATAAGGCTACTTTTCTGCCTTCCAAGATTAAGCATTGTCTCCACATTCCTGCATTGCATAAGGCTACTCTTCTTCCTTCCGAGACTAAGTTCTGTCTCCATCCTACATGGTTGAAATATCGCCACCTTTATTTTAAATTCTGCACCGGCTGAAATATCGCCACATCTTATCCCGCATGGCTGCAATATCACCACTTTATTTCTCTTGCATGGCTAAAATATCGTCACCGATTTATTCCTCTTGCATGGCTGAAATATTGTCACCTTTCATTTACATCGTACATTGGCTGAAAGATCGCCACCTTCTGAATCTCATGGGCTAAAAGAACACCACCTTCTGCATCTCATGGGCTGAAAGATCGCCAAATTGTCCAAAGGCTTCATTGTTCAGAGGCATCATTTTCTTAGCTCGAGAACGTCATGCCATGGCCTGAGGACCTCCATTGTATTTTTGCATATCATTATTCAAAGGCATCATAGTTCAAAGGCATCATTTCCCTAGCCCGAGAACATCATTTCATAGCCTACAAATTCTTTATCATACGCTTCATGGCCCAGGACGTCATAGTCTGAGGACGCCATCCTAACCGTCCAAAGACAGCATTCATGGTCCAATTAGAACTTGCTTCACGTTTGAATTTATGCACAATATGTGTTTGTATCATTCACTTGCAGGTACACCGACTAGCAACGACCATCTCAACAGGAGCGATATCGCTCCGGTTCTCGCAACCTATTAGACTCCAACCATCCTTCTCAACCCAAACATCGCGTCTGTTCTTTGCAAAATCTCCATCGCCATATTTCATCTCTGGATCCTGAACTACGTATGACTTAATTCCTATAAAATAAGGGATATTTAGGCAGCTCAGAAGCCAGAGCTCGGTCAAAATTGGCCATCCTATCTTTACCTGATAACTCTTTCATCTTTTCCAGGTTTAAAGGGGCAGCTGTTCATACCCAATTTTTCCGTAGGTATTTTTATACGCAAAATACTTTCAAGATAACATATATATGCATAATATAATCATAGGAAAGTGTTTTGGTATTTTTTCCAAATTTTTTAAAGATTTTCAAAACCAATTTATTGTCTATTTTAGCAATGCAAAACCCAATAATTATTCTCAAAATTACCATTTTCGGTGAATAACATATATTATTCGCATATTTACACCAAGATATAACTTAAATAATTTTTGTTTATATTTTACGAATTTATTTGGTATTTTTAAAGCTAAAATGCATATAATTTTAATTATAGAATATTTTTACGATTAACAGCGTTTTGCAATTATGAAATTATTTCTAGTATTTTTGGATTAATATTTATATATTATTAATTAGTTCGGTGCTTTTAATTTGGTTTTAAAATCATTATTGCTATTTTTACAAAAAAAGGTAAAATTGATTTAACATCTAGCCCATTTTATTTCAGTTATAGCCCCATTTCCTCTCAATTGTTTACCCCAATTCTGCCCAAATTAAACCTACCGAATTCCTAAATCATCCGACCCATGACCCAATTTATCTATCTGACCCAACCCCCACTCGATCTGAGCCGTTCAGCAAACAAGATCAACGGTCCAGATAACCCTTACCATAATTAAATCAATCCCTTCCCCAAACCCTTTATTTCTTTGAGTCCATCTCTCTCTCTATATATATATCGTCTCTCCCTCTCCTTTCTCTCTAGAACCTTCTGGTTCTCTCTTCTTCTCCGATAAATCCTACCGCCTCTCCGGTTACCTCCAATCTGACCCAATTCGACCATCAACCGCCAAGAAATCTTAAATCACTAGTTCTCTGTATTTTTGAGAGCTCAGAAGCCCCACTATGCGAATCAACCCCCGAAGGCTTCATCTGGTCTATTTCTGGCCATCTCTAGCCACTTTCCTTCAACCCTATGGCTCCGATGGGCCTCTCATTTTCATGTTCAACACCTCTAGGACCTTCGAGGCTTATGGACCATGGCTATTGAGACCTAGGGTTCCTCTTTCTTCTATTTACGAGTTCTCCGGTGTGATTTCAGGTGAAATCACACCCTATATGTCATCATCTATGAGGTTACAACAGATTTTCTCCACTTCTATTAGGTTTCCCCCTTTTCTGAAACCCTAACGCTCTCCTGAATCTCTCAAAAATAGTGTTATTTTCATGCTATTTTCATATTTTCCTCTATGTTCTGCTTATTTTCGAGTTTATTCTGAAAAAATCTTTTACTTTGAACCACCTTTTACTTTTTTGAAAATTAGGGTTCTTAGATTTCTTCTACGCATGCTTTAACTAATTTTCTTTATGATTAAGTCTTTTCTTTGTTTATTCTGACCAGCTTCTATGCTCTTACTGTTTTAATTTGACTCTGCTAAAAACCCTATTTTCTAAAATGTTTACTTGTTTGATTATGGGTGTTGGCATGTCTCTTTTCCTTGGGTATATGTGTTAGCCTAATGTCCCTTGATCCTTGTCAATGTTTCATGGTCACCATGCTTCGAGTGTGTCCTGCTGAATCTTAACTTGTTTTCACCACCTCTGAATGATTGTGTTTGTTCATCTCTTGTTCCCCTTCTGTCTATATAGCTAATTTTGCTCGCTAATTTTGTTCATTCACCTCTATTTATATGTTAAAAATGCAGAATCATGACTTCACATGATTGATTCTGATTTTCCTTGATTGATTGATAATTCAAAAACTGTCTTTTAAAAACCTTAGCATTCTACCCGTCCGTTTGAATTAATTGATTTTGTTACCTTATTTGTTATAGTACTCTATTCTTTTAAACTTTTCCTTAATTAGAATTTTCCTGAATTTGGTCTTAGTTGGCTATATATGCAATATTGAATCTTGATCCCCTCCTTGTTTATTCGTGCACTGGTTTTTCTACTTGCCTTATATGGTGCTGAATATTTTTGTTTGATTTTGATTCCCTTAATTAATGGAAGTACTTCCTTGTTTCTTTGATTAATTAATTTTGAGTTCTTCAATTAACATATTTATCTAATTTTTACCTTATTTTACCACATACCTTCAACTATGAATATCCTAAGCTTTTTTAGACAAAACACACGACAGTCTTCTGACTTACACACCACTGAATACTTTCAAAATCTGCCTTCTCTCTTGCTCTTTTGCTCTATTGCTATTCTCTACTCTTGCTTATTATTAGCCGGATGATATTCAAGGCTAATATAGTGTTACTCCTTTATCTTTGCATCCTGCTTTTGCTCTTTACTGGTATGTCCTGATTAATTTTTTCAAGTCTCACACAAATGTGTTTATTCTTGTTTAAGTTCATTATTTTTGTGATTCTCTTCTACTTATGCTTCTCTTGTTCAGTGTGTAATATATTCTTTACTCTAATGCTTCACCATTCCTTCTGATTTACATGCTAAGTCTGATTTTGTCTATTCCTTGCCATGCCTATATCCTATTACTACACATTAGCATGCCTAAATCTACCACCTCCCAGTTCCTTGATCCTTGGCACTCTGTATGTTTTTTTTTGGTTTACATGTTATGATTGTTTCCCCTGTTGTTGTCTAAGAATTATGCTTAAGCATGACCAATCCTTGGTCCCATGAATCTTCTGATTCTGTGTATTCATCTTTGATATTTTGTGATCTATCTGTTCCCCTTTCAAGACCCATGTATGCAATCATGTACCGTTACACTGATGTTCTACTATTTTTTTTTAAAGTAAACCCCCCTTATTTTCAAAATTCTCATTCCTGCACTTCACACTACTCTTAGAGAATAGGTTCTGGCCCCTTCGTGTGAGCATTGCTTTGAGTACCTCTGAGTAATCACTGAACTTTGACACACAAGGCTAGCATTCCACACTGCACGTATTTTACAATTTTATGTCTAGGTGCTGGTATTGGCCAGGGACCCAATGGGGGCCCTAGGGAGCTTTGGCGCACCTAGACCATGGCAAAAGGTTGTGAGCTCGAAAGGGTTGAGGTTGGAAGATTGGGCCTGATTGAAGACTCCCTATAGAATAGCTTCTTATTTTGTTCTTATTTATTATAGTTCAGATGATACTGGTTTGTAATAATTTATAAACAAACGATTGGGGTTGAATAGTGAATATGGGGGGAGGATTATGCATGCTTAGTATAATAATGGGTAGAAAACATGTTTATAGGATGTTATTTATTTATCTGCTCAATAGACAACTGGAATAGGACATGCATCTCATTCATTAGAAATCCTGCTTTAGGTTCTTTACTTTCAGCCTATCATTACTCTCGTCATGCAACAACGATCGGTTAATAACCACCAAATAATCAGCAACAAGCCAATAACTTGTCATTACTGCATTGGCATATTAGAAGTCTTATTTTTTAGGAATTCTTATATGCATTAGATATCCCACCCTTAGGACTTCTCTCTCGTTCGGATTGCAATAACTAATTCATGTTTAGCCAATGACTTTGTTAAAATATGGCCGAGTGATTTGAAACGTTTTTCTACAAATATCTTATCACGCGTAAATCAGAATTAAGATATGTATGTTCATTTTCTAGTAAATCAGACAGTGTATAATGACGCCTAGGCAAACTTCAGGTTAGATAAGAACTGATCAATTGTGTTTCTAGTAACCTAATACCAACCAATTACTTTAAGTTTTAACGTTGTCGTTCCTATTCTTGTTTTGATTTATTGAAATTCACTCAGTATTTTTCTTAAACAAGATTTTGCTGAAAATGATTTCTGAAGTAATATACCTACCTACTTTTACTGGGCTTCTGATTACTGGATTACTGACCTCCGTCCAAAATCATGTTATTATCTTTGCTACTTTTTTTTAAAACCAAGTTCTTACTGCTCTTATCTTTTAAGACCTTAATTGTGTTTAAGTCATGCTACTTATGTGTTCTATTTGAGGAGGCATACCTGGTCCTTTTACATACTTACGTGCTTCCCCCCGGAACATGCAGTACGTTTTTTGTATGTCGCCTTAGAATTTTTTGCCTTTGAAACCAATCACCCTAATATCCTACCCTTTTGAATTAGTAGTCTCAACGCATCAATGGATTGATAGGATCGGGATGGGTAATAGCATGCAATAAGTAACGAGACCATTCTGCATTTAATACCTTAACGGGGTGGGAAGGATAGCTATGGATATGGTGACCGGGGCGCTAATATCACGTGTGACTCCTCTTCTGAGGAGTGATTGCTGGATATTGCATTGATGTGATCCATATTAATTATAAACCTAAGACTCCCCTTCCTTCATGTGCCTTCTTACTTGTTAATTTATTTTTCATAAAATCCTGCCTTATCTTTTCCTCAAATGAATCTAAACTTGTGTGCGAGCCCCTTTATTTGATCCTTGATTGTTTACCTATAAAGTTACAATTGTAACATGGCCGGGACCATACTAGTGGATCTGAGGGGTGCCTAACACCTTCCCCTCGAGATAATTTCTAGCCCTTACCCGCACTTTGGTTTCTTCAACTCAAACCCTTCTTAAAATGTCTTAATGCACTATAATTATTAGGTAACGACTCTTCAATTCCAAAACCCAATTCCCAAAAGGGAACGAGTTATCCTCCAAAATATTGTTAGATAATACGCTTAACGCTAGAGGGGGGGTGAATAGCGTTATAATAAAAATTAGCATAAACTTGCGGAACTTAAAAATTGCAGGAAATAAATAAGTGCGATAAGTAAATAAATTAGAACAAACGCACCGATGTATCCTGGTTCACCACAACCCGTGGCTAGTCCAGTCCCCGAGAGACTCTCTCGAGATTTCCACTAACTTGTTAAGCTTACGGGTGCTCAACAAACCGTTACAACTTGAGGACACAAGCCTCAACAACCTTTGCTCGGAGATACAACACTCCAAGACTTCAACCAAGGAAACACAAGTTCCTTCTTACAACACAAGGGACTAACACTTCCCTTCAAGTGTACAAAAACACTTAGCACTCAAACAAGACACTCCTTTAAGAGTAGATATGAGTAAAAAGAATACGCTCAAGATCGCAACAACTTTCAACAAGAATTTGGCTCTCAAAAGCTTATGTAATGAATAAAAAATGATAAGCAATAAAGTATGCAAGCTTTAGAACTTGTATGATCAGTTGTTGTATTTAGAAGACTGAATTGAAGCTGTATTTATAGTTGAAAAACTTTGTATTACCGTTGCCTAATTGCCAATTAAGAGTTGCTGATTTTACTCTGTGACAATCGATTGTCAAATTACCACAATCGATTGTTTGCCAGTTCTTCAAAAATCAATCCCAGATTTTACGCATAACAATCGATTTCTAAGATCAATAATCGATTACTGAAAACGTTCAAAAAATCATTTCCAAATTTTAATTAAAACAATCGATTGTCAGAAATCTACAATCGATTACTCAGCAACGTTCAAAAAATCCTTTCCAGATTTTAATTAAAACAATCGATTGTCAGAAATCTACAATCGATTACTCAGCAACGTTCAAAAAATCCTTTCCAGATTTTAATTAAAACAATCGATTATAGGAAATCAATAATCGATTACCTGACAGTATTTGAAAACATTTTGGCAACGGTCAGTTATACAATCGATTATATTAAGTTAACAATCGATTATATATCAGTCTTGAAAAATCAATTTAGACACTGCCTTTTGACAATCGATTGTTATAGGTTTACAATCGATCATTTAATAACTTTGAAAAAGTCTGGAAGACACTACCTCAACACAATCGATTGTCATAAGTTCACAATCGATTATTTAATAACTTTGAAAAAGTCTGGAAGACACTGCCTCAACACAATCGATTGTCATAAGTTCACAATTGATTATTTTGTGACTTTGAAAAATCTGATGGACACTGTCTCTTCACAATAGATTGTCATTAGCTTCACAATCGATTATTTTGAGCTTTGAAAAACTTTGATGGACACTGCCTCATCACAATCGATTGTCATAAGGTTCACAATCGATTGTCATGCAGATTTGAGAAAATCTGATGCGCACTGCTTTAACACAATCGATTGTCATAAGTTCACAATCGATTGTCAAGCAGCTGACTTAAACATAATCGATTATCATAAGTACATAATCGATTATCTTAGTCCAGATTTTAGAGGCATGCTTAAAAATCATTTTGACTAAAGTAAATATGCATTATTTAAAATTATTTTGCTCTAAATTAAATATGCATGATTTGTTAAAAATATTTTTACGAGAGAAGCCAGGTCTTGAGTTTAAGTTGTCGGATCAAGATCACAATTAAATACCGACTCATATAAAACTTAATCTCGATCTTTGCCTTGTGCTTGAATCTCGTTATATATCAATTTTGCGCTTGTGCTTGGACCTCGTCATCTGTCAATTTGCGCATAGTTTGTCATTCATCAAAACCTACAAATATGAACACACGTTTAGTATAATGCCTTGAGAACGTGTTTCCAACAATTTCCCCCTTTTTGATAATGGCAAACTTTAAGAGGGATATGCATACGATTCAAGACAAGTAAAGATATGCAACAAGTATATCGATATGCAATTTGTTCCCCCTCAATATATGAATTCCCCCTCAATTTATCCCAATAAGTATTGAGAGTGCATACCCGTTATCTTCCCCCTTTTGCCATTAGCAAAGAAATATAGAATAAATAAAAAACTTGTTTATTTATTAAATCTGCAATTTCAGAAATAATAACGCAAATAATGTCAAGACAATCGATTATTGATACTGGATAATCGATTATATAAAAGAGAAATCGATTGTTCTGTGCGTCAAGCTTTATAATTCCCCCTGCCTTTAGGGCGATACCTGCAAAAATACGTTAGACGTCTCCAACGCTCAAGTTAGAAAACATGTGAAAGGGAAAATGCAATGCATGACTTAGATCAACGTGGAGTCAAGGATCCCGAGTTCACTACGAATTCGGAAGAAGGACTCTTTCTCTAAGGTTTGTAAAGATGTCGGCCAATTGATCTTTGGTTTCAACAAATTCAATTTCAACATTGCCCTTGAGAGCGTGATCTCTTATAAAATGATGTCTAATTTCAATGTGTTTTGTTTGCGAATGAAGAACGGGGTTCTTCGTCAAGCATATGGCACTAGTATTATCACATCTAAGAGGGATATGATCAAGACTTAGGCCATAGTCCAAGAGTTGTTGTTTCATCCAAAGGATTTGAGCGCAACAACTCCCCGCGGCTACATATTCAGCCTCGGTTTTGGACAACGCAACACTTACTTGTTTCTTGCTAAACCAAGAAATGAGAGAGCTACCGAGCAAATGGCAAGTGCCACTAGTGCTCTTGTGGTCCAATTTGCATCCAGCAAAATCGGAATCGGAATAGCCAACAAGTTGGCATGAAGAACCTTTGGGGTATCATAGACCCACATTTACAGTACCAACAAGATACTTCAATATCCGTTTCACCGCAGTTAGGTGAGACTCCTTCGGACACGATTGATAACGAGCGCATAAGCACACGCTAAACATGATGTCTGGACGACTAGCAGTAAGATAAAGGAGAGAGCCAATCATACCTCGATACTTTTTGATGTCGACTTCCTTACCTTTCTCATCTTTGTCTAGATGATCGGATGTGCTCATGGGGGTTGCCATTGCTTTTGCATTGGTCATTTCAAATCGTTTCAGCAATTCTTTGCAATATTTCGCTTGGCAAATGAACGTACCTTCTTTTATTTGCTTTACTTGTAATCCCAAAAAGAATGTTAACTCACCCATCATAGACATCTCAAATTCGCTTGTCATTAAATCGGAAAATTCCTTGTACAAAACATTGTTAGTAGCACCAAATATAATATCATCCACATAGATTTGAACTAATAAAATATCATTGTTTTTATGCTTAACAAAAAGAGTGGTGTCAACTTTCCCGCTAATGAAATCATTTTCCAATAGAAATTTGCTCAATCTTTCATACCAAGCTCGGGGAGCTTGTTTTAAACCATAAAGAGCCTTTTTGAGTTTGAAAACATGATCGGGAGATTTAAAATCTTCAAAACTAGGGGGTTGTTCAACATAAACTTCTTCTTGAATAACACCATTTAGAAAAGCACTTTTCACGTCCATTTGATATAAATTGAAATTCATAGAAGAGGCAAAAGCAAGCAATAAACGAATAGCTTCTAATCTAGCTACGGGAGCATATGTTTCTTCATAGTCAATACCCTCTTCTTGATTATAGCCTTTTGCTACAAGCCTAGCTTTGTTTCTAGTGATTACACCATTTTCATCTAGTTTGTTTCGAAAAACCCATTTCGTACCAATTATGGTATGATTTTCGGGTCTTGGCACCAAATCCCAAACGTCATTCCGTTTGAATTGGTTAAGCTCCTCTTGCATTGCCAAGGTCCAAAATTCATCCCCAATTGCTTCGGAGATGGTTGTTGGTTCAATTTGAGAAACAAAAGCAGTATGTCCTAAGGTGTTCTTAAGGGAGTTTCGGGTACTTACCTTTTCTCCGACGTCGCCAATTATCTGTTCGAGAGGGTGATCTTTGATTGTCCTCCACTCATTAGGTATTTTCGTTTCTTTCTCCAATTGTGGCGTTTCCTCCTGTACTTTGTCTTTTAAACTATTTAAAATACCCGCAAGATCAGAACAAGAATCCTTTCTCGCCAAGCGAGCATTATTTTCGGAAAACACAATATGAGGGGATTCCTCTACAGTTTGTGTTCTATTATTAAATACCCTATATGCTTTGCTACGTGAAGAATACCCAATAAAAATTCCCTCATCGGATTTGGCATCAAATTTTCCCAATTGATCTTTTCCATTGATATGAATAAAACATTTACAATCGAATACTCTAAAATGGGAGATATTTGGTTTCCTTCCCTTGTAGAGTTCATAAGGGGTTTTCATGAGTATTGGCCTTATGACTACTCTATTTAAAACGTAGCATGCGGTACTCACGGCATCCGCCCAAAAATGTTTGGGAATCTTAGCCTCTTCGAGCATGGTTCTAGCCATCTCTTCGAGACACCTATTTTTCCTTTCCACCACCCCATTTTGTTGTGGTGTTCGTGGAGCGGAAAAGGTATGCTCGATACCGAGTTCGTCACAAAAGTCCGCAAAGAGATTGTGATCAAACTGTCCCCCATGATCACTTCTAATTGAAGTGACGGTTGTTTCCTTTTCGTTTTGAACACGTTTAAGAAAATATTTAAAATTCTGAAAAGCATCACTTTTATGGGCAAGAAATAAAGTCCAAGTAAATCTGGAATAATCATCAATAATAAAAAAGCATAACGATTTCTACCAAGACTTTCAATGCGAAATGGTCCAATCAAATCCATGTGAAGCAATTGCAATGGTCTAGTAGTTGAAACAATATTTTTCGATTTAAAAGATGCTTTTGTTTGCTTCCCTTTTTGACAAGAATCACAAATAGAGTCATATTCAAATTTCAAATTTGGAAGACCAACAACTAAATTTTGTGAAGCCAATTTGTTCAAAAGATGCATGTTGATGTGAGCTACTCTACGATGCCATAACCAAGAATCATCCTCTTTGCTTATTAAACAATTCACATATTTGGGTGAAGAATTTGCAAGATCAATTATATAAATGTTATCCATTCTAAAACCACGAAGGATAATTTTAAAATCGCTACGTCTAAAAACTAAGCATTCATCCGAATCAAATAAAACAAGATTTCCCTTGTCACATAATTGACTTATGCTCAAGAGATTATGTTTTAAACCTTTCACAAGTAATATATGCTTAATGGAAGAAGTTTCATCCTTACCGACCGATCCGATGCCGATAATCTTTCCTTTGTTGTTATCACCAAAAATAACACTTCCCCCTTCCTTGTGTTCTAGTTGAAGGAATTTGGATTCGTCTCCCGTCATGTGCTTGGAGCATCCACTATCAAGGTACCATAGTACACTTGATCCCTTCAAACATACCTACAAAACAGATTAATGAGTTTTAGGTACCCATTCCATTTAGGGTCCTTGGGGGTTAGGCAAATCATAGTGATGTAATTGAGTGTTATGTCTATGTCGTGTAAAGCAAGCAGGAGCAATATGTCCAATTCGTCTACAATAATGACAAGTCACCTTAGGATTATGCATCCTTCTAGGTTGATAGTAATTGGAAGGACGAAATTCATTTACTCTATTCTTGACAATATAACTATTGCGCAAATCAAGAAAATCATTTCTCCTACCATTTGTTCTAGGATATGCATCATTTCTAGAATAGTTGTTTCTAGGTTGGAAGTCATTTCTAGGTGTTCTAAAAGGTTCAAAATTCCTTCTAGTGTTTGGCCTAGAATGTGCATTATTTCTAGCATGATTATTCTAGGTTGCCATTGATGAAAACCATTTCTAGGTTTGTTGTATCTAGGATGAACATTTGTTTTATTTATCCTAGGTTGAGACTTAGGTGGTTGGGGGTTGGCTTCAACTTTCTCTTTAGGCTCGTTTCTAAAACCTATGCCATGCTTGGTCGACTTCAAATTAACAAGCACTTCATTCAAATTTTTATGAGAAGAGTTAAACTTATCTAAGGTGCCCTTAAGCCTTTCTACTTCATTTTTGAGATGCATGCAAGAAGTACAATTTCTAGAACTCTCGGGCTTGTCGGCGCTTCTCTTGCCAAAAAATTTGTTTTCTTCTTTCAACTTCTCATTTTCTAAAATCAGTTTTTCCAATTCCTTTTCTTTAAAAGAGAGTTGTTTTTGAAAATCTTTTTCTTTTAAAGAAGCATTTTCTTTTATACTCTTAACAGTTTTTGAAGCTTTAATAAATTCGCTATACAACTCATCAAAAGCATTTTGCATTTCTTCAAGGGAAAAGAAATTTTTGGAAGAAATTTGACATACCTCTTCTTTGTTGTCTTCTTGTGCCATAAGACAAAGATTTGTGGCTTCGTCTTCTTCTTCCTCACTTGACTCGTCACCGGAGTCGCCTCCCCAAGATATGTATGCTCGTTGCTTCTTGAAGGGTTTCTTCTCCTTTTTAGCATTTGGGCAATTTGATTTAATGTGCCCGGTTTCTCCGCACTCATAGAACTTTATTTGAGCTCCTTGCTTTTTGCCCTTTCGTTCATACTCTTTTCGCATGAACTTTTGAAATCTCTTGATAACGAGTCCGAACTCGTTGTCTCCGTCCTCATCATTTTGAGGTTGGCTTGTGCTTGCCTTGAGAGCGATTCTTTGCTTCCTTTGATCATCAACAAGAGGGTTAAGTATAGTAGATTCATAAGTTTTAAGATTACCTCTTAATGCGTCGATGGTGACATTTGAAATGCCAATGGATTCTTGAATCACGTCGGCCTTGGATCGCCATTCCGGAGTGAGACTTCGGAGAATTTTTCGGACAAGTTCCTTATCCGTGAAGGTCTTCTTAAGAGCATGTAAACCATTTACGATTTTTGAAAATCGTTCAAACATCTGATCGACTTTTTCGCCTTCCTTCATGTGAAACAATTTATATGCATGGGTTAGGAAATCAATTTTGGCTTCCCTTACCTGGTCCGTACCTTCGTACGTAATTTCCAGCTTGTCCCACATTTGCTTCGCCGTTGTGCAACAAGATATCTTCCTGTAATCATCAGCATTTACAGCACAATATAATAAATTAATAGCTTTAGCATTATTTTGCACCTTTCGGATATCATCCACATCGTATTCATCTTCGGACTTTGGGACCCATTCATTTTCAACCTTCTTGGTTGGAATTTGTTCTCCATTCATTATGACCTTCCAAAGATGAAAACTATTTGATTGCACAAATATTCTCATCCTCTCCTTCCAGTATGTATAATTTGTACCATCGAATAGCGGTGGTCGGGTGGAGCATTGTCCTTCACCTATTCCTGCAAAAGAATCACGAGTAGAAGCCATGGATGTTTCTCTCAAACGGTTAAGTCTTCAGAGAGTTGGCTTCTGATACCAATAGTTAGATAATACGCTTAACGCTAGAGGGGGGGGGTGAATAGCGTTATAATAAAAATTAGTGTAAACTTGCGGAATTTAAAAATTGCAGGAAATAAATAAGTGCGATAAGTAAATAAATTAGAACAAACGCACCGATGTATCCTGGTTCACCACAACCCGTGGCTAGTCCAGTCCCCGAGAGACTCTCTCGAGATTTCCACTAACTTGTTAAGCTTACGGGTGCTCAACAAACCGTTACAACTTGAGGACACAAGCCTCAACAACCTTTGCTCGGAGATACAACACTCCAAGACTTCAACCAAGGAAACACAAGTTCCTTCTTACAACACAAGGGACTAACACTTCCCTTCAAGTGTACAAAAACACTTAGCACTCAAACAAGACACTCCTTTAAGAGTAGATATGAGTAAAAAGAATACGCTCAAGATCGCAACAACTTTCAACAAGAATTTGGCTCTCAAAAGCTTATGTAATGAAAATAAAATGATAAGCAATAAAGTATGCAAGCTTTAGCAATTGTATGATCAGTTGTTGTATTTAGAAGACTTAATTGAAGCTGTATTTATAATTGAAAAACTTTGTATTACCGTTGCCTAATTGCCAATTAAGAGTTGCTGATTTTACTCTGTGACAATCGATTGTCAAATTACCACAATCGATTGTTTGCCAGTTCTTCCAAAAATCAATCCCAGATTTTACGCATAACAATCGATTATCTAAGATTAATAATCGATTACTGGCAACGTTCAAAAAATCCTTTCCAGATTTTAATTAAAACAATCGATTGTCAGAAATCTACAATCGATTACTAAGCAACGTTCAAAAAATCCTTTCCAGATTTTAATTAAAACAATCGATTATAGGAAATCAATAATCGATTACCTGACAGTATTTGAAAACATTTTGGCAACGGTCAGTTATACAATCGATTATATATCAGTCTTGAAAAATCAATTTAGACACTGCCTCTTGACAAACGATTGTTATAGGTTCACAATCGATTATTTAATAACTTTGAAAAAGTCTGGAAGACACTGCCTCAACACAATCGATTGTCATAAGTTCACAATCGATTATTTAATAACTTTGAAAAAGTCTGGAAGACACTGCCTCAACACAATCGATTGTCATAAGTTCACAATCGATTATTTTGTGACTTTGAAAAATCTGATGGACACTGTCTCTTCACAATCGATTGTCATTAGCTTCACAATCGATTATTTTGAGCTTTGAAAAACTTTGATGGACACTGCCTCATCACAATCGATTGTCATAAGGTTCACAATCGATTGTCATGCAGATTTGAGAAAATCTGATGCGCACTGCCTTAACACAATCAATTGTCATAAGTTCACAATCGATTGTCAAGCAGCTGACTTAAACATAATCGATTATCATAAGTACATAATCGATTATCTTAGTCCAGATTTTAGAGGCATGCTTAAAATCATTTTGACTAAAGTAAATATGCATTATTTTAAAATCATTTTGCTCTAAATTAAATATGCATGATTTGTTAAAAATATTTTTACGAGAGAAGCCAGGTCTTGAGTTTAAGTTGTCGGATCAAGATCACAATTAAATACCGACTCATATAAAACTTAATCTCGATCTTTGCCTTGTGCTTGAATCTCGTTATATATCAATTTTGCGCTTGTGCTTGGACCTCGTCATATGTCAATTTGCGCATAGTTTGTCATTCTTCAAAACCTACAAATATGAACACACGTTTAGTATAATGCCTTGAGAACGTGTTTCCAACAAATGTCACAAGCCCGACTTCTACTATAGAAAAAGGGGGCGCGACAATTACTTAATTTTATCTCCCATAATATAGAATATTTTGCTTCTTTGTGAAGGATAAAAAGTAAAGAAATCTCATAGATTATCAGTCACAACAAGATAACATCACAAGGACTAGCATTCACAAGCAATCCTCTGCTAGAATTAGTTGGCACTCACTTAAAGCCGCTTACACTTAAGACTATCTTACGTCAAACTAGCTTGATTACCCTTCATATGAGGACTCTTATCTTCGTTCAATATGTAAACGAATGGAGTGCACATTCAACCTGCTCTATCATTTGAAAGAAACATTATGGAAAAAATTTACTCACATTTCCTGTAGTTACCATGTTTAGTATAGAAATCAAGGTGAATGCTAGATTACCTTCAGCCTGTGCTAAGCATGGGCTCACCAATATGAGTTAGTATGTGCTATTTCCTTTGTCCTGTGGTTATTAACGTGTTTTCTGATATGTTTTACTATTCTTTTATGGTTTCCTACGGAATATTTACGCTAAGCACTCATTAAGAACCAAAACTTCGTTCTTTATTTTATATGATTTTAGGCCTAGAACAATAAAGATAAACAGAAAAACAAAGTATAGTGGGTTTGTCGTCGTTGTAAAGAAGAAAATATATATTTCAAAATATTATTTACTTGTTAGAATGCCAGATAATATTAGGAAATAATAGGATAAATAGAAGTTAAAAAATAAAAACAAACTTCTGTAGGTAGTATGTGTATGCAAAAGTTTGATTTTTCATTTCCTTTAACTTTTTATAGATTCAAATTTGATACAAAGATAGCTTCCTACCACATATTGTTTATGTTTGAGATGTGGTTCAAGACTAGCATCTTGGGTTGTGCAGAAAATACTGGGATGGGTGCAGCTGAATTCCGGACATTAACTAAATTCTCGATCAAGAAGATGTACAGTATAATGAGGGAGAGTTCACTAAGGTCTCACAAAGGAGGTTACCATATAACAATCTAGGATCCCCTAAATGTCTTTCATTCTTAGGTTGGTGGCACATGAAAAACTTAATATAAGAGACAAGCTACTACAATGGGGAATGTATGTTTCACAACTCTGTCCTCTGTGTAATGTTGGGAATGAGAGTATATTATGTTTATTCTTCCAATGTGAGTTGTGTGCACAAAATTTGGAGCTAAGGTTCCTGCTTGGCTACAGATGAGCAGGATGTCATTGGATTGGGCAGAGGAATTAAAATAGGCTGAAGCTTATGCAAATGGAAAACGTATTGATGTAGAAATATATAGAATGGCACTTGGAGCAAGTAGTGAGGCACTTGAAATCTCCTAAATTCGTCTATACTTAGATTAGAAGATTCATGTTGCCGACTCAATTATTATCTTTAATGTAATCCTACTTCCTTATATTTAAATTGTTCAGATACTTTTGCATACTTAAAAAAGAAATTACGAATGAAAATATAACCATAAGTAAACGACATTTAATTAAGGGGAATGCTTTAAGAGGGATTAGAGAAAAACTTTTCATTTTTTTGCGGTTTGTTCACGTTTTATTTTTATAACATTTGTTTATTTAAGGATATAATTTACACAAGTTGAATGTCAAGAAAGAACTAAATTTAGCAGCGTCCAATGATAAAACTATGATTGTATGGGTCAAAATCAAATCGGAAAAATTTGACATGCGGATATAATTGTCATGAGTAATCTACGAATCGAATTGATCAATACGACTGAGGCCGAGCAGTGATCTATAAGGCCGAGGCCGAGCAGTAATCAATAATGCCGAGGTCGAGCAAAGCGGATAAATGCAACATCTAGTTTTGCTTTGCAATTTTTAAAGGAATATTATACTAGATATTCCCTCTAAATTGTACTTTTTTAGAATTTTCTAGAGATATCCCTTATAAATAGGAAGAATTGACTTCTAAAAAGGGTCTCTCTCTCTCTCTAGAAAATATATAAACACATCTCTCTAAAGAGATTAGAAGATATGTTATCTCATAACCTGCACCAGATCCGAAAAGGGTCCTAAGATTCGTATATCTATTTATCATTCTTCTTTATCAATGAAAGATGATCCACCTCACTTAAGATTGGATGAATCTTTTCCTTTGTTTATATTTTATTGTCATTTAATGTTACTTAATGCATCTTTTTTTATACTATTAAATTTGGCCATAATCACTGCAATGCATTTATGCTCAACTATATTTTTCTATTCATGTTATTCATCTCAGATCTAAAATTAATAATCCTTAACTAGGATTTACAATCTATCTTCTTATTTAATTAGTTTAACAAAAGGGTTCTATACTTTTTTTGTCAAATAATTGGGCACCGTCTGTGAAAGTTTTCTAGTTAAAATTTTAGTTTTCTCTAGATCTAAAATTCAATTCTAATTCTAGTACGTGGGGAGAAACAACGAGAAAAGGGACCACTATGAATTGTCATTCGTCAGATATGAAGACAGAGAAACCATACAACAGATTTCGCCCAGGCACTTTGATATTTTTGTTCACCCTTTCTTGGGCTATTGGCAAAGGAAACCATTTGATCAGTACCTTCTTGTTTCTTTCCAAATTCCAACCACCAATCATACACTATCTATTACTTTCTCTTGAGATAGATCGGGGTTGTTAGTTTGGTAGAAAACAACTAAAACCATTATGTTTTTACACTTCCTATTATCTCTTTGAAGATATCTTTAATTATGTATTACATTATAGGTACAAACTGGTCAATTTTAAGTTAGAGATGAGTAGAGAGAAAGCTAGAGTGACTATAGACGAGCCCCGTTACAAAACAAAGCAACCTTATCTCTTTATCATATAATCAAATAACATACGGTTATGTGAATATTTTATCATTGGATGATATATAGACTGGGACTGGATTGCTAGGCTGGAAAATATGTAAATCTCTTCGATATGTGTAAGCAACACATAAGTGCGTGGAGATCATCCGCATTTTCACCAAAGTGACGCTGCATTAATTTCAAAAGTTACTTTGGCCTTTCCCGAATCAACATTCGACCTCTCCCGAATCAACATTCGGCCACTCCCGAATCAACATTCGGCCTCGCCCGAATTCAAATTAGGTCACCACAATCGAATTAACATTCGGCCTCCTCGCCTGAATTCACATACGGCATCCTTTCCCGAATCAACATTCGACCTCCTTGCCCAAATCAACATTCGACCTCCTCGCCAGAATTAATATTCGACCTTGCTCGAACAAAAATTCGTCCTCGCTCAAAACATTATTCGGCATCACTCGAATTAACACCCGGCCTCGCCCGAACCAACATTCAACCTCGCCTGAAATAACACCTGGCTTCGCCCGAATATTAACACTTGGCCTACCCCGAATCAACATTCGACCTTGCTCAAATTAACATTCAGTCTCCTCGCCCAAATTAGCTAATATTCGATCTTGCTCGAATTAACTCTCAATCGACCTCGCTCGAATTAACATTCGACATCCTCACCTGAATTAGCATTCGTTCGAGTTAGATATGGTAATGTTTGACTTTGCTCGGATTAATCAAAGGTACTCAATCACATTCAAATTAACGCCTACCAACGATTCCTTTGAAACCATCAATCGAGGAAAATGCTCAAGGAAAAGAAAAATAATCAGGAATAAGCAGCAAAAGTAGCATTCCAAATCAACAGAATTATCAGAAAAGGCATCTTACAAGGGCCGAACCACCCATCCACATCTGAGGACATGGATGACCTCCTCTGTTGCCACTATTCCTGCCAAAGTAGTCATCTTGTCCTTGTCGGCCTTCTCCAACTCTATTGTCTTCTCGATCAACTCATCACTCGAGTCATTGGCCCTGATCAAACTATGCTCAAGTTCAGCCTGCAGGGATGCCACTTTGACCTGAAGATCGGCACCCTCAGCCGCAATCCTCACTAGTCGACCTCCCTATCCGAATTTCTCGAACTACGATTAATGAAGTTCGCTCACCGAGCTCGACTAAAACACGACCTCGATAAGTGGAGGGACTAACTGTATGGGTCAAAATGAAATTCGAGAAATTCGACATGCTGAAACAATCGTCATGAGTAACCTGTGAATAGAATTGATCAATAAAGCCAAGGATGAGTAGTGATCTATAAGGCCGAGGTCGAGTAGTGATCAATAAGGTCGAGACCGAGTAGTGATCTATAAGGTCGAGGCCGAGCATTGATCTATAAGGCCGAGGTCCAGCGGTGCGGATAGATGTAACAACTAGTTATTTTTTTGTAATCTTCAAAGGGAATATTCTACTGGATATTCCTCTAAATTCTACCTTTTATGATTTTTTAAGGATATCCCTTATGAATATGAAGAGGAACTTCTTAAAATGGGGGCTTTCTCGCTCACTCTCTCTAGAAAATATATAAACACATCTTTCTAAAGATATTAGAAGATCTGTTATCCCATATCCTCCATCATATCCGAAAAAGGTCCTAAGATTTTTGTATCTGTCTATCTTTCTTCTTTATCAAATGAAAGAGGATCCACCTCACTTTAAGATTGGGTGAATCTTTTACATTATTTATATTTTATTTCTATTGAATGTTACTTAATGCATCTTTTTTCATACTATTAAATCCGGCCATAATCATTGCTAGCATTTATAGACAACTATATTTTCTATTCATGTTATTCATCTGAGATCTAGAATTAATTATCATTAACTATGATTTACCCACTATCTTCTTATTTAATTAGTTTAACAAAGAGGTCTCATACCTTTTTGGTCAAATAATTTAGCGCCGTCTGTGGAGATTTTCTAGTTAAAATGTTAGTTTCTTCTAGATCTAAAATTCAATTCTTGTACCGGAGGGAGAAACAAAGGAAAAAAGGACCACCATGAATTGTCATTCGTCGGATTTGAAGATAGAAAAACCATATAAAGGATTTGGACCAGGAACTTTGATATTCTTTGTTCTCCCTTTCTAGGGCTATTGGCAAAGGAAACCACTTGATCTATGCCATCTTATTTCTTTCCAAATTTCAACCACCAATCATACACTATGTGCTACTTTCTCTTGAGATAGAATGGGGTTGTTAGCTTGGTAGAAAACAATTTAACCCATTATATTTTTACACTTCTTGTTATCTCTTTGAAGATATCTGTAATTCTATTTTACATTATGGGCACAAACTAGTCAATTTTAAGTTAGAGACGAGTAGAGAGAGAGCTAGAGAGACTATAGACGAGCCTCGTTACAAAACAAAGTGACCTTATCTATTTATCATAAAATCAAATAACATATAGCTATGTGAATGTTTTATCACTGGCGAATATATACCCTGGGATTGGATTGCTGGCCCGGAAAACACATAAATCCCTCTGATATGTGTAAGAAACGGATAAAGACATGGAGGTCATCCGTATTTTCGACAAACCGACGCTGCATAAATTACATAAGTTACATTCGGCCTCGCCGGAATCAAAATTTAACACGGATAGGTCATCTAAAGCTTTAACCCTTAATTCCGTGTTTTGAAAACTCAACTAGCTACTTTTAGACTTTCTTGATTTGTTTTGATAATAGGCTATAAGTACATATTTTAGTCACTTATTACAATCAAATTTACTGTATTTTAATTGAGTTTGAGCTTTAATCGCTAGTGTTTGCACTAATTGTATATTTTATTCCTTGTACGAGTAATTTTGAGCTATATAGATGTTATGGAATTAATTTAAATAATTTGTAGTTTTGAAGTCTGAGTAAAAGCCCAACAAATTAAGTCGAGATCTTGTTCAGGGGTCAAATTAGATAGTTAAGAACAAACGAATACTCGAGTAGGCATATTGCACGGTCTAGTAAAATAGACATAACTCTTTGCTCCGAACTCCATCTGGGCTATATAATATATGATTGGAAATCTAACTCAAAGAGCTAAAACTTTCATGTTTTACGTGTTTCTAAATTCCAAAAGAAACAGGGTTAAAAACATTGTTGAATCCGCGACAAGGGACGTGAACGCAGATTGAGGCAGTACACTAGGAAAATACCGCGCCCGGACTGCACCTGGACCGCGACCCCGAGGGTCCAGACCTGAAAAATTATCCTTTTTCGCATATGAGAAGGTATAAATGTTTGGGTCCGATTCTACTTGGTATATATACATGGGAAAATGGTATTTTATGAGGTAGGACATACTTTTAACACAAATTCGATCTAAGGAGGTAGAGACACAATAGGAGCAAGGCGTAGAATCCTTCTACGAGTTTTTCCTTCCTCTTCTTATTTTTTCGTTGTTGGTTATGACTCATAGTATTGTAGTTTTACATACTATTATGAATAGCTAATTTTTATCTAGGGTTTTGATGGAACCTTTTGTCGGATAAATTTTTGTTATGTTTTTATATAATTGAGCCGTTGGATTTCTCTACTTATTCAACTACGTGTTTATTATTGTTGATTGAATGACCATGATTGATTGTGCCTATTTATTATGTGTTACTTCAGAAAGGATACATATTTAGGTGGTTGTTGAACAACTGACTCCCAAGTATGTGAAAAATCAATACAACGGGTTTAAAGGTAGGATTAAAAATAACAAAGTCTTGATGTGGTCATAATGAACTGCTAGATAAAGCCAACTAGCGTAGTTCTAAAGAATATGTCTAGTAAATTATTTTAGTTTCTCGAGAGAGAATTACAACACCTAATGTGCTCACGATCAGTAGAGAATACATAGGCAAAATTGTTGAGAACATAACAGGAAGGATTCCATCATTTGAAAAAATTATAACTCTAGACCTCCTTAGTTTTGTCTCAAATTTCATCATTGTTCGTTGATAATTTTACTGCTTTATAGAGGATAATTATATTCTTTAAATTATAATAACAAAATTTATATATTTAAAGCTATATAAAAAGTATTATAAGTTAATATATTTAATAATTTGGCATACAAAAAAATACTTGAAAAAGGGTGAAAAAAGCATTTCAAATAATAGATGTGCGAAACAAAATAATGTGAAAGGATATAAAACAATGTAATTTGATTTCCTACCTTCCCTTCCCTTTTCTTCCTTGTTATGTACTTCTCTAGTCTCCTAGAAATCAATTCATTTCATTGGTTTTCTTACAAAGCATATTTTCTATGAGAAATTGGATGTTTTGAATTATGGAAATTGCGGATTTGGGCAAGTGAAGCAAAGTCACGTCGTTGGTTTCATGAGGAATGCTACTTGAAAAGTCAAGTTTTGTGTTGATGTTAATTACTAAGATGTCATTTGGTTGGAAAGAAGTTATCATATCCGGGAGTAATTCAGTTATTCCATTTTTTTATGTGGATAAAAAATACTACAATTGGGATTAATTATATTCAACCAAATATTGCATAAATTTAGTCTCGTGATTAATTATTCCTTATTCCTAATACCAAACAAGACCTAAGTTGGAGTAGAAGTGTTAATTGAGATTATTCCCTATCCATCGTACCAAACGAGCCCTAAGTTGGAGTAAAAGTGTTCATTGAGGTGAGGGTATAACTGTACTTTAATACATGGAGTTAAACCATCTGTCTTATAAAGCCCATTTGCTCTGGAACTTTCACCTATCTTTAAGTTTTTCTTTTCACTCCATTCTTGTTAGATTAGGGCTAAATTTTACCTTAATCCTTTCTTTTGGGGTGAGTTGGACTTTGAAAGCTATCCAAAAAGTAAATGTGATATTTTTCTTTTTTTTTCATGCTCGGATCTATTAAAGTTTTTTACATTGTTAAATTTCCTTTAGGTTCACATTTATTTTAGAAGTAGGTTGTCATGTGAGGTGCTTGATAGATAGAGTTACTTGGTACTCAAAGGCAGTTCAGGATCCAGGATTTTAGCTCTGTGGACTCAACATTTATTATTTTTGGTATTGACCCATTATATTTTTAAAATTATGTGTTCGTATCTACTATTTATTGTTACATTAGTATATTTTTATCCATAATTTTATACTGCATATAGAAAGTACTGGGGTAAGATGAATCTATTGTCTGAAAGTTGCATCCGCCCCTGTCGGTACCTATGTTGGTGGAAAATAGTGGGTATCTTATGAAATAGTCCAAGAGTGAATAAGCTGATTTGGGAACAACTATTATATAAAAAAATTAGGTTGCTTTGTGAGCTTAACAGAAAAGCCTCATGAGTATGAGGTGATGGAGAAGAAGTGTAGTGCCTTCGAAGGTCTATAGTTGCTAACATTTAGGTATATATTTGTAATTTTGTATGCATGTATGTAGAAGAAAGAGAAAAAGAATGAGAGAAGAACGGAGGTTTCCTTAATGTGCTATACTTCCGGCCAAGAGAGGTTGCTTTGAGTGATTTGTATCCAACTAAGAGGTTGATAGTTCGAGTTACTAACGTAACTATGTTGGTGAAAGATAGTAGGTATCCTATGAAATAGTCTAGGAGTGAATAAGTTGAAACGTCCTTTTCTCTCTCTCTGGTAACGTATGCACACCTGTCTCTCTAACGGTAACATTGATCCTCCACCGGCAAACCAGCGACAGCGATCGCTCAGGTTAACCAGGTAAGTCGACCTCCTCTCTTTATCTCTCCTCTACTCCCCTTTCTCTCTTCTTTCTCTTCTCTTTTCTCTCTCCTTTCTACCTCCTTTCTCTGTCTCGTGTCTCTCTCTTCCATCCCCTTTTGTCTAAACCTAGCAGCAACTTTTCCAGCGTCCGGCGACCCACCGGTGCAAGCTTGTTACCTCTTCTGTTGTTTCAGCCCAGCCACATCACCCCCTTATGTTTACCCCTTTCTTCAACCCCTTCCTTTCTCGGGCAGGTACTATTTTTTCGTCGACGTTTCCGGCAACAGCCCCCTTTTTCTTGGCCTCGGGATTTGCTGTGTGTTTTGCAGGTTGCACTTTGGTGACTTTTGCTGTTGTTTGGCGGCGGGTGGGAGGTGCACGGACAAGAATAGCGGAGGAGGCCAATTGAGAGTCACAACCCAGGTTATATTTGTGGGATTTGTTATAGCTGACCAGGCAAGCACGAAGCATACGGGTGAGTTGAGCGGAGCATCTCTTGGGACACCAAGGCGTACTTCCACGTTCTGTCCATTGAGAGTTGGTACCTTCTATTTCCCCATCTCTTTCTCTCTGTTAGATAATTTGTGGCTATCTAGTTAGCATCATTTTAAGTGTACTCTTAGTATTTGTAGTATTCATATAGTAGCAATCGGATATTGTCTTGGTCGGGTCCGGGTTAGTGTCTTGCGAAGTTTATTATAGGTATAGTAGTTGTGGTGTGGGATGGTAGAGTAAGGTCATGTCCTCAAGGGGTGTCGTGGGTGAGTAGGGGGTGGGGAGAGGTTTGGGGCTGGGACGATAGGTAAGGAGGGTAGGGGCAAAGAGGGAGGTTGTGCATTGAGTATCGGGTCGTGGAACATAGGCACGCTGACGGGTAAGTCTATTGAGTTGGCCAAGATTCTCCAGAAGAGAAAGGTTAATATTTCTTGTGTCCAGAAGACTAGGTGGGTAGGGTCGAATGCGAGGAATAGAGGACGGTTATAAGTTGTGGCACTCTGGATCCAGGGGATAAGAATAGAGTGGGTATCTTGGTGGATATGTATCTTAGTGAGTTTGTGGTTGAGGTTAGGAGAATGAATGATAGGCTATGTATATTAATAAGTTGACGAGTGGCGAGTGCTCCCTCAATGTAGTTAGCGCTTACACGCCGTAAGTGGACTTGGATGAGGATGTTAAGAGGCACCTTTGGGAGGGCCTAGATGTGATTGTGTGTAGTATCCCACCCACTGAAAGGTTATTTATTGGAGGGGCTTTTAATTGCCATATCGGGGCGGCTGCGGGTAGTTATGGCGAGGTGCATGGTGGCTTTGGCCTTGGGGATAGGAACGGAGGAGGTACGCCGTTGTTAGACTTCGCTAAGGCTTTCGAGATGGTAATTGCGAACTAAACTTTTCTGAAGAGGGAGGAGCATCTACTTTCCGAAGCTCAGCGGCAAAGACTCGGATCGATTACCTCCTCCTCAGAAGTTATGATAAAGGGTTGTGCAAGGATTGAAAGGTTATCTCGGGGGAGACCCTCGTGACTCAACATAGGCTCTTAGTGATGGACATTGGCATTATGATGAAGAGGAGGAAAAGGTATTCTCGTGGCCGACCGAGTTAGATGGGGAGCCTTGACCAAGAAAAAAGCCTAGGAATTGGAGGGGTGGCTAATGGCTATGGGAGCTTGGAGGAGTTGTTGAGACGCGAGCACTATGTGGTAAATGACAGCGAACTATGTGAAGAAAGCGTCGATAGAGGTGCTAGGTGTATCGAAGGGTTTTTCTAGCAGGCACCTGTTGATACCCAATTTTACCCTATATATTTTATACTCAAAATATTCTAAAAAATAGCATATAGAAGCATCCGCAAACGTTATAGTATTTTTTTCCCATTTTTTTATTTTTAAATCAATGTATGACTTATTTTTGCACTATAAAATCCAATAATTATTCCCAAAATTTGCTATTTTGGTAAATAATTTATTCTATTCTCTCAATTAGACAAAAATAGAATTTACATGATTTTTACATAATTTTACAAGTTCCTTTGGTATTTCTAAACTAAAATTGCATGAAATTGCAATTAAGCTTATTTCTCGATTTAATAGTATTTTTAACCATAAAATTACTTCTAATATTTTTAAATTAATACTTATGCGTTGTTTATTAACTTAGTATTATTAATTGGATTTTTAAACATTATTTTCCAATTTACAAAATTCAAATTAGGGGGAAATTGGTTATTTAAGTTATAGCCCTTTTTTAAATTATAGCCTTAGTCTCAACCCCAATTACAATGCCCAATTCATTAAAGAACCCGACCCACATCCAATTAAAACAACACGCCCAAAATCCCCCTTTCAATCAGGACCGTTGATCAATTAGAAAAATGATCCACGTTAACCCTTTTCTTAGTTAAACCGGATACACCCCAAATCCTAGTCATTTTACACATTCAGCCGCCCTTGTATCCCCCTCATCTCTCAAACGCTCCAAAGCCCCCATGAAACCCTAGCCGCCTCCAGTCACTTTCTGACCTCTATTCACCGACCATGGCTTTCCAGGCTTCATGCTACCTGTACCACCCCTCAATCCCTTATACGACCCTTTTGTTCGAGGAATGAAACCCTATTGTGAAGATCACTATCTGAGAGGTGCACGACTTGAGTTCTACGACCATGTCTGGTCTCTCTCCGGCGAGTCTAATGTTGAGAGTCTGTTATCGACTCAAAACCAGTATGTTCCAGGCTTTCTCATTCTCTAGGTTTCTCTCTGAAACCCTAAATCTTAAGGTTTTTCTTTCTTTTTTGTGTCATGATCTACTTAAGATCTAAGTTATTTTCTAAAGCTTCAAAGCGTTTTCTGATTTTTACCGATTTTATTTTTGTCAAACTGTTTATCTTCCTAAAACTAGGATTTTTCCGATTTTTCTTTCTTTTAACTGCTCTACTATGATTTCTTTATTTTTGTGTTGTGACTTGTAAATGGTTTACCCATGATTCCATGTAATTTTCTCTTTACCTAGGGTTTTCTAGTGACCCTCTATTGTACTTTGCTTTTCATGAGTATCTGTGTTCTTTCCGAGTTTAGCAATCTGAGTATTTTTACTTTCTTCTCTACATTTTTGAAATGGGAGGAAACCCTAGACTTTAGGGGTTTTCGATTTTGTGTGTTACCTGAGTCCCTTTTCATGCTTCTGATTTCTTGCTAAGCTCTGCAATAATTTCTAATCCATTTCATGCTTATGTTCTTTTGCTCTCTGATTTCGTGACTGTTTGAATTTGTGCATCCTTTTATGGTCAGCCTTCCCCTTTTCAAAATGACCTTAATTTTGAGAAACTAATTTTACTAACTTATTTGATTCTTTAATTTGGACATGATCTTTGACTAAATTCAGTATCAATTCGTATCCCAGTCTCCTTGATTCCCTATGAGATTGATGATTTTATTTACCTTATTTGTTTAAATCGTGTGTATTTCAAAAATCATACACGTATTTACCCTTTATTTTACAACTCGTTCATGATTTTCTTCCCAAAAATAGAACCTTGCCTATTTACCTCAAGTACGGTTCCTTCATTAAAGGGAATCCTTTCCCTAATTGATATTGATTGATACTGATTTATTTTCCTCCCTTAGTTGCTACTTATTTTGAGACTATAAAAAACCCATTTCTCTTCACTTCAAACAGGACGACCAATACAAGTTCACACTCAAAAAATTCTCTCTTCTCCTCTCTGTTTTTCTCTATTACTTGTTCTGCTAATCAAGTTTAGCCGCCTGAAAGCCAAGGCCAAACTATAAGGTTCTATTTGCCATATTTGCTTTACCATTTGAAGTTGCAAACTGGTAGGTCTATGATTTAATACCATCTCCAAACTACGTGTTTAATTGTTTCTTTTCACATATCTATTTAGGTTCATTATGCAGTTAAAACTTCAGGATGTATTTCCCTACCCCTATACCCCTATGTTTTAATATTGTATGCTTGTATGAATGCTTTCATGTATTTCCCTCTCCCCAAATCCCTTTAGTTGACTTCTGTTTGACTTTGTTTCTGTTTTTATGCAAATGCTTTCATATTTGGTCCATTTCCCTGAACCTTTTTTTCTTTTGTATGTGAGTATTGTTTTGGACTAGATTGGCACTCTATTGCCACCTTTAGTTCGGAACCAGATTGTTTCAACCTCTACTCAAATCAGTACCATTCCCTTACCCCCATTTATGTGTTGAGCTTGACTCAGGTCTGTTGATGTCCTAATCATCACACATGCCTAAGTCTGGCTTATTTCAAGTCTGCTCTTATTTTTTTAATCCATGTAAAAGGTCAGGGGTGTGCCAGCCCTTGTTCATGGCTAGGTATGACCACCTTTTGCATTGGTTTTCCTCTAATCCCTCACTTTACACTTACTCTTAGTTCTTTAAGTCCTACCACTCTCTGGTAAGCCATGCTGAGGGACCCTGGATTTCCTTCTGAACCTGGATGCCTAAGGGCTGGTAGTTCTACACCTTGCACTACTCTAATAATTATTTTAGGGTGTAAGCATTGCCTGGGCTTCTTGAAAGCCCTTGGAACTTTGAAACACTCTAAGAGAAAGCCTTGGAATCTGGAGCCTAGATTTGGTAAAATACATATGTTGCACATTAAGGTTGCTTTGAGCTTCCTCGGGTCTGCTTTAGCTTTGATATACTTATTTCCTTAGTCTTTTCTTTCTATTTATGTAACAAAGCTTTGTAAAAGAATTTGGGGATATAGTGAAAAGAGTGTGTGCGGGGTTTATATTATTGCTAATCAAATAGACACTATGCCTATAGGATTTTTATCACAAGCATAATAGAAATCATGCCTATAGAATTTTAATATTGCATCTCATCCAGAAAGTATGTCAATAGAATTTCAATATCGCAAATCACCTAGAAACAATGCTTATATGATTTTACATTGCATCTACAAATCATGCCTATAAGATTTTACATTGAATCTAGAAATCATGCCTATAGGAATTGCATAAAAATGCTAGGCAAACAGTAGGTCCCTTAAACGTTTAAAAGCAACAACAAATCAATCTGTAGATATCATGCTTATAGGGTTCGATTCTCGCCTAATTTGTTAGACGCTTTCAATAAAAGTAAGTCCAATATAGTCTATTTTGAAATCTGATCAAATCTGCCTTTTACACTATTTTAAATCTAAAAGAATCTTTTAAAGCCCAAACCTGCATGTTACTGAAATCAACCTTTCTTTTCTGATGTTTTGCATAGTTTGTACTTCAATGCTTTTTCTTGCACCACTTTACTTAAGTAGTTCGGCTATCTTATAAGCCATTTTTGAACTTCTGCAAATCCCAAATTCCTGTTTTAAAACATCGCTTTCTGAAATTACTGGTTTTCAAAAATGCATTAAGTTTCAATAAACCAGATCCGAGGGGCTTAAAGTAGACTTATTATCCAACTTTATGTGTTAAACTAATCTATGCATCATAAGTTTTAAGCTTAAGTCCAAATCAGTAATTGCATGTCATGCTAAGCTAAATGTTGTGTGATTTACGGGATTTTGCATGAGCTTTTGAATGTCTGATTTGTATACCCTTATGTGTTATCTATTTTGGTTGATGCCTTAGAATTTTTACCTTTGAAACTCCACATATGTCTTATCCTTCTTCCCCCTTTTTAGGATTAGGAGTCCTAATACCCCGGGACTAATAGGTTGGGACAAGTATTAGCATGCAATAAGTAAACAAGACTAAACGCATTTAAATACCTTAACGGGGTAGGAAGGTAGAATATCGAGATGATGATGATGCGATAATATCATAAAGCGACCCATCTTTGGGAATATGTGCGGGATATTGTAACGAATGATCCATACTATAGTTAAATCTAGGACCCCCCCCCCCCCTCCTTTTACTTTTACTTTTTGTTTAACTACTTTATCTAAAAATTCCCCTTTTATTTGTGATATTCTTCTTTCAAAATTGCCCAGTAGTTTTGTATTCTTTATATTCACATTTGCTTGTCTATTTATATGCTTCTTAAACTCACATATAAGCAAGGCTGGGAACCATACTAGTGGATCTTGAGGGGTGCCTAACAACTTCCCCTCGAGATAATTTCAAGCCCTTACCCGAACTCTGATTTTCATTCAAAAATCTTCTTCTTCTTAAAAGTGTCCTAATGACCTATAATCATTAGGTGGCGACTCTTCAAACTCCACAATCCAATTTCTAAAAGGGAATAAGAGTTGTTTTGTCCATAATATCGTAAACCCGATTTCGCTTCTTTTAGAGGGGGAAAAGGGGGCGTCGACACCATGGCGACTCAGCTGGGGATTTTCTTTAAGGCTTTTACCATTACTTGCTTTTGTGACTTTACTTGTTTACTTTAATTACCTTTATTTCATGTTTTGATTATTCCATCACAATTACTAACTTGAATCTTCATGTTTTCTCTTTCTTTTAACTGCTTTTCTTTACCGCTTTATTATTTCAATAGTGTTTTAATTTCGAGCAACCATTGTAATCATTTATCTTATGAACGTAAAAATACATGTAACTTGTTTCCTTATTGTAATTGTATCTCTCAACATCATATTACACTCGTTCCAAAACAAATCCTACAGAAACGCTTACAATGAGTGGTAGCGCCCTTCCAATATTATAAACCCCCTAAATGTGGCAAAGGCATATTTGTGGTAAAATAAGTCGATCAACGATATAGTCAATGGTTCCGCGCCTTTACCTCTTGAATTGTCCGCTCAAGGGTACCTTGTCTAGCACTTCAAAAATAGAAACCTTACTCTATTTAAGAGTTCGTGCATCATGGTCAACCTTAGTCGAGTCAGTTATGTTGTCGCATAACGACTCATTAAGATAGCCTAAACCAAAGTCCATCGGGTTTCCTGAAACCCAAACGGACACGTTCACGTTATGTGCATTAATTTGCAGAACTAAATGTCTTTTGCTAATTATTGATTTAAATAGTCGAGTCTGGTGGGGTTAAGGGCCTAACACTTTGTTTTTCAGAAATGAGGCACGAGGTCCCTAGATTCGGTATGGTATCCAACATCCACCCAAGGTTGTTGAGCTGGTGGGAAGATCTTCATAGCAGTGATCGGACCCTCGTCCATAAGCATTTAGGAGATTTGCTTCGCTTTTGGAAATCAAGCCCAACAACAAAATCATTGAGGCTGCCGCTTTGTTTTGGGATGGTGATAGATCAGTGTTCCATTTCGGGGATTTGGAAATGACCCCTTTGCTAGAAGAAATAGGGGGCCTAGCTTGCATCCCTTGGGAAACGCCGGGTTTACTCATGCCGAAGGATCGTAAAAGTATAGGCTTCCTTAAAATGATGGGACTCAAGAAGAATCCCATCCTTTCTTGCCTGAAGGACTCTTACATACCATTCGACTTCCTATATGAGAGATATGGCCACAGTAAGTCCTACCGCACCTACATGGTTGAATTCTCCCTCACCTCTTTGGGGAACATACATAGAAGGGTGTTTTTGTTTATGTCTTGCTTCTTGGGCATAGTAATCTTCCCTATGAAGAAGGCTAGGATCCACACCAGACTAGCCATGGTTACCAATACTTTGATGGAAGGAATCGACGGGAAGTCATTCACCATAGTACCTATGATCCTCGTAGAAATCTATCGAGCCTTGGGGAAGTTGCGCGAGTTGATGCAGCTATACGAGGGAGGCAAGAATACCGAATCTGGGGAAGGTCCTTCTGGAAAATAAGTAGTTAGGAGTCTTTTCTTTTGCTTTAATGATGTAATAAGCCCAATGGCCATTAGTGATATTTTATTTAGCGTCACTTTGGAATTCGCCTTATTTTTATCATATAATGAGGCATTTAGCATTATAAGTTCTCCAAATTTTATTTGTCGCTAGGCCTATCTCGGGCACAACGAGGCACCCAAATTAGGAATCGATTTATATTCTCGCCCAATGTGTTTAAGTATTGCAATATTGTTTATCAAAATCTGCACTAACTTTTTACCTTTTTGTTTTTCTTTTATTTTTATTCCCCTCCCCAAAGGTAAGTTTGTGCATTCTGGCACCATCAGCATACTCCACAAGATCAAAGGGTCCTCCACCTCCTCCTACGAGTCCTCCCAAAAACAGGAACAAGAACAAAATGGAAGATACTAATGCTAGAAAGGGAGTCAGAGAGGCTTCAATCACCAAAGAAACCGCTGCTCATCTTGAGAAAACTTTGCTGAGGTTTCGAGAAGAGTTGGAACAAGTCCAAAACTTGGCAAGTCTATCGATCACTCTTAATGATGCCGATGCCAAAAAATCACCACCGCCGCCACCAGCCTAGTTTTCTTAGACCCAAGTCCGCAACACATGCAACAATGCTCCACTGCTTATCCCGGAGTCCCAAAACACCACAGATAACAAGAAAACTCATGTCTTTGTGGATGTTGTACCACATTACGGTCCGCCAATCACCAATGTAGCCGAGTCGGACGACAAGAGCTCCCTCATTCAGAACTTGGCCACTAAGATCAAGAAATTGACTAGCCGGGTTCAGGGTTTCGAAGGTAACAAGGGTGTTGAAGGGTTGAATCACGAAGATCTCTGTGATGTTGAGCTCCCGGAGGGATACAAACCTCCCAAATTTGAATTGTTTGACGGTACCGGGAATCCCAGGGTTCACTTGAGAATCTATTGTAACAAGCTAGTAGAAGTTGGTAGGGACGAGAAGATCTGTATGAAGCTATTCATGAGAAGCTTGAAGGGTGATGCTTATCTTGGTATATTAGCCAGGATGCGAAGAAATGGACTAGTTGGGTAAACATAGCATCTGATTTCATGGATCGATTTAGGTTCAACACTGAGAACGCACTGGATATGTTCTATATTCAGAATTTTAAGAAGAAGCCCACATAGACCTTTCGCGAGTATGCTACTCATTGGAGGTCGGAAGCTGCTAAGGTCAGACCGGCCTTGGAGGAAGATCAAATGAACATATTCTTTGTCCGTGCTCAAAATCCACAGTACTATGAAAGATCGATTCCAATTGAGGGTCAAAAGTTCTCCGATGTCATCAAATAGGGAGAAAGGATTGAAGAAGGGATCAAGGAAGGTATGGTCTCCAACCTCGAGGCATTGCAAGCCACCAGCAAGGCTCTACAGTTTGGTGGCTCAATAAAGAAGAAGGATGTAAATTCCGTAATGGTTGCGCAAAGAAACAACTCTCCCATGAAGTACCAAACCTATCCCTCAGCTCCACTCACATATTAGCCTACCCTAAATTACCAAGCATCATCACCCACTTACAAAATTCCACCCCCTGCTTACCAATCACCTCAACCACCCACATAACAATCCACTTCACCAAGATATTCCCAACCTGCACCCGTATATCAAGCATATAACTCCCAACCTTCTCACTACCCATCACCGCCTACTCGACAAAATTTCCCTCTACCTAGACCAAACTTCAACCGCAAACCTCCTAGACAATACACCGCCATAGCCGAGGCGATTGACCAGTTATATGAGAAACTCAAAAAAGCAGGCTACGTTACCCCTATCCCTGCCATAACTCCAAAAAACCCTCCCCAATGGATCAATCCAAACAATACTTGCGCATATCATTCGGGGATGAAGGGCCATACCATTGACGAGTGTCGCTCGTTAAGAGACAAGATTCAGAATTTTATTGACAACAAGATCATATAGCAAAAGAACCCGCTCCTAATGTCCGCAACAACCCTCTACTTGACCACAAAGATAGAGGCATCCACATGATTGAGATCGAACATGATTGGGACCCCAAGGGGTCAATCGGTTTGATAGTTGAAGGAGATGAGCCTAAGAAGCCAACGGTTACTCTCAATCCCATTGTCGTCCAGATTCAGCCCTCTGAGGGCTACGTGGTAAGTGTATCCATGCCACTTGAGTTTGAAGTACCTTCTGCAAAGACACCAAAACCAACTAAGATTGAGTTCGGAGTTCTAAAACCACGTACAACATTTGAAGTTGTTGTGTTGCCTCCCAAGGGACCTATTCCGGTCTCCATAACAGACATGACCCAGTTACAAAAAATGCTATACCTTGGGATTACACCGCTGAGGCTAGAAGGAAGGGAAAAATGTATACTGGAGAGCAACTGCCGCACAAGGCATGACTAGGACAGGCAGGGTATACACCCCTGTAATATTTGGCTGAGTTTAGCAAGCAGGCTTCCGGGCGAGCTATTGAAACTAGACCCGATGACCTCTGGAGAAAGGTACAGGCCAAAGAGTACTCGGTCGTTGAGCAACTGAATAAGCACCGGCACAAATTTCTATTCTGGCCCTCCTACAAAGCTCTGAGGCACACAAAACTGCCTTGATGAAAATACTAAGTGAAGCTTATGTTCCCAGCAAAATAACAGGAGGCGAAATGGCAAACATGGTAGGACAGATACTGGAAAGCCATAAGATCACCTTCCACGAGGATGAATTACCACCGGAAGGGCTTGGCCACAACAAAAGCATTCATCACTGTGCAATGCGAGGATCACTTTATCACCAGGATTCTAGTCGATGGGGAATCCAGCCTCAACATTTGTCCGTTGGTGACTCTCAGGACACTGGGCAAAGGATTGCACGAGATCAAAGACGGGACTATCAATGTCAAAGCTTTTGATGGATCTCAAAGGTCCACCATTACAGAGATTAGTTTATGCCTACACATGGGACCCACCTGGTTCGACGTTGAGTTCCAAGTCATTGACGTACCAACATCCTACAACTTATTACTAGGACAACCCTGGATCCACGCCACTGGGCCGTGGCATCAACATTGCATCAAGATGCTAAATTTGTATGGAATCATCAAGAAATAATCATTCATGGCAATGGCAGCAACCCAATATACAACTGCCAGGCAATCGTGATGATCGGAGGAAGAAGGAGAATCGGTGGAGAGACATACCATCACATCGAGCGAGTAAATGCCATAGACAAGGATAAGTTGTGGGATAGCAAAATCGAGAGCATTATGAATTGGAGCAGATACAAGTCCGGAAAGGGGCTTAGCAAGAATCTTCAGGGTATCACCTAAACCCATCTAGTTGAAGAAGCATGGAACCACTTTCAGCCTAGGTTATGAATACATTTGGGAGGAGTTCCAGCACTGGTCGCCACCATGGCGTGGTCCCTACTACCGTTTGGAGCACCCTCTACCTCAGTTAGAGCAAACCTTTCAACCCACAGATGTCATATCAGAGGAAGATGAGACGCTAGCAGCCATGAAGAACCTGTTTCTGGAGGATGATATGGATTGTTGTGTTATTTCGAAGAGGAATGGGAGGAAGGCCCTTCCATTCAAGCTGTGAATCGGGGAGAACACCTCACCAATTGGTCAATCAGGACCACCAGTACCCGTAGAGCCTCGGGGTAGCAAGGCTAAACGACACATATGCATCGCACTTTACTTTTAGTCGATTTTTACTTTCAGCATGTCTTTACTTTTGCAAAGAGCTCTGATGTTTTAGACAATTATGAATTTAATCAAAAGAATTTTCCAAGTTTATCCTTATATTCCGCTCTCATTTATTTTCTCTACCATTTACTCTATTTTACACAGTATTACTATTACATATCTTGATGATGAACCAACAAATGTAACGTGCAACGAGACAATGCGACAAACAGACAAGGATTCAGAAGAGGATGAAATACCAGAAGAGGTTGTTAGAGAGGTCGAGAATTTTGAGAATAGACCTAAGTCCAATTTGGATGAAACTGAGGCGATCAATCTGGGAGATGCAGAAAATGTCAAGGAAACATGAATCAGCGTACACTTGTCACCATAAGAAAAGGAAGAATACACAGAGTTTTTGAAAGAATATGAGGACATATTCACCTGGTCGTATGATGATATGACCGGACTTAGCACGTCCATTGTGGCTCACAAGTTACCGACCGATCCTGCATGCACAACGGTCAAACAAAAACTCAGAAAATAAAAGCAAGACATGAGTCTAAAAATCAAAGAAGAAGTCACCAAGCAAGTCAAACCAAGGTTCTTGGAGTAGTGGAGTATCCAACATGGTTAGCCAACGTTGTGCCAGTCCCAAAGAAGGATGGGAAGGTTAGAGTCTGTGTCGACTACCGGGATCTCAACCGGGCCAGTCCTAAAGACGACTGTCCTTTTCGAAATATACACATACTAATTGATAATTGCGCCAAGCATGAGCTCCAATCCTTCGTCGATTTTTTTGCTGGATACCATCAGATATAGATGGATGAAGAGGACGTGGAGAAATGGCATTCATCACGCCGTAGGGAATGTACTATTACAGAATAATGCCTTTTGGTTTGAAGAACACTGGTGCTACCTACATGCGAGCCATGACCACAATCTTTCATGATATGATACACAAAGAGATCGAGGTGTATGTGGACGATGTCATCATTAAATCCAGAAAAGCTGCAGATCACATGGCAAATTTGAGAAAGTTCTTCAACAGACTGACGAGATACAACTTGAAACTGAACCCCGTCAAGTGTGCATTCGAGGTCCCGACCGGAAAATTATTGGGTTTCATTATGAGTCGCCGAGGAGTAGAACTGGATCCGTCAAAGATCAAAGCCATCCAAGAGTTGCCACCTCCAAAGAACAAGAAACAGGAATGAGTTTTCTGGGGAGGCTCAACTACATCAGCCTGCTCATAGCTCGGTCCACTGTCATTTGTGAACCCATCCTCAAGATGCTAAAAAGGATGCCTCCACCAAGTGCACTTATGATTGTCAAAAGGCTTTCGACAGAATCAAGGAATACTTGTCAACACCGCCAGTCTTGGTTCCGCCCGAACCAGGGAGACCTCTATTGCTCTATCTTGCAGTATTAGACGAAGCATTTGGCTGTGTTTTGGGACAACATGATGAAACAAGAAGGAAGGAGCAGGCCATCTACTACCTCGTTAAGAAGTTTACCCCGTACGAGGCTCGGTATTCCTTATTAGAACGCACTTGTTGTGCTTTAACCTGGGTAACCCACAAATTGAGGCATTATTTTTGCGCTTACACCACTCATCTCATATCCAGGATGGATCCATTAAATTATATTTTCTAGAAGCTCATGCCTATTGGAAAGCTCGACAAGTGGCAGATTTTATTAAGTGAATTTGACATCATTTATGTTACCCATAAGGCGGTCAAAGGACAAGCCATGGCGGATCACCTCATCGAGAATCCTGTAGGAAGAGAATATGAACCCTTAAAGACGTATTTTCCTGATAAAAAGATAGCCTTCATAGGAGAAGATATTGCAGAATCCTATGATGGTTGGAGGATGTTTTTCGACGGAGCCGCAAACTTCAAGGGAGTGGGTATAGGAGCGGTTTTGGTATCAGAAACTGGTCAGCATTACCCAGTGTCCAAAAAGCTCAGATTCCCCTGCACCAACAATATGGCCGAGTACGAAGCCTGCATCTTATGGCTCAAACTGGCCATTGACATGAACATGCAGGAACTACTAGTGATCGGAGACTCGGACCTACTCATTCATCAGGTTCGAGAAGAATGGGCAACCAATAATTTCAAGATACTCCCCTATCTGCACCATATACATGAGTTGAGGAAAAGATTCAGAAAGACAGAATTCCAGCAGGTTCCCAGAACACAGAATGAGTTTGCCGATGATTTAGCCACTTTATCATCTATGATCCAGCATCCAGATACAAACTTTATTGATCTTATCCCTGTCGAGACTCACAAACAACCAGCTTATTCTGTTCACATCGAGGAAGAAGCCGACAGGAAACCTTGGTTCTATGATATCAGGAAATATTTGACAACAGGAGAATACCCAGAGCTTGCCAATGCAACTCAGAAATGAACACTTCGGAGATTGTCCAGCAATTTCTTTCACAGGGAGGAATCCTATATAGGAGGACTCCCGATTTGGGATTATTAAGGTGTGTCGAGGCAAAATAAGCAACCAGACTACTGGAGGAAGTGCACGCAGGGACTTGTGGATCGCATATGAATGGTTTCGTTTTGGCAAAGAAGATACTTCGAGCAGGGTATTTTTGGATGACTATAGAGACGAACTGCATTCAGTACGTCCGGTAATTCCACCGATGTCAAGTACATGCAGATATGATAAAGGTGCCTCCAAATGAGCTTACTGTGACAAGCTCACCGTGGCCATTCGCCGCTTGGTGTATGGATGTCATTGGACCAATCGAACCAGTTGCGTCAAACGGGCACAGGTTCATACTAGTGGCAATTGATTACTTTACCAAATGGGTTGAAGCAACATCATACAAGGCAGTCACTAGGAAAGTAGTAGCAGATTTCGTCCGAGATTGTATGGTTTGTCGATTCGGGTTCCAAAATCAATCATCGCCAATCTCAACAGCGACCTGATGAAGGAAATGTGCGAAACATTCAAGATCAGATATAAGAACTCTACGGCTTACAGATCTAAGATGAATGGAGATGTAGAAGCAGCCAATAACAACATCAAGAAGATACTAAGGAAAATAATTGAAAAGCATAAACAGAGGCATGAGAAATTGTAGTTTGCTTTATTGGGTTACCGTACCACAGTCCGCACATCGATCGGGGCAACTCCCTAAATGCTGTTTATGGCACAGAGGTGGTCATCCCCGCTGAGGTGGAAATTCTATCCTTAAGGGTCATACGAGAAGCAGAATTAGATGATGCGGAATGGGTCAAAAGTCGCTACGAGCAATTAGCCTCATCAACGGGAAGGGAATGAATGTTGTTTGTCATTGTCAATTATATCAGAACAGAATGTCCAGATCCTTCAACAAGAGAGTTAGACCAAGGAAGTTTACACCAGGGCAGCTGGTGTTGAAGAAGATATTTCCACATCAAGATGAAGCCAATGGGAAATTCTCTCCCAACTGGAAGGGTCCATACATGGCTCACCGGGTTCTAACTGGAGGAGCCCTTATTCTCGCAAAAATGGAAGGAGAAATTTGACCGAAGACTATCAACTCAGACGCAGTGAAGAGATATTACATTTGATCATTGTGTTTTCCCTTATGATGTAACTTAAACTATGCCTGACCTAATTCTCGCTTAAGAGGGGATACGTAGGCAGCCCTATGGGTTCGGTCACATCTTAATAAAATTTCCATTTTCCCTTGCTATCAAAACTAGGGCAGAATTTTGAGGAGGACCCTCAAAATTCCGAAGTCAATTTTTTAGTCTCTTCATCAGCGCCGACCCGGTAAACTGGGCAAAATTTTGAAAAGGACCCTCAATTTTCTGGAATTGTTCCGCGTTCAGTTGTTCAGCACATCTGCCAATAGCGCCATCCCAATAAACTGGGGCAGAATTTTGAGGAGGACACTCAAAATTCCGAAGAAAACAAGGTCGTCGTGTCGTGAACCACGTTGCAGTTAGTTGGTCCATCCAAAATAAAAACGTTTATATATATATATATATATATATATATATATATATATATATATACGTACTTGCATTATACTTACTAAGTCACGCATAAACATCACTTGCACCACCATCTTAGCAATGCTACCCCCATGATACACGACGCCAAAAGCTGGAGGATACGAACTAACCTCCCCTACAGAACTCATGATTTTTCTTTAGATGCAGGAATTCAGGTTACGGATCAAAGCACATTTGTTTTCAGAGTCAAAACCCTCATATGGTCACTATCTGCACTCCCCAACAGTCTTAATCTCACAAAATCGTATATCAACTAAGAAAACCTACTACCATTCACTCTTTTACATGCCACATTGCATAAGGCTATTATCTTCCTTTTGAGACTAAGCTCTGTCTCCATTTGCATTTTGCATAAGGCTACTTTCTGCCTTCCGAGGTTAAGCTCTACCTTGCATAAGGCTATTATCTGCCTTTCAAGACTAAGGTCTGTCTCCATCTGCATTTTGCATAAGGCTACTTTCTGCCTTCTGAGGTCAAGATCTACCTCCACATTTCATACGCTATTATCTGCCTTTCGAGACTAAGCTTTGTCTCCGTCTGCATTTTGAATAAGGCTACTTTATGCCTTTCGAGGTTAAGCTCTACCTCTGCGCTGCATAAGGCTATTATCTGCCTTTCGAGACTAAGCTCTGTCTCCATCTGTATTTTGCATTCTACTCCATTCCTTCCGAGGTTAAGCTCTACCCCCGCCCTGCATAAGTCTATTATCTGCCTTTCGAGACTAAGCACTGTCTCCATCTTTATTTTCCATAAGAGTAATCTCTGCCTTCCGAGGTTAAGCTCTACCTCCATCCCACATAAGGCTGTCATCTGCCTTTCGAGACTAAGCATTGTCTCCGCCCTGCATGGCTGAAATATCACCGCTTCATTTTTCAACTGGCTGAAACATCACCATTTGCATGTGAAATCCTCATCCGGCTGAAATATCGCTATCTGTTTATAAATTCTCGCTCTGGCTGAAAGATCGCCACCCTTTGCATTCATCTGGCTGAAAGATAGTCACCTTCTCAGGGGCTGAAAGATCACCAACTCGTTCAAAGGCACATAGTTTGAAGGCACCATCTGCATAGCCCAAGAACATCATTCCATGGCCTGCAAACCTTTACTTTTATGTTTTTCATGGCCCAGGACATTATAGTCTGAGGACATCATCTTAACCGTCCAAGGACAAACATTCATGGTGCAATGTGGACTTGCATCACGTTTAAATTATGCAATATGTATGCACATCGCCCATTTGAAGATATTCCGGCTAGCTCACAACCGTCTCAGCAGGAGCAATCCCGCTCCAGTGCTCTGCAGTTTGTCTGATTCTAAGCACCCTCTCAGACTTAATCATCGCGTCCGTTTTTCAAATACCCATCGGCATGTTCCGTCAATGACTTCTGAACTAACATATGGCCTGATTCTTGTAAAACCAGGGATATGTAGGTAGCTCAGAGACCAGAGCGCGGTCAATATCTTTTCATAATCGCTATCTCCGGTCAAAATCGGCCATCTTATCTTTACCCGACAAGTCTTTCATTCTCCTCGGGTAAAGAGGGGCAGCTGTTGATACCCAATTTTTCTCTATATATTTTATACTCAAAATATTTTAAAAATAACATATATAAGCATCCATAAAGCTTTTAGTATTTTTTCCCTTTTTTATTTTTAAATCAATGTATGACTTATTTTTGCACTATAAAATCCAATAATTATTCCCAAAATTTTATTGTCTTAATTACACAAAAACAGAATTTACATGATTTTTACATAATTTTACAAGTTCATTTGGCATTTCCAAACTAAAATTGCATGAAATTGCAATTTTAGTCTATTTCTCAATTTAATAGTATTTTTAACCATAAAATTACTTCTAATATTTTAAACTAATACTTATGCTTTGTTTATCAACTCAGTGTTTTTAATTGGATTTTTAAATTTATTTGCTAACTTATAAAATTCAAATTAGGGGGAAATTGGTTATTTATGTTATACCCCTTTTTGTTTAATTATAGCCTTAATTTCAACCCCAATTACAATGATCAATTCATTAAATAACCCGACCAACATCCTATTAAAACAACCCGCCCGGAATCCCCTTTTCAATTAGGACCGTTGATCACTTAGATCAACGGCCCACGTTAACCCTTCCCTTAATTAAGCTGGATACACCCCTAACCCTCATCAGTTTACACATTAAGCCGCCCTTGTATCCCCCTCATCTCTCAAATGCTCCCAAGCCCCCCTAAAACCCTAGCCGCCTCCAGTCACTTTCTGACCTCTCTTCACCGGAGACCATGGCTTTACAGGCTTCATGTTACCAATACTCACCCCTCAATCCCTTCTACGACCCTTTTGTTTGAGGATTGAAACCCTATTGTGAGGACCACTATCTCAGAGGTCCACCGAATTGAGTTATACGACCATGTCCGGTCTCTTTTTAGTGAGTCTTAATGTTGAGAGTCCGTTATTGACTCAAAACTAGTCTGTTCTAGGCTTTCTCGTTCTCTAGGTTTCTCTCTAAAACCCTAAATCTTTAAGGTTTTTCTTTCTTTTTTGTGTTTTTCTTCCCGATCTACTTCAGATCTAAGTTATTTTCTAAAGCTTCAAAGCGTTTTCCGACTTTTACCGATTTTACTTTTGTCAAACTGTTTATCTTCCTAAAACTAGGGTTTTCCGATTTTTCTTTCTTTTAACTGCTCTACTATGATTTCTTTATTTTTGTGCTGTGGCTTGTGAATATTTTGCCCATGATTCCATTTAATTTTCTCTTTACATAGGGTTTTCTAGTGACCCTCTACTGTAGTTTGCTTTTCATGAGTATCTGTGTTCTTTCCGAGTTTGGCTATCTGAGTATTTTTACTTTCTTCTCTACATTTCCGAAATGGGAAGAAAACCCTAGACTTTGGGGGTTTTCGAGTTTGTGTGCTGCCTAAGTCCCTTTTCATGCTTCTGATTTCTTGCTATGTTTTTTAGCTCTCTTATTACGTGACTGTTTGAATTTGTGCATCCTTTTATAGTCAGCCTTCCCCCTTTCCAAAATGACCTTGATTTTGAAAAACTGATTTTACCAACTTATTTGATTCATTAGTTTGGACCCGCTCTATGACTAAATTTAGTATCAATTCATATCCCGGTCTCCTTGATTCCCTATGCGATTAATGATTTTATTTACCTTATTTTTTTAAACCGTATGTATTTCAAAAACCTTACATGTATTTACCCCTTATTTTAAACTCGTTCGTGATTTTCTTCCCTAAAAAAGAACCTTGCTTATTTATCTCAAGTACGGTTCCTTAATTAAAGGGAATCCTTTCCCTAATTGAGTTTGAGTGATACTGATTTATTTTCCTGCCTTAGTTGCTACTTATTTTTAGACTATAAAACCCGCCCTTTCTCTTCACTTCAAACAGGAGGAACAATAAAAGTTCACACTCAAAAAACTCTCTCTTCTCCTCTCTGCTTTTCTCTCTTACTTGTTCTGCTACTGAAGTTTAGCCGGCTGAAAGCCAAGGCTAAACTATAAGGTTCTATTTTCCCTATTTGCTTTACCAGTTGAAGTTGCAAACTGGTAGGCCTATGATTTAATACCATCTCCAAAACTACGTGTTTAATTGTTTCTTTTCACATGTCTGTTTAGGTTCATTATGCAGTTAAAACTCCAGCATGCATATCCCTACCCCTATAGCCCTATGTTTTAATATTGTGTGCTTGTATGAATGCTTTTATGTATTTCCCTAGCCCCAAATCCCTTTATTTCACTTCTGTTTGACTTCGTTTATGTTCTTATGCAAATTCTTTCACATTTGATCCCTTTCCCTGAACCTTTTTTTGTTTTGTATGTGAGTATTTTTTTGGACTAGATTGGTACTCTATTGCCACCTTTAGTTCGGAATCAGGTTGTTTCAACCTATACTCAAATCAGTCTCATTCCCTTACCCCCAGTTATGTGTTGAGCTTGACTCGGGTCTGTTGATGTCCTAATCATCACACAGGCCTAAGTCTGACTTATTTCAAGTCCGCTCTTATTTGTTTAAGCCATGTAAAAGGTCAGAGATGTGCCAGCCCTTGTTCATGGCTAGGTATGACCACATTTTGCATTGGTTTTCCTCTAATCCCTCACTTTACACTTACTCTTAGTTCTTTAAGTCCTACCCCCTCTGTTAAACCATGCTTATGGACCCTGGAGTTCCCTCTAAACTTAGATGCCTAAGGGCTGGTAATTCTACACCTTGCACTACTCTAATTATTATTTTAGGGTGTAAGCATTTACCGGGCTTCCTGAAAGCCATTGGAACTTTGAAACACTCTAAGAGAAAGCCTTGGAATCTGGAGGCTGGATTTGGTAAAATACATATGTTGGACATTAAGGTTGCTTTGAGCTTCCTCGGGTCCGTTTTAGCTTTGATATACTTATTTCCTTAGTCTTTTCTTTCCATTTATGTTACAAAGCTTTGTAAAATAATTTGGGTATATAGTGAAAGGAGTGTGGGGGGATTTATATTATTGCGAATCATATAGAAACCATGCCTATAGGATTTTTATCGCAAGCATATTAGAAATCATGCCGATTGAATTTTGATAATGCATCTCATCTAGAAATTATGTCTATAGTATTTCAATATCATAAATCACCTAGAAACCATGCTTATAGGATTTTACATTGCATCTATCATGCCTATAGGATTTTACATTGCATCTAGAAATCACGCCTATAGGAGTTGCATAAAAACGCTCGGTCCCTTAAACGTTTAAAAGCAACAACAAATCAATCTATAGATATCATGCTTATAGGGTTCGTACTCGACTAATTTGTTAGACGCTTTTAATAAAAGTACGTCCAATACAGTCTATTTTGAAATTTGACCAAATCCTCCTTTTACACTATTTTAAATCCATAAGAATCTTTTAAAGCCCAAACCTGCATTTTTCTTAAATCAACCTTTCTTTTCTGATTTTCTGCATAGTTTGTACTTCAATGCTTTTTCTTGCACCATTTTACTTAAGCAGTTCGGCTATCTTATAAGCCATTTCTGAACTTCTGCAAATCCCAAATTCCTATTTTAAAACATCGCTTTCTAAAATTACTGGTTTTCAAAAATGCTTTAAGTTTCAAGAAACCGGATCCGATGGGCTCAAAGTAGACTTATTATCCAACTTTATATGTTAAACTAATCTATCCATCATCATTTTTAAGCTTAAGACCAAATCAGTAATTGCAAGTCATGCTAAGCTAAATGTTGATGTGATTTACGGGGTTTTGCATGAGCCTTTGAATGTCTGATTTGTATACCCTTATGTGCTATATGTTTTGTTGACGCCTTAGCATTTTTACCTTTGTAACTCCATATATGTCTTATCCTTCTTCCCTCTTTTTAGGATTAGGAGTCCTAATACCCCGTGACTAATAGGTTGGGGCGGGTATTAGCATGCAATAATTAAACGAGACTAAATACGTTTAAATACCTTAACAGGGTGGGAAGGGTAGAATATGGAGATGATGACGATGAGATAATATCATAAAGTGGCCCCTCTTTGAGAATATGTGCGGGATATTGTATTGAATGATCCATATTATAGTTAAACCTAGGATCCCTCCCCCCCCCCCCCCCCTTTACTTTTACTTTTTGCTTAACTACTTTATCTAAAATTCCCCCTTTACTTGTGCTATCCTTCTTTCAAAATTGCCCAGTACTTTTGTATTCTTTATATGCATATTTTCTTGTCTATTTCTATGCTTCTTCAAGTTACATCTAAGCAAGGTCGGGAACCACACTAGTGGATCTTGAGGGGTGCCTAAAACCTACCCCTCGAGATAATTTCAAGCCTTTACCCGAACTCTGATTTTCATTCAAAAATATTCTTCTTCTTTAAAGTGTCCTAATGCACTATAATCATTAGGTGGAGATCTTCAAACTCCATAACCGAATTCCCAAAAGGTAAGAGTTGTTTTGTCCATAATGTCGTAAACCCAATTTTGCTTCTTTTAGGGAGGAAAAAGGGGGCATCGACAGCACCGAGGTGACTTATGGTGGAATGACATAGTCCAAGGAAAGGTGGAGGCAAAAAAGGTAGCATACGCAAAGTTGGCATGGAGCTCAAGCGAGGAGGAGAGGAGAGAGAATAGGGAGAGGTACAAGGTGGCTAGGAAGGAGGCGAAGTGGGCGGTCATAGAGGCCAAAAATGTTGCATTTAGCCATTTATAAGAGGAAATAGGGGAGAAATGAGGGGACATGAAGTTGTTTCGACTGGCTAATGCAAGGGAGAGAAAGGCCCGAGATCTGGACCAAGTGAGGTACGTCAGAGATGAGGATGGTAGAGTTTTGGTGGGAGATTCCCAGATTAAGCAGAAATGACAGATGTATTTATATGGTCTTCTAAATGAGGAGGGGGACTTCGGAGAGTCTCCGAGATTTTAGGTATTACATTTGCATTAGGGTTGATGAGGTCGTGAGGGCTTAGTGCAAGATGAGTAGGGGTAGAGCGACCGGGCCGGATGAAATTCCGATTGAGTTTTGGAAGTATGTGGGTAGAACAGGACTGGAATGGCTGATTGGGTTGTTTAATATAATTTTTAGTATAAAAAGGATACCCGAGGAATGGAGGTCGAGTATAGTGGTTTCGTTGTACAACTACAAATGTGATATCCAGTGTTGTAACAATTATAGAGGTATCAAGTTACTTAGTCATACCATGAAAGTCTAGGAGATGGTGGTGGAGCTGAGGGTGAGAGGACGACGTCTATATTCGACAACCAGTTTCGGTTTATGCTAGGTCGCTCCACCATGGAAGCTATCCACCTTATTAGGAGACTGGTGGAACAATACAGGGATAAGAAGAAGGATTTGCATATGGTTTTATTGACTTGGAGAAAGCGTATGACAAGGTTCCAAGGGAGGTGCTCTGGAGATACCTTGAGGCGAAGGGCGTGCCGGTAGCCTACATAAGAGCGATCAAGGACATGTATGACGGGGCTATGACAAAGGTTAGGACTATGAGAGGTGACTCAGAGCATTTTCCGATTTTTATGGGATTACACCAAGGCTCTGCGCTTAGCCCATTCTTATTTACCTTGGTAATGGATGCTTTGACACGCCATATCCATGGGGGGTGCCATAGTGTATGCTGTTTGCTGGTGACATCGTTCTAATTGATGAGACGAGGGCAGGTGTTAACGAGAGGTTGGAGGTTTGGCGACAGACGCTCGAGTCTAAGAGTTTCAAATTGAGCAAGTCTAAGATAGAGTACTTGGAGTGCAAGTTTAGCACTGAGTCGAGGGATGTAGGCGGGGACGTGAGGCTTGGGTCATAAGTCGTCCCTAAGAAATATAGCTTCAAGTACCTTGGGTCGGTGATTCAGGGGGACGGAGAGATCGACGAGGACGTCACTCACCCATACGGGCGGGATGGATGAAATGGAGACTTGCATCTGGAGTCTTGTGTGATAATAAAGTGCCACCGATACTCAAAGATAAGTTTTATAGAGTCGTGGTTAGACCGGCCATGTTGTATGGGGCAGAGTGCTAGCCGGTTAAGAACTCTCATACTCATAGGATGAAAGTAGCAGAGAAGCGGATGCTGAAGTGGATGTGTGGTCACACTAGTATAGACAAGATCAGGAATGAAAATATTCGGAGGAAGGTGGGCGTCGCCCCTGTGGATGACAAGATGCGGGAAGCGAGGCTCAGATGGTTTGGGCACATGCAGAGGAGAAGCGTCGATGCTTCTGTGAGGAGGTGCGAGCAATTGACCGTGGTGGGTATGAGAAGAGGTAGAGGGAGGCCTGAGAAGTATTGGGAAGAGGTGATCAGGCATGTCATGGTACGTCTGCAGATTTTCGAGGACATGGCCCTTGATAGGAAAGCATGGAGGACAAACATTAAAGTTGTAGGATAGGGGTAGTGGTACTTCCCTTTCTGCTTATCGGGGGTGCCGCGGGGTTGGATTAGGGTTGATCTTATATGGCTTGTACTTTATGTTGTATCTTAGATGCCTTAGTCTCTGGTTACTATTACTGCATGTCATTTATCTTTTATCTTTTGTTTCTCTTTTGTTTTTATGCTTATGTTACTATAATGGTTTTTACTGGAATTACTAATGAATTCTCCTTTCTTTTCTTTTCTTGTTTTCCTTGCCTTTTTTATTTATGTCGTTCTGAGCCGAGGGTCTATCGGAAACAGATGGGGCATGAGTAAGGTCTGCGTACACATTACCCTCCCCAGACCCCACTATGTGGAACTTTACTGGGTAGTTGTTATTATATATAAAAAAAATTAGGTTGCTTTGTGAGCTTAGCAAAAAAGCCTCATGAGTAGGAGGTAATGGAGAAGAAGTGTAGTGCCTTCGAAGGTCTATAGTTGCTAACATTTAGGTATATATTTGTAATTTTGTATGCATGTATATAGAAGAAAGAGAAAAAGCATGAGAGAAGAATAACGGAGGTTTCCTTAGTGTGCTCTACTTCCGGCCAAGAGAGGTTGCTTTGAGCGCTTTGTATCCAACCAAGAGGTTGATAGTTTGAGTCACTAAGGTAGAAAGGGAAGAAAGTGCAAAAACTTGTAGACTTAAGAAGAGGATTTGAATTTTTTAGGGCGTTGTTTACCAAAACGGGAACAAAAAAAAGAAGGTAGAGGTAAATTTAAGCATTGGTCGCCTAAGATGTTATTTAAGTATGTTGCAAACAAAGTATATGAAGGTCTTATTTATATGTAACTCTTTCCTTTTAGTCTGTTTTAAAGGAGTAACATTTTGTATATTTGAAATTTTTTTAACTTCAAACTTTTTATCTTACTGCTGTTGTAGCATAGAAATATCATAACATATTTAAGACCACAAGTTATAAGGGTACTTTTGATATGTGCCAAAAATATTTCTTTCATAAACTATTTACTTAATCAAACAATACTATATAAAACAAAAAGGAGGGTGTATGATTATCTCTAATAGGATTAATAAATTATTCTTCGATAAGGTAAAGACAAATAACATAATAAATATAAGATAACGATAAAGTTCTCTTTGTGATTTACATCGAATATATCGTCGGCCATAATTTGCTGCTTGGATTTTGAATGACTAGAGATTTACTTCCTCACAGCTAGTTTTTGCTTATCTCGCTAGTTGGCTTAACTAATGTTGCATAGATTGTGAAAGTAAACAAAGTTAGTATTAATGCTTGTTGAATTGATGGCTGGCAGTAGTGGCACAACTAAATGTGAGAAGGGAATTCAACTGAATCTCCTTCATTCGTAAATTACAATGTGCAAGCAGGGTAGAAATAATTTTTTGTTTTTGTTTTAACTATATTAGTATTCATACTCGCGCGTTGCGCGAGAATATTAAACATAATTTCTTATTAAAAAATATTGCTTGAAAAATACGATATACATAAAGAACCATGTGAATGGAATTATTTTATGATCATGTAAATACAATCGATATATATTGTTTTGCCTCTCCTGTAATTTATTATTTTGCTTTTTAAAATTTGGATTTTTATGGTGATGACACTTATTATCCTATCCTTATTTGATATATATAGATTTTGCTTTTTAAAATTGAAATATATTTGAACATCTTTTCCTTGTTTTGCCTCTCCTATTATATAATATATATTTTGGTTTTAAAATTGAGAATTTTTCTGGTGATGACACTTATCATCTTATCCTTGTTTTACCTCTCCTATTATATATAGATAGAAAATATAGAACTTATTTTCAGTATAAAGTTTTAATTTTTATATTCTTTAGTATGTTTGTTGTGATTATTTCATTATTATATATTTTATTTTGTGTGAAGTAATAATAATCTGTGAAGGCTTTTTCTCTCATTTTAATAATATATAGGTTTTCTCCTTTTTCTTCGTAAATAAATTGTAAAAAGTGCTGATTCCAACAATGGAAGAAAGTTTTTATTTAATCGTAATTGCCAATAAAAAAGTAAAGTAATTGAACGAATAAATTTCTCCATTTCCAACAAACGAGGGAGATTTTGAGGTAATACAAAATAATTTTTTTAAAGGAAAATGAACACACACCCCAAACAGGCTATTTTTTTTGATAATTAGAGACATTCATTCATAACATAAACTTAGTAGTCATTACAACATAATCAAACATGCTATTAAGCTTATTACCGTATGTCTTTTAGATGATAAGATACAGTATCAAATATGTACAATAATTTTTTAAAACTATTTTAATGTATTCTTGCAACGTCTGAGAAAGCATATATTTAATAAGTTAGAATTGGAGTAATTATTATGTTCTTAAATTTTAGATTTAATAAATAATTTTTAAAAGTATAATATCAAATATGTAAATTAATTTTTAAAAACTATTTCGCTACATTCTCGCAACGTTTGAAAAAGTAAATTTAATGATTTAGACTTGAAGTAATATTTTTTTTATTTTTAAGGTTTAGTAAAAAAAATTTAAAAATGCCCAAAAAGAGTTTGAATACAATGTGGGAGTCCATGTTGTAGTTAAGTGGGAAGGTTAAAAAAATTCAAATTATTTTCTATTTTAAATTATTTTTGAATCTCCAAATGTATTGAAAGTTTGTCCTAAAATTTAATAGTAATTAAATTGTGATTGTGCCACTTGACATTCTAATATTTTTTTGCCTTTCGTATTCTCCCATTTCCAACAAACGTGAGACATTTATAAACGTGGGAGATTTTGGGGTAATACGAAATAATTTTTTTAAAGAAAATTGAACACATACCCCAAACAGGCTATTAAGCTTATTACCGTATTGTCTTTTAGATGATAAGATACAATATCAAATATCTACAATAATTTTTTAAAACTATTTCACTATATTCTCGCAACGTCTGAGAAAGTATATATTTAGTAAGTTAGACTTGGAGTAATTATTATGTTCTTAAATTTTAAGGTTTAATAAATAACTTTAAAAAGTACAATATTAAATATGTAAATTAATTTTTAAAAAGTATTTCACTACATTCTCGCAACGTTTGAAAAAGTAAAATTAATGATTTAGACTTGGAGTAATATTTTTTAAATTTTAAGATTTAGTAAAAAAAATTTAAAAAATATCCAGAAAGAGTTTGAATCCAACGTGGGAGTCCATGTTATTGTTAAGTGGGATGGTTCAAAAAATTCAAATTATTTTCTGTTTTAAATTATTTTGAATTTTCAAATGTATTGGAAATTTGTCCTAAAATTTAACACTTGCTGAATTGTGACTGTGTCACTTATATATATATATATATATATATATATATATATATATATATATATATATATATATATATATATATATATAATAAGTTTTGTAACATACTATATAATTAAGTTAGCATTTATATATATTTGCTTTTCGTAAAAGAACTCCTAACACAATATCTTCAATGAGTAAATGAGATGAATATTTTTGTCTTTCCACCAAAACTTAAACTAATTTCCATTTTTCGTTTTCTTCCTTACACGTTGCTCTCCTTCTCTATGAAGAAAAGCTTGTGGCATCTGAATGTCTTACAACTTTTTCGCTTTCTATCTTCTTAATTTTTAGATTAGCTTCTACAGAAATTAAGGGTGTGTTCGTTTTTGCTTTTTTATTTTTCTGCATCACCCACCCCCACCTGACCCACTCCCACGTGCAAAAAAAAAGTTATTTTTTTTATAAATTAAATTTCTGTTTTTGTTTTACTGCCTCCCCAACCCTGCCCCCACCCACCTCCCCCCTCCCCCGAAAAAAAAGGAAATATATTTTTCAGTTTTAATTTTATTATTTATCGGTTTAAAGGCTCAAAATTTTACAAGTTCCAAAATTATGAGTTCGGAGGTTTATTTGTTTGGAAGGTTACAGGGACAGGTTCGAAATTTCGGGGTTTTGAAAGTTTAGTGGTTCTAAAGTTTATGAAATTTGTGGGTCCCGAAGGTTGTTGGTTTGAAAGTGTATAGCTTCATGTTTATTATATCTAAATTATTGATGAAACCTAATAAAAAGCTTTGCCAAGAGGCAGACTCAGGATTCGAGCATAAATGGCGTAACACTGCATAGTGTTAATCACGAGCAATAAAATTCGGCGTGCAACTCTTTAAAACTTAATGATTATGGTGACTTATCATCCAAGAATTAACAAAAAAGAATTTCTACAACAATATCCCAGTATAATCCTACAAGTGAGGTGTACAACAACAACAACAACTACCCAATATAGTCCCACAAAGTGGGGTCTGGGGAGGGTAATATGTAGATGAGCCTTACCCCTACCCGAAAGGGCAGAGAGGCTGTTTCCAATCAACCCTCGGCTCAGTGAAGGAAAGGGAAAACAAAAGCAAAAATATTAGAGCATTAGTAAGTCTATTAGAAATAGCGTAAATAATTATTTAAACATAAGAACCATAAACAAAATAGCATGCAATAGTATCATACATTAACTAACATAAATAACTACCATATAGGAGACACAATCCAAAACACAAATCATCTATCCGGGTGAGTAGTACGAAAAACTCTAGGCGCCCCTATCCTACAACCCTAATACTAGACTTCCAGACTTTCCTATCAAGGGCCATGTCCTCGGAAACTCGCATTCTAGCCATGTCATGCCTAATCACCTCTCCCCAATACCTCTTAGGCCACCCTCTGCCCGCCCGAACGCAGACCATCGCCAGCCGCTCACAACTCCTCACCGGGGCATCAGGACTTCTCCTCCGCACATGCCCGAACCACCTCGGCCTCGCTTCTCGCATCTTCTCGTCCATCGCGGCCACCCCCACCTTCTCTCGAATAACTTCATTCTTAATCTTATCTAACATGGTGAGCCCGCACATCCACCTGAGCATCCTCATCTCCTAACCTTCATTCTCTGAACATGAGAGTTCTTCACTGGCCAGCACTCCGCCCCATACAACATTGCAGGTCTAACCACAGCTCTATAAAATTTCCCTTTGAGTTTCTTTGGAACTTTCTTGTCACACATGACTCCTCATGCAAGCCTCCACTTTGACCATCCCGCATCCTATACGATGAGTGACGTCCCCGTCAATCTTTCCATCCCCCTGAATCACCGACCCAAGATATCTGACACTGTCCCTCTTGGCGATGACCTGAGATCCAATCATCACATCCCTGCCTACTTCACTCGGCTCGGCACTAAACTTGCACTCCAGGTATTCTGTCTTAGATCTGCTTATTTTGAAACCCTTAAACTCGAGAGTCTGTCTCCATACCTCTAACCTCTCAATAACACCGACCCTCGTCTCGTCTATCAAGACTATATCATCAGCAAATAGCATACACCAAGGAACATTCCCTTGAATATGTCAGGTTAGAGCATCCATCACCAAGGCAAACAAGAGAGGGCTAAGCGCCGATCCTTGATGGAGCCCCATAACCACTGGAAAATGGTCTGAGTCGCCACCTACCGTCCTAACCCTAGTGAGGTGTAGGAATGGTAATATGAAATCCTACGCAAACCTTACCCCACAAAAAAGAAGTTTTAAAGAAAAAAAAAATACTTGCGCAGGGGGGAGTTCTTCGCAAAAGAGAATAGGGTTTCAATTTTTGTAAAAAGACAATAACTCCCATCCTATTAATGTATGGTTTATTTGCTGGTGAGGTAAGACAAGAGGGGTTGCTCTGATGCTAAGCAACCCTCACTTCCAACCGAGAGGTATTGAGTTCGAGTTCTCCCAAGAGCAAGGTGGAAAGTTCTTGGAGAGAATGATGCCGAGTTTTTATTTGGAAACAACCTCTCTATCCCATGGTAGGGGTAAGGTGACCCCACTAAGTGGGATTATACTGGGTTGTTGTTACTGGGTTGTTGTTGTTGTTATTTGCCGGCGAGTACATTTGAGTCAAATCAAATATGTATACCCAACCTACTACATGACCGTACGATGAAGGGTAAAATTGTCATTTTAATACATCAAAGACAACTGGGTTCCACTTTCTCATTCCACTTATTCCCGTTTCTTCTAGAAACTAGAACTAGAACTCTAGTCCTTGCGCTACCACCAACTTTCTTGAGAACTTCCCGTATGAAGCTCTGGTTTCCATCTCCTAACATGTAGAAATTTGAGCCTGAACTCCATCTTCCATTTCTAAAGGATTCTACTATTGTATTCATTTTCTTTCCTTCTGTCTTTTTTCCCAATGGCCCCATTACAGACTTTGCTTCCTTTTTCCTTTAGTTTTCTTAGAAATCCCATATTGGTTGCTCCAATTCTTTCTTTATCCGATATATGGCCTTAGCTTCTAGGTTCGTATCAAAATTATCCATTTTGCTTCCACTTTGTTAGTGACTTCGATTTCTGATTTCTGGTGAGTTCTATTCCGTTTTCCCTTTTTGAATTTGGTCGAGTATCTGTTAGTTTTCAAATTGTACTGCATAGTTTCTTGCAAGAGTTTGTGCATGCATGTCAACGGTTGAGCTGTATGTTTTGAAATAGATACCTAGGGTCCAAAGAATTGTCGTATTTTTGTTTTAAGTTCTTTTAAAACTTTTCTTGTAGCCATGTATATCTATAGCAAAACCTATCAATCGATTGGCCTTGTATAAACTCGGACCAACCTAGCAGTGAGATGGTGTCCAAATGAAGAGATATCTAAACTAACTTCTTTATTCAAGTTTTAAACAAGTGTGCAAGGTATTGTATGGCAGCTTTTAGTGATTTGAAATTTGGAGACAAAATATGCCTGGGCACACATCATCTAGTTTATATATAAACGGTCGAATGCCTTAATAAAGGAGAATTCTAGGTATAATATTACTGCTTTTTTTATTTTCTCTTTGTCAGGAATTTTGGTTCCACGGCTCCTCCATTGGCTGGCATAGCTGGTTATTATTGTTTTCGTGCTTTAATTCCTTTATAATGCTCATTATAAGTTGACATATTAGTCTTCAGTTCATGAATCACAAACATAAAGCTTGTATGAAATTCTTGATGTACAAGTTGTAACTTTCGTCTTGTCTCTCTGTACCCTACTAAAAAGTAAACAAGTTTGGGTTTTGTATGCATGACCTAAAATTCTGCATTCAGGTGAGTTAAGAGGCATGGAGCCGGAAATACACAGACTTGTCCCTTGGTCTAGTATACTTGGGTTTTAACTTACAGGAATTACTGAACAAGAATAGTGTATGCAGGTGCAAAGAATTTTGTCTAACATGCTCTTTTGAATTTGAATCCCCATACTCCTTTGTCTGTTTTTGTCTCTGACTGTTTCTGATAGTTTTGTTCACTATACCCTGGTCTTTGTCTAGGTTAGGCCTTCTTGCTTTAAAATCTGTATACCTGACTTTTATTTGGGGAATATGCTTATTCCCAGATATTTAAGTCCTCTTCAACCCTTAAGGTGAGTTCGTTAAACATTATTGACCTGTTTAGTAATGATCCTGTAGGGGTGGGTGTGAAGGCAAGTGTCTGAAAGTACTGGACATAGTGGACCCACTATATTGGATAAAGAGCACTCTCCAATTGATGCCTGAAGCCTATACTCTATGTCGCCAATATGTCCAGCACCTCTTTGCCGCCAGTTTTGGAAAGCTGGGAACTACGATGACGGGCTTTTTTCCAAGTCTTCCCCTAAAAGTATTATTCTTTCAGTACTTGATCTCTGTCTTTGTCCGAATACGTATGCTTTGGTGACTTTAAGGATTCTGTTCATGATGAGTTAGACAGTGATTGCCCATGCTTTAAACTATTTGAAGTGATACCTTCACCTATTATCTTCCTTTTTCCTTCCATTTAAAACATGTATGTGAGGCTTCATGTCAACTCACCAGCAGATTCCTGGTCACGTATACACTTATATCTCCATCTACTGTTATCTGACTTGTGGTCTATTTTGGCAGATGGGGCCAGTTTCTTACGTATTCACCCCAAGTTCCTTCACTCGAATGCCACTTCACATAAGTGGGCATTTGGGGGTATGTGTTCTTGTCAGTGCCTCAGCTTACAAGGGTCGAATAATTGCTGACTTCACTTGCTTTCCTTGTGTTCTGTTTTGTAGCCATAGCTGAACTGGTTGACAACGCTGTTGATGAGGTAAATTGCTGCTCAAGTTTCTAAGTTTTTCTATGTTCTATTTTGTTTTTGGTTAGGAAATGATAGAAGTTGCTTCCTAGTTTCTACTGTGCTGGGAAAATAGCTAACGTATTTGGTATATGGAGGCTACACTTGTTGTTCTCTTCATGCTTTTCACTACTTAACTGTATTTTTGTTTAGAATTCTTAATTATGATGTCTTTGACCTATTTTTTTAACCAGAAAACCTTTGAAGTAAGTGACGGAGTGAAACATTCACACCATTTGTCCTGAGTTGAAAGTTTGTTGATCTAGAGAAAATAGACATTGGGCCTAATTGAACCCTTAAAGTTAGCTCATGATGTGAAGATTATCCAAAACGATATAAGGAGATAATAGCCTATTCTCTCAGCCAATGTGGGACAATATAACAGTCCAACCACACACCCATGTCTAGACTTTTGGAGCGTGGACAGTATAATATGGGGCCCCAACATTGAGTGAGCAAAGAATAGAGATGAGTCTAGCTCTGATACCATGTAAAAGAAGATGAATCTAGAGTCTATCTCAACTCCAAACGCTAGCTCATATATTGAGAAACTACGCAAAATTGTATAAAGTGACTACAATCCATTCGCTTAACCATGTGGGACATTCTAAGAATTGACATGAGTGAAAATGTAAGCTTTCAAAAATGTGTGGATTGATTTGAAGCAATCTCTTTGTCGCTTAAAGTGATAAATCAATATGAAGCAAGGGGTTATTGCTTCAAAGAAGTGTGCACTTCAAATAATGACGCACAAAGCAATCGGTACGTTGAATGTCAACAGTGAAGAGGTGCACCAATATCAGTAATATTATTACTATGATAAGGAATACTGTTATTATATATTTAATGCTGAATTAGTGACTTTAGTTACAATTTGAATATTATAGTGGTAAACTTTATGTTGGGTATTTCCAATTTTTCGTATATTATGCGCCTCACATTTTGTTTCAAGCCCTATGGGTTTTTTGCGCTTTTTGCTTTAAGAAACACTAGTGTTGCGCAATCCTTATTACATGAGCTTGTTTTGGAGGTTGACTTAGCCCAAGATCTATTTTCTTAACCAAAGTTGTTAGACAGTTATGTGTAAATAGTCCTAGTCCCATATGTAGCAGGAGCAGAGTATGTCCTAGTCCCATATGTAGTAGGAGTAAAATATGTTCTAGTCCTATATGTAGTAGGAGTAGAATATGTATTATATATAGGGCTCATTGTATTATTGTTAATAAATAGATTTTTTCTCCCGTGCATTCTCACATGGTATCAGAGCTTCAGTGAGAAAATTTATTCTTCTTCCTATTCAGTATTCACAGCTCTCTTCTCTCTAACGGTCAACTCCTATCCCCCACCCCCATGTCGATTGCCCCCCATCACCTCCCCCCGGCGACCCCACTACTGTCGGTGCCACCTCTCTCCGGCGACCCTGCTCCCGCCGGCGACACCAACAGGTAAGTAAACCCTTTTCTCCCTCTTTCGCTCTCCCTCCCTCCCTCTATCTAGCTCAGCTTCCTTTCCCCCCCCCCAACCCCGTCGTCTGCCCCCCCCCCCCCCCCCCCACTCTTTGTGAAAAGTATTTTCGTCACCATTTTTCGGCCATAACTCCGGCGTCCGGGGGTGGTTTTTCAAAAACTTGGTGTCAAAAGAAGCATCTTCCCATTGCAAACAAACCCCAATTGATTTTATCCTCAAATTTATAACCAATTGATCAGGATCTTAATTTTCATTTTGCGAAATTACTGTAGCAAACAGAATTTTTGTCACTTTTTTACGCTACTGCTTCCAGATTTGGCGATTTACTTTAAAGTTTTTGACAATTATTAGCTTGTTATAAAAGTTTCAGCATATTCAATTTAAAGGAATCAAAAGATTTTTTTATTTCACACTGATTTCTTTCCTTTTCTTGAGTGTCAAAGTAGATTTTGAAACAGAAAATAGTTTTATTTTGTTTTTGACTCACTATTTCTGCTATTAAGAGGTTGATTCAGCTCAATCTGCTTTTATTTTGTTGTTGCTCTGTTGCTACTGTTGTTCTTCTTGCTATTGCCTACGATGCTTTATTAAACTTGGATTCATATACTGCTACTGCTTTCTATATTCAATTTTCTGCTCTTTATTCTCATCCGTAAGTTCATTTTCTTTTAATTCTTCTTTTCTTTGCTGTTACAGTTCTAGTTTTTCTGATCAACGCAGATTTATTTTTTTTGACTGCTTTGGTTTTTATAGTCCTCCCCCAATCTGCTTTAGCTCTTCCATTAATAAGCTTTTCCTGTTCTTATAAGAAAATAACTTCGACGCAAACTTTAACCTGCTACTATACTGCACAAGTCTGTCCGATTTAGCCTTTATTTGGCTATCTGAAGCTTGTTTTGTTTTGAGTTTTCTAGATTTTTTGAATTCTTGCTTTTCGCCGACGATTTTTCTGGCGACTCCTGCTATTTTCCTCCTATTCTCTCTTCTTCTTTTTGTGGGTGTGTGTGGGTGTGTTCTGTTTTCTTGGACAGGTGCCCTATTTTTCCGGCGAGGATTATCGGCGGTGAGGCCAGTTCACGGCGTTTGGGAGTGAAGAGCTAAACAACACCCGCCGGGACGTGCAAGAGTCGGTAGCTGTGGACCTTGGGCGCATCAAAGCCTACTTTCAGGTTTTTCCACAGGGAGTTGGTACCTCCCGCTCTCTTCTTTACTTTGTACACCTTTTTACGTATTTTAGCTAGCATTCAGTGTGAGGTTTACTCTGTTGCTATCTAGTTTGCATCTTTTTGCGTATTCCGCTGTAGTGCGTGTGTACGTCACTATTCCCCATAGTCGGTTGGAGGGATAGTGGCCGCGGCGGGGGATGATAGTGTAAGGTCATGTCCTCGGGGGGTGGGGGCGGTGGCGGGGGTGAGTAGGGGGCAGGGAGTGGTCCTGCGGGTAGGGCGGGAGGTAAGGGTGGGAAGAGGGTAGCGGACGCTCATAGATTAAGGATTGGGTCGTGGAAGATAGGTGCTCTGACGGGTAAGTCCATTGAGTTGGCGAAGGTTCTTCAGAAGAGGAGGGTTAACATAGCATGTGTCCAGGAGACTAGGTGGAAAGGGACGAAGGCGAGGAATGTAGACGGGTTTAAGCTGTGGTATTCTTGGGTCGTGAGAGGTAAGAATGGAGTGGGCATCTTGGTAGATAAAGATCTAAGGGAGTCTGTGGTCGAGGTTAGGCGAGTGAATGATAGGTTAATGTCAATTAAGTTGGTTATTGGGGGTTGCGTCCTCAACGTCATCAGCGCTTATGCGCCACAAGCAGGCTTAGACGAGGAGGCTAAGAGGCGTTTTTGGGAGGGCTTGGATGATCTGGTGAGTAGTATTCCCCAATCTGAGAAGCTAGTTATTGGAGGAGCCTTTAATGGTCATATTGGGGCTGATGCTGGTGGTTATGGTGAGGTGCACGGTGGCTTCGCCTTTGGGGTTAGGAACGGAGGAGGCACGTCACTACTTGATTTCTCCGGTGCTTCCGAGCTTTTGATTGCGAACTCGACATTTCAGAAGATGGAGGAGCATTTTGTCACCTTCAAGAGTTCGGCGGCGAGGACTCAGATTGATTACTTCCTCCTCAGAAGGAGGGATAGGGGTATGTGCAAGGACTGCAAGGTTATTCCGGGAGAGTCCCTTTCGACTCTTCATAGACTCCTAGTGATGGATGTCGGTCTCTGGGTGAAGAGGAAGTGGAGGGGTGCTCGGGGACAACTGCGGATTAGATGGGGTGTTTTGACTAAGGAGAAAACACAGGAGTTGGAGAGGAGGTTAGCTGAGGACGGAGCTTGGCGAAGTTCTGGGCCAGCGGACGCTATGTGGTCAGAGACAGCGAACTTGGTTAGGGAGGTAGCACGGAACGTGCTCGGGTTGGCCAAGGGCTATTCAGGCAGACATCAGGGTGACTGGTGGTGGAATGATGTAGTCGAAGGAAAGGTGCAGGTGAAGAAGGCGACGTTTGCTAAGTTGGCAGGGAGCACAAGCGAGGAAGAACGAAGAGCGTACAAGGAGATCTACAAGGTGGCGAGGAAAGAAGCAATGTTGGTGGTTACGGAAGCTAAAAACGCGGCGTTTGGTCGCATGTACGAGGAACTAGGGGAGAGAGGCGGGGACAGGAAGTTATTCCGGTTAGCTAAAGCAAGGGAAAGGAAGGCACGTGGTCTTGACCAAGTTAGGTGCATCAAGGGCGAGGATGGTAGAGTTCTGATGGGGGATTCTCAAGTCAAGCAGAGGTGGCAGGCGTACTTTAGAGACTTACTTAACGAGGAGGGGGATCTTAACATAGAGTTAGGGAAGTTGGGGTATTCAGAGCAACATAGAGACTTTGGATATTGCAGGCGCATTAGGGCGGAGGAGGTCATGGGGGCTTTGCGTAGGATGAGTAGGGGTCGAGCGACCGGGCCTGACGAGATCCCGGTGGAGTTCTGGAAGTGCATGGGTAGGTCAGGAGTGGAGTGGCTCTCCAGGTTGTTCAATGCGATCTTCAGGACCAAAAGGATGCCGGATGAGTGGAGGTGGAGTACAGTGGTGCCTTGTACACGAACAAATGGGACATCCGGTGCTGCAACAACTATAGGGGTATCAAATTAATAAGTCACACCATGAAGGTCTGGGAGCGGGTGATCGAGGCGAGGGTGAGGGATATGACATCTATATCTGTGAACCAGTTCGGTTTCATGCCGGGTCGCTCCACTACAGAAGCTATCCACCTTGTCAGGCGGCTGGTGGAGCAGTTCTGGGATAAGAAGAAGGACCTGCACATGGTGCTTATTGACTTGGAGAAGCCGTATGACAAGGTCCCAAGGGAGGTGCTATGGAGGTGCTTGGAGGCGAGGAGCGTGCCGGAAGCCTAAATCAGAGTAATCAAGGACATGTACGATGGAGCTATGACTAGGGTTAGGACGGTGGGTGGCGACTCGGACCATTTTCCAGTGGTTATGGGGCTCCATCAAGGATCGGTGCTTAGCCCTCTCTTGTTTGCCTTGGTGTATGCTATTTGCTGATGACATAGTCTTGATAGACGAGACGAGGGTCGGTGTTATTGAAAGGTTAGAGGTATGGAGACAGACTCTCGAGTCTAAGGGTTTCAAAATAAGCAGATCTAAGACTGAATACCTGGAGTGCAAGTTTAGCGCCGAGTCGAGCGAAGTAGGCAGAGACGTGATGATTGGATCTCAGGTCATCGCCAAGAGGGACAGTGTCAGATATCTTGGGTCGGTGATGCAGGGGGACGGAGAGATTGACGGGGACGTCACTCATCGTATAGGAGCGGGGTGGTCAAAGTGGAGGCTTGCATCAGGAGTCCTGTGTGACAAGAAAGTTCCACTGAAACTCAAGGGGAAATTTTATAGAGCTGTGGTTAGACCTGCAATGTTGTATGGGGCGGAATGCTGGCCAGTGAAGAACTCTCATGTTCAGAGAATGAAGGATGCGGAGATGAGGATGCTCAGGTGGATGTGCGGGCTCACAAGGTTAGATAAGATTAAGAATGAAGTTATTCGAGAGAAGGTGGAGGTGGCCCCGGTGGATGAGAAGATGCGAGAAGCGAGGCTGAGGTGGTTCGGGCATGTGCGGAGGAGAAGTCCTGATGCCCTGGTGAGGAGTTGTGAGCGGCTGACGATTGTCGGCGTTCGGCGAGGCAGAGGGAGGCCTAAGAGGTATTGGGGAGAGGTGATTAGGCATGGCATGGCATGACATGGCTAGAATGCGAGTTTCCGAGGACATGACCCTTGATAGGAAAGTCTGGAGGTCTAGTATTAGGGTTGTAGGATAGGGGCTCGTAGGGTTTTTTTTTGTACTCCTCACCCGGGGTTGGGTGAGGCTTGGCAGAGATATCCATAGATGATTTGTGTTTTGGAGTGTGTCTCCCTTATGGTAGTTATTTATGGTAGTTACTTTATGATATTATTGCATGCTATTTTATTTATGGTTCTTATGTTTAGATAATTATTTACGCTATTTCTACTGGAGTTAATAATGCTCTTTTATTTTTTGTTTTTGTTTTTCCTTTCCTTCACTGAGCCGAGGGTCGATTGGAAACAGCCTCTCTGCCCTTTCGGGTAGGGGTAAGGATCGTCTACATATTACCCTCCCCAGACCCCACTTTGTGGGACTATACTGGGTAGTTGTTGTTGTTGTTGCATCATTCTAGCGACATCCGGAAAGAAAGATCTTATCCTCGTGCAGTTTTTCAGCAACTTCGTCTTGTTCCTAGGGTTCATCACTGCTGAGTGGTACTGTGCATATACCAGTACCACCATCAGATCTGAAACCCTTGTATGACCAAAGTCTAAAAATTTTTGTCCCATCTAACAAAAAAGTCCCTCAAGATTGATTTGTGTTATCTCCTCATCGGTAACTGTTGTGTGAAAACCAACACTACCATCTTGTTCGGAAAAGTCAGGCAACAAAACCCCAGTCAGTCACTCCGGCAGAAAATTTCTCACGCGTCGCCAGAACTAGGGTCCCGACGAGCAACAATAACTTTTTCGTCGCGTGTGAGCCATTCCAGCCGCTTTTTGACAAAACTTCTTCCGGACAACTTGTCCAGTGATTCCGATCCTACCCATATAAATTACATCAAATTTTGATAACTTTTATTTTTTACGGCGTGAACAGTAATTTCCAGAAGAAGTTTCTGTTTTCTGGTGTTTTAAAACCTATTTTGTAGTTTGGAATTCGGCTTAGTCTCACTATTTTAAGATTTTTCCGGTGCCAACTCTTGTTTATCAGCAACCACCCGGTTTTGTTGCTCATGGGAGTCTAGTAGCTTTGTATGTCGAATGATCAGCTTGCAAATATTTCATCAAGTCCTTCACTAGTCCACGTATTAGTTACATATGTAATAAGCTCGGTACATATGATTTGTATGCACTGGCTTGAAGGGGAGTGTTAGATAGTTATGTGTAAATAGTTCTAGTCCCATGTGTAGTAGGAGTAGAGTATGTCCTAGTCCCATATGTTTATCAGCAACCACCTGGTTTTGTTTCTCATGGGGAGTCTAGTGGCTTTGTATGTCGAATGATCAGCTTGCAAATATTTTCGCCAAGTCTCTCACTGGTCCTTGTATTAGTTACATATGTAATAAGTTCGGTACATATAATTTGTATGTACTGGCTTGAGGGGAGTGTTAGATAGTTATGTGTAAATAGTCCTAGTCCCATGTGTAGTAGGAGTAGAGTATGTCCTCCTATACGAAAACTCTATAATATGTTGTTCACCTTTCAATTCAGTAAGATGTTTCTCTTTTTTATCTTTTCACATATAGATGACAATCTCAGTGCGTATAATCAATCATGTATGTGATAAAGCTGTTACTCTTCCATCTCATGCAGTTGAGTGTGCTTACTTTTCTATTTTTGCACTCCATGTTTCATTTGTTTGGCAGATACAAAATGGGGCCACCTTCATCATTGTAGATAAATTATTAAACCCGAAGGATGGAAGTTCAGCTTTATTAATTCAAGGTATCCATTTCTTTCTGGGTTGGTTTTTTGTTCTTCTGATAGTGAAGTTTGTTGTTCTACTGGTTGTACAACTGTTTATATGACACTGACAGGTTCTATTGTTCTAGTAGATAATGGTGGTGGAATGGACCCCGAAGCCATGCGTTGCTGTCTGAGTTTTGGATTTTCAGACAAGTCCGAATCAGCCATTGGACAGTGTATGGAGATTAAGTAATTGTTTTTCCTTTCCCGTTCTCTCGTTTTTACATGTAAGTAATGTATCTCCTTTCAGACGGAAATGGTTTCAAGACAAGTTCGATGAGACTCGGGGCTGACGTTGTTGTATTCAGCCGCTGTATGAAGAACAGGTTTGATACCAGTGGATTATAATTGCACGTGGTGTTTAGTTGTTTACCATTTTCCTTCTTTCTTCCTGGGAGAATTTTACACTATGTAGCAGTCAAAATTGGGGTCCTTTATGTTTTGCGGTAGGTCTAAAAGCGCCTTAAATACACCCTGAGCGGTCTTGGTCCTTCAAGTTAGCCAAAAGTAAGCATTTTTGGTGGCTATCAATTATTTAACAAACTCTAATTGGCAGATTTAACAACAACAACAACTACCCAGTATAGTCCCACAAAGTGGGGTCTGGGGAGGGTAATATGTAGACGGGCCTTACCCCTACCCGAAAGGGCAGAGAGGTTGTTTCCAATCAACCCTCGGCTCAGAGAAGAAAGGAAAAACAAAACAAAAACAAAAGATCATTAGTAACTCCAGCAGAAATAGCATAATAATTATCTAAACTAAGAACCATACATAAAATAGCATGCAATAATACCAGACAGTAACTACCATAAATAACTACCGGGAGACACAATCCAATACACAAATCATCTATGGATATCCTTGCCAAGTCTCACCCAACTGGGTGAGGAGTACGAAAAACTCTAGGAGCCCCTATCCTACAACCCTGATACTAGACCTCCAAACTTTCCTATCAAGGGACATGTCCTCGGAAACCCGCATCCTAGCCATGTCATGCCTAATCACCTCTCCCCAATACCTCTTAGGCCTCCCTCTGCCTCGCCGTACGCCGACCATCGTCAGCCGCTGACAACTCCTCACCGGGCATCATGACTTCTCCTCCGCACATGCCCGAACCACCTCAGCCTCGTTTCTCGTATCTTCTCATCCACCGGGGCCACCCCTACCTTCTCTCGAATAACTTCATTCTTAATCTTATCTAACCTGGTGAGCCCGCACATCCACCTGAGCATTCTCATCTCCGCAACCTTCATTCTCTGGACATGAGAGTTCTTCACTGGCCAGCACTTCGCCCCATACAACATGGCAGGTCTAACCACAGCTCGTAAAAAATTTTCTCTTGAGTTTCTGTGGAACTTTCTTGTCCCCGTACAAATTGTCAGATTTAACAGATTTGTGGAAAAGAAATTGAACAGAAACTCAAAATTGGAGGTGCAATTGCTGCTGTAATCGATTTCTGGTGTCTTGTGCATATTTTTGGTGTTGCAGTTTCTGGGATTTGACGCGGTTTTCTTGATGTTTCCGGCTGAATAATTGTTTCTTTCCACTATTGTCCTTAAATCTAACTTCCAGAATTTTTTAAATATTTGGCAGCGACCGAAAGTGCTCATTTTTAGTGAACTCAAAGGACCAAAACTACTCAGGAGTACAATAATGGACTATTTTAAAACTTATCCCAAACATAAAGCTTCCGACCTATATACCTTGAAGCAGTTGAACTTACGGGGTACTCTTTAGCTTTCAACTACTTGTTTGTTTGGTTGGATCTGTTGCTGATTTAAGCAGTGTTATTAATAGTCATCTTTTCATTGCTTAAAGCAGTTGAACTTAGGGGTTACTATTTAGCTTTCAACTATTTGTTTGTTTGGTTGGATCTGTTGCTGATTTAAGCAGTGTTATTAAAAGCCATCTTTTCCTTGCTTAAGGTGATGAAGCAATGTGAAGTGAGGGGTTATCACTTCATGGGTGAACCCGTGCGCCTCAGAAAAGTGTGCACTTTAAATAAGGATGTGCAACGTGATCCCAACGAGAAGCAATCCATTCTTTAAATCTCAAGTTTAAGGGGTGGCCTAATATCCGAGTTGTACATTGGATGCTTAAATTATCAATCTTTATTGCAATTTCATTATTTAAGTTCTAAAAACAACTATGCTTGATATTTTTTTATTTTGTAAATTATGCGTTTCACTTTGACAAAGCATGTGCTTCAGTTCTTGCTTTTCTCTCATGCCCGATGAGCCTTGTCACTTTTTTGCGCTTTTTCACTTTTAAATACATTTAATTTAAGAATTTCAGGACCAACTCTTTTACCAAATTAACTTGAAGGTCCAAATTGGACCTGGTCATAAGTTTTCGCAATTAAAGATATTGTTTCTCACTTTAGGTTTACATGACACTGTCTTTTGAGGGGAATATGTAATATGGAATAGTCACCGATTATTGTTTCTTCTATTCTTCCTTCGTACCCTGACACAATACTTCTTGTTAGAACTATTTTAGCTAACTCTTTTTGTATTCCAAGTTAAATGTTCTTTTTGACTTGGTTACTTTATGACGTTCTTGTTCCACTTTTCTTTTATTAACTGATCTATGTATCGGATTCCATTCACCCCACGGTTGGGAATTAATGATTGGCTGGATCCTTCAAGGTTAGAATTAAAATATGTATCTTGTTTACAACAACAACTACCCAGTATACTCCCACCAGGTGGGGTCTGGTAAATATGTATCTTGTTTAATTAATGTTAATTGGGAAGATTATAGGGGCCACCTGCTAGTCGTAAAAAAGACAATTACCTTTTAGGATAATTCAACATCGGAAAGAAATGTCCTTATCAAGCAGGATAAATGTTCACTTTAGATGGATCTATTCTTGGGACCAGTAGCATGTAAAAAGCAGAGAGGATCTCTCTTTCTTCTTTTCCCTTAAAGGGCTAAGGGATACTACCCTGCTCTACTCTAGGCTGTTTCACCTCTGCAACTCCAATGTCTTGTTTTCTTTGCTATTTCCTGAAGAAGATACTATAAATAATTATTCTTATGGTGAATGAAAGAAGCATTTTTCTTTTGGATCCGGCAACTTCCTTACTGTAGTTGGTCATTAATCCTTGATCTCTCTACATTTGTATTCTGAGCAGGCAATGGACACAAAGCATCGGTCTTCTCTCCTATACATTTTTGACAGGGGAAGGCCTTGACAGAATAGTGGTTCCTATGGTGAGCCTTTTCATTTGCCTCTCTAAGCATTTACTGTAATATACAAGCAGTTCTATTGGGGGCGGGTCCCGGGGTGAATCCCTTGTCGGGACATAGTAAAAACATATCAGGGCGATCCTGGGGGCAAAAGTATCGCGAGGCATAAGCCCCATTATTCTGGGCATATGCTGAGGCGTTGGATAAGTTTTTGTTTTGGGGCGTAAGCCTAGGATGCCTCTCAGATTAGAATTAAAATTTCTATCAAAAAGCACAAAGTCAGCTTGTTATTAAATTCTAAAAAGTTTAAAAAGTTTATAGTCAAGAAATTTCTTAGCACTAATTTTTATTCTTTCTCTTCGTCATCTACCGGGTAAAGGAGAAAATGGTCAATTTGCAATGACAAAGCGAACACGCATCATCCTCCATCACTTGCTCTGGCTTGACACTTCTGATTGTAGATTCCTTCTTTGCTTGTCTTTCTTTTGAAGTTCTTATACTCTTTCAAGTTAGTATATACATTTCTACTCTATATATTTCCCAAGTCTGATTAGTCTTTTCAGATGAAGCAATCCTGATTAGTTTTTAGTAAATTGTTGATTCTATTTAGTTTTTAAAGATAAAGCAGTTCTATACACATTTCCACTTGTTTTATATTTTATTGAAATTTCTTTAATTTCTATGTAGTATTTACCTTCTTTTAATTATAATTTCCGTTATATCTGTTTGTAAAATATTACAAATAAACATATATTATTTCCTGGCCAGCAAATAAAAAAGTTTAGAAGGAACTTATAAAAAGAGTTAGAAAAGGCTAGTTTACCACTTATAATTATTTTACCTTTATTTTAGTTCCCAAAACTTGTTAAATATCAGATCTTAATTGTCACAAATAATGAAAATAGATTTTTGTATTTATAAATGAGAACTTGTACTTATAGTTTTGTAAAACTACACTAGGTGACGAATTTTTATGTAGTACAAATATGACGATGTTTAGAAATTTTTGAAAAAAGTGAAGATTAACTGAAATAACTAGGTTTAAACAGGTAACTCATTTGATTCCTACTTTCATGTATTAGTTTATTTACATGCAATTTGCATCATCTAGATAAACCAATTTGTTTACATGCAACTAAAATCCACTAATACTGTTCGGGCTTTTGAGTTTTGCAGCTTTCTTATATTAATTGCTAGAAAGAAGTGATGAAATGTTAAAGAGGGTGATGGAATTGGTGTTGATGGGGTCAATAGGAAGTTTTTTTCTTTTTAACTTCATCTAAATTTTTATCTTTATTTTATTGATAATTTGATTTGATTTTTCCTATTATATACTGATGTAAAAACATTAACTGTAAACTTAAAACTTGTTGAAAGTGTATATGACATGGTTATTTGTAAGCTTTTATTGGTCTAACTATAAATTTCTAGCCCGAAGCTATAAATATTTTATACTTTCCATTTGTTTATCAATTTGTTATTTCATGTTAATACTAATTCCCCTTCATATTCTTTTTGCATCGAGTCTTAGACATATCTCCTTTGCTCTCAGTTTTATTTATATCTTTGTTTATGCATTTAAAATAAGAGTCTGAACAACTACATTGACTAATATTAGAACCATATGGGATGAAATCAGAATTTGTTATGGGTAATTTGAGCCTTGATGAAAATTGAGGTGGAAAATGATTCTAGAATGTTGGAAGTTAAAGAAATTTTTAGTGGCTGGTCAATTGCCAGCCAATATAGTATAGGGAGAGAAATTGTTATTTATCATAGTTCAAGAGGCAAATGATTCTAACCATCTAACACTTCCTCTCTTGTCCTTAATTCTTTTAGCATTTAAATTTTTTTGTTCATAATATACAGGTTGAATATGAGTTCATTTCAAAAACTGGGAAATGGAATTCAATCCAGCCTGAACAGCGTTTTGTGAATAACCTCTCTTTGTTGTTGCAGTGGTCTCCATTTTCAACGGAGGAAGTCCTTCTTAAGCAAGTGAGTGTAAAACTGCATCAATTTGTCACTTCTTAATTAAATAAAACATTATGCATAATGGCACCCAAGGGTGTGGCCTAGTGGTCAATGAAGTGGGTGAGAACTATGAGGTCCCAGGTTCAAATCCCAGTGGATGCAAAAAATACTAGGTGATTTCTTCTCATCTATTCAAGCGTTGGTGGATAGAATTACCTGGTAGCTGTTGCTGATGGGAGGTGGCAGGTATCCCGTGGAATTAGTCGATGTGCGCACAAGCTGTGCCGGACACCACGCTTATAAAAGATAAAAAAACATTATGCATAATATATCCTGACAAGGTTAATAGCCACTGTTATTATCGTAGAAAGGGCCAACTTTTCTTTTTGAATGCTAAATGGAAATTTGGAAACTGTGGAGTTTGACATGTAAGAGAGAGCTCAAGCGCGAGGGGTTGGTGGGCTGGAATGCGAGGTCATGCGAGTAGCAGAACTTTTTTTTTTTTTTTTGGATGAAGTAAGATAATTTCATTAAATGGCATCAAGAAGATGCATAGCAAAAAATATACAACAAAAGTGTGGCTGCTCATATACAAAAACTTACATAACTAAGGAGCAGACCCAATCCCAAAAAGATTCAAAGCTAGTTACAGGGGTCTGGTTGAACAAAGTAAATAAATTGATTAGACAAGTTGCTTTAAGAGAGTGATTAGGAGTTGAAATCCGATCAAACATCTGTGATTTCTCTCATTCCAGATGCACCAAAAAATAGTAGCAGGCACCATTTGCCAATTTTTTTTGATGGATTTTCCAACTCTCCATGAGCACTGGCTCTCGTAAGCATCCTTGATACTGCAAGGGATGACCCAAGCAAGTCCAAAAACATGTTCCATATGTTAGCTGCTACTCTGCAAGTAGCAGAACATCTAATGCATAAATTAGACATCCCTTAATTAGTACTCCCTCCATTTCAATTTATGTGAACCCATTTGACTAGACAAGGAGTTTAAAGAAAAAAGAGAAGACTTTTGAACTTGTGGTATAAATTGTATAGTGTGGCTATAAATCATTGCAACAACAACAATCAGTGTTTGAAAAAACGCTCGCTTTGTCGCTTAAAGCGCGAAGCGATGCGATGCGAGGGTCTGTCGATTTAAACTCCTTGAGGCGATGCGAATTGCAGAAGCGCACGCTTCACTAGAAAACTCGAGGAAGCGACGAAGTGATCGAAGCGCAAAAGCGATCACTTAATTGAAGAAAGCGCAGACAAGGGTCTTTTAAAAAAAAAAAAAGAACTTTGGGGTCTGAAAAAACATACCCTAAATTGACAAAACCCTCTTTCTTCAGAAGGTGGAGGCTCGATCTTCTTCAGTGCACGATCAGCCAACCAAGAACCAACCCGGGTAATTTCTTCTCTTTTCTTCTCGTTTTTTTATTTTTCTTTCTTCTTCTTTCTTCTTCAGACCAGTCGACCAAATCGACAAGTCACTCTTCTTCTTCTTATTTCTTTTTCTCTCTGTCAAAACAGGGAAGGAACAAAATTTGTTTTTCCTTTTTCTTTGTGTTTGTATATTTTCAGCATTTATTATTTTCTTTTTCCTTTGTGTTTGTATATTTTCAGCATTTTTCCTTTTAATTATTGTATTTCATTTATTATTTTATTTCAGCATATAAAATTGAATTATTATTATATTTTCAGCATATATAAGAGTTTATGGGGTGGAATTTATCGCTTTAAATACCATCTAATTGGTGGCGATAGAAACGTGACGAGGCGTCCGAAATGTCCATCGGAGATGAGGGAAGAAATAAAGAATTTTGTTGAGAAGAAGAAGGAGCTAAAAAATCAAATGGTTCATCAACCAATGATGATGATGATGATGATGATGATGAACCATCGCTTTAAATACCATCTAATTGGTGGCGATAGAAACGTGACGAGGCGTCCGAAATGTCCACCGGAGACGACGATAATGAAGAATTGTCACTTCCAACAAAACGAGGAAGAGATGGGTCAAGCCATGGATCATCTACTAGAGGTCCAATTGATTGCTACTTCTCAAAGAAGTAGGGAGCAAAGGGCACTGGAAAAGATTTACAACAAGTTGCTGGAGACATTTTGAGGGAGCGTGCAGTTAGAGCTTTTGCACGATGGGCAGTAGAAAAGATATACAAAAAAGCGTGCGCTTCGCTTTGCGCTTCGCTTTTGAAGCGAGGCGAGCCCTTGTCGTTTTTTTGCGCTTTGCGCTCTCCAAAACACTGACAACAACAACCACCACCCAGTATAATCCCACTTAGAGGGGTCTGAGGAGATTAGTGTGTACGCAGACCTTACCTCTACCCTTGGGTAGAAGGCTGTTTCCAAATAGACCCCCGACATCTTTCTCTCCAAGAACTTCCCACCTTGCTCTTGGGGAGACTCGAACTCACAACCTCTCGGTTGGAAGTGGGGGTTGCTTACCATCAGAGCAACTCCTCTTGTCTTGGCTATAAATCATTTCATAAAGGTAAATTGTTTCCAAATATGGAGAGGTCATTCTTTTTGGCATGAACTAAAAAGGAGATAGGTTCACATAAATTAAACGGAGGGAATATAATAAAATATTTTGAGATGATGATGCTGTTTCTCATGGCATATGAAAGAATTAAAAGTCAAAAGAGTAGGAGGTAAACCCTAATGAAACTGCTTTTGTTTTTTGTAGTGTTGAAGTTTCTGCCATCTAAACGCATGCTTTCTTGTCATTGATGAAAAGTTGTGTTGTGGAATCTTCTACATTTGCTGCTTCAAAATTCAGGATGCCCTGGTGATTGGATGCTTAGAATCTTCATCTTTTTAAGCTCTTCACATCTTAAAGTTACCTAGGGCTAGTTACTTAACTATTCTATCAGCGGACTATCTTCATCTCTAAGCACCTCATCAGAATGAACTTTTTAACTACTTACCTGAACCATTGACCAGATGTCTTAGATTAAATAAGCCGTTTTGCTTTTTTTTTTTTACTTGTTCTCTTGAGGTGTTGGAGGGTTTGATTTTGTTACCATGTTAAAGTTTCCTGGACAGCTGGACCTATCTTGATTAGATAAAACATTGTCTGTATTATGTCCTGACGAGGTTACTAGATACTGTTATCATTCTAGAAAAAGGAAATTTTCTGTCTGAATGCTAATGGAGAATATATTAGTTTGGAGTTTGACATGTGAGCAGAGAATCTCTGATGAATAACTGAGAGATCCTTTAAATTTTGTGCAAAAGTCATCCTTAATTGCCAGATGCATTATGTCTGTTTGATTCTTCTTCCTGTGTTCAGTTGATATACCTTATCTATAACCAACTATTATATTCCCACAACAGTTGGATGACATTGGTGATCATGGGAGTAGGATCGTAATCTACAATTTGTGGCTAAATAATGAAGGCAAAATGGAGCTCGACTTTCAGTCAGATCCTGAGGTTTGATTTCTTTATCTGATTTAATTTTCCCATTTGGAGTCTCTTGCACTGTTATTTACCATAACTAGTTTACCATAATATGACTATTTCTACTACAATAATTGCAGGATATTCTTATCTCTTGTGATGCAAAAAGTGGTAAAAGTTGCTCCAGCACGTCAGTAAGTGATCTGCATCTTGCCAACACTCTTCAGTATTCACTCCGAGTAAGTTCTTTAATGAACAAGATGCACTTGAAGTTTCTTCATTCAAGGAGATCCCTGATTTCTAACTATGTTGTATTCTTCTTCTAAACAGGCATATCTATCTATCCTGTATTTGAAAATCCCTGAAAACCTTTGCATATTGTTGCGCGGACGGATAGTAGAGTATCATAACATTGCTAGAGATCTCAAGTATCCAGAATTTATCGTGTACAAACCTCAAAATGGTGGATGCAAAGAGGTTTCTACTAGTTTCTCTCTTTCTCAGAAGTACTGTAAAGCATATCATTGATAACATTGATCAGAGCCTGCTCTTCTCCTCTATTTAATTTGTCAGAACAGTATATCAGTATAAGCCCATTTCTTCCTTTGATCTGCTTATGATTAAAAAGAGACCGATTATTAACTCGCACGTACTAGAATTTCTGGAAAAAAATGTGAAAATCTCTGTAAAGGGGGTACTTTGAGTTAATACATTAATAAAACTTTTCCCTTCATATAAAGGATAAAAAGGGTAAGTTGGTCAAACTTACTAAATGGAGGATGTAGTAATAGGGTAATAGAAATCGTATTTTCAGAGAGCTGCATAGTGCAGTTTTTTGCTATAAAGCTTCAGATTTTTCTTATAACACTCAGCAGCTTCCCCCTTCTCCCTCTTTAAGATTCCTAACTGTTATTTCCTTATTCTTTGCAGGGTTCCGTCATTACTTCCATTGGCTTCCTAAGTGAAGCTCCACTGGTGAATATTCATGGTTTCAATGTCTACCACAGGAATCGTTTGATACTGGTGAGTTGCTCTATCCAATGTTTTGATTTTGGAGATGGTACTTTGACTCATCTAGCACCTTCAGAAATTTCCCCACTTCTCCAGAAGCCACTTCTCGCTTTTAAAAGACACAGCTTTTGAGGTTTACTCTAGGACCTGATAATGACTGAAATTGATATGCATAAAATGATAAAATAGTAAATATTCCACCTGTCTTACTACAAAATTGTTTTGCATTGTGATAAACCAGATATATCCATACCTTCTGAGTCTATCAGGACCCAAATGATTTAATGAAAAAGAAAAAGAAAAAAAGGAAAAGAAGGAAAATGGATGAGATGAGATAGTTTCGTAATTTGAACCTAATTGATATGCAGGATAGAGGGAAAAGGATTTCTAATGGGAAACTGTTTGCTGTGGGTCTGAAACAATGTTTCAGTATTAGTTCCATTACGCTTTTAGTTATGTATTCCTCCATATACCTTAGCTTCCCTTAAGCATACCTTTTGTAAGCCTTCTCAATTTTTCCTTCCATCTCTTTTCTCCTCCGTTTCTGAAGTCTTATCTTTGTGTACTGACGCTAAATATATATTCTGCATTTAACCTGGTCTTTGGACAAGTATACACTTTTTTGCACTGTGTTTATTATCTTCTGCAATGGAGTAATGTACTGTAAATGATATCTAGAGCCTATGTCTTGTCTTAAAAAAATTCCATTCGTTTCTTTGCAGCCATTTTGGAATGTGGCAGGGTCTTCTACCGCTAGAAGCAGAGGGGTTGTAGGTAAGGAGCCTATGAAGCATTTCTTCTCTACTTGTGGGGCTTTATTATTTTGGTCCACTACTAGCTGGAAAAGGCTCTAACTAATTTTCCTGCCCTTTTAGGTGTTCTAGAAGCAAACTTTATTCAGCCAACTCATAATAAACAGGACTTCGAGAAAACACCCCTCTTTCAAAAGCTCGAGAACCGATTAAAGGAGATGACATGGGAGTACTGGTAGGCTATTACTTGAAGAACTCTACGCCTACAAACTGCTGTTTAGCACTGAGTTGTATTGCTCCTATTCCTGGGCAACTAGTTTATCTAACTTCTCCACATGGATTATCCACCAATAAACTGCTGCTTAGAAAATGAGCTGAATCCCAACTGTCTTGGACGGCCATTTTACATTCTATGCATGTATTTCTGTCTTAAGCAAGGAAATGAGAACTGTCTATTTAGCTTCTCAAATTGATTGCTATTGTTTATCATTCTGGATTCCCTTTTTGCTTGTTCTTTGTGTGATTCTTGTTAATTGAATGATTATTTGTTGATTGATTGAATTTATGTATTTATGATTTGATTTTAACAGGGATTATCACTGTGGACTAATTGGTTATCATGCAACTAAAAGGCTTCATAAACCTTCTCAGGTTTCATCAGAATCCAGACAGAAACATGGTACGTATCACTCCATTCCGTTGAGCAAAATGCCCTCTGCTGTTACTGGTGCCAAAGTTTTCTGTACTGGGAAACCTTCCGTCCCAAATAACACAAGATGTTGACGGACCAAAAACAAATAGAGTCTGTTGTCATTGTGCGCATATTTCGGTGGGGTTTGGATGATTCCTCATTTCTAGGAGGATTTTGTAGCAATTTGTGAAACGAACAGAAGTTGGTGGAATCATCAAAGAATGTGATATGATAGTCTCTACCTGGATATGTGTTCTTGTCAGTAACTTGCCACAGGAGTTGAATCTCTTAACTTGCAAACATCGTATCAAATAAAAGCACAGCTAACACGTGATCCAGTTTGAAAATATTGTTTATTGTGCCCTAATCTTCTCTAATTTTTAGTGCTCCTGGCACATAATAGATATACCAAATACATCCACAATAGGAAGATCTGCAAGTTGAAATTAATGGTGTCCAACTTCTGAATGATGGCTTAAAAACAGTAGTATTGTAATATATCCCATCAGACTTTATTTAGTATTTGATCAAATTAGAGGGACACGGAGATATAAAAGAATGTATCATAATTCATATTAGATGTATTGTTTGGGAACTTGTTGCTGTCTCCCGTCTTGCATGTGTTCGCAGATCGCATTTTCATATACTTTTATCCACTGGACATACATTATTAATGCATAAATTTCTTTCCCTCGAGGTTGTTCAACTTTCATTTCACCTCTATTTGCTATCAGAATAGGTCTTACCCTTGGCCTTTAACAACCCGATGAGTTTGCGCTATACATTCCCGTACTACCCGTAAGCACCTTTTGTCATTAGTACCTCTCATACAATCTTTTGTGATTTACAGCAACCACGAAAAGGAAAGACCATGATCATTCAATAGAACCTGAAATTCTGAAACGAAAGGCAGGATTAAGGGTCAATCTAACTGGTCCTGAGTCCATTCAAAATCCGGTTTGTGTCTACAAACTTTCCTCCACTTATTTTGACTTCAATAATTGACTCTGAAACTTAGCATTATGTTTTTCAATTTTGTCCATGCATTTGAGGTCATTCTCTGCTTTTGTTTTAATCTCTTCCTTATGTTTAATTGAACATAGCCTGCCACCACTACCACAAGTCACTTGGAAGATCAAGAGATGGTCCTCCTCCTTAAAGAGAACAAAAGGCTCTACGCACGGTAAGTTCAAAATGAGTCACTTGACTTCTTTTTTATCCTTATTATTCCCACCATGACGGTATTTGCTTGGACGCGGAGTTTAAGGAAGAATGAAAAACTTTTGACACGATATATAACATACTAAAACTACCTTAGGATCATGTGATCTTCTACTTGTTAGTTTATCCCTATAAGAGCATGTCATTAAGAGAAAATGAGAATTTTAAAATAAGAGAGTTACAAATATAAAAAGGTGTCAATCTTTTTGGAACAAAACAAAAAGGAACAATGTCAGATAAATAGAATGGAAGTAGTAGTATGATAAATTCCAAATTCCAATTGCACCCGTACTTTTGGGCAAGTACAATTCAGAAAGATAAATATACTTAGCTCATGATTGCCAGCACTTTGCGTTCTTCGTTGTAAACGTTATGTTCATGATAATGATCAGTCTTGCATTCTCCCTTCTCGTAACATCGTGGAGTTGTTACTTGTAACATACTAGTCTTTCCAGATGCTCTTTGCTAAAGTTCCCTTTTATGTGCTTTTTCTGTCCTTCAGATGCTCTGAATATGAGAAGATGGATGAGGAACTTAATGCTAAGGTAATCCTAATAGAGGTTGCTTTAGCTGTTTTGATGTTCCAGTTGAACGGTGGCATCTAGTTTCAAGTTTTTGCTCTAGTATATTATGAAAGATCTTGAAAACCATGTATTATTTATGCAACCTATGTAGGTAACATTGCTAAGGAAGGAACTGAAGGAAGCCCAGCGCGAGTACGGTCGGTTGCTAATTGAATCAGGATCCCTGGAGTACCCCAAGATGGAAAGTACTGTTGCTCTATAGATAATACTTGTTATATTGCTCGTATGTGTATATTTTTGTAAACTTAAGAAAACCCTTGCTCAGCTTCTATGTGCTTGTAAGAATAGGGAGCTAACTTGTTATAGTGCTTGTATGTACATATTTTCTGTAAACTGTATATTTTTGGTTAAGAAATCCGATATAGCGTCTGCTGAAATTAGCAGGTTCTTCTGTCTGTGACCATCAAATCTGCACATTTGCTTGTCCCTTCCATATAGGGGCGGATACAGGTGGAAGGGAGTGAGGTTCACGTGCACTCGTACTCCCATTCCTAAATTACTATAGTAATGCTATCTCTTTAAAACTACATAAAATATTTGCACCCAAGATCAAAAAGTTCTATTGTATAATGATTACTGTGTGTACCTCTACGAGGCTAGGAGTTCAAATCCATGTTGATCTTGTAGCCCTTTCCTTTCTTTTTCTAGAACTAGATCCACCTACGAGAGACAGCCGTATGTGGTGTCTCCACTTGCGTTTTAATTAAATGTTTTTGTTTATTCTTGCAAAATTCTCAAGTCTCAAACAGTGAAATCCCTATCCTAATTTTGTCACCAAAATATCAAATGTGGAGTCTAAACTAGTACGATGATTCCCTTATACAACAAGGGAGTATTCGAAATTGCATCAATTATAGGGACTGCAAGTCTGGGAGAGTGGTGAATATGACGGTGAGGGGTGTCGTTTGTCGAGATCCAGTCAGATTTATGTCGGGGTAATCAGCTAGGGAAGCCATTTATACTGTAAGGAGATTGGTGGAACAATATAGCGAAAGAAAGAGGGTCTTATATATGGTGATTGACCTAGAGAAGCATACGACAAAGTTCCAAGGGAGATTTTATGGGATGTTTGAAGGATATAGGGGTACCCATACATTAGAGCGATTAAGGACATGTATAATGGAGCCAAAAACTGTGTAAGGTAGTGGAGGAGACTTGGGAGATTTTCCTGTCAAGATGGGGTTGCACTGGGGATCAGCTCCTACCTTTTTTCTGTTCGCCTTGGTGATAGATGTATTGGTGTGACACTTCCAAGGGGAGGTTCCATGATGTCTATTATTTGCAGATGACATATTATACTGATTGACGAGACGTGAGGTAGAGTTAATGCGAGGTTGGAGGTTTGGAGACAGACTCTGGAGTCTATAAGTTTTAGCTTGAGCAAAATTAAAATAGAATACTTGGAGTGCAAGTTTAGTAATATGACTTGCGAGGCAAACGTGGAAGTGAGGCTTGACACACAAGTCATCCCCAAGAGCAAGCTTCAAGTATCTTGGTTCCATCATCAAGATAATTAGAAGATTGACGAAGATGTCAAACATCGTATTAGAATGGGGTTGGATGAAACAGAGGCTTGCGTCTGGTATTTTGTGTGGTACGAATGTTCCACAAAGCCTTAAAGGAAAGTTCTGTCACACCTCCTTTTTACCGCCCCGCGGGGGTGCAATAGGGAGTTTTTCCAATTAAAGGACAATCGAAATGGGATTTATTATTAAAGATTCAGAGTCGTCACTTAGGAGATTTATGGTGTCCCAAGTCACCACTTTAATCCTGAATCGAGGGAAATAATGACTCTGTATTACAGTCCGCGAACCAGAAATCCGGATAAGGAATTCTGTTAATCTGGGAGAAGGTGTTAGGCATTCCCTAGTTCCGTGGTTCTAGCACGATCGCTCAACTGTAATGTTTAGTTTATTTATCTGATTTTTTACATGTTGTAACTTATGTGCCGATTTTAACTTTTAACCGCTTTTATTCAACAACAACCCTGGGGTAGAGAGGCTATTTCCAAATAGACCCCCGACATCCTTCCCTCCAAGAACTTCTCACCTTGCTCTTGGAAGACTCGAACTCAGAACCTCTCGGTTGGAAGTGGGGGTTGCTTTCTAATTTGTGACAATTATGATATGATATTTAACAAGTTTTGGGAACTAAAATAAAGGTAAATAATTATAAGTGGTAAACTAGCCTTTTCTAACTCTTTTTATAAGTTCCTTCTAAACTTTTTTATTTGCTGACCAGGAAATAATATCTGTTTATTTGTAATATTTTACAAACAGATATAACGGAAATTATAATTAAAAGAAGGTAAATACTGCATAGAAATTAAAGAAATTTCAATAAAATATAAAACAAGTGGAAATGTGTATAGAACTGCTTCATCTTTAAAAACTAAATAGAATCAACAATTGACTAAAAACTAATCAGGATTGCTTCATCTGAAAAGACTAATCAGACTTGGGAAATATATAGAGTAGAAATGTATATACTAACTTGAAAGAGTATAAGAACTTCAAAAGAAAGACAAGCAAAGAAGGAAATGAACGTTGTCTGAGACATGTTTTTAGATTGCGCATCATGAAATGAACCCACAATTCTGAATACATCCGATTTGACGTTTTGAGATTTGAATTTGGGTCGCATGAAATGCACACCCGAGTTTAGGGAAGATAACATTATTTGATACGTGTCTACAGATGCTAACGCGTTATTATTTTTGAGAAAAGCCGTGAAATTCGCTAAGCGGCCCGTCCCAAAATCTAAGGAGTTAGTATATACATTTATGAGGGCCCCGCAGTTTTGTGCCTTTTTATTTGGTGAGGCTCGTCTAATTTATTTTAAAAGGATAATCCTAAAGTGGCTACATTTTGTCTATTAAATTCGTCTCTAAAAAGAAGAAAACAAAATCCTATATTATTTAAATGCTTTGAACTTATCACGCCTAAGTGTACAACATGGTATATTAGTTCTGAAAAATGAGAGGGGGAAGGAGGCAATAGCTGATACTTTAGGCCCGGGCCTGACGCATGGTACAAAAGGAGGTGCAGGCGCAACACGTTCTGATTTGAGAACCTCTACACTAGACTACTTGTTTGAGATTTGCAAAAGAAAATCAATGGCTAATGAAGCCTGTTTTTTAGGAATCTAAATAACAAGTTATTAACTAAGAGAATTTAAACTACTGATTAGTTAACTTAAAACCTGGTGTACATTTGAATAGGCTATGAATGAAACGGAATTTAGAAAGGGCAGAATATGCTAGCTACGTCATTGATTCTTTTCTAACTAATATACGTGAGATAAAGTTTGCAAACTGAAACTACACAGATCAACACTTGTTTATATATTACAACTACTCACATGTTTCTAATGAACTAATGACTAACATATATATATATATATATATATATATATATATATATATATATATATATATATATATATATATATATATATATATATATATAACCTAGAATATGTTGGAAACACGTTCTCAAGGCATTATACTAAACGTGTGTTCATATTTGTAGGTTCTGATGAATGACAAACTATGCGCAAATTGACATATGACGAGGTCCAAGCACAAGCGCAAAATTGAGATATAACGAGATTCAAGCACAAGACAAAGAACGAGATTAAGTTTTATACGAGTCGGTATTTAATTGTGATCTTGATCCGACAACTTAAACTCAAGACTTGGCTTCTCTCGTAAAAATATTTTTAACAAATCATGCATATTTAAATTAGAGCAAAATAATTTTAAATAATGCATATTTACTTTAGTCAAAATGATTTTTAAACATGCCTCTAAAATCTGGACTAAGATAATCGATTATGTACTTATGATAATCGATTATGTTTAAGTCAGCTGCTTGACAATCGATTGTGAACTTATGACAATCGATTGTGTTAAGACAGTGAGCATCAGATTTTTCAAATCTGCATAACAATCGATTGTGAACCTTATGACAATCGATTGTGATGAGGCAGTGTCCATCAAAGTTTTTCAAAGCTCAAAATAATCGATTGTGAAGCTAATGACAATCGATTGTGAAGAGACAGTGTCCATCAGATTTTTCAAAGTCACAAAATAATCGATTGTGAACTTATGACAATCGATTGTGTTGAGGCAGTGTCTTCCAGACTTTTTCAAAGTTATTAAATAATCGATTGTGAACCTATAACAATCGATGGTCAAGAGGCAGTGTCTAAATTGATTTTTCAAGACAGATATATAATCGATTGTTAACTTAATATAATCGATTGTATAACTGACCGTTGCCAAAATATTTTTAAATACCGTCAGGTAATCGATTATTGATTTCTTATAATCGATTGTTTTAATTAAAATCTGGAAAGGATTTTTTGAACGTTGCTGAGTAATCGATTATTGATTTCTTATAATCTATTGTTTTAATTAAAATCTGGAAAGGATTTTTTGAACGTTGCTGAGTAATCGATTGTAGATTTCTGACAATCGATTGTTTTACGTAAAATCTGGAAATGATCTTTTGAACGTTGCCTGTAATCGATTGTGAGTCTTATACAATCGATTGTTATGCGTAAAATCTGGGATTGATTTTTGGAAGAACTGGCAAACAATCGATTGTGGTAATTTGACAATCGATTGTCACAGAGTAAAATCAGCAATTCTTAATTGGCAATTAGGCAACGGTAATACAAAATTTTTCTGTTGGAAACACGTTCTCAAAGCATTATACTAAAACGTGTGTTCATATGTGTAGGTTTTGATGAATGATAAACACGCGCAAATTGACATATGACGAAGCTCAAGTACAAGCGCACAATTGATATATATATATAACGAGATTCAAGCACAAGACCAAGTTTTATTGTTTTACATGAGTCGTTCTTAATTGTGATCTTGATCCGATAACTTGACTCATGACATGGCTTCTCTCGTAAAACTATTTTTACAAAATCATGCATATTTAATTTAATGCTAAATGATTTTAATCATGCATATTTACTTTAGTCAAAATGATTTTTAAACATGCCTCCAAAATTTGGACTAAGATAATCGATTATGTACTTATGATAATCGATTATGTTAAGCCAAGACTGCATGACAATCGATTGTGAATGACAATCGATTGTGTTAAGGCAGTAAGCATCAGGTTTTTCAAACCTGCATGACAATCGATTGTGAACCTTATGACAATCGATTGCGATGAGGCAGTGTACATCAAAGTTTTTCAAAACTCAGAATAATCGATTGTGAAGTTAATGACAATCGATTGTGAAGAGACAGTGTCCATCAGATTTTTCAAAGTCACAAAATAATCGATTGTGAACATATGACAATCGATTGTGTTGAGGCAGTGTCTTCCAGACTTTTTCAAAGTTATTAAATAATCGATTGTGAGTATATAACAATCGATTGTCAAGAGGCAGTGTCTAAAATGATTTTCAAAGTCTGATAAATAATCAATTGTTAACATTGCACAATCGATTGTGAAGCTGACCGTTGTCGTAAAGTTTTCAAATACCGTCAGGTAATCGATTGTTGATTTTGTACAATCGATTGTTGAAATTAAAATCTGGAAAAGATTTTTTGAACGTTGCTGAATAATCGATTGTTGATTTTGTACAATCGATTGTTGAAATTAAAATCTGGAAAGGAGTTTTTGAACGTTGCTGAATAATCGATTATTGATTTTGTATAATCGATTGTTTTACGTAAAATCTGGAAATGATTTTTTGAACGTTGCTAATAATCGATTGTTGATCTTGGATAATCGATTGTTACGCGTAAAATCTGGGATTGATTTCTGGAACGATTGGCAAACAATCGATTGTGGCTTCTTGACAATCTACTGTCATTCAGTAAAATTAGCAACTCTTAATTGGCAATTAGGCAACGGTAATGCCAAGTTTTTCAACTATAAATACAGCTTCATTTAAGTGTTTTAAACACAATAACACACAACAACTGATCATACAATTGCTATAAGCTTGCATACTCTATTGCTAATCATTTTATATTCATTACATAAGTTTTGAGAGCCATATTCTTGTCCAAAGTTGTTGTGATCTTGAGCTTACTTCTTTTACTTATATCTACTCATTAAGGAGTGTTTTGTTTGAGTGTTTTACTGTTTTGTACACTTGTAAGAGAATTGTGATTCTCTTGTTGTAAGGAACTTGTGTTTCCTTGGTTGAAGTCTTGGAGTGTTGTATCTCCGAGCAAAGGTGTTAAGGCGTGTGTCCTTAAGTTGTAAAGGTTTGTTGAGCACCCGTAAGCTTGACAAGTTAGTGGAAAATCTCGAGAGAGTCTCTCGGGGACTGGACTAGCCATGTGTTGTGGTGAACCAGAATACATCGGTGCGTTCTTTCCTTTTGTTTATTTAACGCACTTATTTATTTCCTGCAAATTTTATTTTCCGCAAGTTTACGCTAAATTTTATTATAACGCTATTCACCCCCCTCTAGCGTTAAGCGTATTATCTAACAATTGGTATCAGAGCCCAACTCTCTGAAGACTTAACAGTTTGTGAGAACCGTCCATGGCTTCTACTCGTGACTCTTTTGCAGGAATTGATGAAGGACAATGCTCCACACGACCACCTCTATTCAACGGTACAAACTATACGTACTGGAAGGAGAGGATGAAAATCTTCGTTCAAGCAAACAACTTTCATCTCTGGAAGGTGATAACGAAGGGAAATCAAATTCCAACCAAAAAGGTTGAAACCGAATGGGTTCCCAAGTCCGAAGAAGAATATGACGCGGATGATATCCGAAAGGTGCAAAATAATGCTAATGCAATTAATTTATTATATTGTGCTGTAAATGCTGACGATTACAGGAAAATATCGTGTTGCACAACGGCGAAGGAGATGTGGGACAAGCTGGAAATTACGTACGAAGGTACGGACCAGGTAAGGGAAGGCAAAATTGATTTCCTAACCCATGCTTATGAATTATTTCACATGAAGGAAGGTGAAAAGGTGGATGAAATGTTTGGGATTTTCAATAATCGTAAATGATCTACATGCTCTCAAGAAGACATTCACGGATAGAGAACTCGTTCGAAAAATTCTTAGAAGTCTCACTCCGGCATGGCGATCAAAGGCCGACGCGATTCAAGAGTCCATTGGCGTCTCAAATGTCACCATCGACGCATTAAGAGGTAATCTTAAGACTTATGAATCTACTATACTTAACCCTCTTGTTGATGATCAAAGGAGGCAAAGAATCGCTCTTAAGGCAAGCACACGCCAACCTCAAGTTGATGAGGACGGAGACAACGAGTTTGGACTCATTATCAAAAGATTTCAAAAGTTCATGCGAAAGGAGTATGAACGAAAGGGCAAAAAGCAAGGCGAACAAATAAAGTGCTATGAATGCGGTGAAACCGGGCACATCAAATCAAATTGCCCAAACATCAAAAAGGAGAAGAAACCTTTTAAGAAGCAACGTGCATACATTTCTTGGGGAGGAGACTCCGGAGATGACTCAAGCGAAGAAGACGAAGACGAAGCCACAAACCTTTGTCTTATGGCGCAAGAAGACAAGCAAGATGAGGTATGTCAAATCTCTTCTAAAAACTTCTTTACTCTTGAAGAAATGCGAACTGCTTTTGATGAGCTATATACTGAATTTATTAAGGCTTCAAAAACTGTCAAGAGCATAAAAGAAAATGCTTCTCTAAAAGAAAAAGATTTTCAAAAACAGCTTTCTTTGAAAGAAAAGGATTTAGAAAAACTGGTTTTAGAAAATGAGAAGCTGAAAGAGGAAAACAAGTTTTTCGGAAAAAGAAGAGCCGACAAGCCCGAAAGTTCTATTAAAAATTGTTCTTCTTGCATGCATCTCAAAAATGAGGTAGATAGACTTAAAGGTACCTTAGATAAGTTTAATTCTTCCCACAAAAATTTGAATAAGGTCCTTGTTAATTTGAAATCAACCAAGCATGGCATAGGCTTTAAGAATGAGCCTAAAGAAAAGGTTGAAGCCAAACCCCAACCACCTAAGGCTCAACCTAGGATGAATAAAACAAATGCTTATCCTAGAAATAGCAATCCTAGAACAAATATGCATGCTAGACCAAATGTTGAACATTTTAGAAGACCTAGAAATAACTTACCACCTAGAAATGACTACCCTAGAAATGATGCATATTCTAGACCAAACACTAGAAGGAGTTTTGAACCTTTTAGAACATCTAGACATGACCATTACTCTAGAAATGCTGCTCATTTTAGAACTAATAGTAGGAGAAATGGTTCTCATGAAATGCGCAATAGTCATAATGAAAATAGAGTAAATCATTTTCGTCCATCAAGTTACTATGAACCTAGAAGGATGCATAACCCCAACGTGACTTGTCATTACTGTAGACGCATTGGTCATATTGCTCCTGCATGTTTTACACGACATAGATATATCACTCAATCGCATCATTATAATATGCCTAACCCTCAAGGACCCAAAATGGCATGGGTACCTAAAACGCTTTAATTTGTTTTGTAGGTATGTTTGAAGGGATCAAGTGTACTATGGTACCTTGATAGTGGATGCTCCAAGCACATGACGGGAGACGAATCCAAATTCCTTCAACTAGAACACAAAGAAGGAGGAAGTGTGATTTTTGGGGATACCAATAAAGGAAAGATTATTGGCATCGGATCGGTCGGTAAGGATGAAAATTCCTCTATTAAGCATATATTACTTGTTAAAGGTTTAAAGCATAATCTCTTGAGCATAAGTCAATTATGTGACAAGGGAAATCTTGCCTTATTTGATTCGGATGAATGCTTAGTACTTAGACGTAGCGATTTCAAAATTATCCTTCGTGGTTTTAGAGTGGATAATATTTATATGGTTGATCTTGCTAATTCTCACCCGAATATGTGGATTGCCTTATGAGCAAAGAGGATGATACTTGGCTATGGCATCGTAGAGTAGCACATATAAACATGCGTCTTTTGAACAAATTGATTTCACAAAACTTAGTTATTGGTCTTCCCAATTTGAAATTTGAAAATGACTCTATTTGTGATTCTTGTCAAAAAGGGAAGCAAACAAAAGCATCTTTCAAATCGAAAAACATTGTTTCAACTACTAGACCATTGCAATTGCTTCACACAGATTTATTTGGACCATCTCGCATTGAAAGTCTAGGAAGAAATCGTTATGCCTTTGTTATTGTTGATGATTATTCCAGATTTACTTGGACTTTATTTCTTTCCCATAAAAGTGATGCTTTTCAAAATATTAAATATTTCCTTAAACGTGTTCAAAACGAAAAGGAAACAACCGTCACTTCAATTAGAAGTGATCATGGGGGAGAGTTTGATCACAATCTCTTCACGGACTTTTGTGATGAACTCGGTATCGAGCATACCTTTTCCGCTCCACGAACACCACAACAAAATGGGATGGTGGAAAGGAAAAATAGGTGTCTCGAAGAGATGGCTAGAACCATGCTCGAAGAGGCTAAGATTCCCAAACATTTTTGGGCGGATGCCGTGAGTACTGCATGCTACATCTTAAATAGAGTAGTCATAAGGCCAATACTCATGAAGACCCCTTATGAACCCTACAAGGGAAGGAAACCAAATATCTCCCATTTTAGAGTATTCGGTTGTAAAGTTTTTATTCATAACAATGGAAAAGATCAATTGGGAAAATTTGATGCTAAGTCCGATGAGGGAATTTTCATTGGTTACTCTTCACGTAGCAAAGCATATAGGGTTTTTAATAAAAGAACCGAAACTGTGAAGGAATCCCCTCATGTTGTATTTTCCGAAAATAATGCTCGCTTGGCGAGAAAGGATTCCGGTTTTGATCTTGCAGGTATTTTAGATAGCTTGGAAGACAAAATACAAGAGGAAACGCCTAAGGAAAATAAAGATGAAATCTTGGAACAACCAACGGAGGAAGCGCCATAATTGGAGAATGAAACGAAAACGCCTAACGAGTGGAGGACAATCAAAGATCATCCACTCGAACAGGTAATTGGCGACGTCGGAGAAAAGGTAAGTACTCGAAATTCCCTTAAAAACACCTTAGTTCATACTGCTTTTGTTTCTCAAATTGAACCAACAACCATCACCAAAGCAATTGGGGATGAGTTTTGGACCTTGGCAATGCAAGAGGAGCTTAACCAATTCAAACGGAATGACGTTTGGGATTTGGTGCCAAGACCCGAAAATCATACCATAATTGGTACGAAATGGGTTTTTCGAAACAAACTAGATGAAAATGGTGTAATCACTAGAAACAAAGCTAGGCTTGTAGGAAAAGGCTATAATCAAGAAGAGGGTATTGACTATGAAGAAACATATGCTCCCGTAGCTAGATTAGAAGCTATTCGTCTATTACTCGCATTTGCCTCTTCTATGAATTTCAATTTATATCAAATGGATGTGAAAAGTGCTTTTCTAAATGGTGTTATTCAAGAAGAAGTTTATGTTGAACAACCCCCCGGTTTTGAAGATTTTAAATCTCCCAATCACGTTTTCAAACTCAAAAAGGCTCTTTATGGTTTAAAACAAGCTCCCCGAGCTTGGTATGAAAGATTGAGTAAATTTCTATTGGAAAATGATTTCATTAGGGGGAAAGTTGACACCACCCTTTTTGTTAAGCATAAAAACAATGATATTTTATTAGTTCAAATATATGTGGATGATATCATATTTGGTGCTACTAACAATGTCTTATGCAAGGAATTTTCCGATTTAATGACAAGCGAATTTGAGATTTCTATGATGGGTGAGTTAACATTCTTTTTGGGATTACAAGTAAAGCAAATGAAAGAAGGTACGTTAATTTGCCAAGCCAAATATTGCAAAGAATTGCTGAAACGATTTTAAATGAACAATGCAAAAGCAATGGCGACTCCCATGAGCACATCCGATCATCTAGACAAAGATGAGAAAGGTAAGGAAGTCGACTATCTTACTGCTAGTCGTCCGGACATCATGTTTAGCGTGTGCTTATGCGCCCGTTATCAATCGTGTCCGAAGGAGTCTCACCTTACTGCGGTAAAACGGATTTTGAAGTACCTCATTGGTACTACAAATGTGGGTCTATGGTACCCCAAAGATTCTTCATGCCAACTCGTTGGCTATTCCGACTCCGATTTTGCTGGATGCAAATTGGACCGCAAGAGCACTAGAGGCACTTGCCATTTGCTCGGTAGCTCTCTCGTTTCTTGGTTTAGCAAGAAACAAGTAAGTGTTGCGTTGTCCACAACCGAGGCTGAATATGTAGCCGCGGGGAGTTGTTGCGCTCAAATCCTTTGGATGAAACAACAACTCTTGGACTATGGCCTAAGTCTTAATCATATCCCTCTTAGATGTGATAATACTAGTGCCATATGCTTGACAAAGAACCCCGTTCTTCATTCGCGAACAAAACACATTGAAATTAGACATCATTTTATAAGAGATCACGTTCTCAAGGGCGATGTCGAAATCAAATTTGTTGAAACCAAAGATCAATTGGCCGACATCTTTACAAAGCCCTTAGAGAAAGAGTCCTTCTTCCGAATTCGTAGTGAACTCGGGATTCTTGACTCCGCGTTGATCTAAGTCATGCATTGCATCTTTTTATTTTACATGATTTCTAACTTGAGCGTCGGAGACGTCAAACGAATTTTTGCAGGTATCGCCCTAAAGGTAGGGGGAATTATAAAGCATGACGCGCAATAATCAAGTCTTTTTCAGAAAAATCGGTTTCTGTCGTCCAATAATCGATTATCTCGTATCAATAATCGATTGTACTGCTATTACTTGAGTTATTGTACTCTTTTTAAGTAATCACGTTTCTTTCCAATAAATAAACAAGCTTTATTTACATCTTTGGCATCTTATTACATTTTTTTTGCTAATGGCAAAAGGGGGAAGATAACGGATATGCACTCTCAATTCTTATTAACGGGTATGCACTCTCAATTCTTATTAATTGAGGGGGAATTCATATATTGAGGGGGAACTAATTTTGCATACTTGTTGCATATATTTACTTGTCTTAAATCGTCATTATGAATTGTCTAATTTGCATATCCCGCTTAAAGTTTGCCATTATCAAAAAGGGGGAAATTGTTGGAAACACGTTCTCAAAGCATTATACTAAAACGTGTGTTCATATGTGTAGGTTTTGATGAATGACAAACAAGCGCAAATTGACATACGACGAAGCTCCAGTACAAGCGCACAATTGATATATATATAACGAGATTCAAGCACAAGACCAAGTTTTATAGTTTTACATGAGTCGTTCTTAATTGTGATCTTGATCCGACAACTTGACTCATGACATGGCTTCTCTCGTAAAACTATTTTTACAAAATCATGCATATTTAATTTAATGCTAAATGATTTTAAATCATGCATATTTACTTTAGTCAAAATGATTTTTAAACATGCCTCTAAAATCTGGACTAAGATAATCGATTATGTACTTATGATAATCGATTATGTTAAGCCAAGACTGCATGACAATCGATTGTGAACTAATGACAATCGATTGTGTTAAGGCAGTGAGCATCACGTTTTTCAAACCTGCATGACAATCGATTGTGAACCTTATGACAATCGATTGTGATGAGGCAGTGTACATCAAAGTTTTTCAAAACTCAGAATAATCGATTGTAAAGTTAATGACAATCGATTGTGAAGAGATAGTGTCCATCAGATTTTTCAAAGTCACAAAATAATCGATTGTGAACATATGACAATCGATTGTGTTGAGGCAGTGTCTTTCAGACTTTTTCAAAGTTATTAAATAATCGATTGTGAGTATATAACAATCGATTGTCAAGAGGCAGTGTCTAAAATGATTTCCAAAGTCTGATAAATAATCGATTATGAACATTGCACAATCGATTGTGAAGCTGACCGTTGTTGTAAAGTTTTCAAATACCGTCAGGTAATCGATTGTTGATTTTGTACAATCGATTGTTGAAATTAATATTTGGAAAAGATTTTTTGAACGTTACTGAATAATCGATTGTTGATTTTGTACAATCGATTGTTGAAATTAAAATCTGGAAAGGAGTTTTTGAACGTTGCTGAATAATCGATTATTGATTTTGTATAATCGATTGTTTTACGTAAAATCTGGAAATGATTTTTTGAACGTTGCTAATAATCGATTGTTGATCTTGGATAATCGATTGTTACGCGTAAAATCTGGGATTGATTTCTGGAACGATTGGCAAACAATCGATTGTGGCTTCTTGACAATCTACTGTCATTCAGTAAAATTAGCAACTCTTAATTGGCAATTAGGCAACGGTAGTTCCAAGTTTTTCAACTATAAATACAGCTTAATTTCAGTGTTTTAAACACAATAACACACAACAACTGATCATACAGTTGCTATAAGCTTGCATACTCTATTGCTAATCATTTTATATTCATTACATAAGTTTTGAGAGCCATATTCTTGTCCAAAGTTGTTGTGATCTTGAGCTTACTTCTTTTACTCATATCTACTCATTAAGGAGTGTTTCGTTTGAGTGTTTTAGTGTTTTGTACACTTGTAAGAGAATTGTGATTCTCTTGTTGTAAGGAACTTGTGTTTCCTTGGTTGAAGTCTTGGAGTGTTGTATCTCCGAGCAAAGGTGTTAAGGCGTGTGTCCTTAAGTTGTAAAGGTTTGTTGAGCACCCGTAAGCTTGAAAAGTTAGTGGAAAATCTCGAGAGAGTCTCTCGGGGACTGGACTAGCCACGTGTTGTGGTGAACCAGAATACATCGGTGCGTTCTTTCCTTTTGTTTATTTCCTGCAAATTTTAATTTCCGCAAGTTTACGCTAAATTTTATTATAACGCTATTCAACCCCCCTCTAGCGTTAAGCGTATTATCTAACATTTTCAACTATAAATACAGCTTCAATTCAGTCTTTTAAGAACAACAACACACAACAACTGATCATACAATTGCTAAGGCTTGCATACTTTATTGCTTATCATTTTATATTCATTACATAAGCTTTTGAGAGCCAAACTCTTGTCGAAAGTTGTTGCGATCTTGAGCGTATTCTTTTTACTCATATCTACTCTTAAAGGAGTGTCTTATTTGAGTGCTAAGTGTTTTTGTACACTTGAAGGGAAGTGTTAGTCCCTTGTGTTGTAAGAAGGAACTTGTGTTTCCTTGGTTGAAGTCTTGGAGTGTTGTATCTCCGAGCAAAGGTTGTTGAGGCTTGTATCCTCAAGTTGTAACGGTTTGTTGAGCACCCGTAAGCTTAACAAGTTAGTGGAAATCTCGAGAGAGTCTCTCGTGGACTGGACTAGCCACGGGTTGTGGTGAACCAGGATACATCGGTGCGTTTGTTCTAATTTATTTACTTATCGCACTTATTTATTTCCTGCAATTTCTAAATTCCGCAAGTTTACGCTAATTTTTATTATAACGCTATTCACCCCCCCTCTAGAATTAAGCGTATTATCTAACAATTGGTATCAGAGCCCAACTCTCTGAAGACTTAACCGTTTGAGAGAAACATCCATGGCTTCTACTCGTGATTCTTTTGCAGGAATTGGTGAAGGACAATGCTCCACCCGACCACCGCTATTCGATGGTACAAATTATACATACTGGAAGGAGAGGATGAGAATATTTGTACAATCAAATAGTTTTCATCTTTGGAAGGTCATAATGAATGGAGAACAAATTCCAACCAAGAAGGTTGAAAATGAATGGGTCCCAAAGTCCGAAGATGAATACGATGCGGATGATATCCGAAAGGTGCAAAATAATGCTAAAGCTATTAATTTATTATATTGTGCTGTAAATGCTGATGATTACAGGAAGATATCTTGTTGCACAATGGCGAATCAAATGTGGGACAAGCTGAAAATTACGTACGAAGGTACGGACCAGGTAAGGGAAGCCAAAATTGATTTCCTAACCCATGCATATGAATTGTTTCACATGAAGGAAGGCGAAAAGGTCGATGAGATGTTTGAACGATTTTCAAAAATCATAAATGATTTACATGCTCTTAAGAAGACCTTCACGGATAAGGAACTTGTCCGAAAAATTCTCCGAAGTCTCACTCCGGAATGGCGATCCAAGACCGACGCGATTCAAGAATCCATTGGCATTTCAAATGTCACCATCGATGCATTAAGAGGTAATCTTAAAACTTATGAATCTACTATACTTAACCCTCTTGTTGATGATCAAAGGAAGCAAAGAATCGCTCTCAAGGCAAGCACAAGCCAACCTCAAAATGATGAGGACGGAGACAACGAGTTCGGACTCGTTATCAAGAGATTTCAAAAGTTCATGCGAAAATATTATGAACGAAAGGGCAAAAAGCAAGGAGATCAAATAAAGTGCTATGAGTGCGGAGAAACCGGGCACATTAAATCAAATTGCCCAAATGCTAAAAAGGAGAAGAAACCCTTCAAGAAGGAACGAGCATACATATCTTGGGGAGGCGACTCAGGTGACGAGTCAAGTGAGGAAGAAGCAGACGAAGCCGCAAATCTTTGTCTTATGGCACAAGAAGACAACAAAGAAGAGGTATGTCAAATTTCTTCCAAAAATTTCTTTTCCCTTGAAGAAATGCAAAATGCTTTTGATGAGTTGTATAGCGAATTTATTAAAGCTTCAAAAACTGCTAAGAGTATAAAAGAAAATGCTTCTTTAAAAGAAAAAGATTTTCAAAAACAACTCTCTTTTAAAGAAAAGGAATTGGAAAAACTGATTTTAGAAAATGAAAAGTTGAAAGAGGAAAACAAATTTTTTGGCAAGAGAAGCGCCGACAAGCCCGAGAGTTCTAGAGATTGTAATTCTTGCATGCATCTCAAAAATGAAGTAGAAAGGCTTAAGGGCACCTTAGATAAGTTTAACTCTTCTCATAAAAATTTGAATGAAGTGCTTGTTAATTTGAAGTCGACCAAGCATGGCATAGGTTTTAGAAACGAGCCTAAAGAGAAAGTTGAAGCCAACCCCCAACCACCTAAGGCTCAACCTAGGATAAATAAAACAAATGTTCATCCTAGATACAACAAACCTAGAAATGGTTTTCATCAATCGCAACCAAGAAATAATCATGCTAGAAATAATGCACATTCTAGGCCACACACTAGAAGGAATTTTGAACCTTTTAGAACACCTAGAACTGACTTCCAACCTAGAAACAACTATTCTAGAAATGATGCATATCCTAGAACAAATGGTAGGAGAAATGATTTTCATGATTTGCGCAACAGTTATATTGTCAAGAATAGAGTAAATGAATTTCGCCCGTCCAATTACTATCAACCTAGAAGGATGCATAATCCTAACGTGACTTGTCATTATTGTAGACGAATTGGACATATTGCTCCTGCTTGTTTTACACGACATAGACATAACACTCAATCACATCACTATGAGTTGCCTAACCCCCAAGGACCCAAAATAGCATGGGTACCTAAAACTCATTAATCTGTTTTGTAGGTATGTTTGAAGGGATCAAGTGTACTATGGTACCTTGATAGTGGATGCTCCAAGCACATGACGGGAGACGAATCCAAATTCCTTCAACTAGAACACAAGGAAGGGGGAAGTGTTATTTTTGGTGATAACAACAAAGGAAAGATTATCGGCATCGGATCGGTCGGTAAGGATGAAAATTCTTCCATTAAGCATATATTACTTGTGAAAGGTTTAAAACATAATCTCTTGAGCATAAGTCAATTATGTGACAAGGGAAATTTTGTTTTATTTGATTCGGATGAATGCTTAGTTTTTAGACGTAGCGATTTTAAAATTATCCTTCGTGGTTTTAGAATGGATAACATTTATATGGTTGATCTTGCAAATTCTTCACCCGAATATGTGAATTGTTTAATGAGCAAAGAGGATGATTCTTGGTTATGGCATCGTAGAGTAGCTCACATCAACATGCATCTTTTGAACAAATTGGTTTCACAATATCTAGTTGTTGGTCTTCCAAACTTGAAATTTGAAAATGACTCTACTTGTGATTCTTGTCAAAAAGGGAAGCAAACAAAAGCATCTTTTAAATCGAAAAATATTGTTTCAACTACTAGACCATTGCAATTGCTTCACATGCATTTGTTTGGACCATCTCGCATTGAAAGTCTTGGTAGAAATCGTTATGCTTTTGTTATTGTTGATGATTATTCCAGATTTACTTGGACTTTATTTCTTGCCCATAAAAGTGATGCTTTTCAGAATTTTAAATATTTTCTTAAACGTGTTCAAAACGAAAAGGAAACAACCGTCACTTCAATTAGAAGTGATCATGGGGGAGAGTTTGATCACAATCTCTTTGCGGACTTTTGTGACGAACTCGGTATCGAGCATACCTTTTCTGCTCCACGAACACCACAAAATAATGGGGTGGTGGAAAGGAAAAATGGTGTCTCGAAGAGATGGCTAGAATCATGCTCGAAGAGGCTAAGATTCCCAAACATTTTTGGGCGGATGCCGTGAGTACCGCATGCTACGTTTTAAATAGAGTAGTCATAAGGCCAATACTCATGAAAACCCCTTATGAACTCTACAAGGGAAGGAAACCAAATATCTCCCATTTTAGAGTATTCGGTTGTAAAGTTTTTATTCATAACAATGGAAAAGATCAATTGGGAAAATTTGATGCCAAATCCGATGAAGGATTTTTTATTGGGTATTCTTCACGTAGCAAAGCATATAGGGTATTTAATAATAGAACCCAAACTGTGGAGGAATCCCCTCATATTGTGTTTTCCGAAAATAATGCTCGCTTGGCGAGAAAGGATTCTTGTTCTGATCTTGCAGGTATTCTAAATAGTTTAATAGACAAAGTACAAGAGGAAACTCCTAAGGAAATTCAAGATGAAATCTTGAAACAATCAACCGAGGAAACGCCACAATTGGAGAAAGAAACGAAAATGCCTAACGAGTGGAGGACAATCAAAGATCACCCTCTCGAACAGGTAATTGGCGACGTCGGAGAAAAGGTAAGTACCCGAAACTCCCTTAGGAACACCTTAGGACATACTGCTTTTGTTTCTCAAATTGAACCAACAACCATCTCCGAAGCAATTGGGGATGAATTTTGGACCTTGGCAATGTTAGAGGAGCTTAACCAATTCAAACGGAATGACGTTTGGGATTTGGTGCCAAGACCCGAAAATCATACCATAATTGGTACGAAATGGGTTTTTCGAAACAAACTAGATGAAAATGGTGTAATCACTAGAAACAAAGCTAGGCTGGTAGCAAAAGGCTATAATCAAGAAGAGGATATTGACTATGAAGAAACATATGCTCCCGTAGCTAGATTAGAAGCTATTCGTTTATTGCTTGCTTTTGCCTCTTCTATGAATTTCAATTTATATCAAATGGATGTGAAAAGTGCTTTTCTAAATGGTGTTATTCAAGAAGAAGTTTATGTTGAACAACCCCCCGGTTTTGATGATTTTAAATCTCCCGATCATGTTTTCAAACTCAAAAAGGCTCTTTATGGTTTAAAACAAGCTCCCCGAGCTTGGTATGAAAGATTGAGTAAATTTCTATTGGAAAATGATTTCATTAGGGGGAAAGTTGACACCACTCTTTTTGTTAAGCATAAAAACAATGATATTTTATTAGTTCAAATCTATGTGGATGATATTATATTTGGTGCTACTAACAATGTTTTGTGCAAGGAATTTTCCGATTTAATGACAAGCGAATTTGAGATGTCTATGATGGGTGAGTTAACATTCTTTTTGGGATTACAAGTAAAGCAAATGAAAGAAGGTACGTTCATTTGCCAAGCGAAATATTGCAAAGAATTGCTGAAACGATTTGAAATGACCAATGCAAAAGCAATGGCAACCCCCATGAGCACATCCGATCATCTAGACAAAGATGAGAAAGGTAAGGAAGTCGACATAAAAAAGTATCGAGGTGTGATTGGTTCTCTCCATTATCTTACTGCTAATCGTCCGGACATCATGTTTAGCGTGTGCTTATGCGCTCGTTATCAATCGTGCCCGAGGGAGTCTCACCTAACTGCGGTGAAACGGATATTGAAGTATCATGTTGGTACTGTAAATGCGGGTCTATGGTACCCCAAAGGTTCTTCATGCCAACTTGTTGGCTATTCCGATTCCAATTTTGGTGGATGCAAATTGGACCGCAAGAGCACTAGTGGCACTTGCCATTTGCTCTATAGCTCTCTCGTTTCTTGGTTTAGCAAGAAACAAGTAAGTGTTGCGTTGTCCACAACCGAGGCCGCGGGGAGTTGTTGCGCTCAAATCCTTTGGATGAAACAACAACTCTTGGACTATGGCCTAAGTCTTGATCATATCCCTCTTAGATGTGACAATACTAGTGCCATATGTTTGACGAAGAACCCCGTTCTTCATTCGCGAACAAAACACATTGAAATTAGACATCATTTTATAAGAGATCACGTTCTCAAGGGAGATGTCGAAATTGAATTTGTTGAAACCAAAGATCAATTGGCCGACATCTTTACAAAGCCTTTAGAGAAAGAGTCCTTCTTTCGAATTCGTAGTGAACTCGGGATCCTTGACTCCACGTTGATCTAAGTCATGCATTGCATTTTCCCTTTCACATGTTTTCTAACTTGAGCGTTGGAGACCTCTAACGTATTTTTGCAGGTATCGCCCTAAAGGCAGGGGGAATTATAAAGCTTGACGCACAGAACAATCGATTTCTCTTTCATATAATCGATTATCCAGTATCAATAATCGATTGTCTTGACATTATTTGCGTTATTATTTCTGAAATTGCAGATTTAATAAATAAACAAGTTTTTTTAATTATTCTATATTTTTTTTGCTAATGGCAAAAGGGGGAAGATAACAGGTATGCACTCTCAATACTTATCGGCATAAATTGAGGGGGAATTCATATATTGAGGGGGAACAAAATTGCATATCTATATACTTGTTGCATATCTTTACTTGTCTTGAATCGTCATTATGAATAGCCTAATATGCATATCCCGCTTAAAGTTTGCCATTATCAAAAAGGGGAAAATTGTTGGAAACACGTTCTCAAGGTATTATACTAAACATGTGTTCATATTTGTAGGTTTTGATGAATGACAAACTATGTGCAAATTGACATATGACGAGGTCCAAGCACAAGCGCAAAATTGATATATAACGAGATTCAAGCACAAGACAAAGATCGAGATTAAGTTTTATATGAGTCGGTATTTAATTGTGATCTTGATCCGACAACTTAAACTCAAGACTTGGCTTCTCTCGTAAAAATATTTTTATCAAATCATGCATATCTAAATTAGAGCAAAATGATTTTAAATAATGCATATCTACTTTAGTCAAAATGATTTTTAAACATGCCTCTAAAATCTGGACTAAGATAATCGATTATGTACTTATGATAATCGATTATGTTTAAGTCAGCTGCTTGACAATCGATTGTGAACTTATGACAATCGATTGTGTTAAGACAGTGAGCATCAGATTTTTCAAATCTGCATAACAATCGATTGTGAACCTTATGACAATCGATTGTGATGAGGCAGTGTCCATCAAAGTTTTTCAAAGCTCAAAATAATCGATTGTGAAGCTAATGACAATCGATTGTGAAGAGACAGTGTCCATCAGATTTTTCAAAGTCACAAAATAATCGATTGTGAACTTATGACAATCGATTGTGTTGAGGCAGTGTCTTCCAGACTTTTTCAAAGTTATTAAATAATCGATTGTGAACCTATAACAATCGATTGCCAAGAGGCAGTGTCTAAATTGATTTTTCAAGACTGATATATAATCGATTGTTAACTTAATATAATCGATTGTATAACTGACCGTTGCCAAAATGTTTTCAAATACCGTCAGGTAATCGATTATTGATTTCTTATAATCGATTGTTTTAATTAAAATCTGGAAAGGATTTTTTGAACGTTGCTGAGTAATCGATTGTTTTAATTAAAATCTGGAAAGGATTTTTTGAACGTTGCTGAGTAATCGATTGTAGATTTCTGACAATCGATTGTTTTACGTAAAATCTGGAAATGATTTTTTGAACGTTGCCAGTAATCGATTGTGAGTCTTAGACAATCGATTGTTATGCGTAAAATCTGTGATTGATTTTTGGAAGAACTGGCAAACAATCGATTGTGGTAATTTGACAATCGATTGTCACAGAGTAAAATCAGCAATTCTTAATTGGCAATTAGGCAACGGTAATACAAAGTTTTTCAACTATAAATACAGCTTCAATTCAGTCTTTTAAGAACAACAACACACAACAACTGATCATACAATTGCTAAAGCTTGCATACTTTATTGCTTATCATTTTATATTCATTACATATGCTTTTGAGAGCCAAACTCTTGTCGAAAGTTGTTGCGATCTTGAGCGTATTCTTTTTACTCATATCTACTCTTAATGGAGTGTCTTGTTTGAGTGCTAAGTGTTTTTGTACACTTGAAGGGAAGTGTTAGTCCCCTGTGTTGTTAGAAGGAACTAGTGTTTCCTTGGTTGAAGTCTTGGAGTGTTGTATCTCCGAGCAAAGGTTGTTGAGGCTTGTGTCCTCAAGTTGTAACGGTTTGTTGAGCACCCGTAAGCTTAACAAGTTAGTGTAAATCTCGAGAGAGTCTCTCGGGGACTGGACTAGCCACGGGTTGTGGTGAACCAGGATACATCGGTGCGTTTGTTCTAATTTATTTACTTATAGCACTTATTTATTTCCTGCAATTTTTAAATTCCGCAAGTTTACGCTAATTTTTATTATAACGCTATTCACCCCCCTCTAGCGTTAAGCGTATTATCTAACAGAATATTCAAATACAGCTAATGAATTCAAGCTTTAAGGCTCATTTTATTCATGCTTCAAATGTTCCAGATTACATTGTGTACCAGTATAGTTGTGTACCTGGGATTTTGAACAAAGGAAAGAGAAAGTATTAGTTATGAATAGCAGCAACAAACACAACAACACACAAAAAACCCCAACTTAAAATCAACTTCAACCCAGAAAGTGATATGAGGCAGCCCGGGAGCAGATAACACACCAGAAAATATCGCGCCAAACTTTTAGGACAGAAAATGATATGTAGCAGACAAAAACCAGTTAAAAACAACTCAATGATCACAAAAGACCTTAAGCCAAATTAGGAAGCTTAATGGAATAGTGACTCTATGATGTTTTGTCTTTCTAACAGTTTTCTTATCTCTCAATCCATATATATGTCTCTTAGAACTCTAGACTCTCTATCTTTTATCTATCTGTTTCTTTTTTCAATCTCCAGAAATCTCTCAGACCCCTTTTTTAAAGTTTTGAAATTCTGATCTTAAAATTTCTCTCTAATATCCAAAAAATTCTCCTTTATTACTCCTTAACTCTATGTATTTATAGTAACTCCTAAACCTACTCTCTTTTGAAAAACAGTTGATAGGCAAGTCAAGCGGTAAAGCAGTAAATCCACTAAGAAAGGCACCCTGCACTTATCCCACCAACCACCCCAAGAAAATCTGCCTATTTTCATACTAAATCCCACTAAGGAAGGCTCTTCCTTATTTTCTTCCTTAAATTAAGGCATGATATAAGGGCTTAATCACTAACAATATCAAATTAATGTATAAGTTCTTGTCTTACTATTGCTTGACTAACAGACCATTAATTTAGTCAGATCTGACCATTTTTATACCCAAAATGCCCATGTAATCCTATTATTATTACTGCCCTGCCCTTAACCTTTAACCAACATGTTTTATTCCTTCCCATGTGCATCCTTTACCCCTTTTATCATTCGGCCCTCTTTCTTCTGATTTTACAACCTTACAGGCACTAGGCATTGTGTAGTTGTATTCTTTTCAATTTTCTTTTTTAAATTCTAAAAGCCCATGTTATTCTCTTTGTTTTTCCACTCAGAAGTGTATTCCCTTGAGATTCCCTTGACAACCCCATTCTTTTATTATTAAAGTATTCTCTTTTCATTAAACAATACAAAATATGGGCAGGCAGAATCAGGCGTGCCTGACAGCCCATATTGTTTCCACTTAAATCTCTATTCATCAATTAATAATGGATCCAAACAACACTTAAGAAATGAGGTTCAGGCATGCTTGCACGCACATGACTTCCATTTAGTTTTAACAACTTAAAGCAGTGAGTTATATCCAATTCATCAATCCGACACATTCCTAAATCGATCAACAAATGATACAGATTGACACCAAAAGTTGATAACGAATTCACAACTAAATTCAAACACAGACTCGATTAGAATTGAAGCAATATGAATTAAATTGTCATTTGGTTATTCTAACATTTAAGACTGTGAAATTATTCGACGAAACTTATTTAATCGACTATATATTACAACATATATAATTGATAACAAATAATCGACATACCAACATGGGATTCACGGCTTTGGGACAAAACGAGGGCTCGTGAAACTAATTATTCGACGACGTTAATCAAATCAAATATATAGTTTACAACGGACACAATTAACAACAAATAGAAATTTGACCAAATAAAAAGGTCTTTGCAGAAGAAGAAGAAGAACAATTGACAAAATCGGAAAATAATTGACATAATAAATATTAAACAAATAAACCGCCATAGAAACATCAAAAATAAAATAAAAGGAAGAAAAATAAATACCTCACATTGAACAGGGAATTGACGAACTTGGACCGACTCGGACTGACCACTTTGAGGTCGAACAGAGTTTAACTGAAGTGTTCTCAACTGAGAAAACCTCAATTAAATTCGATTAGACCCCAAACCCCTAATTAGTTGGACGAAATCCCTCATCTGGGTTTCTAGGGGTTTTAGGGCTCGCATTGGGATTTGAGAGGTCTGGGTTTTATTCGAACCAAATCAAGGATGGTTTGGTGACGAGGGAGGCTGAGGAAAGGTCTGATATGAGTTTGGGGCCAATTGGGGTGGGTTCGACTTTTACTCGAATCTTCAAACGTAGATTGAAGATTCGAGACGATGGGAAATGATTTGAGGCAAGAGGTTAACGGATTCGTGTTCAGGGTGGTTGAATGTATCGGGGGTGTTATTTTGGTGGTCATCGGTGTCGTGGTTGCGGGGGTGGCAGCTAGGGTTTGAAATGGGGATGGTTGGTTCGTCTCTGAGAGAGACGATGGCAGATAGGGTTTGAAATAGGGATGGTTGATCTTGGCCGTTGGATGAAATGAGATCGATGACCAGGATCTTTTCTTTTAGTGGAAACGACATCGTTTGGTTAAATTGAGATTGAGTCGGTCTCAAGTGGGAATAGGTCGGGTGATGAGGGAGGCCTGGGATCATTGGATCAAAATGCGATGAACGGCCAGGATGAGGCGTGACGAAACGACGTCGTTTGGGACGTTTGTGAGGCTTGGACCAATTTGACGTCCTTCTCTATTTTAATTGTGTTGTTCTTTCCTTTTATTTTCTCTTTTAAATCCTAATTTAAGAACATTAAAAATCCTAGATTAAATTACCAAAATCTAATTATCTCCTACTAACAATTAACACACCATTAAATATCAATTTGAAATAAAATCACACAACTAGACCTTTAAATGCTAAAAATGTAAAGTGTATTATTTTTTGTGATTTTTATTTTTGTAATACAAAACTTAATTACTCCTAATAAATCCTAAATATAAATGCAACATATTTTTGTATTTTATTAATTTAACAAATAAACACGCACAGACAAATGCAAACGCAAAAGAAAAATTTACACAAAAATCCACAAAAATCACACACAACACAGAACCATTTTGAATTTTTGGTGAGTAATTGTCGTGAGAGCAAAATCACGTGCTCACAGCTACCCCTCTTTGTCCGAAAATACAAAGAGTTTTCGTGCAAAGACAAAGTAAGCGGATACGAGCGATTTTTGCCCATTGGAGTACTCCGTGTGAAGCATTTTTTGAAAAAGATTTAACCAAATCTTTGCTTCAAAGGTTTCCTACATACACCTGGCTAAAAGGGAATCAGGTTAATGTAGTTCGGGAAGTTTTGATAGCTGGGACTACCGAGGAACTGTGGTTCTGCTGTTGCTATTGCTGTATGCCGTTACTACTGCTTTACCAATCTCCTTATTACACCGTGCTAAAAAGAAAACAAGAAGCTAGGCTTGCCAATGGATCACAAGATCTTATCTATCCTCAACTTGTTTTTGCTGCCTTGCTTTCCTCTCGGCATGCGTTTCTTTCGGTGTTTCTTTCTTCCGCAAACTTGGGGATGACATTGGCCCTTTGCTTTTCATCGGTCTTCACCGTCTTGTTTGGTCCGCCGGGGATATGGCTTCCTCTATTAAGCTTTCCGGCGGTTCCTCTAGGGATACAACTTTCTTCATCGGATTTGTTGTGGTGGGAACAACTAAGGTTCAAAGGCCGCTTCTTTCGAGCTTAGTCTTATCTTCCTTTTGACTCATGCGCTTGAATTTGCGCTGGGGGCTCTTGTTGTAACCTTCTGCCTTCCGGTGGGTTACTGGTTTCAAGACCTGAAATGTAAAGACTGAAAAATATTCCTCATGTTATATAGGTGGGCGCCCATTTATCTAAGGGCATGAAAATTAATCCTCTTTTTGTACAGGTGGGCGCCTATTTATCTAAACATGAAAGTATTCCTCTTGTTATACAGGTGGGCGCCTATTTATTTACGACATGAAAAATATTTCTCTTGTTATACAGGTTTTCCCCTATTTATCTAAAAACATAAAATTATTCCTCTTATTATACAGGTGGGCGCCTATTTATCCAAGACATGAAAATTATTCCTCTTGTTATGCAGGTGAGCGCCTAACTTCATCAACAACTTTGAAAATAAATGCATTTGGCAATAATTTATGAAATATATATTTTGGCAATGTTTACACAAGTAGGACCATTCGAGTTGAAATAAAGTAAATGTCCTTTTTGAAGAAATCTTCACTCCAATATCCCATTTGAGGGCGAATAGACCCAAATTATCCTATTCGAGGGTGGACAATCTAAAGTATCCTATTTGAGGGCGGATGAACCCAAAATATCCTATTTGAAGGTGGATGAACCTAAAATATCCTATTCGAAGGCAGATGATCCTAAAATATCCTATTCGAAGGCGATTGATCCTAAATATCCTATTCGAGGGAGAATGAACCCAAAATATCCTATTCAAAGGCGGATGAACCTAAAATATTGAGCCTAAAATATCCTATTCAAAGGCGGATAAACCTAAAATTATCCTATTCGAGGGCGGATGAACCCAAATTATCCTATTCGAAGGCGGATGATCCTAAAATATCCTATTCGAAGGCGGATGAACCTAAAATATCCTATTCGAAGGCGGATGAACCTAAAGTATCCTATTCGAAGGTGGACAAACCTATAATATCCTATTCGAAGGCGGATGAACCTAAATTATCCTATTCTAAGGCGGATGAACCTAAAATATCTTATTGGAAGGTGGACAAACCTAAATTATTCTATTCGAAGGCGGATGACCCTAAGTTATCCTATTCGAAGGCGGATGAACCAAAAATATCCTATTCGAATGCGGATGAGCCAAAAATATCCTATTCGAAGGTGGACAAATCTATAATATCCTATTCGAAGGTGGACAAACCTATATCCAAATATCCTATGCGAAGGTGGACAAACCTATTATATCCTATTCGAAGGCGGATGAACCTAAAATATCCTATTCGAAGGCGGATGAACCTAAAATATCCTATTTGAAGGTGGACAAACCTATATCTAAATATCCTATTTGAAAGCGGGTAGAACTATAATATCCTATTCGAAGGAGGATGAACCTAAAATATCCTATTCAAAGGCGGATGAACCTAAAATATCCTATTCGAGGGCAGATAGAACCGGTGTCAAAACTTGAAGTTATCTTACTTCCGACTGTTTCTCTTAAAATTGTGCTGTCTTGCTATCCCTTAAATCTCTAATTGATTTCCTCGTTCCTCCAAGAAATTTTTTTAAAATGGCAGAAAATTTTCTTCCCAGTTTTGATGCTTTTCCTTGTGGCATGTTTTTTTCCGCCATTAATAAGATTTCCTTTTCTTGCTTCAAATCAAAGAAAATTTGTTAGTTTTAAAACATGGTGAGTGGTCGTGCCACTCCTGCTGGGGATGGTTTTTCCCTTTCTCCCTTCCCCACTCTGCATTTCATTACGCCATCAAAGCTTGCTGGGGATTATTTTACTGGGGATGGGTTTTCCTTTTCTTCCTCCCCCATTCTGTGTTGTCCGACCCTCTTGGAACTTGGTCAAAAATATGTTGGGGATGCTTCTACATCTCGATGATCTGCTGGGGACCCTCTTGGAATTTGGTCCACAATTTTCTCAACTGTTGTTTTCCTGTTTTTCTCCATACTTTCCTTGACATTTTAGATCAATACATTATTCGGCCTTGCAACAAACGTCTTTTTGCCTTGTCTCTGGCCTGTCCTCTTCCCATTTTTCTTTGTACCATTTCGGCAACTGGTATTAAGCTCTAAATGATCTTTCTCTAAAACAAATTTCTGGAGAAAGTCTATTAAACAAAGAAATGAAAAGATAGAAAAAGAGAAAATCTTTCTGAACAAATGCTAGGGCAAAGAAGAGAAAGGAACTTATCTGGGTGGTATAACCGATCCCAGCGATCATGTCGTGCATTCCGGATTAATCAACCAAGTGTTTATATCAATCAATCTTTCTGATGTCTTCACTTTCTAGGGATAATTAGGTGGCCAACTCTTTGCCAAATGCGGATCCCTTCCGCCAATCTTATCTCGTCGCCTCATAGTGCCCTTCGAGGGGTTTTCACTAATAAGACTTTTTCATTTCTCTCAGTTCCCGTCGCCTTATGGTGCCTGTGAAGGTTCTCACTGATAAGACTCTCTCATTTTTTTCTCAGCGTTCGTCGCCTTATGGTACCTGTGAAGGTTTTCACCGATAAGACTCTATCGTTTTGTTTCCTCAGTTGGGGATTGGAATGTTACCGATAAGATTCTCTCTGCTGGGAATTCTTTTGTCTATCCATTGTTTTCAGCTCATGATCCTCTTTCAGTCGGGAACCAGTGTGTTATTCTCGACTTTCATTTGTCTGTTTTGGCACCTCTCGGATACTGATCGGGAGGTCTTTTTTGGAAATCAATATGGGTTCTATGTGGGGTTTAAAAGAAAAGGAGATAAAAATTCAAAATAACTTTGATGGGTAAAACATTACAACTCTTGGAATCAAACCTCCTTTCAAAATTTAAAAACCTAACTTCTGCCCCAGTTTTCTTGCTTGGGGGGATTTTTGATTTTTTGTGACACTTTGTCACATTATGACCGAGCCGTGAGGCGCCTACGTATCCTCTTTGAGGAATCAGGTCAAACGTAGTTCACTTGATCCCTGTGTTTTTCCCTTTTTTAATAATTATTTTCATTCTTTTTTTCATTAACGATTCCAAGAAAGGGGTATGAAAGAATAATAAGGCTCAAAGGGGGAAGCAAAGGTAAAAGTGTTTGGATAGTAGAAAAAATTGCCTACGTCATTTCATTCTCCGATAAATGCCAAGTACAAACAAATAAACAACCAACAATTATAATCAAAGAAAATACACATGATATCTTTTAACTGCGTCAGAATTGATAGCCATGTCGATGCATCTTCCCTCGACATCTGTCAGACATAAAGTGCCATTGGATAACACCCTGGTCACAATATAAGGCCCTTGCCAATTTGGGGCGAACTTGCCTTTTGCTTCGACCTGATGTGGGAGGATCCGTTTCAATACTTGCTGCCATACTTCAAATTTACTAGGGTGCACCTTCTTATTGTATGCCCTTGCCATTCTCTTCTGACACAACTGGACGTGAAACACTTCTGCCAATCTCTTTTCATCAATCAAACTCAACCACTCTAATCGGGCTTTGACCCATTCACCATCGTCAATCCCGGCTTCAGCGACAATCCGTAGGGATGGAATTTCGACCTCTGTTTGGCATCCCTATTTCAGTTCTGTATATCAACAGATAAGGAGTTGCACCTATTGAAGTAGGAACAGTAGTGCGATAACCCAACAATGCAAATGGTAGCTTTTCATGCCATTGCCTGGACCCTTCTACCATTTTCCTCAATATCTTCTTTATGTTCTTGGTGGCCGCCTCAACCAATCCATTCGGGTTTTGACCCACTCATTATCATCAATCTACTTCTTGTATTATTAGTTCATAATCAGATTGATTTCTTTTAGACTGGGTTAAAGATCTATCGTGCATGCCATGTCATTAGAATCCGTATAAAGAGAACTGTTCAGAAAGAGAAAAAGAAGAAAACAAAATTAAAATAAAGTAAAAGTAAAGAAATTTCTTTTTCGTTGAATAATGGGATAACAAGGTTTCACACTTTGACAAGTACAAAATAAATCAAAATTGTATTACAACTCTGGAATAATCCAGACAACAAGAAAGAAAAATCAGAGCCCACTACCAAGACTCCATCTGGGTAGGAAGAAGAGTAACCGTCCAATTGTTGATATTGGCCCTAGGCCCCACAAACTATATATCTGCCCTACTGGTCAATTCTTCCAACACCATAACTGTCTTGTCATCTGCCCTTTCCAATTGCACCACCGCTTTTCCACTGGTCAACTTTTCTTTTGAACTGGCACGGATCATCATCACTGTTTATGAGGGTTTCTTTAGCTCCCATCCTTCGTGCACTAGCTCGATCATGTGGGCTTCATGGTTTGCCGGCAACGAGTTCTGATTGATGTTGGGTGCTTCTGGTGTCTGAACCTCGATCTTGTTGGTGTCAATAAGATTTTGCACTACATGTTTCAACTTCCAACAGTTCTCGGTATCATGTCCGGGAGCCGGGAACAATATTCATGGCTTACCGAATGGTCCATATTTTTTGGAAGGGGATTTGTCAATTTAGGCTCAACAGGACTCAACAAACCTAACCGCCTTAGTTTGTGGAACAAAGCAGTATAGGTTTATCCCAACTCAGTGAATGTTCTCTGATTCCTGCGGAAACCTGGCCCTGCATGGTTCCTGTAGGCCCTTGGTGGTGGATATGTATTCTGTGGAGGGAGGTATGTGTTTTGGGGAGCCGGCGCGCGCCATTGCAGGCGAATCGGAGGCTGAGTGTATGTTTGGGCTTGGTGCATGGAGAAATGTGGTTCTTGAGGTGGATAATAGTGTTGTGGTGGGTTATAAGGGGAATGTTGATTATTTGGATTGTGGGGTTTGGGTTGGTTGTAGTAGGGTTTTCTGGACATGGACCAACTGCATTCTTGAACCGTAGCAACTTCTTCTTTCTTTTTCCTCCCAAGCGCACCTCCCTTGCCGCTCTGAATAGCCTGAGTTGTTGCCTTGAGCGCCGAGTAATTCAGGATTTTATCGGACTTCAGAACCCCTATCTTTACTACTTTCATTGTAGCATTTTCCCACTGTTGTAACCAAGTGACAAAAGTAAGTTGGATCCAGCGTTTGTAGGAAGTAGTCCACCATTTCCCCCTCTCTCATGGGAGGATCAACCCTGGCTACTTGTTCTGTCTAGCGGAAATCGAATTCACGGAAGCTTTCTCCGGGCTTCTTCCCAGTCCTCAGTAATGTGAGACGGTCAGGGACTATCTCGAGATTTTATTGGAAGTGACATGCGAAAGCCTGCGCTACATCGTCCCAGGTGTACCACTTGCTAGGATCTTGTCTGGTATACCATTCAAGTGCCGATCCACTTAAGCTTTGGCTAAAGTAAGCTATCAGTAGCTCATCTTTGCCACCCAGCCCTCTCATTTTACTACAAAAGCCACGTAAATGTGCTATAGGATCGCCGTACCCATCGTATAAATCAAATTTGGGCATCTTCAACCCTGCTGGTAATTGGAAGTTGGGAAAAAGGCATAGATCTTTGTAGGCCACGCTGACCTGATTTTCCCAACCCATGCATGCTCCTTAAGAATTTCTCATGGCTTTTGAACTTCCTCATTAACTTATCTTGCTCCGGGACTTTACCTGGCTTTTCAATCTCCGCTGGGACTTCAAAGTGGGATTATAGGTATGGGGCTCTGGTGCATTGAATGTGGGTTCAGGGGGATAGTATTGTGCATCGTGAGCCTGAAACAACGGCTCACTAGCTGATCTTTGCAGCGTGGCTGGTAGGGGTCCCATAAAAACGGGAACGTTTGGTGGTGGAAAATATTGATTGGGTGGTGGAGCTTGGGTATCATAGGGGCATCTCCCCCAATAATAGTGGTGATTTGGAAGGCTTGTTGAGGGGACAGGGCGAGGGTATTCAGGCATATGCATTTCATTCATTTCCAACCTCATCTTTTCCATTTTTTCCATGTCCTCCTTCAACATTTGACTTGTCATCTTTTCCGACTCAACACTGCTGTCTGATCCAGTCATGCTTTCTGGTATGTGCCCTTTTGATCTTGTCTGATAATGGTGCGATGCCAGTATGCTATAACAAACTGACTGGTATTGATTGAGAAACAACAAACTTGTTAGTGTTATAGTTTCAACAAATATCGCAATTGCACGTTAGGGGATGCAATGTACTTAGGCAGTAAACCATTTCTAATATGCTTTTGCTCAGACCGCATGCATCATCTCGACTTATTTTATTTGTGCCTTTAAAGCGTTTCAAAACCTCCATTATTTTCATTCTTCTCTCTCTCTTTCTTTTTTCTCTCACTTTTTCTTTTATTCACTTTCTTTCTTTGTTTTTTGTCATTATTATTTTTTTAGCAGTGGTCGAATCTTATGTAAATTGCCTACGTATCATGTCCCCGCATGAATCAGACCAAGTGTAGTTCGTGCGAATAAATGCACAAATAAAGGATAATTTTTTTTGGAATTTTCCATTTTTATTGCCAAAATAAATATATTACAAACTGAATACTTTTGCTAAACAGACACAAACTGAAACAATCACAGACGCAAAGACTACTAACATACTTGATATGAAAAGACCATGGACAATCCAATGACAGACTCAAACATAGAAAACTATAGACACGTACTTAAGCAAACTCTAAAGCCTCAAACATAGGTGTTCGCGGGGCGTCATTCGGCCTTAACGCGTACTTGGGTCCCAAATCATTTCCAAGATGCTCTAGTTCATTCATATTTCGCTTCACATAGATCACCACGGATGGAACAAAAGTAGTATAAGTCATATCTTCACAAGCCCCACAGCTTCTCAAAATGGAATGAGCAATAGCTCTCATCCTGTCTTTGGCTCGCTTCTTTTCTATGAGTAGGTGTCTGATCCGATTACTGCATATCTGTAGGGCCTGAGAATCTTGCAGGTGATGACTCTGCAATTGCTGTACTTCTACCTCCATTTGGGCTAATAAGTCGTAGCAGTGCCCACTTTCAAGCTCAAAGAGTTTAGCCTGCTTGACCACTTTTCCCTCGAGGGCAACCACTATTCTTTTTAAGCCGGCCATAATTTTCTCGTGATCCCGTTTTAATTGGTTCAACTACCGGCGACGCTCTTCTGTTTTTGTAGCCCAATGTGCCTTGAGCTCTGCCATGATGTTCTCAGATCTTTCCAACTCGTCCCGACACACATTGATCTCATTTTCCAAACTTTTTTTGAATATTTCATCCGACCTGCTTCTTTGTTGATTATTGGCGGTTACACTTATTTGCTGTATTTGAGCCTTGAGCATCTCATTTTATCGAGCTAGTTTATTCTTTTCACCTTGGTCCGCTGCAACTTGCACCCTGTTCTCGAATTTCAGACTCTCAAACTGTTGCTTTAACTTACCAACTTCCGCTCGATAACCTTTTTCACTTGCGAGCCAATCCCATTGTGCCTGAGATGATTCAGTGAAATCTTGGACGTGGGGCCTTTCGGCGGGCCTTTGCTAAATCAAGAACCTTTTCCTGAACCAAGCATTGTACTTAGGGTCTACCTCGCCCTTAGCCTGAGCTCACACTATGGTTTTTAGCTCGAGGAATCAACACCGATTCCAGATCTCTCGGATTTTTCCTTCAAGAATGCCATTTTTTTGGGGCCAGTTCAATCACTTGCTTGCTTAAATTTTCGTCATTGTGCATAGTTTGAAATCTTCCAAGTTGACGCAAGACGGTGTACGAGGCATATGGTCGGATACTTCGAACTCCCATTAAGAGGATGTAAGGAACTTCAGCCGAATTATATATAGCTTCTGTATCAGGAAGACACCCTAGGGTCCACTCAATTTTGTCAGTGGGTAATGATCTCAAAAGTGATAGCCAATCCTCTACCTTCGGGAACTCCATGCCTGTTATCTGAGTCCCAAATTCTTCAATACAACTCAATCCCGTCAATCCATAATTCATGTACCCAACGCGATGGCAAAGGTGCTCCTGTACCTACAATTGCAGCAAAAGATTACAACCTTGAAAGAACTGTCCTCCCTCTCGGCATATAGTTAAAGCTCGATAGATTTCAGCTATGATTAAAGGAACCACTGTGTTGTTTACTCGTTTGGTCGCACATCAAACATCCCTGCAATGCCGATTTCTATGTGACCATCTTTCCGAGGTGTCATGACCTAATTCCCACAATCTGGTCGTGATGGCGCCTCTTGTGAAGACAAGGCCAGCCAACAACCTAAAATCCTCTTCATTTCAGCTATTAAACATAAATGAATGGAAATACTAATTAATGGCATTTAACTGTGAAATTTAATAACACAACCAGACCGGGGTGTCACAAGTCATGAGCATCTAATGAGTAGGGACACTACTACTGGACCACCAATGTACATATATACAAGATAAAATCGGAAAACAAAGATGGAGTGCGGTACCGCGAAGGCTGGCGGTCACCTTGCTCAACTACCAGAATCCTGCTAATGACCCGCTATCGGGTGAACAATACCTGCAACTGCACGCAAGGAGCAGGGAATAAAGTGAGTACTTCCAGCTCAGTGGTAATAAGAGAGATTAATATCTTAGCGATAAGAAAATATGTATCAGCACACCAAACTGCAATAAAAGATAAAACAACCTTTTTTTGAGAAAAATCGAAGTACGGTGAAAATCCATTAAGAATATCCCAAGTTCAGTTCAAAAATCTCTTTTGCAACTATGCTTTTTCAACAACTGCAAAGGTAATTTCCACAAGTAGGAAATAATCAAAAACCTGCCCCTCGGGCTCAGTATCAACTCACGATATCCAACATCAGCCTCTCGAGCTCAGCACCCCTCAACATATATCACCAGGGTATCTGGTCAACAAGGCAAGTAACAGTATGCATGCCAATTATATATGAGTGCTGAATGTCATGCCACGTCGTACAAACATGAGTAAATGAATGAATTCAATGCAATGCACATGAATACCTTGGGGCGTGCAGCCCGATCCAACCATGCATATGATTTTAACGTCGACGATGCTCAGTGTAGGGGTTCAGACTCCGGAGGGGCTCCTTCAGCCCAAGCGCAATATCATACAGTGCAAATAGTTACCACTGTTTCCATTACAATACACGGTGCTAATAGTTACCACCGTTTCCATGAAATAATATGCAGTCCAGAAAATAGTGAGATGATGATCGTCAGCCCGAAATATCATTTAAGAATCATTGGTGTTTTTAAAACATAGAATTTTGGCTGAGCTTTGCATAGATATTGTTAGAAACCCTGGACTGAATTCAAATAGTATGTAAATCATGCTAACTTTGAAATATCAATCCTTAAAGGATTCTGCAAGTCGGCACAAGGCCTCAAACATGGCATCAAGCCCAGATAACATCAATATAGGGTGCGTAACAATCACCAATATAGTATAATTCATCCCTCGGATTGAACCGAGTCACAATTTCCCACATATATGACCCCGCACTAGCCATGGGGTGCGTGTCTCGCCTCATATAGCGTCACAATGTGATATACCGAGGTTTCAAATAATCGGCAATAAGCCCCAAGTATGGCAATGAACCCAAGTCATAATGATAACAACAAAATATTTACAGTTTAGAGGTAAAAACCAACAACCGGTACGGACCAAATCACAATCCCAACGGTGCTCTACACCACGCTCAGGTCCAACGTGCATGTCACCACAATACAACACTAAGATGTGCAAATACAGGGTTTCAAACCCTCAGGATATCATTCCCAAGTATTACTCACCTCGAACTGGCGAAATTTCAAGCTCGCGACGCATTTGCCCCTCAAATGGGCCTCCACGAGCATCGTATCTAGCCCAAAACAGAGCGAATACATCACAATATGCAAGTGGGACAATACCCAATCGAAAATAATCAAATTATAGCAAGAACCTCGAAACTAGCAAGCAAAACTCGAGCCCCGGGCCCGCTTCTCAAAAAAATTTAAAAACTTACACTTCCTGAATCCTCGTCTTGACACGAGTTCGTACATACCAAGAGCTCCCAAAATCCAAGCTCAAATGACATACGAAATCCCAATTTGAAAATGTCAGAAACTCAAGCCCCTAGTTTCTTCAATTTCATACCCAAATTCAGAGAATTAATGGATGATTCTTACACAATCTCGTATATTAATCTCATAAAACTTACCGCGAGACGAAACCTAGGTGAAATCCTCTTATTCCCTTGTCCAATAGCTCCAATACCTCTCAACAATGGAGGAAAAATGACTTAAATCGCGGAGGAAGTGTTTTTAAACATTCTTCTCTAGGTCCAAAATCCTTCATCACGTTGGCGACTTCTCCCACGCGAACGCTAAGACAAAAAATATTTTAACAGTCCAAATGCTCTACGTGGACGCAACATTTCTCCTGCGAATGCGATGCACAATATCCCAGACCTACGCGAACGTGGTAGTCTTCAAGTTAATGTGATGCACAAGAATTCTAGGCCCTCAAATTACTTTGCGCGATCGTGTTACTCCTCACGCAATCGTGATGCTTTATGGTCTGCAGCATATGATAGCAAAAATCTGATCTCTCCCAAGGAGAAAACTAGTCCGTTTGAACACTCGAAATCACCCCGGGGCCCCCAGGACCTCTAGCAATGACACCAATATACCCCAAAAAATCGTACGAAATTGTTCCAATCATGAAAACACGTCCTTTAACACAAAAACCATCAAATCATGATGGATTCAAGCTTAAATTTTCTTAATACTTCCGAAACTTATATTCGATCAAAAACCCGACTAAACGACGTCCGAATGACCTAAAAATTTGTGGAAATATCTAAAATCACCTAGAGAAGCTACTGCAACTCTCGAAATCCGTTCCGACCCTCGGATCAAAATATCACCTATCAACTGGAATCCGCCAAAATTCAAACTTCGCCAATTCAAGCCTAACCGGAACTCCAAATTCAATTCCGATTGCTCTTCTAAGTAAAAAATCATCTCTAGAAGCTAACCGAATCATCAGAACTTACATCCGAGCCTTCTAACTCGCAAGTCAACTTCCGATTGACTTTTCCAAAATAAGCTTTCTTCTAAGAGGCCATGTGCCTTATTTTCTTTCAAAACCAATTCAATTACACCCGATCGACTCTAATACTGATATTGAAACATGAAGCAACACAATAAGGGGGAAACAGAGGAGTAACACATAGGACGACGAGTCGGGTCGTCACATCCTCCCCAACTTAAACAAACGCTCATCCTCGAGCATACCAAGAGTTGTACTAGAGGCAACCCAATAGATGAATGACCTTTACTAGCGTATACTTGGTGTGATCCCACGTCATCCTAACTTACATAGGTCCGATAACACAACATAGCCGAAATTTCACAGTCCATCTAAACCATAAACCACATTGCACTTCCCAAAATCGTGCACCAGATCAGAACCCCACGTCTATACTCAGAATTAACCCGAACCAGCTGTAACAACCCACACATGCAACCTCAGGTGAATTCATACAATATACCACACATTCCAATACTCGTCACGATACTCTCTATCCGCAGCAGTTGCCCACAACACTCAATACCAATAGGGAACCTATTATTTAGCTAAAATCTTATTCCAACACTTCCGTATACTGCCAATGATATCTAAAACACGCAATAAATTGTAGCAGTCCTTCAGATCAACCATTCATGAAGTCACTTCCGTGTTGACTATTACCGCAATAGATATTTCGGGCCAACCTCGATATTATCCTTCTAACCAGCTGAATCAAATATGCTCGTACTCATTAAAGACTCCGATGATCATCTCAAATACATCACACCACTCTGGTAATATGACACCTCAACTCCGTAATAAGCCACAACGTGCTCAACACGGCACTAATAAGAAACGATCTGAACACACTAAAATCATGACAACTGACTCAAACGAAAGAGTTGTAATTCAAATTCCTCCGTACGATCACAACACAAAATTAAAATACCACCTCATATCATAGAAATAGAGTACCTGAATCCTCCTCGAAAGGTCATAACATCACGTGGCCTTGCCACATTGTGCGATTCTATCCAAACACTATTACCCATGAAGCACCTCAACTCACTATGCTCAACAAAGACACCCAGGCACACATTGAGGTCTGAAACCAAGCAATCCATCACACCCATGGTGAAGCAAGGCATACAAAGTAAGATATATAAAACTATTCTCCATATCACACTGTTGCAGTGCGCAACCCGCTCCAGATAACATACCCGTGGTGGCGTGCCACACGATCCAATATATATATCTCACAAAAGGGGATGCACATCGAGTCAAATCTGCTCACTATAATAAACACATAGCCTCATGCCCAATCGCAAGAAACACATCCGAAAAGTCCATCAATACCGAAACTGAATCAATGGTAGAAATATTTGCACTGACATCCGCCACGAAGGCCCAATTAACAAGCAATACTTGCCAACCGTCCACTGGACCTTGGAATATAACTACTCTGCTAGCAAAATAATTTGATGCCCCTTACCACGCAACCTGTGGCCCTTTACCGACATAGCCCATAACACATTAGTCTAGCCAACCTGACATTGGAACAACCAGTCTGCAATCTAATATCATAACCCAAATTTAACATACCAAGCAAAGAAAAATCCACTCGGACCTTCAGTTCCAAAAACTGCAAGACGATGTCGATACACAAGGCCCACAACCACCACATGGTTGGATCAACAGAACTTCTAGTCTCCAACATATATAACACATGAATAACTATGCCTGATCCCACACTCCGCCATACGATTACATATTACACATCAAGTATCCATTCATACCATGAAAGATATTCAAATTTTCCCGTGCCGTCAAAAAACTCAAATATACGCAGTCGATTAAATTAGAAAATGCCGCAATACTAGTGACGTATCATCAATTTACATCACCTTAATCATCTGAAGATCAATTCTTTACTCACCCGAAGCTATCTGTGCTGCTCAAGAATTTAAAGATTTCCCATTATGAACTGAACCAAATCCTTGAACCCGCAATTCTCAATTCTCCATATCACAACACACAGACCATACCACACTAGGATAACATGCCCATTTTCAAACCACGGTGAAACACATCAAGAACTCTTTCTCTCAATTCCATTGCACAAGCTAAACTGCCGGGACTAATTCCTTCTATCTAGATTAAGTTAGGAAAACTACCAACACTTATAAGCTTTGCTGCACAACACCTGTAAGACTTATTACTTCAAACTCAAACAAAGGATAAATCACATTCTTATCATACCGACTTGGTTTATTATCAAGCTATTCCATTTATCTCATTTCCTTCATGATTCATCATTAATTTGATATTCTCCCTTGATATAGCACCACAATACCTCAACTCAGGTTACCTCACGAGACTCGCACATAGGACCCCATAGGCCACCGAATACCCTCTCGAACGCTTCCTAGAAATAAAATATTCTTTTTTTTGGTAATTAAAAAATTTTCATTAATCACTAATGAAGTTGCATTACAAAACCACATTCAAGCTTCCACTCAGCCGACTATCTAAAAGCTAACATAATAGCTACACTTACTGTCCTAACTATTTAGCTTCTACTATTTACTAAGGTGTTTTAATTGTTGTCTAATTCTAGGGGTGCCTCTAACATTACAGTTGTATACTATGTCTCTCAGTATAGCAGTATTACGTCGAAAAGTCTTATTGAATACTCTTGCATTCCTTTCCAGCCAGATAGCATATGCAACTTCAGCTGTGACCATTTTAAAAATGGCTGCACGACATGTTCTTCCCTTGGCTTTGGTAATCAACCATTGCACTTTCTGGTTCCAACTGCACCTTGGTAGGTATTGTTCCAGTAGCCAATTCATTACTCTTCCCCATAGATCCACAGTGATAGGGCATTCCGTGAGGAGATGATCTCTTGTTTCAGGTTGGATTTGGCATAGAGGGCATTGTTGGTCAATACCCATTCCCCAGCTATGTAGTCTATCCTTGGTTGGTAGTCTGTCATGTAGGAATAGCCACAGGTTGAACACTGCTTTTGGTCTGGCTTGGTTTTGTAAAATTAGGTTCTTCCATGGGACTGTTGGCACTTCTTGTAACTGCAACTGGTACAACTGTTTAGTAGTGCATTTCTGATGTCTCAAGTTCTGGAGCCTTTATAGGGTATCCCTGGATTGGATGATCTTCTTAACCATCCAGCTGGCTTGGGCAGGGATTGGCATGGATTCTAATGGCCTATCTTTGATATAATACACTGTGATCCACCTGATCCACATCTTATCCTTCTTATGTGCTATGTCCCAGCAGGTCTTTGCAATGGCAGCCTTGTTCCACAGTTTGAGATTTGGTAGGTTCATTCCTCCTACTGACTTTGGAGTGCACATTTTGTCCCAGGAGATGTATGCTTTCTTAGTTACAGTATTCATCCTAGACCAAATGAAGCTCCTGCAGATACTTCCAATCATTTTATAAACTTTCACTAGGAAGATAAACAGCTGAGCCCAGTAAGCTTGAATACCATAGATGACAGATTGCACTAATTGAAGTCTCCCAGAGTAGGACATTGTTCTAGCAGGCCAAGAAGTGATACTAGCTGTGATTTTTTCCACTAAAGGTTGCCATTGTAGTAGAGTAATTTTCTTGGTGCTCAGTGGTACTCCCAGATACTTGAAAGGCAGTTGGCCTTGTTCATAGCCAAGATGGTCAAGGATATGCTTCTGCACAGGTATTGGTACTCCTCCAAAATAGACTGAGCTTTTGTTCAAGTTGGCCTTGAGATCTGAGGCTGCTGAGAATTGAGAAAAGCAGTTGGATAATGCCTTGACAGATTTGAGGTCTCCCTTAGCAAACAGCAACAAGTCATCTGGAAAGCACATATGTGTAATACCCAGTTTTTTGTATCTGGGGTGGAATTGATATGCTGGATCAGTTTGTAATTCAGTGCAGGACCTGCTTAAATACTCCATGACCAAGGCAAAAAGGAATGGGGACATGGGGTCCCCTTGCCTCAATCCTCTGGCTACAACAAATGGAACTGTTGGCTCTCCATTATCCAAAACTGAGTAGCTCACTGTTGATATACACTCCATAATCCATTTGGTGAAAGTGTTAGGGAATCCTATCTATTCCATGACTTGTTGTAAAAACACCCATTCCACTGAATCATATGCTTTCTGGAGGTCTATCTTAATCATACATCTGGGGGAGACATGCTTCCTAGTATAGCTTTTAACAAGCTCATGGGCTAGGATGATGTTGTCCTTAATTTTCCTACCTGGAATGAAACCTGCCTGAGCTTCATTAATGAGGCTTGTTATCACCTTCTGCAGTCTATTAGCCAGTACTTTGGAGATGAGTTTGTAGAGGACAGCACAACAAGCTATAGGTTTATACTCCTTGATTGAAGCTGGCTTGGACATTTTAGGAATGAGAGTAATAGTTGCACAGTTGATTGGTCTGCACATCTTTGCTGAGTTGAAGAACTGTTTAATGGCATTAGTGACTTGGTTACCAATGATGCTCCAGCTCTTTTTAAAGAAGACTGCATTGTATCCATCTATTCCTGGTGCTTTGTCATCTCCAATAGCTTTGAGACTTTCTGTTTTTTCTATTTCAGTAACTGGAGCACACAGTTCCTATCTTTGCTGTTGGTTCAATTTTGGGCCATTGGACATATACAGTTGATTGATAGCAGGTAGTGTTGGTTCAGAAGTGCCCATCAGTGCCTTGTAGAAGCCCAGGATTTCCTCTTTAATTTCTGTTGGTGTAGTCAGCTTGATTCCCTGTGCATTGGTAATTTCATTGATCTGCTTTTGCTGACTTCTGTCCTTCATTACTGCAGTGAAATATTTGGTGTTGGAGTCCCCAGTTGTATCCACTTTGCTCTTGCCTTCTGTTGTAGGACACTCTCCTCAATCAATGACCATTTTTTCCAGTTGTAGTATTAGTTCTTTCTCCTTCAGTTGTAGTGCATCATTGTAGTCTTGACTCAATTGCTTTTGTATGATTCCCAGTTCCTGTCGGCTCTGCTCAATTCTAAGTGTAATTGTTTTGAACTCCTTGTTGTTCAGGGCCTTCAAAGGAGTCTTCAGGTCTTTGAGTATGTCCCATATTGTTCTCATGGTATCTGTCTTCCCATACTGCCATACTGTTGTCAAAACGGTACCAACATAGCACATAACCATGCAATCAGCTGACCAACAGCCACCTCCCCAACTTGGCTCGAAGCCATATGTTAAGATACTCTTAGCAACTCATAACACTTTTACTCTAATGATGTCACAATGAGATCAAACTCAAATTATGTACAAATTTTTGAATACACAGATCATTTAGCACTGACATTCTCTGCAAACCTCTTATTCATTTCCATATCAGCTGAGTCCACTTTCTTATGCGTCACAACACTTCAAAATACAACACATACCTTTCAATTACACAAGAGATATCTTACATACACATAAGGATCATACCGTTCAAAACCCTCCGCAGGAGATAACCCACCTGCTTCGCCTCATTTCAATATTTCCACATACCTTCCACCATCATATACGAAATACCCAGCCATTTAGTCTTTCTAAGTCTATGATCATTCTTCCACCTGGAATGTACTTTACTTGCCAACTAAGAGACTTGAAATACTCTTCACGCGCCCATAACTCAGACTACACATAAAAGCACAATAGGAGTCGAACACTCGACAACTTATCTATTATTCAACAGACTCTTTTGTCACTACCAAAGTCACATAGATACACCCCACAGTACTAACATACTAATCACATGGATATCAAGCCGCCATTACGGCTAATAAGAACAATACTGAACATATAAGTTCGAAACACTTGCTCACTCAATCAGCACCTTGGTGCTCAAACCATAGGAAAATATCCGGCCTCGAGTACTCCAGACTGGCCCAACATGAATTCACGGAGATTACCTCTCGCCCCTCGATCGAGGAATCATAAGCCATCCAGGCACATATACTATTGAGCATTCACGTGCGCATACAGAGGTGCGAAAAGAATTTCAAGAGTTATCTCAAGCTGATTCAAGTACGCACGATAAGAATTCCAAGAATGGGAAGTTTTCCTAAGGGTTCTGCAGCCTCTCGAGGATAAATATAGACGTCTCCGCACTGATCCACGAGACTCTACTAACCCTGCTCATGACTTGTGAGATCTAGTAACCCAGGCTCTGATACCAACTTGTCACGACCCAATTCCCTAAATCCAGTCGTGATGGAACCTCTCATGAAGACAAGGCCAGCCAACAACCCAAAATCCTCTTCATTTCAGCTATTAAACATAAATGAATGGAAATACTAATTAATGGCATTTAACTATGAGATTTCATGACAACACAACCTGACCGGGGTGTCATAAGTCACGGGCATCTAATGAGAAGGGACACTACTACTGGACCAAGAATGTACATATATACAAGATAAAACCAGAATTCAAAGATGGAGTGCGGTGCTGCGAACGATGGCGGTCACCTTGCTAAACTATCAGAATATGGCCTTCGATCCTACTAATGACCCGCTATCGGGTAAACAATACCTGCAACTGCACGCAAGGTGCAGAGAGTAATGTGAGTACTTCCAACTCAGTGGTAATAAGAGAGAATAATATCTGAGCGATAAGAAAACACGTATGATCACACCAAACTGCTATAAAAGATAGAACAACCCCTTTTTGAGAAAAAGCAAAGTACGATGAAAATCCCTTTAGAAAATCCCAAGGTCAATTCAAAAATCTCTTTTGAAAATATGCTTTTTCAACAATTCAAAGGTAATTTCAACAAGTAGGAATAATCAGAAACCCGCCCCTCAGGCTCAATATCAACTCACGATATCCAACATCAGTCTCTCAGGCTCAACACCCCTCAACATATAACACCAGGGTATCTGGCCAACAAGGAAAGTAACAGTATACATTCCAATGATATATGAGTGCCGAATGTCATGCCACACCGTACAAATTGGAGTAAATGAATGAATGAAATGCAATGCACATGAATACACTACGACGTGCAGCCCGAGCCAACCATCCATATGATTTTAACGTCGACGACACTCATTTTGGGGGTTCAGACTCCGGAGGGGCTCCTTCAGCCCAAGCGGAATATCATACAGTGCCAATAGTTACCACTGTTTCCATTACAATACACGGTGACAATAGTTACAACCGTTTTCATGAAATAGTATGCAGTCCATAAAATAGTGAGATGATGATAGTCAGCCCAAAATATCATTTAAGAATCATTGGTTTTTTAAAAACATAGAATTGTGGCGGAGTTTGCAAAGATAGTGTTAAAAACCCTGGACTGAATTCAAATAGTATGCAAATCATGCTAACTCTGAAATATCAATGCTTAAAGGATTCTACAAGTCTACACAAGGCCCCAAACATGACATCAAGCTTAGATAACATCAAAATAGGGTGCGAAGCAATCGCCAATATAGTATAATTCATCCCTCGGATTGACCTGAGTCACAATTTCCCACGTATATGACCCCGCACTAGCCATTGGGTGCGTGTCTCGCCTCATATAGCGTCACAATGTGATATACCGGGGTTTCAAATAATCGGCAATAAGCCCCAAGTATGGCAATGAGCTCAAGTCATAATGATAACAACAGAACATTTACAATTTAGCGGTAAAAACCAACAACCGGGACGGACCAAGTCACAATCCCAACAGTGCTCTACCCCACGCTCAGGTCCAGCGTGCAAGTCCCCACAATTACTAAGATGTACAAATCCGAGGTTTCAAACCCTCAGGATATCATTCCCAAATATTACTCACCTCGAACTGGCAGAATCTCAAGCTTGCGATGCCTTTGCCCCTAAAATTGGCCTCCACACGCGTCGAATGTATCCAAAAATAGAGCGAATAGATCACAATATGCAAATGGGACAATACCCAATCGAAAACAATCGAATTATAGCAAGAACCTCGAAACTAGCAAAACCCGAGCCCCGTGCCCGCTTCTAAAAAAATTACGAAACTTACATTTCCGGAATTCTCTTCTCCCCACGAGTTCATACATACCAAGAGCTCCAAAAATCCGAAATCAAATGACCTACCAAATCATAATTTGAAAATGTCAAAAACTCAAGCCCTAGTTTCTTCAATTTCATACCCAAATTCAGAGAATTAATGGACGATTATTCAACAATCTCGTATTTTAAGCTCATAAAACTTACCTCAAGAAGAAACCTAGGTGAAATTCTCTTATTCACTTGTCCAATAGCTCCAAAATAACTCGACAATGGAGGAAAAATGACTTAAACTTGCGGAGGAAGTGTTTTTAAACATTTTGTTCCAGGTCCAGAATCCTTCATTGCGTTCACGACTTCTCTCACGCGAACGCGAAGAAAAAAAATATTTTAACAGTCCAAATGCTCTACACAGACGCGACATTTCTCATGTGAACGTGATGCACAGCATCCCAGACCTACACGAACGCGGTAGCCTTCACTTTAACGCGATACACAAGAATTCCAGGCCCTCAAATTACTCTACACGATCGCGTTACTCCTCAGGCGATTGCGATGCTTTATGGTCTGAAACATATGACAACAAAAATCTGATCTCTCTCAAGGCCAAAACTAGTCCGTTTGAACACTCGAAATCACCCTGAGGCTCCGGGACCTCAACCAAAGAAACCAACATACCCCGAACTTGTTCCAATCATAAAAACATGTCCTTTAACACAAAATTCATCAAATCACGATGGATTCAAGCTTAAATTTTTCTTAAAACTTCCGAAACTCATATTCGATCGAAAACCGACTAAACGATGTCCGAATGACCTGAAAATTTGTGGACATATACAAAATTACCTAATGAATTTATTGTAACTCTCAGAATTCCGTTCTGACCCTCGGATCAAAATCTCACCTATCAACCGGAATCCGCCAAAATTCAAACTTTGCCAATTCAAGCCTAATTCTACACTGGACCTCCAAATTCAATTCCAATCGTTGTCCTAAGTCCCAAATCATCTCCCGAAGCTAACCAAATCATCGGAAATAACATCCGAGCCTTATAACTTGCAAGTCAACTTTCGGTTGACCTTTCCAAAACAAGCTTCCTTCTAAGAGGCCATGTGCCTTATTTTCAACCTAAACCAATTCAATTACATCCAATCGACTATAATACTGATATTGAATCATGAAGCAACACAATAAGGGGGAAACGAAACAATAACACATAGGACGACGGGTCAGGTTGTCACACACGTTTGGGCTCTTCAAAGCCTCGGGGATGACCATATCGCCAATATAAAAACTGAAATGTGCAATGTCCGACTGCTAACTTCTCTTCCTGGTCACTTCGGCTGATATTTAATAAGTCCAGAAATTTATCTGGCGTTACCTACCTTGGTGCCAAAGGATAAAGAGTTCTGAAGTTATGGCCGAGAACCGCATAACCCTCCATTTCCTCCAAGGTGGGCGTAAGTTCAAAATTAAACAACCGGAATATGTTGCGCAGGATCCCAGAAAGGTATCAATGCCTCAATAACATCCATCCTTGGCTTGACATTTAATAAACCGACGAGAACACCCAGAATTTTTATCACTGCCTTTGTGCTATCGGCTTTTAAATCATTCCACCACATGTGGATCTGCAAAGGGATCTCTTTAAGGGCCGTGAAGGGTTCATTTTTGGTTGTGCTCATCCTGCACATTTTTTAAGGCGATTTAGACAAAATAAAAAAAGCTTATATTTGAATCAAATATAAAACAATTTTTTTTTCATTTTTCCCAATTTTAACAAAACAACGTCACCCGGTTTTTTTAAGACTCTTTTCTCATTTTTTCCAAAAATCATACCATCATTTGAGAATAAGGCCTTACGGAGCCTTGAGAACAAGGATTATAAGGCTGTATGAGCTAACTGGTCAAAATTTCAAAAGATGACCCAAAGTGGTCGTTTATGCAAAAGTCAGCCTTCCGGCATCCCTTTCGGGACAATCAGGCTCTTTTTGACACAAACCGCGTTGCTCGACTTAAAAAAAATCTTTCTTTGACGTTTTCGGTTTATCTTTTGCAAAAAGGGGAAGCTGGACCCGATGAGGGTAGCCTACGTATCTCACATCCGGTGAGAAGCAAACCGACGTAGCTCAGGTAAATAACTAACTAATTTTTAAAAGGGAAAAGGGTCAGAACTGCCCCTAACGTATTGACGTCAGTTTAAAAATGCCATCCGTGAACCTATTTTGAAAAAAATGCCCCTACCGTTAAAGTTCTGGCATTTGTGCCCCTAATGTATTGACTCCAGTTTAAAAATGCCCCTACCGTTAACCTATTTTGAAAAAAAATGCCCCTACCGTTTTAAATATAAGTACAGTCAGTTGTTAGACTTAGGGGCATAAATATGCCATATTTTTAACGGTAGGGGCATTTTCTTCAAAATAGGTTAACGGAGGGCATTTTTAACCTGGAGTCAATACGTTAGGGGCAGTTCTGACCCTTCTCCGTTTTTAAAAACAAACAAATATATTTTTTCCTTTTTTCATTTTTTTTGAAAACAAAGAAAACAAAAATAAAAGACTACACATTTTCCTCTTTTAAAACAAACAATTTTTTTTAATTTTAAAAATAATCATCTAACTCTCCAACTCCTTATTTTTCTTTTTCTCAAATTTTTCTAAATTAACATTCCCAAGACTCAGAAGCCGGTCAACATGCGGGTCAGAAACAAATAAATGCAAACACAAGTAGGATGCATCAAGACGGTCTTTTCTATTTCAGGTTGCTATTCCTAGATGGACCTAACCCCTGTGTTGAATCCCCTAATTCAAAAATGCATATGATGCAGATAAGCGTTCCTACTATGGATCCAGCATGAAGTTGAGTTATTCTAGGTTCAGAACTTGTGTGTTTGTTTTAGACCTGGCTTACCCGAGCGGAAAGCTCGAGCCGAGGGGGGCAGCGTACCGGGGATACAGAATCTCAACCCAGCTTTGCAACTTATCCGAACCTCATTCTAAAATGGGATTGACTCTATACTGAAAAGAAGTCGTACGAAGTACACCTTTCTTCATGATTCAGAAGACTTAGAGAGGAGATGGGTTTCGACACAGTTTATATACAGTTCACATAATACCAAAGTGGTAAAAGCAGTCAATTAGCACATTAAACACAAATCATGTAACAAAATCAGATAAAGCTAAACACAACAATTTATTCTAATCTCAAATTCTAACCCTGAACCAGCGGTTCTGGGTCTAAGATATCCCTAGTAGAGTCGCCAGAGCTGTCACACCTCCTTTTTATTGCCTCACGAGAGTAGTAGGGAGTTTTTTTCTAATTAAAGGACAATCGAAACATGATTTATTATTAATGATTCAGAGTCGCCACTTAGGAGATTTATGGTAACCCAAGTCACCGGTTTAGTCCCGAATCAAGGAAAAGAATGACTCTATATTACAGTCTGCGTACAAGAAATCCGGATAAGGAATTCTGTTAACCCGGGAGAAGGTGTTAGGCATTCCCAAGTTCCGTGATTCTAGCACGGTCGCTCAACTATCATGTTTAGTTTATTTATCTGATTTTTTTACATGTTGTAACTTATGTGCTGATTTTAACTTTTAACCGCTTTTATTTAATTTATTAAAAAAAATTAAACGTCGTCTAAGACATGTCTTTAGATTGCACCGCATGAAATGAACCCGCAATCCTGAACACATGCGATTTGACGTTGTGAGATTTGGATTTGGGTTTCATGAAATGCACATCTGAGTTTAGGGAAGATAACATTATTAGATATGCGCCTAAAGATGCTAACGCGTTATTATTTTTGAGAAAAGCCGTGAAATTCGCCATGTGGCCCGTCCCGAAATCTAAGGAGTTAGTATATACATTTATGAGGGCCCCGCAGTTTTGTGCCTTTTTATTTGGCGAGGCTCGTCTCATTTATTTTAAAAGGATAATCCTAAAGTGGCTACATTTTGTATATTAAGTTCGTCTCTAAAAAGAAGAAAACAAAATCCTATATTATTTAAATGCTTTGAACTTATCACGCCTAAGTGTACAACATGGTATATTAGTTCTGAAAAATGAGAGGGGGAAGGAGGCAATCGCTGATACTTTAGGCCCGGGCTTGACGCATGGTACAAAAGGAGGCCCAGGCCCAATGCGTTCTGATTTGAGAACCTCTACACTATACTACTTGTTTGAGATTTGCAAAAGGAAATCAATGGCTTATGAAGCCTGTTTTTAGGAATCTTAATAATAAGTTATTAACTAAGAGAATTTAAACTACTGATTAGTTAACTTAAAACCTGGTGTACATTTGAATATGCAATGAATGAAACAAAATTTAGAAAGGGCAGAATATGCATGCTACATCTTTGATTCTTTTCTAACTAATATACGTGAGATTAAGTTTGCAAACAGAAACTACTACATATCAACACTTGTTTATACATTACAACTACTCACATGTTTCTAATAAACTAATGATTAACATATATATAAAACCTAGAATATACAAATACAGCTAATGACTTCAAGCTTTAAGGCTCATTTTATTCATGCTTCAAATGTTCCAGCTTACATTGTGTACTAGTATAGTTGTGTACCTGGGATTTTGAACAAAGGAAAAAGGAAGTATCAGTTATGAACAGCAGCAACAAACCTAGCAACACACAAACATCCCAACTTAAAATCAACTTCAACCTAGAAAGTGATATTAGGCAGCCCAGGAGCAGATAACACACAAGAAAATATCGAGCCAAACTTGGACAGAAAATGATATGTAGCAGACAAAAACCAGTTTTAACAGCTCAATGATCACAACAGACCTTAAGCCAAATTAGGAAGCTCAATAGAATAGTGACTCTATGAAGTTTTGTCTTTGTGATAGTTTTCTTATCTCTCAATGTATATATGTGACTCTTAGAACTCTAGACTCTCTATCGTTTATCTCTCTGTTTCTTTTTTCAGTCTCCAGAAATCTCTTAGACCCCTTTTTTAAAGTTCTGAAATTCCGATCTTAAAATTTCTCTCTGATGTCCAAAAAATTCTCCCTTATTACTCCTTAACTCTATGTATTTATAGTAACTCCTAAACCTACCCTCTTTTGAAAAACTGCACTTATCCCACCAACCACCCCAAGAAACAAACTAAATCCCACTAAGGAAGGCTTTTCCTTATTTTCTTCTTTAAATTAAGGCATGATATAAAGGCTTAATCCCGACTAGCATTAATATAATGCATAAGTTCTTGTCTTATTATTGCTTGACTAACAGACCATTAATTTAGTCAAATTCAACCATTTTCATCCCCAAAATACCCCTGTTATCTTATCATTATTACTGCCCTACCCTTAACCTTTAACCAACCTATTTTATTCCTTCCCATGTGAATCCTTTACCCCTTTTATCATTCGACCCTCTTGCTTCTAGTTTTACAACCTTACAGGCACTAAGCATGGTGTTAGTTGTATTTCCTTTTCAGTTTTTTTTTTAAAATTCTAAAAGCCCATGTTATTCTCTCTGTTTTCCACTCAGAAGTGTATTCACCTGAGATTCCCTTGACAGCCCCACTCTTTTATTATTAAAGTGTTCTCTTTTCATTAAATTAAACATATATGGCAGCCTGAATCAGGCAAGCCTGACAGCCCATATTGTTTCCACTTTAATCTCTATTCATCAATTAAGAATGGATCCAAATGATACTTAACGAATGAGGTTCAGGCATGCTTGGCACTCACATGGAACAACTTAAGGCAGTGAGTTATATCCAATTCATCAGTCAGACACATTCCTAAATCGATCTACAAATGGTAAAGATTGACACCAAAAGTTGATAACCAATTCACAACTAAATTCAAACACTGACTCGATTAGAATTAAAGCAATACAAATTAAATTTTCATCGGGTTATTCTAACTTTTAGACTGTGAAGTTAATTGACTACACTTATTTAATCGACTATATATTACAACATATATAATTGATAACAAATAATCGACATACCAATAGGGGATTCACGACTTTGGGACAAAACGAGGGGCTCGTGAAACTAATTATCTGATGACGTTAATCAAATCGAATATATAGTTTACAACGGACACAATTAACAACAAACAGGAATTTGACCAAATAAAAAGGTCTTTGCAGAAGAAGAAGAAGAACAATTGACAAAATCGAAAAACAATTGACATAATAAATATTAAACAAATAAACTGCCATAGAAACATCAAAAAACAAAATAATAGGAAAGAAAAATAAATACCTTACAATGAACAGGGAATGGAAGAATTCAGACCGACTCGGACTAACCACTTTGAGGTCGAACAAAGTTTAACTGAAGTGTTCTCAACTGGGAACACCTCAATTAAATTCGATTAGACCCCAAACCCCTAAATAATTAGACGGAATCCCTCATCTGGGTTTCTAGGGTTCTTGAGGCTCGGATTGGGATTCAAGTGGTCTGGGTTTGATTCGAATCAAACCAACGATGGTTTGTTGACGAGGGAGGCTGAGGAAAGGTCTGGTATGAGTTTGGGGACAATTGGGGTAGGTTCGAGTTTTGCTTGAATCTTCAACCAAAGATTGAAGATTCGAGACGATGAGGATTGATTCGAGGCAAGAGGTTAACATATTCGTGTTTAGGGTGGTTGGATGTATCAGGGGTGTTATTTTGCTGGTCATCGGCGTCGTGGTTGCCGGGTTTAGTGCGAGAGGGAGGGGTGGCAGCTAGGGTTTGAAATGGGGATGTTTGGTTCGTCTCTGAGAGAGATGATGTAAGGGAGGGGTGGTATAGGGGGCGGGGTAAGGTTAGGCTTATATAGTTATGAGGGTGTTTGATCCTAGCCGTTGGATAAAATGAGATCGATGGCCAGGATCTTTTCTTTAAGTGGAAACGGTATCATTTGGTTAAATTAAGATTTGGTCGGTCTCAAGCGGGAATGGGTCGGGTCATGAGGGAGGCTTGGGATCGTTGGATCAAAATGCGATGAACGGCCAGGATAGGGCATGACAAAACGATGTCATTTGGGACGTCTGTGAGGCTTGGGCCAATTGGACAGGGTAAAGGGATGTTTGAATTGGGCTAATGATTATTAAGTCTGGTCTGATTTCCTTCTCTATTTTAATTGTACCGTTCTTTCCTTTTATTTTCTCTTTTAATTTCTAATTTAAAAACATTGAAAATCCTAGATTAAATTACCAAAATCCAATTAACTCCTACTAACAATTAACACACCATTAAATATTAATTTGAAATAAAATCACATAACTTGACCTTTAAATGCTAAAAATGTATAGTGTATTATTTTTTTGTGATTTTCATTTTTGTAAAACAAAACTTAATTACTCCTAATAAATCCTAAATGTAAATGCAACTTATTTTTGTATTTTATATTAATTTAACAAATAAACACGCACAGACAAATACAAACGCTAAAGAAAAAATAACACAAAAATCCACAAAAATCACACACAACACAAAACTATTTTTAATTTTCAGGGAGTAATTGTCGTGAGAGAAAAATCACGTGCTCACAAGTTCTATAAGGTGGTAGACCGACGATATTGTATGGGACAGAGTGCAAACATCTAAGAATTCCCATGTGCAGAAGAAAAAGTAGCAAAAATGAGGATGTTGAGATGGATGTGTATGTATGTGTGTGTACTAGGAGATATGATTAGGAATGAAGACATTTGTGACAAGGTAGAAGTTGCCCTCATGGTGGATAAAATGCGAGAAACAAGACTAAAATAGTTTGAGCATGTGAAGAGGAGATGCACAGATGCCTCATTGAGGAGGTGTAGGAGGTTGACGATGGGGGGGGGGGGGGTTCTTTGGAGAGGTATTGGCAGAATGAAGAAGTATTGAGGAGAGTTGATTAGGCAGGATATGACTCACCTTCAGCTTACCGAGAGTATAGCCTTGGATAGGAAGATGTAGATGTCAAGAATTAGGGTATTAGGTTAGGAGGTAGTAGTAGCAGTCTCGTATTACTTTGGCATATATTTCTGTTACTACCTACTGCTTCTTTTTCTTCGATTTTTCAATTATTTTGTTGTAGTACTGCTTCTCTTTTCATGGCTTCTTTACTACTTTATTTCCTTTTTACTACTGTCAGTTTTTGCTTTTCTTGAGCCAATGGTCTATTGGAATATTCTTTCTACCTTCACAATGTAAGGATAATGTCTGTGTATATATTATCCACCCCAGATTCTACTTATGGGATTATACTAAGATTATTGTTATTGTTGAGTCTAAACTAGTACTAGTAGTGAAAGATGTACCATAAAGTTAATTGATTCAATTGAACTAATAATTTTTAACATGCCGTCTATATATATGCAGAGTAATATAAATGTAAACTTGAGTTAGAGTAAAATAAATAAAACTTGATTGTTATTGAAACAGAAAAATTGATAATACAAGTTAAAAACTTATAATAATATATTATAAAGAGAGCTCTAATCAATTCTAGAGAGAGGGAGATAATTCTTTCTCAAGTGGTAGTGTAAGGTGTATGTTTTAAGTGATAGGGGAGTATTTATAGACAAAAACTAAAAATTACATAGTGTTTTCTAATGTCATACATGATGTCATTAGGAGTAAGTGCTAGCTGATGTTAGTTGTGATGTCACATTGATGTAGTTTCTGATTAATTTCTTAAAACATTAAATCACAATTTTCTTCTTCCTCTTCTTCTGATGATTTTTCAGACAAAGATGCATGATTTTGTTGACCTGGAATTTGTGTCATGAGGAAATCAAGAATTTTCTTCATTTCCTGAATAAAATTAAGTCTGCTGTTGGAATCAACTATTTGTGCCTTTGTAATAGAATTTTGTTGTAAAAATAAAATTTGACCAGCATCTGTGATAGCTAGATGCTGCGGATGAGATAGAAGCCACTTGTCTACTGCTGGCACTAGGAGTATCAATGAATATTTAAAAACCAACTAAACCGACCAAATCTTACCGCACCGAACCGAATTTTAGGTTTCTTTAATTAAACCGTAAGTTTTTATTTGAATATATAATTGCACTGATAATTAGGGTATGTTTTTTAATTTTATAAAAATAAATCAAAAAAATACCGAACTGTACCGAATACATTTACATGAAAAAAATATGTTTATATACTAAGTTTAAAAATAACAAAGCATCAAAATTTTTCCTTGTGCTTTGGAATTATGAAGACGATTACAAGATAACAAGTAATTAAACTTAAAATCTTAATTCTCAAACATATTATACTACTCCTATTGAAACTAAACTATTTCCATCATATTCACTAGCAAGACATAAGGTATTCTAGTGATTATGAGTAACAAACTACAATGTATTGAATATGTTTCCTTTCATATGATTTAAATTTAAAATTTTAAATATTTAATCATCTATAAACTTTATTCTCGAGTCCAAGCATGCTTAATATCTTTTAACTCGTGCGATTTATATTTTCTTTGTCTTTACTTAGTTTCTTTTACATTTGATAAATCTATACTCTGATCATCTTTCATGTATTCTTAATTCATCAGCCTTTAAATAGTAAACAAATCTAAAGAGTTTTTCTAAGTCCTATAAAAGTATGTATATTATTGCATTCTGCTTCTACTAGTGCTTTTAAATGACATTTAAAAAATACCAAAGATTAAATTGAACCTTATATCGAAGAGAAACCGACACGATTGGTACAGTTTCTACAGTTTAATTTTAGTTATACATAATAAAATAATCAAAAATTGGTATGGTACATATTTAATAAAATAACCGACCCGAACTGAACCATTGACACCCCTAAGCCTGATATGGATTTTGACTGAAACACAGTGGTTGATGAATGTGTTGTATTAATGTTTTTAAAATCAATAATTCTGAGCCCAGTGAATGCATAGTGTTTCCTTTAAGAAATTTAATCTCCTCACTGCTGCCCAAGGTATACAGATTAATTACTCCCTAGATAACGGAATACATATTCTATGATAGCGGCACTTCAAATCACAGAACTTCAACGAACTCAACAAACGGAGGAAGTCACACATGACACTTATGTTTATTTAGAAAATAATGCAACAATATCGCAAAGAGAGGAGGAGATTTCATATTTTCCTTGTCTAAAAAATCAGGCCAAACCTCTAAATTTATAGACAAAGGAAGGGTGAGATGGAGATGTGCAATCCAAAAAGGCGCGTCTTCAATTTCCCATTCACACCCTTTAAAGAAAAATACAAAAATCCCCCACATGAATGAGGAATGGACATATATGAAAAAACATACATGAAAAGATTGTGTGATTTGCAAGTAAGGATTAATCACATACGGATAAGTAGATTTCTCTTTGAACTTTCCGTGGTGAACTTATGTCAGATATACTCGATCAATCGGTAGATTTGATATCTTTGGACCGTCGATCTTTGGTGTATACCTGATAACCATAAATCACATAATCAATCCTTAACCATCTTTGGTTTTCACGGTTGTCTTCGTTTTAGCCATGAACACCGCCTGGTTTCATGAGTGCTTAGAGTATAGACCTTTAATTTCATTCCCTTAAAGAGGCTTACACTTCAAATTAACATAAGTGATTTCTAAATGTGTAATCCTATAAACATACTATCTGGTCAATCCTGCCTGACTTAGAAAATGATCAAAATCTTTAAGTTTATTGACTCATCAAAAAGCCTTAATGCTTTACCTTGATTTCTAAACAAAAAGCCTTAATGCTTCAGCACGAGAATGGGTTGAGTTATTTGACAATGTTGAACAATCATTCATAACTTTATTTGATCTCTTTGAACCTAGCTCTTAGGATCTCTAGTCTGCTAGGTAGAGTTACCGCCATGATGACTTGTCATAGGCCTTAGCCCCATTCCATTCAATGATCTTTCAACTACCTCTCTAGATAGGCTTTTGTAAGTGGATATGACACATTATATCTTGACTTTACATAGTCAATCGTGATAACACCACAGATATTAGTTTGTCTAACGGTATTGTGTATCCGTCGAATGTGACGCGATTTTCCGTTATGCATAATACTCCATGCCTTGCCTATTGCTGCTTGACTATAAGAATGTATACGTAAAGGTGCCAAAGGTTTGATCCAAAATAGAATATCTTCCAAGAAATTCCGGAGACATTCAGCTTCTTCACCGGCCTTGTCTAACACTATAAACTCAGCCTCCACTATAGAGCAGTCAATGCACATTTGTTTGGACGATTTTCAATAAACCGCTCAGCCACTGACTATTTAGAATTAGTTAAACCCAGTGATCTAATTTGCATCACTATACCCCTCTATTATCACGAGATACTTTCTGTAGTACAAATCATAATTTGGAGTGTATTTTAAATACTTCAAAACTCGTTTTATTGTCATGAAAGTTCAACGGAAACTTTCTTATGTCATAGAGTAATACATCTCGACTTTCGATTGTATATCAGATTATTGGCTACACTTAGTAGTAATAGTATATTATAACAATAACTAGAATGATTGTCATCAGTTGTGGCCATAACCTTTTAATATATAACACATTTCACAATCGTTCCGCAATTTTAATGCATTTGTTTGTTACTTATTCATACATCTATATGATATGCAAATTATAGCATCTTCATTCATGAAACAAATCCAACTTGCAATAGATTTTGATCATGTTCATCGGTCGGTTCACCTCATTATAGACCATGCAATCGCAGCCCCAGGCTCGTGATCGCGAAGCACAAATCTTCTAGGCCACAAAAATGGCCTGTGTGAATGCGACCAAACAATTGCAATCGTGAAGGTCCAACCTTCACAACCATGTGAACACATTCCAATCTTTGCAAACGCAAAGAAGAAACTCGCCTGGGCTCCAAGACCTTATACGCGAATGCGAACTACAGACTGTGAACGTGAAGCTTCACCACCTAATTCTCTGCGATCGTGAACGACCAAACACGAGCACGATGAAAAAATCTCCCGGCTGCCAAATTCGTTCTATGCGATCGCGAGGGACCTCCCGCGATCATGAAGACCAAAAAACCCCGTGTCACGACCCGAATTTCCCACCATCGGGGGTCGTGATGGCACCTACTAATAGGAGCTAGGCAAGCCAACTCATACTTATATTTCCATTTTTAATAATACTTATTTAAAACTATTATCAACAATATTTAATTCTCGACTGAAGAATTAAATTAGTGGAAGACTTATTAAATTTTACTAGATGCGTTACTGAAATTCCAACATAAAACACTACGCAAGAACTGGTGTCACGATACTCACAAACTTCTAAGAATAATACACATAACCATCTGAAAGAAATAAAATACTGTTTGTCTCGAAAATATGAGATAACAGACTGAAAATAAGATAGGGGAGACGTCGGGTCCTGCAGACGCCTGCAAGGCTACCTCGGTTCTCGATGATCAAATTGATGAAGAGGTTCCAGCTCTACCAGATCCAGTGGGCCCAACTCAGGTCCCAGGAGGGTGATGTTTTCTCCAGATCTCCAGGATGCTCTTGTCCGCATAGCAGGCTTTTTGGACAATGTTGCTAGAGCGGGATCGCTTCCGGTAGCACCGGCAATTTCTCAGGCTGGAGGAGGGTTTCAGACTTCTGCTACACGTACTCCGGAGTAGGTAGCTCCCCAGAATTAGGTTCCATTGGTTCAGCCCGCAGTGGTAGCTCAAACAGGCATTACAGCTCAGGCCAGAGATGGGACAACCATATCTTCAGATACTTTGTGGAGACTTGATCAGTTCTCCAAGCTTTCACCACAACCTTCAGCGGTGCTTCGTCAGAGGATCCCCAGGATTTCCTATTCATTTGTCATGAGATCCTTAGGACTATGGGGATAGTAGAGACCAATGGGGTCAATTTTTGCACCTTCAGGCTTGCCGGATCCGCCAAGACTTGGTGGACGGATTATATCAAGACCAATAGGGTCTCCAGCTTTGACATGGGATCAGTTTGCGAATTTATTTTTGGAGAGGTTTCTCCTCGTCACTCAGCGGGAGGCACTTCGTAGATAATTTGATCGCCTCCAGTAGGGCTCCATGACATTTACACAGTATGAGACCAGATTATTTACTTGGCACGCCATGCAGTTGTGATACTCCCTACAGAGCGAGAGAGGGTCCGGAGGTTCATTGATGGATTGATTCAGCCGATGCGCCTTCAGATGGCAATGAGAGTTGAAAGTGATATTACCTTTCAGGAGGCGGCCAATGCGGCCCACCAGGTAGAGATGGCATTGGTTCGAGGAGCTAGTCAGGGTTCAGATAAGAGGCCTTGATATTCTGGCAAATTTAGTGGTACCTCATCCGGAGGTAGGGATTTCTATGACAGAGGCCATCCCCGAGGCCCTTCCAGTCGGCACTTCAGGTTTTCCATGGTACCCCTAGTGGTGGTGGTCATCACCAGTATTATTCAGACCAGCAGTCCTTCAACGCACCACCAGCCCCCATCAGTGCACCGCCACTTTAGAGTTTCAAGGGAGGACATACCGGTCAATATGGCCAGCAGTCTCATATGCCGAGGGCATATTATGGTTGTGGTGACCTAGGTCATGTTGTCAGGTTTTTCCCTCGAGCCTCGAGTAGTTCTCAACAGCAGGTTCCTCGCCTTACAATTCAGGTAGCAGGTGATCCACAGGCCACCTAGCCAGCTAGAGGCGGGGGTAGGGATCATAGAGGTAGAGGGAGTGATCGTAGAGGTGGAGCTCGGAAAACCAGAGGCAGGGGTCAGCCCGTAGTAGATCGTCCTAGAGATACAGTTCAGGTAGGTGGGGGCCAGCCGCATTGTTATGCATTGCCAGCCAGGCCAGAGGCCGAGTCATCTGATGCGGTGATTACATGTACTATGCTGGTCTGTGATAGGGGTGCTTCAGTATTATTTGATCTGGTTTACACCCTATTTGATCATGCCTAGTAAGGATTTGGGTATTCCTGTATATGTGTCCACACTGGTTGGTGATTCTATAGTGGTCGACCGAGTGCATCGTTCTTGTGTGGTGTTATTGAGGGTCTTGAGAACCATGTCGACTTATTGCTTCTAGACATAGTGGACTTTGATGTTATATTGGGGATGGACTGGCTGTCCCCGTATCATGATATCCTGGATTGTCACGCTTAGACCGTGACTTTGGCCTTGCAAGATTTGCCCTGACTTGAGTTGAGAGGGACCCCAGGTCATGCCAGCCGTAGTGTTATTTCGTATGTCAAGGATCGACGTATGGTTGAGAAGGGGTGTCTGGCGTATGTTCGCGACTCCAGAGCAGAGGTTCCATCTATCGACTCTGTTCCTTTTGTTCGGGAGTTCCCCGAGGTTTTCCCTTCAGACCTGCCGGGTATGCTGCCTGACATGGATGTTGATTCTGTATTGATCTGGCTCCTGACACTCAGCCTATTTCTATTCCGCCATATCGCATGGCCCTGCCAGAGTTGAAAGAGTTGAAAGAGAAACTTCAGGACTTGCTTGATAAGGGTTTCATTAGACCTAGTGTATCACCTTGGGTGCACCAGTGTTGTTTGTGAAGAAAAAAGATGGTTCGATGAGGATATGCATTGATTACTGGCCATTAAACAAGGTGACGATAAATAACAAGTATCCACTGCAGAGGATTGACGATTTGTTTGAATAACTCCAGGGGGATAGGGTGTTCTCAAAGATAGATTTGAGGTCGGGTTATCATCAGCTGAGGATTAGGGTGTCTGATGTCCCTAAGATAGCATTTCGTACTCGGTATGGGCAATATGAGTTTTTGGTCATGTCGTTTGGGTTGACCAATGCCCCGAAAGCATTCATGGAGTTGATGAACCGAGTGTTCAGCCCTTATTTGGATTTATTTATGATTGTATTCATTTACGACATCTTGGTATATTCCCGCAGTGAGAAGGAGCATGAGCAGCACCTCAGAGTGGTTCTTCAGACTCTGAAGGATAGTCAATTGTACGCCAAGTTCTCAAAATGCGAATTTTGGTTGAGTTGAGTCGCATTTCTAGGTCATGTCGTATCAGGAGAGGGTATTCAGGTGGACCCAAAGAAGATAAAGGCAGTCAAGAACTAGCCTCGACAAGCTTCAGCTACAGAGATTCAGAGCTTCTTGGGGTTAGCTGGTTACTACAAACGTTTCGTGGAGGGATTTTCATCCATCGCAGCCCCAATGACTAGATTGACTCAGAAGGGTGCCCAATTCAGGTGGTCACATGAGTGCAAGGCGAGCTTCCAGAAGCTCAAGACAGCTTTGACTACGACACCGGTATTGGTTTTGCCCACGAGATCTTGGCCTTATACTCTGTATTGTAATGCTTCCCGTATCGGGATTGGTGCAATGTTGATGCAGAATGGCAAGGTCATAGCATATGCTTTGAGGCAGTTGAGGATCCATGAGAAGAATTATCCAGTTCATGACATAGAGTTGACAGACATTGTTCATGCCTTGAATATCTTGAGGCATTATTTGTATGGTGTGATGTGTGAGGTGTACATAGATCACAAGAGCATGTAGTACTTGTTCAAGTAGAAAGAGTTGAATTTGAGATAGCAGAGGTGGTTGCAGTTGTTGAAAGATTATGATGTTTTTATTTTATACTACCCAGGAAAAGCTAATGTGGTGGCCGATGCATTGAGTAGGAAGTCTGCCAGCATGGGTAGTCTTGCATATATTCCGGTCAACCAGAGACCGCTTGCCGTGGATGTTCATGCCTTGGCCAATAGACTTGTGAGATTGGATATTTCTGAGCCTAGCAGGGTGTTAGCTTGCACAGTTGCTCGCTCATCATTGATGGAGTGTATCCTGGAGCGGCAGTTTGATGATCCCCATTTGTGTTCCCTGAGAGACACGGTGCAGGGGGAGGTGCCAGGGAGATGACTTTAGAAGATGAGGACGTATTGAGATTGCAGGGTTGAGTGTGTGTGCCCAATGTTTATGGTATTTGAGAGTAGATCTTAGCAGAGGCTCACAGTTCTCGACATTCTATTCACCCGGGTGCCGCGAAGATGTATCAGGATTTGAGACAGCATTATTGGTGGCGCAGAATGAAGAAAGACATTTTTGCATATATGGCTCGTTGTCTGAATTGTCAGCAGGATAAGTACGAGTATCTGAGGATCGGTGGGTTATTTCAGAGGATTAAGCTTCCCGAGTGGAAGTGGGAGAGAATCACCATGGATTTCTTTACTGGCCTTCCGATGAATCGGAAGAATTTTGATGCTATATGGGTTATTGTTGATAGGCTGACCAAGTCAACGCATTTTTTCCTAGTTGCCACCACCTATTCGTACGAGAGGTATGCTGAGATTTATATCAGAGAGATTGTTCGCCTTCATGGGGTGCCCATATCTATTATTTTAGAGCGGGGTCTGCAGTTTACCTTGCATTTTTGAGAGCGATATAGCATGAGTTGGGCACCCAGGTCCAGTTGAGTACAACATTTCACCCCAGACGGATAGTCAGTCCGAGAGGACCATTCAAATTCTTGAGGATATGCTCCGAGCCTGCGTTATTGACTTTGGAGGCTTGTGGGACCAGTTCTTGCCTTTAGCAGAGTTTGCCTACAACAACAACTACCCGTCCAGTATTCATATGCCCTCGTATGAGGCGTTGTATGGTAGGCGGTGTTGGTCCCCAGTCGGATGGTTTGAGCCGGGAGAGGCTCGGTTATTGGGTACATATTTGGTATAGGAGGCCTTGGATAAGGCTATGATCATTCAGGATAGACTTCGGTCAGCATAGTCTAGGAAGAAGAGTTATGCAAATCGCAAGGTCAGGGATGTTGCTTTCATGGTTGGTGAGCGAGTATTGCTCCGTGTATCGCCTATGAAGGGCGTGATGAGATTCAGGAAGAAGGGAAAGCTTAGACCTAGGTATATTGGCTCATTTAAGATTCTTAACCGTGTGGGGAAGGTGGCTTATAGACTTGCCTTTCCGCCTAGCTTGTCAGCCGTGCATCCGATTTTTCATGTATCCGTGCTTCAAAAGTATATCGAAGATCCCTCCCACGTGTTAGATTTCAGTACTGTCCAATTGGACAAGGATCTGTAATATGATACCCGGTGGCTATTTTAGACCGGCAGGTTCGACAGTTGAGGTCGCGGAGTTTTCCTTCAGTACGTGTTCAGTGGAGAGGTCAGCCTCCTGAGGCATCAACCTGGGAGTCCGAGTCTGATATGCGGAGCCATTATCCCCATCTATTCCCTGACTCAGTTACTTCTTTCTTTTGTCCGTTCAAAGACAAACTGTTGTTTTAAATGTGGAAGATGTGTTGACCCAAAAGGGTTATCACCGTAATTCTCCATTTCTTTGTGCCTTTGAGGCCTTGAAAACCTCTTATTTGGTTGCCTCAATTTTCATGCATAGTCCGAGCGCGAAGCCAGAAATTTTTTATGTGGAAATATTTGAATTATGTGTTAAAAACTATGAATTGTAATAATAATATTGCTATTGTTGACTTCGGTCAACATTTTAGGTAAACAGACCCGAACCCGTGATGTGACGGTCCCCGAGGGTTCGTAAGGAAGTTTGGGACCCGGCGTATTCCCGGAATCGAAATCTGAGGTCCCTGGCTCGAGAACGAAACTTTTATGTGAAATTGTTTTCTGAAAAAGCTTAAGGAAAAAAAAAATGAGATTTGATTAAAAAGGTTGGCCTTTGACCCATCTCTTGTGGATCGGTATATCCCTTAGTCCATTACTGAATAAGTAATTAGTCAATTACATCATAAGGCTTAAAGAAAGGGGAGGTTTCATAGCTCTAGCTTGCTGGAACTTCTCTAAAGTAAAGATAGAGATAATTTATTCTAAAGTGATGGTATTAGGCTCGTATTTTTATTCCGACACGCGGTACAAGTCTTAAATGAGCGTTAAGCGCTATCTGTAAAGTTTGATTGAAATCGGACGTCATTTGACATGTTTCAGACTAAAAATGGAAAATTTGAAAGTTTTGAACTTTGAAATGAAAAATCATGAGTTTTGGAGGTTGATTCTTTGATTTGATGTTATTTTGGCGATTTGATCGTTAGAGTAAGTCCGTAGGATGTTTTTGAGATTGGGTGCATGTTTGGGTTGGAGCCCCCAGGGCTCGACTGAGTTTCAGATAGGTGTAAGGCTCATTTTAAAAACATTTTAACAGCTGGTATCTGTAGTCTTCGCAAATGCGAGCCTTCCACTTTGGCTTGCTTCTTCGCAAATGCGAGGAAAAACTCGCGAAGGAAATTCCCCTCTTTTATGGCCAATCTTCGCAAATGCGACCACCCTCCTGTGAGCACGTGATTTTTGCTTCACAGAAATCACTCCTAAAGAAATCTACCTTCGAGTACAATTTTGAGAATTTATGGGACATTTTGGTAATTGCTTTGTCCACAAATGTTCGTCTTTGTAGTTAATTGAAAACACCAAAAATATTTTTTGCCTGCATTTAGGGATTAATTGTGCATTTAGAAAACAATTAACCATAATTTGGTTAGAGGGAAAATCACAAAAATATGCATTTTTATCTCTTGTCATTGTGTGATTTCATTTTTAAAAATTGTTTTATTTGTGTGTTAATTGTTATAAGTGTCAATTAATATTTGTGTAGTTTTATTTTGATTTTATAAATTATTTAGGAAATTTGTTTAAATTTTGTTAATTAAAAGAAGGGAAAGAAAATAGTGAAAATTAAGGAAGAATTGACTTGGGCTCATTTTAAACCCAAAGACCAGGCCCAATTCCATGCATGACCCAGTCTAGGACCATGGTCTCTCAGACATCCCCCAAACGACGTCGTTTGGATGCTTCAAATCTGAACCATTGATCCCACTGATCAGATGGTCCAATTCAGATCCTCAGTTAACTCAAACGACGCCGTACAAAGGCATTTGATCTGAGCCGTTAACAATTTAATCTAACGGTCTCCAACGCCCCTAGATGCCTGACCCGTTAAGGTCTGATACTGACCTAGTCTCATTTAAATGGAACGGTGTCGTTCCTCATTAGCCAAGAGATCCTGGCCATTGATCACTCTTGATCCAACTGCCAGGATCAGATCTCCCCCTTCCGTATATAATCCTAATCCCTTACCCCACGCCCCCCAGAAAAACTCCCCCTCACTTCACTGTTCTCCGTCTCCCTCATTCAAAGACGGAGCTTAGGGTTGAAACCCTAGCCGCCTTGAAACTCCTCCACCTAAAAACCCGGCGGCCGGTGCTCCGATGACCATCAGCATAACACCCCAGACTCCTCTATGCCTCCACATTCCAAATATACAAACAGCTTCCCTCAAATTAACCCCGAGATTCTCGAATATTATGTTGAAGACTCGAGCCAAATGTCAACCTACCCCAACAGCCCCCAAATTCCTACCAAACAATCCCCTGACCTCCATCACACCCCAATGACCTTGGTTTGGCTCGAATCTAACCAAAAAAGTTCGAACCCCAAATCAAGCCCTCAAGAACCCTAGAACTCAAAACTATGGAGTCTGGCCAAATTGAAAGGAGATTATGGGTTTAATCAACCATAGTCGAGGTGTTCTCAGTCGAGAACTCTTCAACTAAGGTCCATTTGACCTCAAAAGGTTCGAGTCCGAGTCCGAGTTCAAGCTAGTTCATCCAAGTGTTAAGTTGGTAAGATATTTTTCCCTCTTCTGTTTTGTCGAGTGTTCTTTAATTATTAGATTTAGTTTAGTTCCATTGTTTTTTCAGTTTTTCTTTCGATTGATTCTGTTCATCTTCCCAGACCTTTTATTTGGTCGTTTTCTTATGTTCATATTCGAGCATGTGTTTCAGCCAAGTAATCGTTTAAGGTAATCGCTTAGTCAATTCACTTATAAGCTCTCTGGGTACTGTCAATACCACTCAATCACCTATGAGTTTGTTTTATCTGTCTGTTTGTAGATTCATTGTTATATGTTGCAACTTGTATAGTCGATTGCATAAATGTTGTCGACTATTTTTTCGTACTTAAATGCTGGAATAAAATGAAAAGGTTTCTGCAAGTAGGGCTTAGCTTGTTGATTAATGATGCTATGACCTGTTTGAACCTAAGCATTGGCCTGTTAATTACCTTCCATATACCTGCCCCAATCATTTGATCTTCTGTTTGAATCATTGAGCCTGTTTGAACTTAGGTTGTGGATTGATTATAGCTGTGTAGTTGTTTAGTTGCGAATAATCCGATGTTAGTTCTGGTCGATTGTTAGCTTAGAACAGATTTATGATCTAAGGTGTTTAATACAGTTAATAAGTTCAGCTCTGTCCACTGAATCTAGGTAGTAACAGTAGGGGTTTTAGGGGTATTTTGGAAATGAAAAGTGCGCATAATTGACTATGTTAATGGCCTGTTAGTCAAGCCTTAATATGTGCCTTGAATTAAGGAGGAAATTAAGAGAAAGGTACCTTTGAGTAAGTTTTTCAAAAGGGGTAGGCAGACTTTTGTTATTTTAGGGGGTCGGGTGGTTAAGTTTTTCAGAAAGGGGCAGGTATGTCTGCGATTATAAATGGAACAGAGTTTGGACATAATAGGGGAGCGCTTTTTTAATAAATTAAATATTGAGAGCTTAAGACTGAATTTGTGAAATAGAAATTGAGAACTGAGAGTGAAAATATAGATTGAATTTTGAGAGGGAGAGATTCAAAACTTAGGAGTAAAAAAAAAAATCTGTTCGAAAGAAGACCTTAAGAGTAAGAGTTTTAGGCAGTCAGTTAATTCAATTAAATTTGTTCCATTGAAAAATACCAAAAGTGCTGTTGCATTGTTTCTCTGGTTCACAATTTGATCAAGTTTTCTTCTTTTCTGATTACTGGGTTGCTGGAAGTTCACTGTTTGGCTCTCGTTTGATTTTGGGTGTTCAAATTAGCTCCTTTGGTTGTTTGTTTTGTTGTGTTTCTGTTGAGATTGCCTGGGTTTGTTGGAAGCTACTTTTGAAGTCCAAATTACTCTTATTTTGGTTGACTGTGGCTGCTGGTTATCTGTTATTGTGCTGTTGTTGTTGTGCCTGCGTTACTACTGCACTACTGGCCTTCCTCTCCTTCTTTGAAATTTCCAAATACCAGGTACACGACTCTTATACTGGTACAATGTTGCTGGAACTGTTCGAAGCATGAATAAAAATGAGCCTTAAGGCTCGAAGTTATTAGTTTATTTAGATTCTGTATATGTATATGATAGCTTTAGCTCATTAGAATGGCGTGGTTAAATGCAATGTATCTATTGGCTCAGTCAGTAATAATTCAAGTTCAATCCTTTGTATGCTAGTTGGGAAAGAACAATGAATTAGCATGTCCATTCTTCCATTTTTTAGTTTTCATTTCAGTTATAGCATATTCAAGCATGTATTAGACTCCAAGTTAGATAATTGGTAGCTCATGTTCTTAGTTAGTAATTTGATCATTTAGCTTCATAAAAACAGTATTCCTTAACGTTAATTTCTTTTCACCGTATCGCAAACTCGGAAAAGAGTATAGTACTATGTAACTGGGCCCACATAGAGTAGGATGACCTGGGCCCAAAATTTTTTCTGCTACTATTCCCCCCTTTTCTTAGCTAAATTGATACTATGTGTATAACTTAGGCTAATAATTCCAGCATGTAAATAATGTAGTATTTTCTTTTCATTTTAGAGATGCAAACAAAAAATAGAAAATTTTAGTCACTTCAGGACATCCTTTAAAATGAAATAGGGAGTGTCTCGCCAAAACAAATAGCAAATCGCAGGGCCCTCATAAATGTATATATTAACTATTTAGATTTCGGGAGGGGCCGTTTAGCGAATTTCACGGCATTCCCCAAAAATAATAACAAGATAGTCTTTTTAGGCGCGTGCTTAACAATTTTACCTTCTTAAACTCGGGCGTTCATTTCATGCGACCCAAATTCAAATCCCAAAACATTGAATCGGATGCGTTCAGGATTGCGGGTCCATTTCATGTGCGCAATCCAAAGACATGTCTCAGACGAAGTTCAATTTTCTTTAATAAATTAAATAAAAGTGATTAAAAGTTAAAATCTACACATAAGTTACAACATGTGTAAAATCAGATAAATAAGCTAAACATAACAGTTGAGCAACCGTGCGAGAACTACGGAACTCAGGAATGCCTAACACCTTCTCCCGGGTTAACAGAATTCCTTATCTGGATTTCTGGTTTGCGGAATGTTAAACAGAGTCATTCTTTCCTCGATTCGGTATTCAACCGGTGACTTGGGACACCATAAATATCCCAAGTGGCGACTCTGAATCTTAACAACGAATCACGTTTTGATTGTCCTTTAATTGGAAAAAACTCCCTTGCTCCTTGCGGGGCAGTAAAAAGGAGGTGTGACAGCTCTGGAAACTCAGCTGGGGACAATAGACCCAGAACCACTGGTTCCGGGTTAGAATTCGAGCTTAGAATAAATTGTTGTGTTTAGCTTTATCTAATTTTGATACATGATCTGTGCTTAATGTGCTAATTGACTGCTTTTAACGATGTGATATTATGTGAACTATATATAAACTGTGCCGAACCCATCTCCTCTCTAAGTCTTCTGAATCATGAAGAAGGGTGTAGTTAGTACGACTTCTTTTCTGTTTAGAGTCAATCCCATTTTAGAACGAGGTTCGGATAAGTTGCAAAGATGGGTTGAGCTTTTGTATCCCGGTACGCTGCCCCCCCTCCCGGCTCGAGCTGTCCACTCTGGTAAGCCAGGTTTAAAACAAACACATAGGTTATGAACCTAGAATAACTCAACTTCATGTCGGATCCCTAGTAGGAACTCTTATCTGCATCATATGCATTTTTGACTTAGGGGACTTAACACAGGGGATGGGTCTTTCTAAGAATAGCAACCTGAAATCGAGAAGACCATCTTGATGCATCCTACTTGTGTTCTGTACATTTATTTATTTTGGACCTGCATGTTGACTGGCTTCTGAATCTCGGGAATGTTAGAAAAATTTAGAATAAAAATTTGAGAAAGAGAAATTAGCAGTTGGAGAGTTAGATGATTTTTTTTTTAAAATTGTTTTTTTTACCCAAAAAGCAGAAAATGTGTAGTCTTTTATTTTAGTTTTCAAAAAACGAAAAAGGAAAAAATATGTTTGTTTTCAAAAATTAGTTAGTTTATTTACCCGAACTACGTCGGTTTGATTCTCACCGGATGTGAGATACGTAGGCAACTCTCATCTGATCCAACTTCCCCTTTTTGCAAAAGATAATCCTTAAATGTCAAAATGTTTTTATAAGTCAGGCGACGCCGTTATTGTCAAAAATAGCCTGATTATCCCGAAAGGGTCGCCGGAAGGCTGAGTTTTGCATAAACGGCCACTTTGGGTCATCTTTTGAATTTTTGATCAGTTAGCCCATGCAGCCTTATAATCCTCGTTCTCGAGGCTTAGTAAGGCTATATTATTAAATGACGGGATGATATTTTGGAAAACAAATGAGAAAGGAATCTTAAAAATAATTGGGTCACGCCGTTTTGTTAAGGGAAGCCAAATGTTCCCGAAAGGAGCACCGGAAGGCAAACATTTACGCCAAGCAGCCACTTTTTGAATTTTCTTGACCGGTCAACCTTACGGCCTTAAAATCTTTGTTCATGAAGTGTTGAAAGGCCATGTTCAGAAAACCAATCTTTTCTTTCTTTAAAGTTGGGAAAATGGAAAAGAAATTTTGTTTTTGAGTCAAATATAGATTTTTTTATTTTGTCTAAATCGCCTTAATAAATGTGCAGAATGAGCACAATCGAAAATGAACCCTTCACGGCCCTTAAAGAGATCCCTTTGCAGATCCACATGAGGTGGAATGATTTAGAAGCCGATAGAAGAAAGGCAATGATAACAATTCTGGGTGGTCTCATCGGTTTATTAAATGTCAAGCTAAGGTTGGATGTTATTGAGGCATTGATACCTTTATAGGATCCTGCGCACAACATATTCCGGTTTTCTAATTTTGAACTCATGCCTACCTTGGAGGAAAAGGCGGATTATGTGGGTCTCGACCGAAACTTCAGAACTCTTTATCCTTTGGCACCATGGCCAGTAATGACACATAAATTTATGGACTTGTTAAGTATCGGCCGAAGTGTCCAGGGAGAGAAGTTAGCATCCGGACATTGCACATTTCAGTTTTTGTATCGGCGATGTGGTAATCCCCGAGGCTTTGAAGAGCCCAAACTCGGTTTGACACACGCTGGAAACAAAGATAAATGGGAGGCCAGACGAGTTCTATCTTTCATGGTAGCTTTCATGGGAGTTGTTGTTTGCCCCCGGGAAGATGGTCACATAGAAATTGGTCTTGCAGGGATGTTGGATATGGCAACCAAACGAGTCAACAACACAGTGAATCCTTCAATCATAGTTTAAATCTATCGAGCTTTAATTATATGCCGAGAGGGAGGACACTTATTTCAAGGTTGTAGTCGTTGCTGCAATTGTGGGTACAGGAGCACCTTTTCCATCGAGTTGGGTACATGAATTATGGATTGACGAGATTGAGCTGTACAAAGGAATTTGGGACTCGAATAACAGGCATGGAGTTCCCTGAAGGAACAGAGGATTGGCTATCTCTTTTAAGATCATTAACCGCTGACAAAATCGAGTGGACCCTAGGGTGGCTTCCTGATACAGAAGCTATATATACTTCGGATGAAGTTCCCTACATCCTCTTAATGGGAGTTCGAAGTATCCAACCTTATGCCCCGTACAGGGTCGTGCGTCAACTTGGAAGGTTTCAAACTATGCACAATGACAAAAATTTAAGTAAGCAAGTGATTGAACTTGGCCCAAAAGATGGCTTTCTTGAAGGAAAAATCCATGAAATATGGAATCGGTGTAGGTTCCTCGAGCTAGAAACCATAGTGAGAGATCGGGCTAAGGGCGAGGTAGACCCTAAGTACAATGCTTGTTTTAGGAAAAGGTTCTTGATTCCGCAAAGGCCTGCCAAAAGGCCCCACGTCTAAGATTTCACTGAATCATCTCAGGCACAATGGGATTGGCTGGCAATAGAAGAAGGTTATCGAGCGGAAGTTGGCAAGTAAAAGTAACAAGTTGAAAGTCTGAAATTGGAGAACTGAGTGCAAGTTGCCGGGGAGCAAGGTGAAACGAATAAATTGGCTCGAGAAAATGAGATGCTCAAGGCTCAATTACAGCAAATAAGGGTAACCGCCAATAATCAACAGAAGCAGGTCGGATGAGAGACACATAAAAGGTTTGGAAAACGAGATCAATGGATATCGGGACGAGTTAGAAAGATCTGATAACATTATGGCAGAACTCAAGGCACAATGGGCTACAAAAATAGGAGAGCGTCACCGATATTTGAACCAATTGAAACGGGATCACGAGAAAATTACGACTGTTTTAAAAAGAAAAGTGGTTGCCCTCGAGGGAAAAGTGGTTAAGCAGGCTAAAGACTTTGAGGTTGAAAGTGGCACTACTACGACTTATTAGCCCAAATGGAGGTAGAAGTACGGCAATTGCAGAGTCAGCACCTGCAATATTCCTAGGCCCTAAAGACATGCAATAATCAGATAAGACGCCCACTCATAAAAAAGAAGCAAGCCAAAGACAGGATCAGAGCCGTTGCTCATGCCATTTTGAGAAGATGCCGGGCTTGTGAAGATATGACTTATACTACTTTTGTCCCAGCCGTAGTGATCTATGTGAAACGAAGTATGAATGAACTAGATCATCTTGGACATGATTTGGGACCCAGGTCCGCGTCGAGGACGAATGATGCCCCGCGGACACCTAAGTTTGAGGCATTAGAGTTTGCTTAATTCCGTGTCTATATTTTTCTATGTTTGAGTCTGTCATTGGATTGTCCATGGTCTTTTCATATCGAGTATGTTAGTAGTCTTTACGTCTGTGATTGTTTTCAGTTTGTGTCTGTTCCGCAAAAGTATTCAGTTTGTAATAAGTTTTTTTAGCAATAAAAATGGAAAATTCCAAAAAAAATTATCCTTTATTTGTGCATTTATTTGCACGAACTACGCTTGGTCTGATTCATGCGGGGACATGATACGTAGGCAATCTACATAAGATTCGACCACTGCTAAAAAAAAGAAAGAAAGTGAATAAAAGTGAGAGAAAACGAAATAGAGAGAAGAATGAAAATAATGGAGGGTTTTGAAACGCTTGAAAATGGCACAAATAAAATAAGTCGAGATGATGCATGAGGTTTGAGCAAAAGAATATTAGAAATGGTTTACTGCCTAAGGACATTGCATCCCCTAACGTGCAATTGTGATATTTGTTGAAACTCTAACACTAACAAGTTTGTTGTTTTCTAAATCAATACCAGTTACTTTCTTAGAGCGTACTAGAATCGCACCATTATCAGATAAGATCAAAAGGGCCCATACCAGAAATCATGACTGGATCAGACAACAGTGTTGAGTCGGAAAAGACGGTGAGTCAAAAGCTGAAAGAGGCCATGAAAAAGATGGAAAAGATGAGGCTGGAAATGAGTGAAATGCAGTTGGCCTTGGATATAGCACAAAAGGGGCCTGAACTACCCGTTACTCCTACTCTCCAACCATGACATACACCAGAATACCCTTCTCCTGGTCCTTGAACAAGCTTCCCGAGCCATCACTACTATCAGGGAAGGGATGCCTATGACCCCCAAGCTCTACTACCCAATAAAACCCGCCTCTACCAAATGTCCCTATCTTTGTGGCACCTCCCCCATCCCCAATGAACAAATCATCTAGTGAGCTATTATTTCAATCTCACGATGCACCATATTACCACCATGAACTCACACTTAAGCACCCGAGCCACATACCTATAGTACCCACTTTGAGGTCCCGGCGGATATTGAAAAGCCGGCTAAGAGCCTAGAGCAGGATGAGGTAATGAGAAGTTCAAAAGTTTGGAGCAATCCTTCAGGAACATGCATGGTTTGGGCAGTCAGGCCAGCGTGGCCTACAAAGATCTATGCCCTTTCCCCGATGTCCAACTACCGGCAGGGTTCAAGATGCCCAAGTTTGATTTATACGAGGGACACGGCGATCCTATGGCAAATTTACGTGGCTTTTGTAGCAAAATGAGAAGAGCAGGCTGTAAAAGTTTAGCTACTGATAGCTTACTTTGGCCAAAGCATAAGTGGATCGGCACTGGAATGGCATACCAGACAAGATCCCAGCAAATGGTACACCTGGGACGATCTGGCGCAGGCTTTCGTAGGTCACTTCAAATACAATCTCGAGATAGTCCCTGACCGTATCACATTACTGAGGACTGGGAAGAAGCCCAGAGAAAGCTTCCATGAATTTGGTTTCCGCTAGAGACAACAAGCAGCAAGGGTTGATCCTCCCATGAGAGAGTGGGAAATGGTGGATTACTTCCTACAAACGCTGGATCCAACTTACTTCGGTCACTTGGTGACGATAGTGGGAAAATCCTTCAATGAAGTACTAAATATAGGGTTTATGATAGAGGAGGGACTGAAGTCCGATAAAATTCTGAATTACTCAGCGGTTAAGGCAACAACTCAAGCTATTCAGAGCGGCACATGAGGTGCGCTTGGGAGGAAAAAGAATGAAAAAGTTGCTACGGTGGAAGTAGGCAGTTGGTCTAGGTCCATCAAACCCTACAGCAACTAACCCAAACCCCACCATCCAAATTATCCACATTTCCTTTATAACCTACCACAAAACTACTATCCACCTTCAGAACCACACTTTTCCATGTACCAAGCCCAAACATACACTGAGCCACTGATTCGCTCACAATGTCACGCGCCGGCATATGCTCCATAGAACACCTATCCACCTCCACATAACACATACCACCACCCCAAAATGCCTATCCTCCACCAAGGGTCTACAGGAACCCTCCAGGAGCTGAAATAAAAGGCTATAGAGGCAAAGAGCCTTGAATTTGGAGAATACTATAGATGAGGTAGAATCAACTGAGGAACGAGGATGGAAGCTTTTCATTGATGGAGCCGCAAATTCAAAGGGAGTTGGAATAGGAGCGGTACTCATTTCAGAAATACGACACCACTATCCTGTTACAGCGCAACTGCGTTTCTATTATACCAACAATATGGCTGAATATGAGGCATGCATTTTGGGGTTACGCTTAGCTGCCGACATGGATGTCCAGGACGTCTTGGTCTTGGGGGACTCAGACCTCCTGGTACATCAAATTCTGGGTGAATGGGAAACACGGGACATAAAGCTTATACCATATCGACAATATTTACATGATCTGAGCAAGCGATTTTGGTTAGTAGAGTTCAGACACATCCCAAGAGTTCACAATGAGGTTGCTGATGCGTTGGCCACCTTAACATCAATGTTGCACCACCCACATAAGGTTCCATGTCGACCCATTGCATATTCAGGTTCGTGTGCAACATGCCTATTGTAACATGATAAAGGAAGAGATGTATGGCGAGCCATGGTTTTACAATGTCAAGGAATACCTTCGGATGGGGATATACCCGGAACAGGCAACCGGAGATCAAAAAGGAGCCATTCGACGATTAGAAAATGGATTTTTCCTTATTGGAGGAGTGCTGTACAAAAGAACCCTAGATTTGGGATTGCTAGGATGTATAGATGCCGGCGAAGCCACGACAGTAATGACAGAGGTCCATGCCGGAGTTTATGGTCCACACATAAGTGGATATGTATTGGCAAAGAAGATTCTTCAAGCAGGGTATTATTGGCTCACTATGGAGCATGATTGTATCATCTTTGTGCGAAAATGCCATCAGTGTCAGGTACACGGAGATCTGATTCATTCTCCGCCAACAGAATTGCATACAATGTCAGCACATTCGCCATTTGTTTCATGGGGCATGGATGTCATTGGACCTATTGAACCATCAGCTTCCAAAGGTCATAGGTTCATTCTGGTAACCATTGATTATTTCACTAAATGGGTAGAGGCCAAGACTTTCAAATAAGTGACCAAGAAGGCATTGGTGGATTTTGTCCATTCCTATATCATATATTAATTTTGGATCCCAAAGGTAATCATCAAAAACAACGGTGCTAATCTTAACAGCATTTTGACGAAAGAAGTATGTCAACAGTTCAAGCCACCCCGTATCGTCCTAAGGCGAATGGTGCAGTTGAGGCAGCCAACAAAAACATAAAGAAGATTTTGAGGAAGATGGTGGAAGGGTCTAGACAGTGGCACAAAAAACTACCCTTTGCATTGTTGGGTTATCGCACTACAGTTCGTACTTCAGTTGGTGCAACTCCTTATTTGTTGGTATACGGAACTGAAGCAGTAATACCAACATAGGTCGAAATTCCATCCCTCCGAATTGTCGCTGAAGCCGGGATTGACGATGATGAATGGGTCAAAGCTCGACTGGAGCAGTTAAAGCTTAATAGATGAAAAGAGATTGGCAGCAGTATGTCATGGCCAGTTGTATCAGAAGAGAATGTCAAGAGCATACAATAAGAAGGTGCGCCCCATAAAATTTGATGTAGGGCAGCAAGTATTGAAATGGATCCTCCCACATAAGGTCGAAGCAAAAAGCAAGTTCGCCCCAAATTGGCAAGGGCCTTATATTGTGACCAGAGTGTTATCCAACGGAGCGTTGTGTCTAACAGATGTTGAAGGAAGATGAAGCGACATGGCTATCAATTCTGATGCAGTCAAGAGATATTATGTGTAATTCCTTTGATTATGATAGTTATTTGTTCATTTGTTTGAATTTGGTACTTATTGGATAATGAAATGACGGAGGCAATTCTTTCTTCTGTCCAAACACTTTTAACCTTTGCTTTCCCCCTTTTGAGCCTTACTTATCCCTTCATGCCCCTCTCTTGGAATCGTTAATGGAAACGATAAAATGAAAAAAAAGAATAAGAAAATAATAGCAAAAAACAAAAAGGAAAATCGCAAGAAAAACAAAGGAATGGTGAACTACGTTCGACCTGATTCATCAAAGAGGATACGTAGGCGCCTCATGGCTCTGTCGCAAGGTGACAAAGTGTCACGGAAAATCAAAAAAAGCCCCCCAAGCAAGAAAACTGGGGCAGAAGTTATGTTTCTTTTTTATTTTTTGGAAAACGTTTGATTCCAAGAGTTGTAATATCTTACCCATCAAGTTATTTTGAATTTCCTGATAACCTTTTCCTTTCTTTACCCACAAACCCACATCCTATGTCCCAAAAGACCTCCCGATCATTATCTGAGAGGTGCCAAGTCTGGCAGATGAAAGCCTAGGGTAATGCAATGATCCCCGATCGGACAAGGGTCATAAGCTGAAGAAATTGATAGGCAAAAGAATGCCCAGTAGAGAGAATCTTATCGGTAACACTCTGATCTGCAGCTAGAAAAATAAAATAAAATGAGAGAATCTTATCGGTGAAAACCTTCACAGGCACCATAAGGCGACGTAAGCCGAGAGAAACAAAATGGGGGAGTCTTGTGCTGTATGCCTTCCCAGGCACCATAAGGCGACAAGAGATAAGAGAAAAGAGAGAGTCTTATCAGTGAAAACCCCTCGAAGGGCACTATGAGGCGATAAGATGAGATTGGCGGAAAGGATCCGCATATGGAATTGGGCGTCTGTTTATTCCAGGCAATTGAGGCCATCAGAAAGATTGATTGATTCAAATAGACTGGGTCGATTAATCCCGAATGCACGACATGATATTTGGGACCAGTCATACCGTCCAGATAAGTTCGTTCCTTTTCTTTCCCCCCCAGCATTTTTCAGAAAGATTTTCTATTTTTATATCTTTTCATTTCTTTGTCTAAAAGACTTTTTCCACAAATTTGTTTTTGAGAAGTATTTTTCAGAGTTTACTACCAGTTTCCAAAATGGTACAAAGCAAAATGTAAAAAAGGACAGGCCAAAGACAAGGCAATAAGACAAAAAAGGTATTTGTTGCAAGACCAAATGACAAACTGGCCTAGAAAGTTAAGGGAAATATGGAGAAAAGCAGGAAAGCAACGGTTGAGGAACCTATGGACGACCAAGCTCCAAGAGGATCCCCAGCAAAACTCCACTGGATCACTGACCAAGTTCTAGGGTGGTTGGACAACACAGAAAAGGGGAAGGAGAAAGAGAGAATTCATCTGCAGCAAAATAACCCCAGCAGTCTTATCCTCAATAACGTTATCCCTAGATGATAACATTTTATCCCCTGCACTATTGAGGGAAAATAAAACTTTTGAAGGGAGTAGTTTTGGAGTTGGAGAAGACTCCCCCAGCGTGTTTTGAAACAAAAGAGTGGGGAAGGGATAAATGGAGAAACCATCTCCAGCAGAAATAGCACCCCCAGCAAGTGACGTTATCCCCAACCAGTCTTGGGAACGTAGAGCAATGAAAAGGGAAAGGAAAAACCATCCCCCAGCAGGAGTGGCACGATCACTCACCATGTTTTAAACTAACAAGATTTTATTTGATTTTATAGGAAAATAAATGTTGATGATGGCAGGAAGACACGCCACAAGGAAGGTCATCAGAACTGGGGCACAAAATTTTCTGCCGAACTTTTCTTAGAGGAACGAGGAAACAAATTCAAATAATTTTTCATGTCTTTGATAAATAGGCACCCACCTATATAATAAGAGGAACACTTTTCATGTTTTAGATAAATAGGCGCCCACCTGTATAATAAGTGGAATTATTTTTCATGTCTTAGATAAATAGGTGCCCAGCTGTACAATAAGAGGAATAATTTTCTTGTTAGATAAATAGACGCCTACCTGTATAATAAGTGGAATAAATTTTCATATCTTTGATAAAGAGGTGCCCAGATGTATCATAAGTGGAATACTTTTCATGTCATAGATAAATCGGCGCCCACCAGTATAATAAATGGAATAATTTTTCATGTCTTAGATAAATAGGCGCCCACCTGTACAACAAGAGGAATAATTTTCATGTATTTAGATAAATAGGCTCCCACCTGTATAATAAATGGAATAATTTCTCATGTCTTAGATAAACAGGCCCCACCTGTATAACTAGAGGAATACTTTCATGTTTTAAATAAATAAGCGCCCACCTGTATAATAAGAGGAATACTTTTCATGTCTTGGATAAATAGGCGCCCACCTGTATAATAAGTGGAATAATTTTTCATGTCTTTAGATAATTAGGCGCCCACCCTATAATAAGAGGAATACTTTTCATGTCTTAGACAAATAGGCGCCCACATGTATAACAAGAGGAATTCTTTTCATGTCTTTCGATAAATAGGCGTCCACCTGTATAACAAGAGGAATACTTTTCGTGCTTTTGATAAATAGGCACCCACCTGTACAACAAGAGGATACTTTTTCATGTCTTAGATAAATAGGTGCCCACCTGTATAATAAGAGGAATAATTTTTCGTGTTCTAGATAAATTAGCTCCCACCTGTATAACTAGAGGAATACTTTTCATGTCTTAGACAAATAGGCACCCACCTGTATAACAAGAGGAATAATTTTCATGTCTTTAGATAAATAGGCGCCCACCTGTATAACAAGTGGAATATTTTCAGCCTTTACATTTCAGGTCTTAAAACCAGTAACCCACTGGAAGGCAGAAGGTTACAACAAGAGTCCCCAGCGCAAATTCTAGCGCATGAGTCAAAAGGAATATAAGACAAAGCTCGAAAGAAGCGACCTCGAACCTTAGTTGTTCCCAGCATAACAAATACGATGAAGAAAGTTGTATCCCCAGAGGAACCGCCAAAAGCTTAATAAAGGAAGATACATCCCCAACGGACTGAATAAGACGATGAAAACTGGTATTCTGAAAGGCAAAAGGCCAGTGTCGTCCCCAAGTTTGCGTAAGAAAGAAACACCGCAAGAAACACAACCGACCAAAAAGCAAGGCAGCAAGAACAAGTTGAAGATAGATAAGATCTTGTGATCCATAGGCTAGCCTAGCTTCTTGTTTTCTTTTTAGGACGGTGTAATAAAGAGATTGGTAAAGCTGTAGTAACGGCATACAACGACAGTAACAGCAGAACCACAGTTCCCTGGTAATCCCAGCTACCAAAACTTCCCGAACTACATTAACCTGATTCCCTTTTAGCCAGGGATATGTAGGAAGCCTTTGAAGCAAAGGTTCAGTTAAATCTTTTTCAAAAAGATGCTTCATAAGGAGTATTCCAACGGGAAAAAACCGCTCGTATTCGCTCACTTTATTTTCGCACGAAACCTCTTTTTGTTTTCGAAAAAAGAGGGGCAGCTGTGAGCACGTGATTTTTGCTTCACGAAAATCACTCCAAAGGAAATCGCAAAATAAAGCAAGCTACATTCGAGTACAATTTTGAGAATATACGGGACATTTTGGTAATTGCTTTGTCCACAAATGTTCGCCTTGTTGTAGTTAATTTATAATACCAAAAATATATGTTGCTTGCATTTAGGAATTAATTGTGCATTTAGAAAAAAATTAACCGTAATTTGATTGAAGGGAAAATCACAAAACTATGCATCTTTATTTCTTGTCATTGTGTGATTTTATTATTTTTTTATTTGTGTATTAATTGTTACAAGTGTCAATTAATATTTGTGTAGTTTTTTTTGATTTTATAAATTATATAAGAAATTTTTAAATTTTGTTAATTAAAAGAAGGGAAAGAAAAGAGTGAAAATTCAGGAAGATTGGACTTGGGCTCATTTTAAACCCAAGACCAGGCCCAATTCCATGCATGAACCAGTATAGGACCATGGTCTCTCAGACATCCCCCAAACAACGTCGTTTTGATGGTTCAAATCTGAACCCTTGATCCCATTGATCAGACGATCCAATTCAGTTCCTCAGTTAACTCAAACGACGTCGTGTAAGGGCATTGGATCTGAGCCGTTGACAATTTAATCTAACGTACTCCAACGCCCCCCAGATGACCGACCCGTTAAGGTCTGAGACTGGCCCAGTCTCATTAATGGAATGCTGTCGTTCCTCATTAGCCAAGAGATCCTAGCCATTAATAACTCTTGATCCAACGGCTAGGATCAAATCTCCCCCTCCCGTATATAATCCTAACCCCTTACCCCATGCCCCCCAGACAACCTCCCCCTCACTTAGCTGTTCTCCGTCTCTCTCATTCAGAGACGGAGCTTAGGGTTCAAATCCTAGCCGCCCTAGAACTCCTCCACCTCAAAACTCGGTGGACGGTGCTCCGATGACCATCAAAATAATACCCCAGACTCCCCTCCACCTCCACATTCCAAATATCCAAACAGCTTCCCTCGAATCAATCCCGAGCTTCTCGAATATCCATTTGAAGACTCGAGCCAAATGTCAACCTACCCCAACTGCCCCCAAATTCATACCAAATAACCCCCTTACCTCCCTCACTCCCCCAATGACATTGGTTTGGCTCGAATCTAACCAAAAAAGTTTGAACCCCAAATCAAGACCTCAAGAACCCTAGAACTCAAAACTATTGGAGTCTGGCCAAATTGAAAGGGTATTTGGGGTTTAATTGACCTTAGTCGAGGTGTTCTGAGTCGAGGAGACTTCAACTAAGGTCTGTTTGACCTCAAAAGGTTCGATTCCGAGTCCGAGTTCAACCTAGTTCATCCAAGTGTTAAGTTGGTAAGATATTTTTCCCTCTATTGTTTTGTCGAGTGTTCTTTGATTATTAGCTTTAGTTTAGTTCCGTTGTTTTTTCAGTTTTTCTTTCGATTGATTCTGTTCATCTTCCCAGACCTTTTATTTGGTCGTTTTCTTATGTTCATATTCGAGCATGTGTTTTAGCCAAGTAATTGTTTAAGGTAGTCGCTTAGTCAATTTCCTTATAAGCTCCCTGGTTACTATCAATACCACTCAATCACCAATGAGTTTGTTTTATCTGTCTGTTTGTAGATCCATTGTTATATGTTGTAACTTGTATAGTTTATTGCATAAATGTCGTCGACTAGTTTTTCGTACTTGAATGCTGGAATAAAAAGAAAAAGTTTCTGCCAGTAGGTCTTAGCTTGTTGATTAATGATGCTATAACATGTTTGAACCTTAGGATTGGCCTGTTAATTACCTTCCATATACCTGCCCTAATAATTTGTTCTTCTGTTTGAATCATTGAGCCTGTTTGAACTTAGGTTGTGGATTGGTTATAGCTATGTAGTTGTTTAGTTATTAATAATCAGAAGTTAGTTCTGGTCGATTGTTAGCTTTGAACAGATTTTAAAATTAAGGTGTTTAATACAGTTAATAAGTTTAGCTCTGTCCACTAAATTTAGGTAGTAATAGTAGGGGTTTTAGCGGTATTTTGGGACTAAAAAGTGCGTAGAATTGACTAAGTTAATGGCATGTTAGTCAAGCCTTAATATGTGCCTTGAATTAAGGAGGAAATTAAGGGAAAAGTACCTTTGGGTAAGTTTTTCAAAAGAGTTAGGTAGACTTTTGTTATTTTAGGGGGTCGGGTGGTTAAGTTTTTCAAAAAGGGGCAGGTATGTCTGGGGTTATAAATAGAGATTGAGAGCTTAAGACTGAATTTTCGAAACAGAAATTGAGAACTGAGAGTGAAAATATAGACTGAATTTTGAGAGGGAGAGATTCAAAACTTAGGAGTAAAAAAAATCAGTTCGAAAGAAGACATTAAGAGAAAGAGTTTTAGGCAACCAGTTAGTTCAATTATCTTTGTTCCATCGAAAAATACAAAAAGTGTTGTTGCATTGTTTCTTTGGTTCACAATTTGATCAAGTTTTCTTATTTTCTGATTATTGGGTTGCTGAAAGTTCACTTGTTGGTTCTCGTTTGATTTTGGGTGTTCAAATTAGCCACTTAGGTTGTTTGTTTTGTTGTATTTCTGTTGAGATTGCCTGGGTTTGTTGGAAGCTATTTTTGATGTCCAAATTACTCTTGTTTTGGTTGACTGTGGCTGCTGGTTATCTGTTATTGTGTTGTTGTTGTTTTGCCTGTGTTACTGCGGCTCTACTGACCTTCCTCTTCTTCTTTAGCATTTTCAAATACCAGGTACACGATTCTTATACTGGTACAATATAGCTGGAACTATTCGAAGTATGAATAAAAATGGGCCTTAAGGCTCAAAGTTATTAGTTTTTTTAGATTCTGTATATGTATATGATATCGTTAGCTCATTACAATGGCGTAGTTAGTTTCAATGTATCAATAGATCAATCTGTAATAATTCAAGTTCAATCCCATGCATGCTAGTTAGGAAAGAACAATGAATTAGCATGTCCATTCTTCCATTTTTTTAGTTTTTATTTCAGTTATAGCATATTCAAACATGTATTAGACTCCAAGTTAGATAATTGGTAGCTCATGTTCTCAGTTAATAATTTGACTATTTAGCTTCATAAAAATAGTATTCCTTAACGTTAATTTCTTTCCACCATATCGCAAACTCGGAAAAGAGCATAGTACAATGTAATTGGGCCCAAATAGAGTAGGATGGCCCAGGCCCTGTCTCACATCACTCACGTGGGCCTGGGCCCTAAAACTGTTCTGCTAAACTCCCCCCCCCCCCCCCCCCCCTTTTCATTGCTAAATTGATACCATGTTTATAACTTAGCCTAATAATTCCAGCATGTAAATAATATTGGATTCTATTTTCATTTTAGAGATGCAAACAAAAAATAGAAAATATTAGTCGCTTCAGGACATCCTTTAAAATGAAATAGGGCGTGCCTCGCCAAAAAAAATAGCAAATCGCAGGGCCCTCATAAATGTATATATTAACTACTTAGATTTCGGGAGGGGCCGCTTAGCGAATTTCACGGCCTTCCCCCAAAATAATAACACGATAGTCTTTTTAGGCGCGTGCTTTATATTCTTACCTTCTTAAACTCGGGTGTGCATTTCATGCGACCCAAATCCAAATCCCAAAATGTCAAATCGGATGTGTTCAGGATTGCGGATTCATTTCATGTGGCGCAATCTAAAGACATGTCTCAGACGATGTTCAATTTTCTTTAATAAATTAAAAATGATTAAAAGTTAAAATCGGCACATAAGTTACAACATGTATAAAATCAAATAAATAAGCTAAACATGACAGTTGAGCGACCGTGCTAGAACCACGAAACTCGGGAATGCTTAACACCTTCTCCCGGGTTAACAGAATTCCTTATCTGGATTTCTGGTTCGCGGACTATTAAACAGAGTCATTCTTTCCTAGATTCGGGATTCAACCAGTGACTTAGGACACCATAAATCTCCGAGTGGCGATTCTGAATCTTAACGACGAATCCCGTTTCAATTGTCCTTTAATTGGAAAAAACTCCCTTGCCCCTCGCGGAGCGGTAAAAAGGGGGTGTGATACCTCCTGATATCCCAATCTTTGCAAATGCGAAGGCCTTCTCGCAAATGCAAACCCCTTCAAAATTCGACCTTTTCGTAATTGCGAATAATTTCTCCCAATTGCGACATCTGCTATTTTTCTGTATTCTTTGCAATTGCTTGCGACATCTGCGACTGTGCAACCTATACTTAGACGATTTCAAACTTCATTTTTCATATTTTCAAAACCCAAACCTCCATTGGCGATTTTGTCTCGACTCCTTCTCTACCAAATCGATTGTAAGTCAACTTTTACTCAATTTCTTCAAACTTTAATATCTTTTATCATGATTTCAACTTAAAATCAAAGCTTTCAATGGGTATAAATGGGGATTTGAGGTAGGACCTAGGTTTCTTAAAATTGGGGATGTGGACCTCAATTTGGGGTTCGATTTCAAAACAAATTGCATATATGAACTCGTGGGGGAATGGGTAACCCAATTTTGGTTCGAACCTCGAGTTTTGACAACGTGGGCACGGGAAATTTTTGAAATGTTTGGGTAAAACTTTGGAAATTGCATTTTTATGCATTCAAATTGATTTAACTAGCATTTGTTGATACATGTGAGTAAATTGTGATTAGATATCGTCGGTTCGGGGTCGAATTGTAGAGGAAAGGCGATTGTTGAGCTTTGAGTTGCTATTTTCAGATTCGAGGTAAGTGTTCGATCTAACTTTGGCTTGAGGGAATAGGATTAGGATAATATTTACTATGTGCTATGTGGAGTCGGTGTATAGGTATGGTGACGATTACCCATGCACCCGAGTCTAGCATGATAATGCGTCATATTTACTATTAAAATTTTGAAAGAAGTGAACAATAGTGATAATTACTTGTTAAGTGAACTATGAAGTGATAGTTGAGAAGCAAATGAACTAAAGAAGGAATTTTGGTATTTTTCCTTGCCGGGACTTATTGTTGAGATGTTTTTCTTTGCCGGGACCTATTTGTGAGCTGTATTCCCTTGCCGGGACTTATTGTTGAGTTATTATCCCTTGCCGGGATATTATATCTTGCATATATTCCTTTCCCGTTTGGTTGTGACCATTTAATAGGTGAGGAAGAGAGAGATTATACACGAAGGGTCTTTCCGTGCCATGTTTTTTGATTATTTGAGCACGAAGGGTCATTCCGTGACTTGATGTGAGAGTTATGTGAGGAAAGCATGAAGGGTGATGCCGTGCACTATGTATTGAGAGTAAAAGCATGAAGGGTGATGCCGTGCACTGTGTTTTGAGAGTAAAAGCACGAAGGGTGATGCCGTGCATTATATTTGACAATTCTGGTGAGAAATGAGAGCAAAAGCACGAAGGCTGGCGCCGTGCAGTTGTTGATTCACTGGCTTTCTTATATATTTTTAGTTTCGTTTCTTGTTCGTTGGACTTATAATTGAACTGTACACCTCCAGCATGTCCCCTCCCCATTATCTGTTTAAATTTTTTTATCTTTCCGTTATTGCTCATATATCTTTATAGGTTGAATGTGGTAGGTCCGATTTAGCCTCGCCACTCCCTCGCTTGGGTTAGGCCGGGCACTTACCAGCACATGGGGTCGGTTGTGCTGATACTACACTTCTGTGCCCTTTTGTGCAAGGTCAGGACACAGCATAAGGACCGCAACAGCAGTTAGGGAGCGATCCTTCAGTTCAGAGACTCCGAGGTAGTTCGGTGGCGTTCGCGGGCCTTGAGTCTCCTCTATCTCTTCTAGTTTGTTTTTATTATATCAAAACAAACATGTTATGTATTTCTTTCAGATTGTTATTTTTAGTACTCTTTTAGGTGTCGGTGAGTAGTGACACCAGATACTGGGTAGAGGCATGTTACTAATTTCCGTACTTTATCATTGCTATTGTTGCTAAAAGTCTTCCGCGTGGTTTTAATTAATTATTTCAGTATTTACATTGTTTTAGATTAAGGTTTTTGTGAAAATATTTAAAAGGGTTGGCTTGCCTATCTTCGACCGTATGCGCCATCAAGACTTCCGATGGTGGGAAAAATCCGGGTCGTGACACCTCCGGACTACGCAAGTACACCAGAATATCATCAATGAATACAATAACAAATGAATCCAGATAAGGCCGGAACACATTGTTCATCAAATGCATGAATGCTGCAGGGGCATTGGTCAGCTCGGAAGACATGACAAGAAACTCATAGTGACCATATCTAGTCGTGAAATTAGCCTTAGGAATATCTCAATCCCTAATCTTCAACTGGTGATAGCCTGAACAGAGATCAATCTTAGAGAACACCCTCGCTCCCTGATGCTGGTCGAATAAATCATCAATACGAGGCAAATGATACTTATTTTTAATTGTTGCCTTGTTCAATTGCATGTAATCAATGCACATTCTCATTGTTCCATCCTTATTCTTCATAAACAGAACCGGCGCACCCCACGGTGACACACTAGGCCAAATGAACCCCTTATCTAGGAGTTCCAAAAGTTTCTCCTTTAATTCTTTCACCTCCGCTGGTGCCATACGATTCGGCGGAATGGAAATGGGCTGAGTGCCCGACTCTAGGTCAATACCAAAGTCAATGTCCCTGTCCGGTGGCATGCTTGGCACATCCGTAGGAAATACATCAGGAAAATCCTTCACAACTGGAACAAAATCAATGCTAGGAGTCTCAGCTCCAACATCCCGAACAAAGGTTAAATATGATAGATAACCCTTCCCAACCATATGCCGGGTCTTCAAGAAAGATATCACTCTACTCGGAACATAGTCATTCATACCATGCCACTCGTTCCTCGGTACACCTGGCATAGTCAAAGTGAGTGTCTTAGCATGGCAGTCTAGAATAGCATGACAGGAAGATAATCAATCCATGCCCAAAATAATATCAAAGTCACTCATGCTCAATAGCAATAGATCAACTTGGGTCTTTAGACCCCTAATAGTCAGAACACATGATCGGTACACACAGTCCACAATAATAATATCACCCACCGAGTAGATACATGAATAGGTAAAGCAAGAAACTCTCGGGACGTACCCAAATGATGAGAAAAATATGAAGACACATATGAATAGGTGGAACCGGGATCAAAAAACACAGATGCATCTCTGTGGAAGACTGAGACAATACCTGTAATGACATTATCTGAAGCAATGGCATTTGTCCTGCCTGGAATAACATAAATAATGAGCCTAGCCACCGCCTGATCGACCTCCACCTCTAGGGCGACCCCTAGATGCCTGACCTCCACCCCTAACTGTCTGAGTAGGTGATGAAGTAATTAGAGCAGAAGTCTAGGACTGACCCATCTACTGAGACTGACTATCACAAAGTCGAGGGCACTGCCTCCTCATATGTCCAGACTCTGCGCACTCATAACAACTACCCTATGCTGGAGATGGGAACTGAAGGGAACCCCTGGCACCAGAATGACCAGTAGAAGGACCTTCCACAGAGGAACCCTAGACTGATGGGGTACGGGATAAACTCTTACCAAGGAGGGCGTTGAGTGAAGACTGGCCCTGCTGGAACCCATGACGACCACAACCTGAAGATGCCCCACTATACTCTGGATGGGCCAACTTAGCAGGCCTGAAAGAATGATCCCTACCACACTAGAATTGGCCCCTTGATGAAGCACCACTGAAATTGCCCTATCCTAGAGGCCTCTTAGCCTCCATCTCATATCGCTCTGTACGGCGAACCATCTCAATCTCATAAGCAATATCAACTACCTCCTCGAACGTAGCACCCAATACTCTCTCTCTAGTTATCAGAATATGGAGATAGTAGTTAAAGCCATCCAAAAATCTCTTGATCCTCTCCCGATCTATCAAAATCATCCAAATAGCATGAAAGGCCAAATGCGAGAACCTCATCTCATACCAGGTCATGCTAATATCCCTCTGCGTTAACCACTTAAACTATCTACGCAGCTCCTCTCAGCGGGACTGCTGTACATACTTCTCCAGGAAGAGAGCGAAGAACTGCTGCCAAGTAAGGGGCGCTGCACTGACACGCCTATACCTCTCAAAATCCTCCCACCAAGTAAAAGCAGCCCCCGAGAACTGAAACGTTGTAAATGCCACACCGCTCGAATCAAGAATCCCTATTGTACGGAGCATACGCTGACACTTGTCAAGAAAACCCTGGGCATTCTCGCCCTTATCACCATTGAATGATGGAGGCTGGAGCCTACCAAACCTCTCGAGACGACGCTGCTCATCATCTGGCATAGCTGGAACTACGAAGTCTTAAACTGGTGCAATCGGCTGAGCTAGAGGTGCTCCCGTCGTCTGTAATCCATGCACTACCTACGCAAGTGTGTGAGCAACTATGGTCTAATTGCCTCCCTCGTCCTGTTAAGTAGCTGCTGTGGTAGTGGTTGAAACTGACAGAGCCAGGCCAGTGCAAACCGATATGATCTTTGCCAAGGCCTCCTGAAGACCCCGGGACCACAATAGGCACAGCTGGTGCCTGAACAGGTGTTGATGGAGTATCTACAACTGGATTCTGATCCTTAGCTGGGGCAGCTAGTGGATGAACAGGTGTTGCCCTTGCTGCTCTGCCTCTGCCACGACCACGACCGCGTCCACGACCTTTTGCAGCCTTAGTGGGTGGTACTGGTGGTCGTCCGCCTCATCTGGTAGCGCGAGTTCTTGCCATATACGATAGAATGGAATACAGAAGATTAGTTCTCGGATCAAATAAGTTGCACGACAATAATTTCAAGAATATGAAGTTTTTCCTAAAGGTTGTGCAACCTCTTAAGGATAAATACAGACCTCTCCATACAGATCCGCAAGACTACTAAACCGGCTCATGACTTGCGAGACCAAGTAACCTAGGCTCTGATACTAACTTGTCATGACCCCAAACCCCGATCGTGATGACGCCCAACACACTGCTAGGAAAGACCAATTAACAACCTTAACCCATTTCTATACAGTTCTTTATTAATTAACACAAATAATTTACCAAATACTAGAAGTTTGAAATAGAGTTAAAAACATGCAAAATCCCAAATAATAATCCTACAACATAGCCCCTAAAAAGCAGGTGTCACAAGTCTGAGCCTCTAATAGATAAGTATCAACCTATTACATATCAGTTTACAAAAATACCGAAGGAACAATAAGATAAAAGGGAGAGATCGGGGCTGCGGATGCAGCAACCTCGATGCTCCCGGATATGCGCTGCCCAATTGGAAATCCTCCTCAATCTCAAATTCACCTGGATATGCACGCAAGGTGAAGAGAGTAATGTGAGTACTCCAATCCAGTGAGTAATAAACATAAATAAAGGCTGAGAGTAAGAAATCATGGATAAACACATTGTAATCTATAATATGATAGTTTAAACCAAGTAGTATGAAATCAATAAAGTAGTAAATTTGAAATATGGAATTGCTACAATAGATAAGTAAATTCAAAATATTGAATTGCTGCGGCGTGCAGACTGATCCATTTATTTATCGTCGACGACGCTCACTGTGGGTGTGCATATCAATCCATCTTGTGGCATCAACTAGGCCTTTGACCTCATATAAATATCAATGTAATACTTGTTGCGCCGTGCAGTCCGATCCCATACTTAGTCCAAAAGTCACATAAGCCCCCTGTGCATTTATAAAATAGTGGTTCTCAGTCCAAAACATCATTTAATATATCTTTTAGATTCGAAAATCGAGTAAAAATGATTGAGTTGTAAAATAATCGAAATTAGTGCGACTGAGTTCAAGAAGTAAATCCATAGAGTGAGGATATAGTGATAAAAACTCCCCGAAAGGTCCAAATAGTCGGCACGAAACCCAAATTTGACAAGTAGTCCAAATAATGGAGACAGATGAAATCCCCTGCCAAAAGTTGAATTTCAAGGCTCAGAATCATGTTTTAATGTTTATGAGCGAGCAAGAGCTGATGCTTTTTCTTCTTCTAAATAAAGCCATGAATGGACTTCATTCCCGTTGGTGACTGTTAATGTTAAATTTTATTTGAGGTTCAATTTTCAGTTGGTCATCTCTTCATTCACAAAATTACTCTTAATTTCTTCACTGTAAAAAAATTACTTTAAATTCTCGTGAAAATGTTTTGTGTAAACAGCCTTTCTACCTTCAAGGTAGGGGTTTGTTGTTGTTCTTCTCTTAAAGATGTTCTTGTTGGGAAAGACATCTTGTTAAGTCACTTAGTATTACCCATGGTAAATGTTACATCAGAGCTACTGCCGTTCAGGATAAGGGAAGTGGTAATATGTTTAGCATGCTAAGAGGGATTCTTACCTTGGGTTTGTAACGACAGTATATGATTTTCATCCTCTGAAACTTTTGTTTGCTTTGGCGACACGAATCTCCTTTGTGTCTTAACTGTGTTTTACGTCATTCTCCTATCTCGAATTGGTGAAAGTAGTTCAAAAGCTATCCTGTAGGACCCTTAGTTCTAATTCCAGGCGACCAGCTTGCATTATTACTATGCATAGGTTGCTGATATAATGTTTTTCTTTTGATTGTTTGGAGCTCTAATAACACTATAAGTTGTTATAATGATGTTGTATGAATTGATAAATAACCCCCCTTATATCCCCTTACTTTTAATAAGTATTCTGACTATTAACTTTTCGTGGAGCACACTATTTGATATTACTGTGCTCTTAGATTGTAGGAAGATAATATCTTCTTATGCTAAGTTTCAGCCTTGTTTTGTCTTTTGCCTTTTGTGAGAACTATTTTGGTACCATTACCTTTGAATTATAAAAGGACAGTCCAGTGCATTAAGCTTCTGCTATGCGTGAGTTCCGGGGAAGGGCCGGACCACAAGGGTCTATCGTACTTAGCCTTACATTACCTTTGAATTATGAATGTCTTTATATAATGACCATATAATTTAGTTGCGATGAACTGACCCGTACTCTCATGAGTTACTACCCCGTTCCTCCCATTTTCGGCTTTCTTATGTTTCATTGCTGGTATTGGGTGCGTTAAAATTGATTTGGAGTGATTGTGATAAGAAATGAGACAACTAGTCTCTTTAAGGAAGAATTGGTTTAGAAAAGTCAACTGGATGTTGACTTGTAAGTTAGAGGGCTCGAATCAAATTCCGATGATTTGGTTAGTTTCAGTGGATGATATAAGGCTTAGGAGCGCAATCAGAATCAATTTTGGAGGTCCGATGAAGAAATAAGCCCATTTTGGCGAAGTTAGTATTTTGGCGATTTCCGGTTGATAGGTGAAATTCTGATCCAGGAGTCGAAATGAAATTCCGACAGTTTCAGTAGCTTCGTTAGGTGATTTTGGACTTGTGTGCAAAATTTCAGTTGATTTGGAGGTGTTTTGGCTGGGTTTTTGATTGAATGAGAATTTTGAAAGTTTTCATTTAACTTAATCTTTGATTTGATGAAAACTTAACGATTTTGATGTTAACGATAGTATTTTTATGGCTCGAGCAAGTTTTATTGAAGTATTAGAACATATCTATGCATTTGGTTGAGGTCCCTAGGACCTCGGGGTGAATTAGGATGGCTAATGGGTCATATTTGGAGTTTTTGACTGCTGTTGCTGGTATCTGGTATTGTGCTTTGCGTTCGCGAGGCACTAACACATTCACAAAGAATAAATTGGCTTCTGAGACTTTTGGTCTTTGCGTTCGTGACAGTGCTTTGCGTTCGTGAAGAAGGAATTGTCATCTGGGACTTTTGTGCTTCGTGTTCGCGAAGAAGAAAATTTTTGTCGTGCAGGTCCTACTTCAGAAGCTCATATCTTTTTATCTACAAGGAATTTTGAGTTGATACAAAAATGAAATTTGTAGCCTTTCGTGTCTAGTTTCCAAGCTAAAGAAATCATAACTTGGACATATGTAGCAAAAGTTATGGTCAATTTACTAAATGCTGTCCGGGAAGAGTAAAAATTTCCCTAGAAAATTTTTTTCTTCGCGTTCGCGAAGAACAAATTTTGTTCTTCGTGTTCGCGACATGGAATCACGTTCGCGAAGAAGGATTTACCTGGGCTGAACATATTAAGTCTTTTTTCGCGAATTTTGAAGGAGAAAACATTAGGGGCTTCGGACATAGGCAATTTTTGGGAGATTTTGAAGAAAGCTTCGAGAGTTTTCTTTAGGTAAGGATTCTTGGCCTTAGTTATGTTATTATGGCGTAAAAATATGGATTAACACTAAAAATCCAAGGAAAATAAGGTTAAAACTGTAGGTTAGGGCTTGAAATTGAAAGGGTTTAAATTGGTGATTTGAGGGGTCAAATGAACTCCGATTTTTGTGAATTTGGTATTACTCATGGCAAGATAAGGATCGTATTCATGTGAAAATTTCTGGATTTCGAGACGTGGGCCCGAGGCTCGGGGTTTTGAATATTTTGTGATTTTCAATATTTTTCGAGTCTTTTCGATTGGGTTATGATCTCGTAGCATATTATAATGTATTCGCTCTAAATTTGGACAGATTCGTCACGCGAGGAAGCAAATTTGAAAGGCAAGGGCATAGCGGAGTAGACGTTTGACCGTCTTGAGGTGAGTAATGATTTTAAATGACGCAATGAGGGTTTGAAACCCCGGATTGCACAACATACTGCTATGTTGAGATGAGACACGCGCTGTATGACGAATGCGTGGTCATTTGCTATTGGGGATTGTGACTTGGTCCATCCCGGTTGATATTTTTACCGCGTATTTGATAAAGGTTTACTATTTTCCACAATGATTTGGGCTTATTGCCATATTTGGGCTTCACGCCAATTATTTAAATTATTTTGTGAATTACATCAATATTTTCCTCACGTATTGAAATATTATCTGAACTCAGTCCAATGGAACTATATTATTCGTGAGCTCAGCTACATTTGTACTCAACTCGAGATTTAATGATATTTGCAATGTTGTTGAGCTGAGCACTATTGTTTGACTGATGTGCAAGGGGCTTGTGATTATTTTCTTGACTGATTGGGGCCAAGGGCCATCTGTGAGGATATGTTGAGTAATGTGAGGAGGCTTTGAGGCCTCGAGTGTTATGTAAGGAGGCTTTCAAGCCTCGAGTGTAATGTGTGAAGGCTTTCAGGCCTAATTGATATTGCGCTTGGGCTGTAGGAGCCCCTCCAGAGTCTGTACACACCCCCAGTGAGCGCAGTGTACCCAGGTGAGTTGGGAGTGGGCCCGAGAGGCTGTTGTTTGTGTGTGGTGAGTTGGGAGTGAGCCCGAGGGGCTGATATTGTATGCTGGTGAGTTGAGAGTGAGCCTGTGGGGCTGATACTGTATTGTGAGTTTGTTATTGAGCCCGAGGGGCAACCCTTTGATTATTCCTTACTTGTTAAAATTGTTGTTTTCACTGTTTTAAAAAGTGAGTTATTTGATATTCACTGTTTACTATATAACTGGTTTTACTGCTTGGATAGCGCTATATTGTGTTTTTATGGGACTTTATGATTTTAGTTGTTATTTAATTTTATTTCTCACTAGGTCGGAGTACTCACATTACTCCCTGCACCATGTTGCAGATGCAGGTATTGATCACCTAGTAGCGGGATATTAGCTGATTGAAGGTATTTCTATTGTAGCTGAGCAAGGTGATCGCCAGTGTTCGCGGCACCGTATCTCTTCCTTTGATTCTAAATTTCCAATATGTATATTACTGGTTTTATAATAGTGTTCAGATTCCTTAGATGCTTGTGACTTGTGACACCCCGATGGGGATATGTTGGGCTATAACCACTGGTTATTATTGTGTTAGGCTATATTTATTTATTCATTTATGTTTAAAAATTGTTAAAGAGACAATTTGGGTTAGCTGGTTGGCCTTGTCTTCACGACAGGCGTCATCACGACCGGATTTGGGATATTAGGTCGTGACAAGTTGGTATCATAGCCTAGGTTACTAGATCTCAAGATGTCATGAGCTCGGATGAGCAGGAGATAAGTTTCGATATTTACGGTAAGTTGGAATTATGTTCAGCGTCATCTAAGATCAGTATTTTGTAAAAAGGGTTTTGCATCCTGGTTAAGATTCTTAATCGCTCTTCAGCGTTAGTGTGACCGGTGATTTGGAGGTACGCTCTAGATATTGATGTGGTAAGTTGTGGGAGTGCGTTCCACGGGAAGATTATATAAGTGTGGAATGTGATCACTTGATTGATCAAAGATGTAAACCAAGTATGAAGTTTGTGATGGTGTAGTTAAATTAAAGATTCATGCTTGGGGGGCACTTGGCATATTGGGTTGTGAACTAGGGAGGATTACTCCCATTGTGATGGTTGTTCTTGTGTTTTATGAAGGGAATGGAAGTTATTATGGACCTTTGAAAGGTTATCTGACTAGCTCAATGTGATCAGGATCATCCTGAAGTCGATGGATAGATTAATGTGAATAATGGCTCTATATCAGGCTAGATTTGTGCAATTTAGTAATGCGGTACTCATAAAGGAGTAGTTATATTGATGTTTCATTGTCAGATATTTCGTGTAGTGATGCATTGCGCCGTGTGAGTGGTGAGTACTTGAGAAATTCCTATGTGTTGAGAATCTGTGTAAGAATGACGTTATATGGGCATCTTGGCTCTTAAAATTCAGATTGTACATCGCACCTCAGTTGTGCTTGAGTTTTGTAGCTTATAGCGCTATATGTCCCTCAGAGATATTATTATGCACTTAGCATGCTTATGACCGATACTCGGTATTTTGTTGTAATGACAAAATTTGGCTCGATGTGCATCTCCTTATATAAGATATATGTGTAGATCAGGTGGCACGCCGCCACTAGTATGTTATCGGGATCGGGTTGCACGCCACAATAATTTGATGATAAGTATAGTTTTCTATATGTTATTTTGTATGTTTTGCTTCCATTTTTTGGGAAGTCCGCATTAGTGCGTGGGATTGGTAATTCCTTCTGGAGATCATTAAATTCGAGATCAGTGCAATCTGAGTATATGAAGTAATTTAAGGGGGCTAAGACCATTGTTTGGTTCAAAATGAGGTGGTAGTTCTTGCTGGAAGTATAGACCCAATGAATTGTTGATTCAGAGGTGTTATGAATTTATACAGATCTTATCTGTCGTGTCGGTATTGTAAGAATTTGAACAAGACCTATATATGACATGGAGAGCATGGGATGTGTAGCGATTTTTCTTCTAGATGGAATTAATGGAAGTTCTTGACTAGTTGAGTACGTAAATGTTCATGTTTCGGAAGAGAGGTGAACTCCTCATGTTACCTTAGGATAATATAGTATATGTGATATGTTGTGAAGGATTGAGAATTGCGTGTGTAAGGTTATGGATCAATTCTGAATGGAAATTCATAATATTCTTAGGTAGTACGGGCAGCTTTGGGTGATTAGAGAAATGAGCTTCAGATGATTAAGGTAGTTGATTAAGGAAAATTTATTTCTAATCATAGAGATTTGTAGATGTTACATGTTTCAGAAAAAGACCAATGTGATTAAGTTGTGGCTTAGGCCTGTATTGGGGTGTTATATCGCTAGAGTTGTGTGTTGGATTCGAGGTGATTGTTGGGGGCAGTGATGAATACGAACAGATTTGATTTCGGCTTTTTAGGAGTATAATATCGAGGTTCGGCTCAGGAAGCTGCTGCGGTATTAGTCAAAAGGGAACTGACTTCATAAGTGGTTGATCAGAAAAATGGTTACGGTTTGCCGTGTGTCTCATTTATTGTTGGCAGTGTATGGAAGTATTGGAATAAGACTTTAGCTAATAAGGGATTTTCTATTGGTATTTGGTTGTTGTGGGAAACTGCTATGAATAGAAGTTATCGTTTCGAGTGCTTGGATTATGCAGTACATATGATTTCACCGAGGTTGCAGGTATGAGTATTATAGCTGTTTCTAGACTATTCAAGTATAGGTGTGAGATTTTGCTCATATTAATTGTTTTAGAATTAAAAAGGAAGTTCTATGATTTATGGGCGATACCGGACTGTGTAAATTCGATTTAAATGTTTAATCGAACCTATATGAGATAGGGTGATGTGGAATCACTCCTGAATTTATACCTACTAAGGTTATTCAGCAATTGTTGGGCTTTTGGAACAACTTTGGGCACGTTCGAGGATGAACGTTTGTTTAAGTTGGGGAGAATGTGACGACTCGACCCGTCGTCTCATGAGTTACTACCCCTTTCTACCCAAATTTTGGATTTCTTATGGTTCATTACCGGTATTAGGTGCGATAAAATTAATTTGGAGTGATTTTGATAAGAACTGAAACAACTAGTCTCTTTAAGGAAGAATTAGTTAGAAAAAATCAATCGGACGTTGACTTGCAAGTTAGAGGGCTCGAAATCAAATTTCGTTGATTCATTTAGTTTAGGGTGATGATGTAATGCTTAGGAGCGAAATCGGAATTAATTTTGGAGGTCCAGTGAAGCAATTAGCCCATTTTTGCGAAGTTAGTATTTTGGCGATTTCTGGTTGATAGGTGAAATTTAGATCCGGGAGTCGGAATGAAATTTCGACAGTTTCACTAGCTTCGTTAGGTGATTTTGGACTTGTGTGCAAATCTTCAGTTGATTCAGAGGTGCTTAGGCCGGGTTTTTGATCAAATGAGAATTTTGAAAGTTTTTGTTTAACTTAGGCTTAAAACTTGACTATTTTGATGTTAATGATAGTGTTTTTATGGCTCGAGAAAGTTTTAGTGAAGTATTAGAACTTATATATGCTTTTCGTTGAGGTCCCGAGGGCCTCGGTGTGATTTCGGATGACCAACGGGTCTTTTTTAGAAGGGTTTGGACTGTTGTTGCTGGTATCTAGTGTTGTGCTTCGTGTTCGCGAGGCCCTACCGCGTTAGCAAAGAAGAAATTGGCTTCAGAGACTTCTGGTCTTCGTGTTCGTGACAGTGTTTCGCGTTCGCGAAGAAGGAATTGTCATCTGGGACTTTTGTGCTTCACGTTCGCGTAGAGAGAATTTTCTGTCACACAGGTCCTACTTCGAAAGCTCATATCTATCTACAAGGAATGTTGAGTTGATTTAAAAATAAAAGTTGTAGCCTTTCGTGTCTAGTTTCCATAAAGCTAAAGAAATCATAATTTGGACATCTGTAGCAAACGTTATGGGCAATTTACTAGTGGCTGTCCGAGAAGAGTAAAAATTGCCCTGGAACATTTTGTTCTTCGCGTTTGCGACAAGGAATCACGTTCGTGAAGAACAAATTTTAGACCTGGATAGTTTGTTCTTCATGTTCGTGACATGGCATTGCGTTGGCGAAGAAGGATTTACCTGGGTATAACATATTAAGTATTTTTCGCGAATTTTGACGGAGAAAACATTTGGGGCTTCAGACATAGGCAATTTTTGGGCGATTTTGAAGAGTGTTTTGAGAGTTTTCTTTAGGTAAGGATTCCTGGCCTTATATTATGTTATTATGGTGTAAAAACATGGATTAACACTGAAAATCAAGGAAATTAAGGTTAAAAATGAAGGTTAGGGCTTGAAATTGAAAGAGTTTAAATTGGTGATTTGAGGGGTCAAATGAACTTTGAATTTTGTGAATTTTGTATGAATAGACTTCTGGTGAGACCAGGATCGTACTAATGTAAAAATTTCTGGATTTTGAGATGTGGGCGGTTTTTTTAAATTTCTTGATTTTCGATATTTTTCGAGTCTTTTCGATTGGGTTATATTCCCGTAGCATATTGTAACGTATTCGCTCTGAATTTGGACAGAATCGTCACGTGAGGAAGCAAATTCGAAAGGCAAGGGCATAACAGAGTAGACGTTTTGCCGTCTTGAGGTGAGGAATGATTTTAAATGATGCATTGAGGGTTTGAAACCCCGAATTGCACAATATATTGATATGTTAAGATGAGACACACATCGTATGACGAACGCGGGGTCATTTACTATTGGGGATTGTGACGTGGTCCATCCCGTTTGATATTTTTACCACGTATTTGATAAAGATTTACTGTTTTCCACCATGATTTGGACTTATTGCCATATTTGGGCTTCGTGCTAATTATTTGAAATATTTTGTGAATTACATCACTATTTTCCTCAGGTATTGAAATATTATTTGAACTCAGTCCAACAAAACTATATTATTTGTGAACTCAGTTACATTTATACTCAACTCGAGATTTAATGATATTTACAATGTTGTTGAGCTGAGCACTATTGTTTGACTGATGCCCAAGGGTCTTATGATTATTTTCTGGACGGTTTTGGGCTAAGGGCCATATGTGAGGATATGTTGAGTGATGTGAGGAGGCTTTCAGGCCTTGCGTTTTAGGTGAGGAGGCTTTCAGGCTTCCAGTTTGATCTGTGAAGGATTTCAGGCCTAACTGATATTGTGTTTTGGCTGTAAGAGCCCCTCCTGAGTCAGTACACACTCCTAGTGAGTGCAGGGTACCTAGGTGAGTTGGGAGTGGGCCCGAGAGGCCGTTGTTTGTGTGTGGTGAGTTGGGAGTGAGCCCGAGGGGCTGATGTTGTATGATGGTGAGTTGGGAGTGAGCCCTTGGGGCTTATACTGTATTGTGAGTTTGTTATTGAGCCCAGGGGGCTGATGTTCTATGCTGGTGAGTTGGGAGTAAGCCCTTGGGGCTGATTGTGTATTGTGAGTTTGTTATTGAGCCCGAGGGGCAAGCTTTTGATTATTCCTTAGTTGTTGAAATTGTTGTTTTTTCAGTGTTTTAAAAACTGAATTATCTGATACTAACTATTTACTGTATAACTAGTTTTACTTCTTGAGATAGCGCTATATTGTGTCTTTATGAGATTTCATGCTTTTAGTTGTTATTTAATTTTATTACTCACTAGGTCGGAGTACTCACATTACTCCCTGCACCATGTTGCAGATGCAGGTATTGATCACCGGTAGCGGGATATTAGCTGATTGAAGGTATTTATAATGTAGCTGAGCAAGGTGACCGCCAGCGTTCGCGGCACCCTGTCTCTTCCTTTGATTCTAAATTTTCAATATGTATATTACTGGTTTTATAATAGTGTTCAGATTTCTTAGATGCTCGTGACTTGTGAAACCCCGGTCAGGATATGTTGGGCTATAACCACTGGTTATTATTGTGTTAAGCTATATTTATTTTTATTTATGTTTACAACAACAACAACAGCAACCCAGTATAGTCCCACAAAGTGGGGTCTGGGGAGGGTAATATGTAGACATGCCTTACCCCTACCCAAAAGGGAAGAGAGGTTGTTTCCAACCGACCCTCGGCTCAGGGAAGGAAAGGACAAAAAATAAAAAAATAAAAGACCATTAGTAACTCCAGCAGAAATAGCGTAAATAATTATCTTAACATAAGAACCATAAATAAAATGGCATGCATTAATATCAAATAGTAACTACCTTAAATAACTATCATAAGGGATAGACACAATCCAATATGCCAATTATCTATGGATAGCCCTGCCAAGCCTCACCTAACCCCAGGAGAGGAGTACAAAAAATTTCTAGGAGCCCATATCCTACAACCCTGATACTAGACCTCCAGACTTTCCTATCAAGGTCCATGTCCTCGGAAACCCACATTCTAGCCATGTCATGCCTAATTACCTCTCCCCAATACCTCTTAGGCCTCCCTCTGCCTCGCCTCATGCCGACCACCGCCAGGCGCTCACAACTCCTCACCGGGGCATCAGGACTTATCCTCCGCACATGCCCAAACCACCTGATCCTCGCTTCTCGCATCTTCTCATCCACCAGGGCCACCCCCAACTTCTCTCGAATAACTTTATTCTTAATCTTATCTAATCTGGTGAGCCCGCACATCCACCTGAGCATCCTCATCTCCGCAACCTTCATTCTCTGAGCATGAGAGTTCTTCACCGGCCAGCACTCCGCCCCATACAACATTGCAGGTCTAAACACAACTCTATAAAATTTCACATTGAGTTTCTGTGGAATTTTCTTGTCACACAGGACTACTGATGCAAGCCTCCACTTCGACCACCCATCCTCTATACGATGAGTGACGTCCCAGTCAATCTCTCCGTCCCCCTGAATCACCGACCCAAGATATCTGAAACTGTCCCTCTTGGCGATGACCTGAGATCCAATCATCACGTCCCTGCCTACTTCGCTCGGCTCGGCGCTAAACTTGCACTACATATATTCTGTCATAGATCTGCTTATTTTGAAATCCTTAGACTCGAGAGTCTGTCTCCATACCTCTAGCGTCTCATTTACACTGACCCTGGTCTCGTCTATCAAGACTATTTCATCAGCAAATAGCATACACCAAGGCGCATCCCCTTGAATATGTCGGGTTAGAGCATCCATCACCAAAGAAAACAAGAAAGGGCTAAGCGCCGATCCTTGATGGAGCCCCATAACCACCGGAAAATTGTCTGAGTCGCCACCTACCGTCCTAACCCTAGCCTTAGCTCCATCGCATATGTCCTTGATTACTCTGATGTAGGCTTCCGCCACGCTCTTCGTCTCCAAGCACCTCCCTTGGGACCTTGTCATATGCCTTCTCCAAGTTGCTAATCACCATGTGCAAGTCCTTCTTCTTATCCGTGAACTGTTCCACCAGTCTACTGACAAGGTGGATAGCTTCTGTAGTTGAGCGACCCACGAATTTGGTTCACAGATGTTGATGTTATCTCCCTCACCCTCACCTCGATCACCCGCCCCCAGACCTTCATGGTGTGACTTATTAATTTGATACCCCTATAGTTGTTGCAGCACTGGATACCCCCTTTGTTCTTTTACAAGGGCACCACTGTACTCCACCTCCACTCCTCTGGCATCCTTTTGGTCCTGAAGATTGCATTGAATAACCTGGAGAGCCACTCCACTCCTGACCTACCCATGCATTTCCAAAACTCCACCGGGATCTCGTCGGGCACGGTCGCTCGACCCCTACTCATCCTACCCAAAGCCCCCACGACCTCCTCCGCCCTATTGTGCCTGCAGTACCCAAGGTCTCTATGTTGCTCTGAATGCCCCAGCCCCTTAGCTCTATGTTACGATCCCCCTCCTCGTTAAGTAAGTCTCGAAAGTACGCCTGTCACATCTGCTTGACTTGAGACTCCCCCATCAGAACTCTACCATCCTCGTCCTTGATGCGCCTAACTTGGTCAAGATCACGCGCCTTCCTTTCCCTTGCTTAAGCTAACCGGAATAACTTCCTGTCCCCGCTTTTCTTCCCTAATTTCTCGTACATGTGATCAAATGCCGCGTTTTTAGCTTCCGTAACCGCCAGCTTTGCTTCTTTCCTCGACACCTTGTAGACTCCCTATTCGCTCTCCGTTCTTCCTCTCTTGGGCTCCCTGCCAACTTAGCAAACGCTGCCTTCTTCACCTCCACTTTTCGTTGGATTACATCGTTCCACCACCAGTCACCCTGATGTCTGCCTGAATAACCCTTGGCTATCTCGAGCACATCCCATGCTACCTCCCTAACCAAGTTCGCTATCTCTGACCACATAGCGCCCGCTTCCCAAGAACTTCTCCAAGCTCCTCCCTCAGCTAACCTCCTCTCTAACTCCTGGGATTTCCCCTTAGTCAAAGTACCCTATCTAATCTGCGGCTGTCCCCGAGCACCCCTCCTCTTCCTCTTCACCCAGAAACCAACATCCATCACTGGGAGTCTATTAAGAGTCGAAAGGGACTCTCCCGAAATAACCTTGCAGTCCTTGCACAAACCCCTATCGCTCCTTCTGAGAAGGAGGTAATAAATCTGAGTCCTCTCCGCCGAACTCTTGAAGGTGGCCAAATGCTCCTCCCTCTTCTGAAATGTCGAGTTCGCAATCAAAAGCTCGGAAGCCCTGGGTTAGTTGGCTAGCCTTGTCTTCATAAGAGGCGCCATCATGACCGGGTTTGGACTATTGAGTTATGACATCAGTAGTTGAGATTGAATCTTAATTAAAATTGAATTTTCTTATATCAACTGTATGGCTTACCCACAAATCAAAACAAGTTGCATGGAATAAAGGTACATGAGTTACCTGCAGAGTGGCTTGTATAAACGATGTATTTATGTCGTTTTAGGATGTTTCGCAATTTAACCTTGTTATTCATAGCGCTCTGCAATAAAAAACAATCAGAGGCAATGGAACTCACATGAACAGTGCAACATGTAGAAACATTTGACATGTTGTGCTCTTCTCATTTAATCCATATCAGAGAAATATTGAAATTCATATTGTTTAGAAAGAGGGGACTAAAGATGAAATATGAAAGCTTTCGGAATCTGCTTTTGTGAATTTTGTTAGCCGCAGATGAAAATTGGTGTTAAAACTAAATCCCATTTTGAGAAATCTGTTTAGTTTAGGGTTTATGACTAAAGTGTCCCCTTTTTACATTTATTTTAAGGCAGATAGCTATAAATAAAGGTGTATATATGACTGACCAACCCTAAGTCCCTAATACACTCGCCACCATTTTGATCACTTTCTCTTGTTACTTCTCAGCTTATAAATATATACCATTTGTTTAGGCCTTTAGGGTATGGGTTTGTAACATCAAATATCTTATTTGTACAAACCTTTTTAACATTGTGTGATGCTTGAATTACATACCAAAGCATTTACCTCATCTCAAACGTATAGTAGGTTGTTGTGCTAGTTTCCAGGTGGTTCAGGAAAATAGTAACTTTTCCAACTACCTCAAGTCAATTGAACTTTCTTTTGGAGATGAATAAAATGCTTCAAATTTTGTTTTTTCGTTAAAAAAAACATGTCAGCTTATCACTTGCCAAATTGGGAGACCTATTTAAGGTTCGTAAAAACGAATGATTGTAGTTTTAACGTGATATATAGTATTACAGTACTGTAAACACAGACTTTAAATACAATTAGAGTTGCCCAGCGGCCTGGTTCCAATATTAAATGAAAATATGTGGAATAACACTAGATAACCACTTTTAATTATGCTGTTTAAAATATATCAATAGTTTATAATATATTTAAAAATATCCAATTATCTCAAACTTCAGGACACAACGTCCCGAAGTTTAAACCTCAAAGTTCAAACTTCAGGACGTCGTGTCTTAAAGTTCAAAAATTCAGGACACTTAGTCATGTATTTTAAATTAACAGCTCTAAAATTCAGAATACTAAATTCTAAAATTAGGATATTTAGTCCAAAACTTTGAGTGAGTTGCTTAATCTTTAAATGCATTATAAATTGTGAATATATTTTAAACAACAAATTTTAAAAGGGTTACCGGTGCCCTTCACCCTGAAAATACAGTATATAATTGGACCAACTTTTATATAGGGCAGACTAGATTACAGCCTGCTTGCCAGTTTGACCTGTGGGCTCATAAAGGAACTTGACTTAGGCAGGCTTCACCATTAGGAGAATGATCAAAATAGGACACTTCTATTGATTTTCTCAATCTCAGTAGAAGAAGTTCGGGAGAAGTTCCACCAGAATTTTAAAAAGTTTGCTCGTCAGATTTTTTTCGATTGCCAGAATTTTAAAGCACGCTGAAATTATGGTGATCGTCAGAATTTTGCACAAATTCTGACGGATTACTAAAACCTTTTAGCATTGTGGTTGAAACTTTTGGCGATCATTATAATTTCTGGTGCTTCAAAATTCTGACAGGTACTTCAAAATTCTAGAAAACATGTTTTAGAATTTTGATTTTGGGTAGAGGGAGACCCAAGAAGTATTGGGGAGAGATGACCACGCAGGACATGGTACGACCGCAGATTTTTGAGGACATGACCCTTGACATAAAGGTCTGGAGGTCATGCATTAGGATTGTAGGATAGGGTAGTAGAGCTTTCCTTACTTCATACCGGGGTGAGGCGAGGTGGGATTAGGGTTGATATTAGATGACTTACAGTTTATGTTGAACCTACACTATTCTTGTTGTTTATCTTAGCCTCGGGCCTTAGACTCTGGTTACTGTTATTGCATGTCATTCCTCTTTTGATTTTTATGCTTATCTTATTATTACGGTTTCTACTCGAGTTACTAATAAATTCTCTTTTCTTATTTTTTATTTCTGCTTTTCTAAGTCGATGGTCTATTGGAAACAACCTTTCTGCCCTATCGGGGCAGTGATAAGATCTGAGTACATATTACTCTCCACAGACTCCACAATATGAGATTTTACTGGGTATGTGTTGTTATTTTTTTAAAACTTTTCCTAAAATGGTCAGAATATAAATACTGGTTTTAGATTGTCTTAAAAAGAATATCGCATTTTATATTTAAAAAATTTCAATTTTAAACTTTTCATTTTTATATAAATGTGTATGGCTTATTTTGTCCACAAATTTTTGAAATTATTCTTTTTTAGTGTCTGTGTGAAGTCAAACAATTTCATATAAATTAAAATGGATTACTCTCTCCCCTTAATATGTGAAAGTACTTAATTGGGCGCGTAATTTTGATATTTAATTAATAAGACTACAAGTTTCGGACATCCGAGAAAAAACTTGAAGAAATAGAAGGAACCGAATCTTATAGCACCTAATCTACCATTTTAACTTTTTAGTGAGTGATCGTGAGTGTTTCACATATTTTTCCATTTTCTATCTTGTTATAATGCTATATAAATGAATTTTTATTTTTAGTCGATCCCCACAAATCAATCATTAAGGGAAAAGGGTTGATAATTTTTTGTACAGATTAAGAGAAAGTGTCATATAATTGAGACTCAGGAAATATTAATCATGTTGTTCGGCAGTCTTTTGTCCCAACTCACTTGACAGTAAGAAATTTTTAGGCAGTTTTATTTGGTAACCTTCATTTAATGTGTATCTACTTTTAAAAAAATATTTAATTTATAATTAATTAGCGTTTGGTCATGGATTTCTAAATTTATTTTAAAAAATCTAATTTGGGCGAAGTTTGGTTTGAACGTGAAAATGTGTTGGACATAAGTTTTCAAAACATATTTCACTTTTTTTTGAAGAAAATATGAACCTAACAAGTTCTAAAAATTATCATAATTACCCAACACAACCTTTATCAATAACATTTATTATATTATCGCAAACCATAATCATAAAAAAAATTAAATTTGGTACAAAATTATTATTTTTATAATGAACATAATACACTATCAGATGACCGAGAAAACAAAGCAACGCTGTTATAAAATAATAAATTTTGGGCTCTTTTATAAAATGCAAAAGTTTGGGACAATTTTTTTAAAATGTAATAGTGATATTTTGGGACAAAACCAGCTCTTTGGATTTTAGAAATTTGCCAAAATAGATAAAATCTATGGCCAAACATGTATTTGCAAAAAAAAAATGAAATATATTTTGGCAAAATCTATTGCCAAACGGGTCCCTAATTTTTGGGTGACTTCAGATACATATACTTTTATCACTTATTTGTTGCTGCTTTCTTCTTCTTTGTATTCATGTCACACGTATCCAGGAACTTTGTTGCCGCGTTCTTCTTCTATATATTCATGTTCCATGTATCGAGGAGCATTTTGGTTTCTTTTTCCTTTTCTTAATGTTTCAAAACATCATTGTAGGTTGTGTTTAGGGTTTTCTTTTGCTTGGTTGCAAAATGTGTTTTTTTGGATTTATAGTTGTTTTAAAAATTTAATGATTGAGGTTTTTGTTATGGATGTTATAAAATATACAACTCGCAAGAAGGTTGAAAATTTGATTGAAAAACTGTCTCCAAAATTTATTAATTATAGGGCTTTAAATAGCCAAATAAATAAAGTAGTAGACTCCTCCTACAACTAAATTACTAAAATTTTACTATAATCAAAATTCTGAATCTTCTAGCAGACTCCTCCTAAAATTAAACAACTAATTATTCTAGAAAACAGTAGCAGTAACAGATGCAAAATCCAACACTCCTCCTTGCTTCTATTTCTGCGGTCTAAAGAAAGTCATCCTCAATTCCTTTTTCTGCTATTAGTGCTTGTGCATGAGTATATTTGAACTTGCACATTTTTGTAACATGAACCTTTTGTTTGCAATTTTCACATAATGCATCAGGTCTCAACCAACAAAATTTTTCTAAGTGTGTTTTCTTCTTGCAATATTTGTAACAAGGATAATCGACTTTTTTTTGGTGTTTCGCATAAAAAATACCCTCAATAAATTTATCTTGTCTGAAGGCCCTTCTTTGCTCTTGTGCTTGAAGAGCACTTATTAATTTTGCAACAGAGATGGTAGAGAGATCTTTAGACTCTTCCAGAAAGGAAATTTTAGATTCAAATCTCTCGGAAATTGTCACAAGAATTTTTTCAACTATCCTGTCATCTTTGAAATCCTCGCCAATCAACCTAATTTTATTGACAATTAAGGGAATTTGGTCAATATATTTAGCGATGATCTTATCATCTTGCATTCTAAGAAATTCATAATCTCTTTTCAAATTTAAAATGTAATTTTGTCCGCCTCGTTCACTTCTTTGATACTCCTGTTTGAGTATTTCCTAAGCTTCTTTTGTTGTCTTACATGCAATGATTTTAGAGAAGATTGAATCTGCAACTGAATTTTGAATTATAGTTTTGGCTTTATATTTTTTTGTTTTTTCATCTGAATAAGCTTTGATTTGGGAAAGGGGTAGAATTTGCAGGAAGTGGTTGTATAAGTTTGTCTTCCATTACAACTTCCCATAGATCATAAGCTTCAAGATAAGATTTCATCTTCACTGACCAAATCTGACAGTTTCACCAGTGAAAGTTTGTGAGGTATTCAAAGAGAGACTGCTGCTTGCAATTGTTAAAAAATTGGTTAAAAATAGGTATGGGTAAAAATGTGTATGGTTTAAAAGTGGTTAAAATTGGTTGTTTTTCTACGAATTCAGAGATCCATCAAGATCAATGAATGTCACGACCCAATTTCTATACTCGGTCGTGATGGCGCCTCTCGTGAAGACAAGGCCAACCAACTAATATAAATCCTCTCTTTAACCATTTTTAAATATAAATGAATAGAAAGTACAATTTAATGGCATTAAAAATTATTAATTACAGCCCAACACAACCCAATCGGGGTGTCACAAGTAACAAGCATCTATGTCACGATTCAAATTCCATACCCGGTCGTGATGGCGCCTCTCGTGAAGACAAGATCACCCAACAACCCCAAATATCCTCTTTAAGCAACTATCAAACATAAATGAATATAAAGACTACTGAATGGCATTTAGCTATGAAATTTCATTCAAATACAACCCGACCGGGGTATCACAAGTTACGAGCATCTAATGAGTAGGGACACTAGTATTGCCCAACAAAATATATATATATACAAAGCAAAATTGGAACTCAAAGTCGAAATACGGTGCCGCAAACGCTGGCGATCACCTTGCTCAGCTACCAAAATATGGCCCTCGGTCCTGCTAGCAACCCGCTACCGGGTAAACAATACATGCAACTGCACGCAAGGTGCAGGGATTAAAGTGAGTACTTCCAACTCAGTGGTAATAAGAGAGAATAATATCTGAGCTATAAGAAAACACATATGGGCATACAAAATGCAATAAGGAACAATACAACCCTTTATTGAGAAAAACCAAAATACTATGAAAAGTTCTTTTTGAAAATCTCAAGTTGTGTTCAAAAATCTCTTTTGAAAATACGCTTTTTCAACAAATTCAAAGGTAATTTCAACAGGTAGGAAGTAGTCAGAAACCTCCCCTCGGGATCAATATCAACTCACAATATCCAACATCAGCCTCTCGGCTCAGTACTCCTTAACATATAACACCAGGGTATCTTGTCTACAAGGAAAGTAATAGTATATATGCCAATGATATATGAGTGCTAAATATTGTGCCACATAGTTCAAACAGGAGTAAACGCATGAATGCAATGCAATGCACATGAATACGCTACGGTGTGCAGCCCGAGCCAACCATGTATATGATTTAATGTCGACGACGCTCACTGTGGGGGTTAAGACTATGGAGGGGCTTCTTCAGCCCAAGCGCAATATCATACAGTGCCAATAGTTACCACTGTTTCCATTACAATACACGGTGTCAATACTTACCACCGTTTCCATTTCAACACACGGTGCTAATAGCTACCACCATTTCTATTTCAACACACAGTGCCAATAGTTACCACCGTTCCAAGAATAATATACTGTCCATAAAATAGTGAGATAATAATCGTTAGCCCGAAATATCATTTAAGAATCTTTTGTGTTCTCAAAACATAGAATTTTTGTTGAGTTTACAAAAATAGTGTTAAAAACCCTGGACTGAATGCAAATAGTATGCAAATCATGCTAACTCTAAAATATCAATCCCTACAGGATTTTAAAAGCCGGCACAGGGACCCAAACATGGCATCAAACCCAGATATCAATATAGGGTGCAAAGAAATCGCCATTATAGTATAATTCATCCTTCGGATTGAACCGAGTCACAATTTCCCATATATATGACGTCACACTAGCCATGGAGTGCTTGTCTCGCCTCATATAGCATCACAATTGTGTTATACCAGGATTTCAAATAATCGGCAATAAGCCCCAAGTATGGCAATGAGCCCAAGTCATAATGATAACAATAAATCATTTGAAATTTCGGAGTAAAAATCAAAAACCGGGACGGACCAATTCAGAATCCGCAACGGTGCTCTACCCCACGCTCAGGTCCAGCGTGCAAGTCACCACAATACAGCACGAAGATGTGCAAATCTGGGGTTTCAAACCCACAGGATATCATTCCCAAGTATTACTCACCTCGAACCGGCAAAATCTCAAGCTCGCGACGCCTTTGCCCCTCAAATTGGCCTCCACGCGCGGCGAATCTAGGAAAAAATACAGCGAATACATCACAATATGAAAATGGGACAATAACCAATTGAAAACAATCGAAATACACCCAAATATACAAAGTTGGCAAAACCCGAGCCCTAGGACCACTTCTGGAAAATTACGAAATTAACATTTTCAGAATTATTGTCTCGCCACGAGTTCGTACATATAAAATTCATAAAAATCGAGGTTCATTTGACCCCTCAAATGTTTGATTCTAACCAAGAGCATTTTCTACCCTTTCCAACAAAAATCCTCAAATTAAACACCAAAACTTGCAATAGATTTGAGTTATGCAACCAAAATTGAGTTAAGAACACATACCCCGGTGTTTTCTTTGAAAATTACTCGAAAAATCTCCTCAACCGAGCTCCCTTGGTCCAAAAATGAAAGAGTGAGACAAGTTTGGACTTTAATATGCTGCCCAGGTATTTGTTCTTTGCGTTCGCGTTCGCGGTCTCCCTTCACGTTCGCAAAGAACAAATTTCCAAGAAATCATTTTTCAAACTCTTCTCGGACAGCCTCTAGTAAAACTATCATAACTTTTTCTACATATGTCCAAATTCCTATTATAATATATTTCTGAAAACTAGATTCAAAGTCTAAAACTTTCGTTTTTACATCAACCCCAAATTCCTTGTGGATCAAAAGATATGAGCTTCCGAAGTAGGACCTGCGCGACCGAAAATTCCTTCTTCGCGAACGCGAAGAACAAAAGTCCCAGATGGAAATTCCTTCTTCGCGAACGCGAAGCACAGTCGTGAACGCGAAGACCAAAAGTCCTAGAAGCCAATTTCTGCTTCGCGAACGCGAAGGACAGCACCAGATACCAGCAATCAGCAGTTCAAAACAAAAATGACCTGTTGACCACCCGAAATCACCCCGAGGACCTCGGGACCTCAACCAAAAGCACAAATACATTCTAATACCTTATTCAAACTTGCTCAAAGCATAAAAACACTATCATAAACATAAAAAATCATCAAATTCCCACATATTCAAGCCTAAGTTAAACTAAATCTTTTGAAACTTGCATTTGATCCAAAACCCAACCTAAACACCTCCGAATGATCTGAAAATTTGCTCACATATCAAAAATCACCTAAAAGAGCTACTGCAAGTGTCGGAATTCCATTCTGAACCCCGAATCAAATTCTCACCTATCAACCGGAATCCACTAAAATTCAAACTTAGCCAATTCAAGCCAAATTCTACACCGGACCTCCAAATTAACTTGCGATTTCACTCCCAAGTCATATATCACCTTTTGAAACTAGCCGAATTGTTGGAAATTCATTTCGAGCCCTATATCTCATAAGTCAACATCCGGTTGACTTTTCCAACTTAAACTTTCCTTAAAGAGACTATTTGTCTCATTTCTATCCAAATTCAATCCGAAACACTTCAAACTCATCCAACACATATAATAACACACGAAGAATCATGAAACAGGGAAAACCGGGCGGTAACTTACGTGAAGACACGTTGGGTCGTCACATTTTCCCCAACTGTAATAACCCATACTCGCCACTCCAGGTGAGACCACATGATATTATACACAACCCAACCACTCGAGACGACGACATCTATTTCCAGCAGTTGCCCACAGTAAGCAAATGCTGATAGAAAGCCCTTTATATTAGCTAAAGTCTTATCCAAACACCTTTATATACTGCCAATGGCAACTGAAACACGCGATAAACCACCCATCTATCAGATCACCCATTCATGAGTCCATTCCCTTTCTGACAGATACTACAATAGATTTCGGATACAACCCTCGATATTACCTTTACAACAAGCTGAAATCAAATATGCTTGTTCTCATTAATGACCCGGACGATTATCTCAACTACATCACGCCACTCTGGTGATACGACACCCCAACTCCAGCCTAAGCCACAATGTGCTCGCACAGGCACCAACATGAAATGATCTCAACACACTCGAACCATGAAAACTAACTCAAACAATAGAGCTGTAATTCAAATTCCTCCATACGATCACAACATAGAACTGAGATCCCATCTCACATCATGGAAATAGAGTACCTGAATCCTCCTCAAAAGGTCATAACATCACGTGGCCTTGCCATAACACGCGATTCTATCCAAGCACTATTACCCATGAAGCACCTCAAGCCACTATGCTCAACACAGACTACCGCGCATAGACTGAGGTCTGAACCCAAGCAATCCATAACACCCACGGCGAAGCAAGTAGTATACACTATTTATTCCTGAAAGGACACAACCAATGCGCTATTTCTCGAGCAACACCCAATACGGATTTTGTTTTTCACAAACCAGGAAACAAGGCATACAAAGTAACATATAGGAAACTATTCTCCACATCAAACTGTTGCGGCACGCAACCCGGTCCAGATAACATACCCATGGCGGCGTGCCACCCGATTCAGATACCATACCCGTGGCGGCATGCCACCCGATCCGCACATATATCTCATAAAAGGAGATGCACATCGAGTGAAATCTGCTCATCAAAATAAACATATATAGCCTCATGCCCGACCGCAAGAAATACATCAGAAAATTCCCTTAATACCGGAACTGACTCAATGGTAGAAACCTCTGCACCGACATCCGCCACGACGGCCCAATCAATAGGAAATGTTTGCCAGCTGTCCGCTGGTCTCAGGAATACAAGCTACCCCGCTAGAACATAATCAGATGTACCTTGCCACGCAGCCGGTGGCATTTTCTGAAAAAGCCCATAACACATTAGTCTAGACCATCTGACCCTGGGAAAATCAGTCTGTCATCAAATATCATAACCCAAATTTAACATACTACACAAAGAAAGATCCACTCGGACCTCTAATTCTAACAATGGCTAGATGAGGTCGGTACACACGACCCCCAACCACTACATGGTCGGATCACGAGAACTTCTAGTCTCCAACACATATAACACATGAATCACTGTGCCTGATCCCACACTCCGCCGTATGAATACATAACACACAGACCATACCACACTAGGATAACATGGCGATTTTAAAACCACGCTGAAACACATCAAGAAATCTTTCCCCCAAACAAAGTTAAGCAAAGTGCCGGCACTTAAAGCTTTGTTGCACAATACCTGTAAGGCTCATTACCTCAAACACATACAATAATTAATCATATCCTTTCCATACCGATTCGGTTCATTATCAAGCTATTCCATTTCATCCAATTTCCTTCTCGGCTCATCTTTAATTTGATATTCTCCCTTGCTGTAGCACCAAAATACCTCGACCTAGGTTACCACACGAGACTCGCACATAAAACCACATTGTCCAAGACCCGTAGGCCACGTAATACCCTTTCAAGCGTTTCCCAGAAATGCCATATTCCATAATGCTTTACCTTGAAGAATTTCATGCGATTCTGAATTCTTTTACCATTACCTTCCAAATGCGGATACGTAGAATCTCATGATTAACACAAAGTATAACAAGTCTTGATCTTTTCTAATGAAAACACAGTCTCTAGCCACATACACAAGCTTAAGACACCTGATTGTCCCATGCAAAATCTTGAATATAATAAAACCATTCTCGAGAGTCGTTCACTCTTATTCAGCCGCTCTACATGAACGGAACCACACGTGCCTCATTAGCACCCTGACACTGCATGACATGATTTCATACAGATACAAACAACCATTTTCCTTCTGTGTGCACCGAGCATTCTTTATCAACAGCATCTCAAAACATCCTAATATATTCTCACATTTACGAAACCACCATATAACCTTTGTAGAAATTTTCCTTCACACGTGCCATCCTCGGCTCAATTTGCGTAACCAGAACTGATCCACCATCATACCTCAAAACGGAACCAACATAGCACATAACCATGCAATCAGCTGACCAATAGTACCCTCCCCAACTTGGCTCGAAGCCATATATTAATGCATTTTTAACAACTCATAACACGTTTACTCTAATGATGCCACAATGACATCAAACTCAAATCATTTATATGTTTTGTGAATACACAGATCATCTAGCACTGACATTATCTGCAAACCTCGCATTCATTTCCACATCAGCTGAGTCCACTTTCTTAAGGGTCCCAATACTTTCAAGATACAACAACTACCTTTCACCATCATATATGTAATACACAGCCATTTAGTCTTTATGAGTCTATACTCATACTGCCACATGGAATGTACTTTACTTGCCAACTAAGAGACATGAAATATTTATCACGCGTCCATAACTCGGACTGCACATAAAATCACAATAGGAGTCGAACACTCGACAACTCATCTATTATTCAGCAGACTCTCTCGTCACTACCAAGATCACATTGATATACCACACGATACTAACATACTCAACACATGGGTATCCGGTCGCCATTTCGGCTAATAAGATCAGCACTGAACATATAAGTTCGAGATAGTTGCTCACTCAATCAGCACCTCGGTGCTCACACCATAGGAAAATATCCGGCCTCAAGTCCTCCAGACTGGCCCAACATCAAACTCACGGATATTACATCTCACCCCTCGATTGAGGAATCACAAGCCACCAAGACACATCTGATACTGAGCGCTCATGTGCGCATACTAACGTGAGGAAGGAATTTCAAGAGTTATATTCCAGGCTGAATCAAGTACGCATGATAAGAATTCCAAGAATGTGAAATTTTCCTTAACGTTCTCAAGCCTCCCGAGGATAAATACAGACGTCTCCGTACCGATCCGCGAGACTCTCTACTAACTCTGCTCATGACTCGTGAGACCTAGTAACCTAAGCTAACCAATTTGTCACGACCCAAATTCCATACCCGGTCGTGATGGCGCCTCTCGTGAAGACAAGGCCATCCAAAAACCCCAAATATCCTCTTTAAGTAGCTATCAAACATAATTGAATAGAAAGACTACTGAATGGCATTTAGCTATGAAGTTTCATGCAAATACAACTCGGCCGGGGTGTCACAAGTCACGATCATCTAATGAGTAGGGACACTACAATTGGCCAGCAAAATATATATACAAAGAAAAACTAGAACTCAACGTCGGAATACGGTACCGCGAACGCTGGCGCTCACCATGCTCAGCTACCAAAATATGGCCCTCAGTCCTGCTAACAACCCGCTACCGGGTAAACAATACATGCAACTGCACACAAGGTGCTGGGAGTAAAGTGAGTACTTCCAACTAAGTGGTAATAAGAGAGAATAATATCTGAGCGATAAGAAAACATGCATGGGCACAGAAAAATGTCATAAGGAACAGTACAACCCTTTTTTGAGAAAAATCGAAATACAGTGAAAAATCCCTTTAGAAAATCCCAAGTTCTGTTCAAAAATCTCTTTTGAAAATATGCTTTTTCAACAAATTCAAAGGTAATTTCAACAGGTAGGAAGTAGTCAGAAACCTGCCCCTCGGGCTCTATATCGACTCACAATATCGAATATCAGCCTCTCGGCTCAGCACTCCTTAATATATAACACCAGGGTATCTGGTCAACAAGGCAAGTAATAGTATGTATGCCAATGATATGTGAGTGCTAAATATCGTGCCACGTAGTTCAAACAGGAGTAAATGCATGAATGCAATGCAATGCACATGAATACGCTGCAGCGTGCAGCCCGAGCCAACCATGTATATGATTTAACGTCGGCCGCGCTCACTGTGGGGGTTTAGACTCCGGAGAGGCTCCTTCAGCCCAAGCGCAATATCATACAGTGCCAATAGTTACCACTGTTTCCATTACAATGCACGGTGTAAATAGTTACCACCGTTTCCATTTCAACACACGGTGCCAATAGTAACCATCATTTCCATTTCAATACACGGTGCCAATAGTTACCACCGTTCGAAGAATAATATACAGTCCAAAAAATAGTGAGATAATGATCGTCAGCCCGAAATATCATTTAAGAATCTTTTGTGTTTTCAAAATATAGAATTTTGGCTGAGTTTGCAAAAATAGTGTTAAAAACCCTGGACTGAATGCAAATAGTATGCAAATCATGCTAACTCTGAAATACCAATCCCTACAGGATTTTACAAGCCGGCACAGGTCCCCAAACATGGCATCAAGCCCAGATAACATCAATATAGGGTGCGCAGCAATCGCCACTATAGTATAATTCATCTCTCGGATTCAACCGAGTCACAATTTCCCACATATATGACCCCAAACTAGCCATGGAGTTCATGTCTCGCCTCATATAGCATCCCAATGTGATATACCAGTATTTCAAATAATCCGCAATAAGCCCCAAGTATGGCAATGAGCCCAATTCATAATGATAACAATAAATCATTTGCAATTTCGCGGTAAAACCCAACAACCAGGACGGACCAAGTAACAATCCCCAATGGTGTTCTACCTCACGCTCAGGTCCAGCGTGCAAGTCACCACAATACAGCACTAAGATGTGCATATCCGGGGTTTCAAACCCTCATGATATCATTCCCAAGTATTACTCACCTCGAACCGGAAAAATCTCAAGCTCGCGACTCCTTTGCCAATCAAATTGACCTCCACGCGCACTGAATCTAGCCAAAAATTGAGCGAATACATCAAAATATGCAAATGGGACGATACCCAATCGAAACAAATCAAAATACACCCAAAAACACAAAGTTGGCAGAACCCGAGCCCCGGCCCACTTCTCAAAAAATTATGAAATTCACATTTTCAGAATCCTTGTCTCGCCACGAGTCTATACAAATAAAATTTACAAAAATTGAGGTTTTTTTGACCCCTCAAATTGGTGATTCTAACCAAGAGGGTTTTCTACCCTTTCCAACAAAAATCCTCAAATTATACACCAAAAGTTGCAATAGATTCGAGTTATACAACCAAAATTGAGTTAAGAACACTTACCCCAATGTTTTCCTTCAAAATCACTCGAAATATCGCTTCACCGAGCTCCCTTGGTCCAAAAAATGAAAGAGTGAGACGAGTTCAGACTTTAATATGTTGCACAGGTATTTGTTCTTCGCGTTCGTGGTCTCCCTTCGCGTTCGCGAAGAACAAATTTCCAAGAAATCATTTTTCAAACTCTTCTCGCACAGCCTCTAGTAAAATGATCATAACTTTTGCTACAAATGTCCAAATGCCTGCTATAATATGTTTCTGAAAACTAGATTCAAAGTCTACTGTTTTTACATCAACCCCAACTTCCTTGTGGATCAAAAGATATGAGCTTCCGAAGTAGGACCTACACGACAGAAAATTCCTTCTTCACGAACGCGAAGCACAGTCGCGAATGTGAAGAACAAAAGTCCCAGATGGAAATTCCTTCTTAGTGAACACGAAGCACAGTCGCGAACGCGAAGACCAAAAGTCCCAGAAGCCAATTTCTCCTTCGCGAACGCGAAGGACAACACCAGATACCAGCAATCAACAGTTCAAAACCTTCAAAAAATGACCCGGACCACCCGAGGCCCTCGGGACCTTAACCAAAAGCACAAATATGTTCTAATACCTCATTCAAACTTGCTCGAAGCACAAAAACACTATCATAAATATCAAAAATCATCTAATTCCTACGGATTCAAGCCTAAGTTAATCTAAAACTTTCGAAACTTGCATTTGATCGAAAACGCGACCTAAACACCTCTGAATGATCTGAAAATTTGCATACTTATCAAAAAATATCTAACGGAGCTACTGCAACTGTCGGAATTCTATTCTGACCCTCGGATCAAAATCTCACCTATTAACTGGAAATCCGCCAAAATTCAAACTTGGCCAATTCAAGCCAAATTCTACACCGGACCTCCAAATTAAATTCCGATTTCACTCCTAAGTCATAAGTCACCTGCCAAAACTAGTCGAATTGCCGAAAATCCATTCCGAGCCCTATAACTCATAAGTCAATATCCGGTTGACTTTTCCGACTTAAACTTTCCTTATAGAGACTATTTGTCTCATTTATATCTAAATTCAATCCGAAACACTTCAAACACACCCAACACATATAATAACACATGAAGAAGCATAAAGCGGGAAAAATGGGGCGGTAACTCACGTGACGACAGGTCGATTTGTCACAATCTAAAGAATAATGAACACCACTACAGGGACAATAATATATATATATATATATATATATATATATATATATATAATAAAAATGGGAGTTCAAAAGATGAAGTCCGGTGTCGCGAACGCAGGCGGTTACCTTGCTCAGATACAATAGTAACACCTTCAATCCGTTAATAACCTGCTTCCGGACGAACAATACATGTAACTGCTCGCGAGGTGCAGGGAGTAAAGTGAGTACTCCAACTCACTGAGTAATAATAGTAAATAATAATTGAGAGGCAAGAAAACACGTAAGAGCACTCCATCATGCAATATGGGACAACACACCCCTTTTAGAAAACAGTAAGTTTGGGAAAAATCCTATAGAAAATAGCTAACTCAGTTTAAAAACCTCTTTTGAAAATATCCTCTTTCCAATAGTCAAGCAAATAAATGCAAATCATATAGTGCAAGTCCGCACATAAGTCTGCCCCTCGGGCACAACAATCCATTGTCAAATAATACCAGGGTATCTGGTAACAATGTAAGTAATAGCATGGAAGACAACGATGCAAGAGTGTTGAATGTCATGCCACGTAGTACAAACATGAAACAATGCATGAATGCAATGCAATGCACATGACCACTGCAGCGAGCAACCCGATCAATTTAGGTACTTGCGCTCACTGTGAGGGTTCAGACCCCGGAGGGGCTCCTACAGCCCAAGTGCAGTATCAATATCACACTGCTACGGCGTGCAACCCGATCCATGCACACTCTAGAAATGCACATATGCCACTTGGGAAATATCAAATAACAGTTCTCAGCTCAAAATGTCGGTAAAATATCATTTAAGTTTTCAAATCTTAGAAAGATGACCGAGTTTGCGAAATTGAATTTAAAACCTTTGACCGAGATCAAATAATATGTAAAGAAATGCAACAACAGTGATATCAATCCTTGAATGATTCAAATAGTCGGCACGAAGCACAACACATGGCAATCAACCCAAGTTATGATAATATCAAGTAGTTTCAGTCAGATACGTAGTAATTTCATCAATCGGGATGAACCGAGTCCCAATCCCTAATAATGCTCTACCCCACGCCCCTATCCGGCGTGCAAGTCACCTCAATACAACACTATGATGTGCAAATCCGGGATTTCTAACCCTCAGGATATCATTTACAAGTATTACTCACCTCGAACGGACGAAATCTCAAGCCTGCTATGCCTTTGCCCCTTAAATCGGCCTCCACGCGCATCAAAACTAACAAAAATCAAAGTGAATACATCAAAATATGCAGAGGGAACGATACCCAATTGAAACCAATCAAGAAGTAGCAATATTCTCGAAACTAGCAAAACCCGAGCCTCGGGTCCGCTTCTCAAAAAATTACAAAACTCACATTACCAAATTCCTCGTCTCGCCACGAGTCCATACATACCAAGAACTCCCAAATCCGAGCTCAAATGACCTATAAAATCCCAATTTAAAATATCAAAACTCAAGCCCTAGATTTACCCCTTTTTAATGAATTTCAACCAATTTCTATGTTAAATCTAACATAATCTTATGTATTTAAGACAAGGTGTTGAAACACGTTCTCAAGACGCTAAAACTAAACGTGTGTTCATTTCTATAGGTTTTGATAAATGACAAACCGACGCGCATGGAACATCGACATATGCCAAAGTCCAAGAACATGAGAAACAAGGAGCAAGATCAAGAATATCAACAAAGTTATATATGAGTTACTTTATAGTGTGATCTTGATCCGACAACTTATTCAAGTTTTGGCTTCTCTCGTAAAGTCATTTTCATGCATCGTTGAGTTAAACCAAAATGATTTTCAAACATTTTCATTTTAGCCAAAATGATTTTCAAACATGTTTTTCAAATCTGGACATAAATAATCGATTATGTATTTCTTATAATCGATTATGTTAAGACAGTGTTAACCGAAATTTTCAAGACAGCAATATAATCGATTATGTCTTTCTTATAATCGATTATGTTGAGGCAGTGTATAACCGGATTTTCAAAGCAACGAAATAATCGATTATGTCTCTTCTAATAATCGATTATATTGAGGCAGTGTCTAACCGAATTTTCAAAGCACCAAAATAATCAATTATGTCTTTTAGGTAATCAATTATGTTAAGACCGTTGCCAAAGTATTTTTAAATCGCTGAAATATAATCGATTATACAAAAGGCTATAATCGATTATGCTTGCACAGAATCTGCTTCCGATTTTTTAACGTTAACTGATAATCGATTATTATGCTTAAAATCCGCATATGATTTTTGAACGATCTGCAGATAATCGATTATGCAGATCATATAATCGATTATGCAAGCACAAAATCAGCAATTAGTGATTGGCAATTAAGCAACGGTCTTGGTGACTTTGAGCACTATAAATACACCTCAAAATCACTCTTTTAAGTACAACAACTGATTACATTCTTGCTTAAGCTTACATACTCTCTTATCAATCATTTTATATTCATTTCATAGCTTTTTGAGAGCCAAAATCTTGACTAAGTTGTTGTGTTCTTGAGCGTATTGTTTTTACTCATATCTACTCTATAAAGAGAGTCTTGTATTGAGTGCTAAGTGTTTGTACACACTTGAAGGGATATTCTAATCCCTTGTTGTAAGAAGGAAAAGTAGTTCCTTGGTTTGAAGTCTTGAGGTGCGGTATCCTCGAGCAGGTTGAAATCTTGTAGAGTGTATATCTACGAGCAAGTGTAACGGTTTGTTAGGCACCCGTAAGCTTAACGAAGTTAGTGTAAAACTCGAGAGAGTCTCTCGGGGACTGGACTAACCACACGTTGTGGTGAACCAGGATAAAATTCGGTGTGTTCTCTCCTTACAATTTTAATTACTGCACTTACGTTATTCTTGCAATTTTAATTCCGCAAATTTACATTGTTTCTTATTATAACGCTATTCACCCCCCTCTAGCGTTAAGTGTATATTCTAACAATTGGTATCAGAGCCATACTCTCTGAAAGACTTAACAGTTTGAGAGAAACTTTCCATGGCTTCTACTCGTAGTATTTATGCAGGACTAGGTGAAGGACAATGCTTCACAAGGCCACTACTATTCGATGGCACAAACTATACTTATTGGAAGGAAAGGCTGAGAATATTTATCCAATCAAATAATTTTCTACTGTGGAAAATTATCAAGAATGGAGAGCAAATTCCAACCAAAAAGGTAGAAAATGAAATGGTGCCAAAATCGGAAGATGAGTATGACGCAGACGATATTAGAAAGGTGGAGAACAACGCAAAAGCGATCAACATGATGTACTGTGCTGTAAATCCCGATGACTATCGGAAAATCTCATGTTGCACCACGGCTAAGCATATGTGGGATAAATTGGAAATTACCTACGAAGGTACGGACCAGGTAAGAGAAGCTAAAATAGATTTTCTAACCCATGAATATGAACTTTTTCATATGAAGGAAAACGAGAAGATAGATGATATGTTCGAAGGATTTTCAAAAATCGTTAATGATCTTCATGCTCTTAAGAAGACATTCACGGATAGGGAACTTGTCCGTAAAATTCTTCGAAGTCTTACTCCGGAATGGCGCTCCAAAGCCGACGCTATTCAAGAGTCAATCGGCATTGCAAATGTCACAATCGACGGGCTTAGAGGTAATCTCAAAAACTATGAATCTACTATTCTTAACCCTCCTTTGGATGATAAAAGGAAACGAAGAATCGCCCTTAAAGCAAGCACGGCTCAACCTCAAAATAACGAGGATTCAAGCGACGAAGATAACGAGTTCGGACTCGATATTAAGAAATTTCATAAGTTCATGCAAAAGAAGTATGAACGAAAAGGTAAGCAACAAGGAGACCAATTAAAGTGCTATGGATGCGGAGAAATCGGGCATATCAAATCAAATTGTCCAAATACCAAAAAGGAGAAGAAACCCGTCAAGAAACAAAGAGCATACATCTCTTGGGGAGGCGGCTCCGGAGACGAATAAAGTGATGGAGAAGGAAACGAGACCGCAAAGTTGTGTCTTATGGCACACGAAGAAACTCAAAATGAGGTATGTACCACTTCTAAGAACTATTTCACTTTAGAAGAATTGCAAGATGCATTTGATGAGTTGTATAAAGAGTTCATTAGCGCTTCTAAATCTATAAAGGATTTAAGAAAACAAATTTCTTCAAAAGAAAAAGATTTTGATAAACTAACTCTTGAAAATGAGAAATTAAAAGAGGAAAACAATTTTCATGGCAAAAGAAGCGCCGATAAACCCGAAAGCTCAAATAAGGATTGTACTTCTTGCAAATCTCTAATGGAAGAAGTAGAAAGTCTTAGAAGCATTTTGCACAAATTCAATTCTTCACACAAAAATCTCAATGAAGTGCTTGTAAATTTGAAATCCACTAAGCACGGTATAGGCTTTAAACACGAGCCAAAGGAAAAAGTTGAGTCCATTCCTAAACCACCTAAGACTCAACTTAGGCAAAATAAAATAAATGTCAACACTCAACCTAGAAATTTTAATCCTAGAATTGCAACTCATCCTAGAACAAATGCTAGAAGAAATATTGGCATGCATAGACCACCTAGACAAGATTTTCGAAAACCACATCAAAACTATATTCCTAACAATAGGGTGAATACTAGAAGAAATATTGGCATGTATAGATCACCTAGACAAGATTTTCGAAAACTACATCAAAACTATATTCCTAAAAATAGAGTGAATAAATTTAGACCTCCAAATTACTATCATCCTAGAAGAATGCATCCGAATGTCATTTGTCATTATTGCAATAAAATTGGAAATATTGCTCCCGCATGCTTCACTAGACATAGACATTTCACTGCAAATCAATCACACCACCATTTTGCACCTAACACACAAGGACCCAAAATGGCTTGGGTACCAAAATCTCATTAATTTGTTTTGTAGGTGTGTTTGAAGGGATCAAGTGTACTTTGGTACCTTGATAGTGGATGCTCCAAACATATAACCAGGGATGCATCAAAATTCCTTCAACTAAAACCGACGGAAGGAGGAAATGTTATTTTTGGAGACAATAACAAAGGAAAGATTATCGGCATTGGATCGGTCGGTAAGGACGAATCCTCCTCCATTAAGCATATTCTGCTAGTTAAAGGTCTTAAACATAATCTCTTGAGCATAAGTCAATTATGTGACAAGGGAAATCTTGTATTGTTTGACTCTGAAGAATGCTTAGTTATCCGTCGTAGTGATTTTAAAATTATTCTTCGTGGTATTAGAATGGATAATATATATATGGTTGATCTTGAAAATTCTTCATCAAGTTATGTGAATTGTCTTTTGAGTAAAGAAGACGACATGTGGTTATGTTATCGTAGAGTAGCTCATGTAAATATGAATCTTTTAAACAAACTAGTTTCACAAGATTTAATAATTGGTCTTCCAAACATGAAATTTGAAAAAGATTCTACTTGTGATTCATGTCAAAAAGGGTAACAAACAAAAGCCTCTTTCAAATCCAAAAATGTTGTTTCAACCACTAGACCTTAACAACTTCATCACATGGATCTTTTTGGACCATCTCGTGTTGAAAGTCTTGGTGGAAATCTCTATGCTTTTGTAATTGTTGATGACTACTCTAGATTCACATGGACGTTATTTCTTGCTCATAAAAGTGATGCCTTTCATGCTTTTAAAAGTTTTCTTAAACGTGTTCAAAATGAAAAGAACACAACCATCACTTCCATAAGAAGTGATCATGGGGGAGAGTTCGGTCACAATCTCTTCGCGGATTTTTGTGACGAACTCGGTATTGAACATACCTTTTCCGCTCCACGTACACCACAACAAAATGGAGTGATGGAACGTAAAAATCGATGTCTCGAAGAGATGGCTAGAACCATGCTCGATGAGGCCGAAATTCCCAAATATTTTTGGGCGGATGCCGTGAGTACCGCAAGCTATGTTTTAAACAGAGCCATCATTAGACCGATACTCATGAAAACTCCCTATGAACTCTATAAGGGAAGGAAACCAAATCTTTCCCATCTTAGATTCTTCGATTGTAAATGTTTTATTCACAACAACGGAAAAGATAACTTGGGAAAATTTGACGCGAAATCTGATGAAGGAATTTTTCTTGGTTACTCATCGCATAGCAAAGCATATAGAGTTTTTAATAATCGAACCAAAACTGTTGAGGAATCCCCTCATGTAGTATTTTGTGAAAATGATGCTCGCTTGGCGAGAAAGGATTCTTGTGTTGATCTTGCAGATACTTTAAAGAAAATCAATCTTCAAGACGAGGTACAAAAGGAGGATCCAAAGGAAGTTCAAGATGAAGTCATGGAACAACCTTCGGAAGAAGTACCACCACAAGAAGAAGAATCGATGATGCCTAAGGCTTGGAGGACGTCTAAAGACCATCCTCTTGACAAGGTAATTGGCAACATCGAGAAAGGGGTAAGTACACGAAACCTTCTTAAAGACATTGTAGGACATATGGCTTTTGTTTCACAAATAGAACCTAAAACCATTTCCGAAGCAATTGGGGATGAGCATTGGACCTTGGCAATGCAAGAGGAGCTTAACCAATTCAAACGTAATGATGTTTGGGAATTGGTGCCAAGACCCGATAATCACACCATAATTGGTACGAAATGGGTTTTTCGGAAAAAATTAGATGAAAATGGTATAATCACTAGAAACAAAGCTAGGCTAGTTGCCAAGGGATATAATCAAGAAGAAGGCATTGATTATGAAGAAACCTATGCACCCGTTGCACGCCTAGAAGCCATTCGTTTATTACTTGCTCTTTCATCATCTATGAATTTCAAATTATTTCAAATGGATGTCAAAAGTGCCTTCCTCAATGGGTTTATTCAAGAGGAAGTGTATGTTGAACAACCCCCGGGCTTTGAAGATTTTACATCTCCCGACAATGTCTCAAGCTTAAGAAAGCTTTATATGGTCTTAAACAAGCTCCTCGAGCGTGGTATGAACGTCTAAGTAAATTTCTGTTAGACAATGAGTTTGAAAGGGGGAAAGTTGACACCACACTTTTTATCAAAAATAAAAACAATGACATTCTATTAGTTCAAATTTATGTCGAGGAATATTATTTTTGGTGCTACTAATGATTTTCTATGCGAGGAATTCTCTAAGTTAATGACTAGCGAATTCGAAATGTCAATGATGGGTGAGCTAAACTTCTTCTTGGGGCTGCAAGTGAAACAAATGAAAGAGGGAACTTTCATTTGCCAATCCAAATATTGCAAGGAGTTGCTAAATCGTTTTGTAATGAGCAACGCCAAAGCAATGGCCACCCCAATGAGTACATCCGACCATCTTGACAAAGATGAGAAAGGTAAGGAAGTAGACACCAAGAAGTATCGAGGTATGATCGGATCTCTTCTTTATCTTACTGCTAGTAGACCGGACATCATGTTTAGCGTGTGTTTATGCGCTCGATATCAATCATGTCCGAAGGAGTCACACTTAACTGCGGTAAAAGGGATTATGAAGTATCTTGTTGGAACAATAAATGTGGGACTATGGTATCCCAAAGATTCTTCATGCCAACTTGTTGGCTATTCCGATTCTGATTTTGCGGGTTGCAAATTGCACCGCAAGAGCACTAGTGGCACTTGCCATTTGCTCGGTAGCTCCTTAGTTTCTTAGTTTAGCAAGAAACAAGTTAGTGTTGCGTTATCCACAATCGAGGCTGAATATAGAGCCGCGGGGAGTTGTTGTGCTCAAATCCTTTGGATGAAGCAACAACTCCCGGACTATGGTCTTAGTATTGATCATGTTCCTCTTCGATGTGACAATACTAGCGCCATAAGCTTGACGAAGAATCCTATTCTTCACTCAAGAAGAAACACATAGAAATTAGACATCACTTTATAAGAGATCACGTTCTCAAGGGCGATGTCGAAATTGAATTTGTTGAAACCAAAAATCAATTGGCTGACATCTTCACAAAGCCTTTAGAGAAAGAGTCCTTTTTCTGCATTCATAGTGAACTCGGAATTCTTGACTCCACAATGATCTAATTGATGCATTGCACTTTGTTTTAAATAATTACTAACTTGAGCGTCGGAGGCGCCTAATTCTTTTTTGCAGATATTGCCCCAAAGACAGGGGGAATTTTCAGGCACTGGTAACAAATAATCGATTATTGACTCAACACAATCGATTATTTCTAACATCTCGGTTTGCAGGAATTTGGCAATAATCGATTATCATATATTACTAATCGATTAAGTTGAGATTCAGTGTTACAGGTTTTATAATAATCGATTATTTAGTACTGCATAATCGATTATCTTTTATCGTCTCGGCTTTTTGTCACTTCACTGGACTGAAATAATCGATTATCATACTAACCAAAATCGATTATTCTCCAAGCCCGGATCCTCATAATACTTACTGTCTTCAAATAATCGATTATCTCCTATCGCATAATTGATTTCTCCTCTGACTACAATTCAAAATAATCGATTATTCAGCCTCCACAATCGATTACCAACGGTCAGTATTCAAATTTTTTAACCGTTCATGACCGTTTGGCTTCATAAATCTGAAGCTTTTTGCTCCATAAATGCCTCACTTCTTCAATTCTATAAATAGATGTTTTCATCCTTCAAATTTCTCACTTCATACTTCACTCTTAGCTTCAAACAATCTTCCAAAGCCTTCAAACTTTTGAAACAACTCCTATTTCTTCATACTAATGGCAAGCAAGCACTCTAAACGCTCTCGCTCCGGCAAACAAATTGCCTCCTCTTCCGCTGCTCCTCCACCCGTTTTCAACTATAAAGATGGCTCTTATTTGTGTTTTGATGCTCAAACTAAACTTCTTCGATTCATTGAAAAATTTGAGAATCGAGAAATCCTTCCGCCTCGTTTTTCAACTACTTGATATCTTTGAAATAGCGCACCCCCATCAACAGGAAATATTCTTATACAAAGCCAACTCATTGACTTTCTATATCTTCAAATTCCTTACATTCACCCTGCTCTAATCCGTGCCTTCTATTCAAATCTACAGCAGGACGAAGATGGTGACCTTGTCTCTAACATAAATGGAGTTCCAATTTTTGTAAGTGAGGAAAACTTGCAACTCCTCACTAACCTTCCACGGAATGGTGAAAACATTTCTCTCTACACTAGAGAAGCAGGCGCTTTATTTGATGAACAACTTCTTTTCCACCAAATTGGTATTGGCGACTGTCCGGAGAATCGTCGCCCAACTATTACTCACATGCGCCCAAAATATCGTCTAATATTTTATTTCATCACCCGAGTTCTAAAACCCCAAAAATTCAATCATACAACTCTCTCTCATGAGGATTCAAAACTCTTACATGCAATTTCACCGGGGCTCGCATCAATTGGTGCAAGTTCGTCATGACTCATATGTATGATGCAATTGGGGACGATAAGCCACTCCCATATGCCTTTCTCATAATGGCTATTTTTGAAGCCTCCGGTATCGACACCTCCGTCGGTCCACACAAAAAGGCAACAAAGCATTGGGAAATTCAAGAATCTTCATTTCCCAATATTGGTGAAAATCCTCCTCCTCCTCCTACACAAATACGTCGTCCTCAAGCTCCTACTCTTCAAACCATTTCGGACCAACTTGCTTCTTTGTCAACCTCAATGACTCGTATTGATCAAAACGTCACTCGTTTGACTTATGAGCTTCATGGGTACTTTGATCATGTCAACTATTCATATGCCCAAATTGTTCTTCCGGATGGAGTGCCGGATGCCGAGCCGGATATTAATGATGACAATGAATAATAAATTTTTATGTATCGTTTGAATTATATTCTGTCTATTTCTTGCTTTCTCATGTATATTTAATCTTCTTTAATGAAAGTTCATTATTTTTGCTAATGTCAAAAGGGGGAAGAATAAGGGCTATGCACTAATACATGTTGGCATAAATTGAGGGGGAACTCATAAATTGAGGGGGAACTTATACTTATCTTATGCATATCCCGATATTGGTTTGCCATTATCAAAAAGGGGGAAATTGTTGAAACACGTTCTCAAGTCGCTAAAACTAAACGTGTGTTCATTTCTGTAGGTTTTGATATATGACAAACCGACGCGCATGGAACATCGACATATGCCAAAGTCCAAGAACATGAGAACAAGGAGCAAGATCAAGAATATCAACAAAGTTATAAATGAGTCACTTTATAGTGTGATCTTGATCGGACAACTTATTCAAGTCTTGGCTTCTCTCGTAAAATCATTTTCATGCATCGTTGAGTTAAACCAAAATGATTTTCAAACATTTTCATTTTAGCCAAAATGATTTTCAAACAGGTTTTTCAAATCTGGACATAAATAATCGATTATGTATTTCTTATAATCGATTATGTTAAGACAGTGTTAACCAAAATTTTCAAGACAACAATATAATCGATTATGTCTTCCTTATAATCGATTATGTTGAGGCAGTGTATAACCGGATTTTCAAAGCAACGAAATAATCGATTATGTCTCTTCTAATAATCAATTATGTTGAGGCAGTGTCTAACCGGATTTTCAAAGCACCAAAATAATCGATTATGTCTTTTAGGTAATCGATTATGTTAAGACCGTTGCCAAAGTATTTTTAAATCGCTGAAATATAATCGATTATACACAAGGTTATAATCGATTATGCTTGCACAGAATCTGCTTCCGATTTTTTAACGTTAACTGATAATCGATTATGTAACTTGAATAACCTATTATTATGCTTAAAATCCGCATATGATTTTTGAACGATCTGCAGATAATCGATTATGCAGATCATGTAATCGATTATGCTAGCACAAAATCAACAATTAGTTATTGGCAATTAAGCAATGGTCTTGGTGACTTTGAGCACTATAAATACACCTCAAAATCACTCTTTTAAGTACAACAACTGATTACATTCTTGCTTAAGCTTACATACTCTCTTATCAATCATTTTATATTCATTTCATAGCTTTTTGAGAGCCAAACTCTTGACTAAGTTGTTGTGTTCTTGAGCGTATTGTTTTTACTCATATCTACTCTATAAAGAGAGTCTTGTCTTGAATGCTAAGTGTTTGTACACTTCAAGGGATATTCTAATCCCTTGTTGTAAGAAGGAAAAGTAGTTCCTTGGTTTGAAGTCTTGAGGTGCGGTATCCTCGAGCAGGTTGAAGTCTTGTAGAGTGTATATCTACGAGCAAGTGTAACGGTTTGTTAGGCGCCCGTAAGCTTAACGAAGTTAGTGTAAAATTCGAGAGAGTCTCTCGGGGACTGGACTAACCACACGTTGTGGTGAACCAGGATAAAATTCGGTGTGTTCTCTCCTTACCATTTTAATTACTGCACTTACGTTATTCTTGCAATTTTAATTCCGCAAATTTACATTGTTTTTTATTATAACGCTATTCACCCCCCCCCCCCTCTAGCGTTAAGCGTATATTCTAACACAAGGGAGATACCTCCAATTGATTCCCAATCAAATCTTCCTTAAATTCTCGCCGAAAGCTCCCAAGGTAGCCCAACAATGGTGAAAATTAACTCAAGCTCGCAGATGAGTTATTAAATAAAATATTTCTGAACAGTCGAGTTTTCGCTTATGCGAGACTGCTTCTGCGGCCAGAATTTCTGCTTTTGCGGTCTTCATTAAACTTCCAAAAATCCGCTTCTGTGGTTCTTCTTTCACACTAGTGGTACCGCTTCTGCGTTCCGCTCTTCCGCTTCTGTGGAACTTGCTTTCAATCGCCTCGCCGCTTCTGAGATCACAGCTCCGCTTAAGCAGCTCCGCATCTGCGGTCCAAGACCCGAAGAAGCGAAAATACCAAAAACGGCATACCTTCAGCTGTATATAATTCCAAAAACTCCCCGTTAGCCATCCGAAATCATCCCGAGGCCCCCGGGACCCCAACCAAAAGCACCAGCATAACCATAACATCATTCAAACTTGTTCCAGTCATCAAAACACATCAAACAACTCTAAAACCATCAATTCACATCGGATTCAAGCCTAAGTTTCTTCAAAACTTCCGAAAAACACATTCGATCAAAAACCCAACCAAACGACGTCCGAAAGACTAAAAAGTTTTCACACACATCACAAATCACATATCGAAGCTACAGCAACTCTCGGAATTCCATTCCGACCCTCGGATCAAAATCTTACCAATCAACCGGAATTCGCCAAAATACTAACTTTGCCAATTCAAGCCTAATTCTACACCAGGCCTCCAAAATAAATTCCGATTGCATTCCTAAGTCACAAATCACCTCCCGAAGCTAACCTAATCATCAAAAATCATATCCGAGCCCTCGAACTCATAAGTCACATTTTGTTGAATTTTCCAACTTAGGCCTTCCTTAAAGAAACTAAGTGTCTCATTTCTTATCAGCATAAATCCAAATAAACTTTAACACACCACCTACCGATGACGAAACATGAATAAGCATGAAATGGGGGAAATAAAGAAATAACCTATGAGACGATGGGTCGGGTCGTCACATCCTCCCCAACTTAAACGAACGCTCGTCCTCGAGTGTACCTAAAGTTTTCCTAGAAGCCAACTAATTGCTAAATGACCTTACCAAGCGCATACCCGGGGTGATCCCATGTCACCCTATCTCTTATAGGTCCGATAACACAACATAGCTAAAATTCCCAATCCATCAATACCATAAACCGTAGTACCGCGTTGCACTTTCCAAAAATCATACACAAGATCAGAACCTCACATCCATATTCAGAATGAATTCAAACCAGATGTAATAAACTATACCTGCAACCTCCATGAAATCACATGATATACTACATAATCCAAGCACTTGAAACTATAACTTCTATTAACAGTAGCTACCCACAACAACCAGATACCGATAGAAAACCTCTTATTAGATAAAGTCATATTCCAACACTTTCATATATTGCCAACGATAAATAGAAGACGCAATAAACCATAGCCATTCCTCGGATCATCCATACATGAGCCACTTCCTTTTTGACCAACACCACAACAGATTCTCAGGCCCAACTTCGATATTATCCTTCTAACAAACTGAAATCAAATTTGTTCGTATTCACTGATGACTCCAACGATCACCTCGAATCCTACATACCATTCTGGTGGCATGACACATCAACACCGGCCTAAGCCACACTTGCATAATACGCGCACCAATAAGAAACGACCTGAATACACTCAAATCATGAAATTGACTCAAACGAAAGAGCTGTACCTCAAGCTCATCAATACCGTTACAACACAAAGCTGAGACCCCATCTCACATCATAGAAATAGAGTACCTTTATCTTCCTCGAAAGGTCATAACTTCACGTGCCCTCGCCACAATACGCGATCCTATCCAAACACTGTTACACATGAAGCACCTTGAGTCACCATGCTCAAAATAGTCAGCCACGCACAGATTGATGTCTGAAACCAAGCAATCCATCACACCCACGGTGAAGCAAGTAATATAAACCATTCAATCTTTAAAGGACACAACCGATGCGCCATTCGCCGAGCAATACCCAATACAGACTTTTCTTAGAAACTAGGAAGCAAGACATACCAAGTAACATATGAAAAACTATTCTTAACATCACACTGTTGCGGCGTGCAACCTGATCCAGATAACATACCCGTGGCGGCGTGCCATCTATTCCACATAAATACTCACTTAATGAGATGCACATCAAGCCAAATTGCTCATAATAAAAAAATACCGAGTATCGATCGTAAGCACACTGAGTGCATAATGATATCTATAGCGTTGTAAGCTTCAAAACTCAACTTCCACTATGGATCTATATAGCACCACACTATACGTGCCCACAATCCAAAAATCTTAACGCCTCACAACACAGAAAAACAAGTCATAGATCTCCACAGATCACTAGAAAGTTCAATAATGATCGAATCAACCTATCCTTCATTAATACAATTCGGGGCCAACCAAGCCAACTCAAGCTAAACACGTATCCAATCAGCTTACCAATAGACTCATTACCAAGAAGCCTGAAGCTGCTCCTCCCACTACTATAACTCATGCCAGAGCCGTGCGATATGGTGCCCGACACCAAATCAATACCGAAATCCACAATCTCACCCGGCGACATGCCCGGCCACAAGGAACGCATCTGAAAAAGCCCTTCAATACCGGAGCTGAATCAATGGTAGGAACCTATATACTGGCATCCGTTACAAAGGCCCAATTAAGGAAAGAAATCCTTCCCAACCGCATGTTGGTCTTTGGAACATAACCATTCTGCTAGAACATAGTCCGATGCACCTCGCCACACAACCTGTGGCATTTTCCGACATAACCCATAGCACAATAGTCTAGAATAACCCAATCACTGAGACAACCAGCCTATACCCCTATATCATATCCAGAATCTAATATACCAGTCAAAGAAAGATCCACTCGGGCTTCCAAACCCCCAATAGCCGCTAACGAAACAAATACACACTTTCCATAACCACTACATAGCCTGAACGTGAGAACTCTCAGTCTCCAGCTCCACATAGCACACAAATTACTATACCCAATCCCATATTCTGCAGTATAATTACATATTACACCTCGAGTACCCAATTATTCCACGAGAGATATTTTTTTCTAAAATTCTCCTGTTCTGTCAAGCACAGTAAGATATCAGTAGTCGATCTAGCAAGAAAACACCGCAATACTATCGAAGTATTATCAGCTTCATCATATTGCCCTCTTTCTGAACTATATACCCTCGTCAAATCACTTCCAATTAGCAGTACCGTTCCCTCGGTCATCTGAGGCTACCCGTTGCCTAAAGGTTTTGTGAACTTCCTTTCAGAACTGAACCGAAACCTCGCACATGCCAGTCTCGATCCTATACAACATACCGTATATGCCATACCCTCCAAGGATAACATGAGAAATTTTATCTCCCTTTCGCACCGCAGACATCGACGCACTCAACTAATCAAGAACTTTCATTGACCCCATTTAGAGGAAAATCACTACACACTTCATGCTTCGCATGTTCACAGAAAATATATGTCTCCAAACCACAATGAAACCCAACAAGAATTGTCTCCCAATTCCATTTGCACATGCTAAACTGTTAGGACTTAATCCTTCTAACTAGGCCAAGCTAAACAAGCTATCAGAACTCAAGAGCTTTGCTGCAAAGTACCTGTACGAACTCATTGCCTCGAACACACACAAAGAATTAATCACATCCTTACCATACCGGTTTGGTCCACTACAAGCTACATAATTTACCTAGGTTTCCTTCTAATTCATTTTCAATTTGATATTTCCTCTTGCTGAAGCACCACAGTTCCTCAACTCAGGCTCACTACATGAGACCCAAGCACAAGACCACACTGTCTAAGAACCACAAGCCACTGTATACTCTCTCAATTATTCCCAGGAACACCACATTCCCAAAATAATCTACTAGGAAGAACTTCCTGTGAATCCAACTCCGTTATCTTTACTTTTCCTAACACTGATGCATAAAATCCCATAATTAACATAAAAGTACCACAAGTCTTGACATTTTTCCAATGAAAACACAGTCTCTAACCACATACACAACCTTAAAACACCTGATCGTTACATGTACAATCTGGAACACATTAGAATCATTCTCGAAAGTTACTCTTATTCAACTGCAAATTACTTGACTTAACAAATCGAACCACTCGTGCCTTATTAGCACTCTGACACCGCAAGATATGATCTTATTCTGATGCAACCAAACAACTTCCTTCTCTTTACACTAAGTATTCTTTATCAACAACAACTCAATACATCCTATTATTTTCTCACATCTACAAAGCATCATATAAGCTTTGTCATAATTTTGCTCTACTCGTGCCAACCTCGGCTCCATTGTCTGCAACCAGAATGGATCCGACAACATACCTCGAAATAGAATCACATAACACGTATCCGTGCAATCATCTACTCAAAAGCAACCTCCCCAACTTGGCTCGAAGCCATATATCAAGATACACTCAACAACTCATAACACATTTTACTCTAATGATACCACCATGCCATAGTGAGATTAAACTCAATTCGTCTACAAGTTTGTGAAAACACAGATCATCTAGTACTGTAATCCCCTGCAAGTCTCGCATTCATCCCCACATCAGTTAAGCCCAGTCTCTTAGGCTTCCCAAAATTCTAAATTTCAACACATACTTTTCGCGTAAACATGAGATCTTCCAACATACACATAATGATCACACCACTTCAGAGCACTACATAGGAGATAACCCACCTGCTTCGCCTTACTATAACATTTCTGTATACCTTCCACCGTCATACACATTACACAACCACTTAGTCTCCCTGAGTCTGAACTCATATCGTAACATGCAATTTACTTCACTCCCACTAGGAGAGTTGAAAAGATTCTTAACACGCCCATACTCGGAGCTACACTCCCACCAACAATGGAAATCATACACTTAGTAGTTCACATATCATCCAATAGATCCTCCTCGACACATCTAAGTCATACAAAACATCTCGCAGTACTAATAACTCATCCCATTAATACCAAACCGCCATTCCAGCTAATAGGGACAATATCGAACATATAAGTTCAAAACACTTGCTCACACGATCAGCACCTCGGTGCTCAAGCCATAGGCATGGATTCGGCCTCAAGTCCTCTAGACTGGCCCAACATCAACTCATAAAAATCACATCTCGCCCCTCGATCGGGGAATCGCAAGACATCAAGGCACATATAACTAAGCACTCATGCGCGCATACATACATGAGGAAGGAATTTCAAGAGGTATATTCCAAGCTGAATCAAGTACACACGATAAGAATTCTAAGAAAGTGAAGTTTTTTTTCTAAAGGTTCTGCACCATCTCGGGGATAAATACAGACGTCTCTGTACCGATCCGCGAGACTCTACTAACCTGCTCATGACTCGTGAGACCTAGTAACCTAGGCTCTGGTACCAACTTGTCGCGACCCAATTTCCATACCTGGTCGTGATGGCGCTCTCCTGAAGACAAGGCCAGCCAACTAACCCAAAATCCTTTCTTAACCATTTTTAAATATAAATGAATAGAAAGTACAACTTAATGGCATTAAAAACTATTAATTACAAACGAGCATCTAAAGAAGACTGAACACCACTACAGGTGTAATAATATATATATATATAATAAAAACAGGAGTTAAAAAGATGAAGTCCAGTGCCGCGAACGCAGGCGATGCTCAGCTACAATAGTAACACCTTCAATCCGTTAATAACCCACTTCCGAGCGAACAATACCTGCAACTGCACGCGAGGTACATGGAGTAAAGTGAGTAACAAGAGTAAATAATAACTGAGCGGCGAGAAAATATGTAAGATCACTCCATCATGCAATATGGGACAACACACCCCTTTTAGAAAACAGTAAATTTGGGAAAAATCGTTTAGAAAATATCTGACTCAGTTTGAAAACCTCTTTTGAAAATATCCTCTTTCCAACAGTCAAGCAAATAAATGCAAATCAGATAGTGCTATTCCGCACAAAAGTCAACCCCTCGGGCACAACACTCCATTATAAGGTAACAACAGGGTATCTGGTAACAGTGCAAGTAATAGCATGGAAGCCAATCATGCGAGAGTGCTGAATGTCATGCCACGTAGTACAAAAAAGAAACGATGCATGAATGCAATACAATGCACATGATCGCTGCGACGCACAACCCGATCCAATTGGGTACCCGCGCTCACTGTGGTGGTTCAGACTCCGGAGGGGCTCCTACAGCCCAAGCACAATATCAATATCACACCGCTCCAACATGCAGCCCGATCCATACACAGTCTAGAAATATACATAAGCCATTTGGTCAATATCAAAATAACAGTTCTCGGCTCAAAACGTCGGTAAAATATCATTTAAGTTTTCAATTCTTATAAGGATGACTGAGTTTGAAAAACAGTATTTAAAACCTTTGACCGAGATTAAATAATATGCAGGTAATGCAACAATAGTGATATCAATCCCTGAAGGATTCAAATAGTCAGCACGAAGCCCAACACATGGCAATCAGCCCAAGTTATGATAATATCAAGTAGTTTCAATCAAATACGTATTAATTTCATCAATCCGGAGGGACCGAACCCCAATCCCCAATAGTTCTCTACCCACGCCCCTATCCGGCATGCAAGTCGCCTCAATACAGCACTATGATGTGCAAGTCTGGGGTTTCAAATCCTCAAGATATTATTTATAAATATTACTCACCTCGAACCGGTTAAATCTCAAGCCCGCGATGCCTTTTCCCTTCAAATCGGCCACCACGCGCATCGAAACTAACCAAAATCAGAGCAAATACATCACAATATACATAAGGACTGATACCCAATCGAAAACAATCGAGGAATAGAAAAAATCTCGAAACTAGCAAAACTCGAGCCTTGGGCCCGCTTCTTGAAAAATTACAAAACTTACACTGCCGGATTTCTCGTCTCGCCATGAGTCCATACATACCAATAACTCCCAAATCCGAGCTCAAATGACCTGTCAAATCTCAATTTGAAATATCAAAACTCAAGCCCTAGCTTTACCCCTTTTAATGAATTTCAACCAATTTCCACGTTAAATCTAACATAATCTCATGTATTTAAGTCAAGGGACTTACCTCCAATCAATTCTCAGTCAAATCATCCTTAAATTCTCGCCAAAAGCTCCCAAGGTCGCCCAACAATGGTGGAAATGAGCAGTCTAGTTTTCACTTTTGTGGTCTTGCTTTCGCTTATGCGGGACCGCTTCTGCGGTCAGATTTCCGCTTTTGCGGTCTTCATTAAACTTCCAAAAATCCTCTTCTGTGGTTCTTCTTTCGTACCAGTGGTACCACTTATAAAATATGTAAGCAGCAAGAAGGGTGAAAATAGGATTGAAGAACTGTCTCTGAAATTTTATTAATCATAGGGCTTTAAATATCCAAATAAATAAAGTAGTAGACTTCTCATACAACTAAATTACTAAACTTTTACTATAATTAAAATTCTGAATCTTCTAGCAGACTCCTCATAAAACTAAACAACTAATTATTCTAGAAAACAGTAGCAGTAAGAGATGCAAAATCCAACAGTTTTTCTTTATGATACTTGAAAATTATATTTCAAATTTGAGCTTATTTAAAGTAGATTTGGGTGTTGAATTATTAAACAAGTTTATATTTCAGAAATTAACATTCGAAATTTGAAGTTGCATTAAAGAGATTGAACTCCTTCAAATTTCAATAGGTAAATTTAATAAACATTTGTGCAATATAGATATAACTTTAATGGCGAACACAAAAATAGATATTTGGTGTACGCCCCTCAGGACAAGCTCCTGCTTTGATCTTGTAATATGCGAAAGTAATAATCTTTAGACAGCATGAATAAAGTCAGAGAACAAGTCATGGAATGTTTCTTAGCAATATACTTTATTTACTCTTTAAATGATTAACGATTGATTTGAAAGGTGAATTTGCTAGAATAATAAATAATGAGATCACTGCTTTTAGTTCGAAAAAAAAAAAGAGATGTCTTATTTAGTAAATAATGCAGAAAAGCGTAATAGCTTTGATCCATAAGAATCTCAACAAGGAAGGAGACAAAAGAAATCAAGACAAATTTAGCTGCTTGAGAATGTGTCAATGCCGGCCTTCATTGTAAATTTTTATTTTATTTTTGGATTATGTCCTATACCAATTAAATTAGTGCATAGGAGGTTTGAAAAAGTCATACTTTGATTTTTGTATAAATAGGTGCAAAACCAAAAACACAAAGTCAGAAAAATGGGCTACTTGATGCTATTTCTTATATGGCTATCTTCTACCTTATTTCTCAAATATGTTATATTCCGTAAAAAAACCACTCGTCAAAATCTTCCTCCTACCCCATTTGGATTACCTATAATTGGTCACTTGCACCTCTTATCTCCAATTCCTCACCAAGAACTTCACAAACTCTCCAACCGTTATGGACCTTTGATCCACATAAAACTTGGCTCTGTCCGTTGTGTTGTAGTTTCATCACCTGAAATTGCAAAACAAGTCCTCAAAACTCATGAAAATTCGTTCCTAAATCGACCACAGACATCTGTGGTCGATTACTTAACTTATGGCTCGCAAGACTTCTCGTTTGCGCCTTACGGGGTTTACTGGAAGTTCATGAAGAAAATATGCATGTCCGAGCTCCTAGGTGGTCGGACATTGGACATGCTTCTTCCAGTAAGGCGTGACGAAATTAAATGTTTTGTTGAGTTGCTTTTTCAAAAGGCCAAGGATGGTGTAGCTGTTGATATTGAAGCTGAGCTGTTGAGGGCGTCGAATAATGTGATATCGAGAATGTTAATGAGCGAGAGGTGTTCGGAAAATGAAGAGGAAGCTGGAAGTATGAGGAAGCTAGTTCAAGAGATCGCTGAACTAACTGGAAAATTTAATCTGTCTGATTATATTTGGTTCTGTAAGAATTTGGATTTGCAGGGATTTGGGAAAAGGACAAAAGATGTACATAAAAGGTTTGATGAGATGATGGAGAGAATCATAAATGAACATCAAGAAACAAGGAGGAGGAGAAATAGTCTAAGTAAGGATGGAGCTGGTGAAGTACTAGTGAAAGATCTGCTTGATATTTTACTTGATATAGCAGAGGACCAAGATTCAGAGATGACATTGACAAGAGAAAACATTAAGGCTTTCATACTAGTAAGTTTCTCCTCAGTAGCTTTAATTTCATCGTATATTGATTTATTCACTATAACAATATGTTACCGTACTATTTATTTTGGAACGTTAAAGTAACACAACTTTACCTACTATATATACAACAATAACGACGAAGTGAAATATGGGGACAGAATTTACCCCTACTTCGATGGGATAAATATCCTCTTTTCGATAGACCTTTAGTTCAGAAAGACGAAAATAAAAAAGAAGAGAATTTATCAGTAACGTCAGCAAATATCATAGAAATAGTAATAGAAGCATAAAGACCATAAAATAGATGACCTGCAATAACAATAACCAGTAACTAAGGCCCGGAGCTACGATAAACAGAAATGGTAGTGTGGACTCAACATTAACCACTAACCGGCTAAGATCAACCCTATCAAACCCGTCTCACCCCCGGTATGAAGTAGAAAAAGTTCGACTATTCCCTATCATGCAACCCCAATGCTTGACATCCAGACATTCTTATTAAGGGTCATGTCCTCGAAAATCTGTTATCGTGCCATGTCCTGCCTAATCACCTCCCTCCATTACTTCTTAGGCTGCCCTCTACCTCTTCTCGTACCCATCAAAGCCAACCGCTCACACCTGCTTATCGGAGCATTATGGCTTCTCCTCAGCACGTGTCCGAACCATCTGAGCCTTGGTTCCCCCATATTGTCATCCACAGGGCCACGCCCACTTTGTCCTAAAAATCCCCATTGCTAATATTATCCATCCTAGTGTGCCCGGACATCCACCTCAACATCCTTATCTCTTCTATCTTCATCTTCTGGATATGAGAGTTCTTGGCAGGCCAATACTCTACCCGGAACAACATGGTCGGTCTAACCACAGCTCTATAAAACTTACCTTACCTACTATATATATGTATATTATATTTTCAAAAATCCATGTCAAGATCAGAGTGACCAAATGTTCAGAATACATGGAGCTGTAATTTCGTTGGCAAATCATAGCACAAATTAAATAATTGAGGACCAGTTCAAGCCTATTAAAGAGGAAATCGCGCATCTGAAATTTGGTATGATGGTTTCAAACAGCTACGTTAATTTGCCGGCCCAAGTAATTCGAAATTTTCACAAAAATAGAAGAAAGTCACATATAAGTTTTTTTAAAAATATGCTTCGACATAGTTGCTTCCGAGGTTTTAATAGGATGTTTGGATTGGCTTTTAAGTTGGTCAAATCAGCTTTTAAGTTTTTTTAAAGCTTTTTTTTAATGTTTCGCAAAGTCAAAAAGTGCTTAAAATATAATTATTTAACAGGACATATTTGCTGCTGGAACTGATACAGCAGCAATCACAACAGAGTGGGCAATAGCAGAACTGATTAATAATCCAACCATTATGGACAAGGCAGTTGAAGAAATTGATTGTGTGGTTGGTAAGAATCGAGTCGTGGAAGAATCGGACATGGCGAACCTCCCTTACCTTGAAGCCATTGTTAAAGAAACTCTGAGACTACACCCTACAGGGCCTATGATTATCAGAGAATCAACTGAAGATTGTTGCATCGGAGGTTATCTTGTACCAGGAAACACTAGGCTACTAGTCAATACATGGGCAATCAATAGGGATCCACAATATTGGGAAAATCCACTTGAATTTTTACCTGAAAGATTTCTCAAGGACCAGTTGGATGTAAGGGGACAGCATTATCATTTTCTGCCATTCGGGAGTGGGAGAAGAGGTTGCCCCGGAACTTCATTGGCATTACAATTGGTTCAGACAAGCCTTGCTGCCATGATTCAGTGCTTTCAATGGAAGGTTAGTGGTAAATTGGACATGGAAGAGGCACCTGGCATTACTCTTCCTAGAGCTAATCCTTTGGTTTGTGTTCCAATCACTAGGCTCAATCCCTTTCCTTCAATGTGATACAGTAATTCCTCACTCTGAACAACTTCACTACTTTTATTGCATTTGTCATTAATCAAATCTGGTTTGGTGTTACACTTACATACAATAGCTTTCTTTTCATCTTAATTGTACTCCCTTTCTTCCAACTTGTATGATACTATATGGGCTCCAATTTTTCCCAATCTTCATGAATACATCACGCTTCTGTTTTACAACACTACGTAAAAAAGTGGAAACCTTTCTAAATTCTGATAAATAGACATTTCAAATGCTTTCGTCTTTTCCCGTGAGAGTATTTTTCTTCTATTTATTACTGAACCGATCTTTTGGATCACATAAAGGTAAATTGCAAAATTAGCAAACTGAAAAAGGAACATATAAGGGGAAGGGGGTAATGAAATTAAACATCACAATTACAATAGTCCATTACAAGTTTCTGGAGGCGAAACAGCACGTAATAAAGCACAACAGGCAAAGAGCCTTGGACATATAGCAAGAGGCTCCAATGGCGTAAAAAGAACGCTCACTTTCCGACTCTAAACACATTACTTATAAAGAAATAATACTAGCTAACAGTAGGTGGGAAAGCTGCAAGGTTCGGTTCAACAACCTGCAACAAGCCAGTTGTTAGCCTCGTTGTTAGATCTTCCGCAGACACCTTCATCACATCCGTCCGCATGCCAATATCAGCTGCATAACGGCTGGCACAATAAACCCCAACAGCTGTTGCTACCATCCCGTATACATTGGTTGTGACGAGACGTAGTGGTGTTGACATAACAGCTGCAAGTGGTCCACCAATTATAGACACTGCTTGTCCGCTTTGGCCCATTGTACTCTGATCTACCACGAGGAGTCCCGTCTTACAGTAGATGGCAAAGTCCTCACAGTTGTTCTTGAACACATTGTAGCATCCAAAGCCATTCGTAAGGAGGTAGTTTGCTCGTTGGACCACAATGTCATCTGGGTCGGAGACTGCAAGAGTGCAGGTTCCTCCGCGTGCTTTCGCGAGGAAGACAGCAGGGCTCACAGCATATTCAAAGCGATAGAGGATACCTCCAGCAAGAAAGCATTCCAAACATGACGAAACTACTCCATGACCTTCTGACGGTGGGGTGCAGTTTGTGCAAGGAACAGGGGACCGATTTGGAATCGAGCTTACCAAGATATGATCAAGAATAGTCCCAGTTCCGACTTCTTGACCACGTCTTGTGAAGTGAATGACTTTATTATCCCCAATATAGATACCTGTTAATGAGGCATATTTTCAATATGATGAGAAAATAATTTTTGTACTTCCAAGTTTATCTGCCACCTCTATACAATCTTAAGATCAAGGGTAACCAGGAAACCAGATGGTCCAAATTCAGAAAGCATAAACAAGATTAAAATAAAATGCCAAACTGATGCTAGGGAAGCAGTATCTAAGCAATTTATATCTTCTCTAGACTACAGTTAAGACCGGGAAGGAGCCAACTACCTTGAACATATAGAAAGGACGATAAACCATCTTGTAACAAGCAAATTACTCCTAATTTGACCCTGAAGGAATTTTCCCCCTGCCATTATTGGATCATCTTCTGATTTATAGTTAACTGCTCTATTAAGTGAATGAGCTCCACCCGCATTGGCAGTGCCAATGTGGTAACACTTGGAACAAGAACAACATCCAGAATGTTGCAAAGTTCTCCATTACAACACAAAAGTAGTTACTCAATACTCCATGTAACACAGTTTCAAGAAAAAATTACTATTAGAAAAGCGATCAGGAGGAGAGAATGGTACAGTACATTGCCAATCCCAACCACTGTTGTTCTGACCTTATCATCATTAAATGCAATATAAAATCCAGGAATGAAAAGAGGTTATTCACAAGACTCCTCGAGGATAAAAGATCCTAAGTGAACTGTTGCAACTCCCTTTCCTCGTCCTGCGCCAAGAACTCCTGTTAGTCAGGAACCCTGTGTTCTCGTAACCAGAAACTGTTAGCCGGGACGTCACTATGATGTCACTATGCTCATGTCAAATGGTGCACCAAGTACAGCACCCACTAGAAAGTTAATAAAACTTGTTATGTTTACTGAGACTGTCTAAGGTTTCATTCCTTCATTCTTTATTTTAACCATCGGCATAAACTCTGTGCCTACATCACGTTGCAACAAAATGGATGTGCTGGGGAAAAAGATTTTCTCTCTCTCTCTCTTTCCAATCCTTATAAGATGAAAGGTTAATGCAACTTTCAGAGAGTAAACTCTGCCTATAGCATGTTGTAACAAAATGGAGTTCTGAGAAAAGAGTTCTCTTTCTCTCCATTCCTTGTGAGATGAAAGGTTAATTCAAGTTAAGACCTCCGCTGATTAGGATGATTGGTAGAACTGACAGTTGAATAATGATATATCATTGACATGTCTTTCTTTAAACATATTAACTGAAAGCTTGACATCACTAAGAATAATAACAGAACATAAATCAACTACCATTTTTTGTTTGTTTTTATGTCAGTTATTTCTTTTCTTTTTTGCGTGTGTGTATTCGTAATGTAATGTTTTATATTTATACAACTTAAAATTCTGACATGATTGCTCTCTACGCCCTACTTTTTTGGAAATATCAATTGCTTTCCACGTGAAATGTATCACCCCATTTCCTTGTCTATCATGTTAACTGAGCTCATATATATATTTGAGTTCCCAAACTTCAGGAATAGCTCTACCAAAGAGGCATACCTAAGCCTAGGTCAAGGAAGATCTTGGATGTATTTGTGAACCACAGAATAGAGATGATTTTAAGTTGATACAAAATGTCAACCCACACACTGCAGTCTATGCCAGAGATAAAATAGACAACGAAAAGTATGATAACCGAGAAGGGGCATGAACACACTGTTGTTCTTTCCCTTTTGTCTTTATGGGGATAACTGAGAAATCCTCGGGGCCAATGATGCACAGTTCGAAACTCGTTAGATAACGAACCAACCCTTCTACCCTTCTCCACTTAAATAGCCTATTATACCAGCCTTTTGTTTGCGGCAAGGTTCGAACTTATGATGTGTGCCTATTCCACACATTACTGCGCTATTACCACTGGACCAACGCCCTAGGGGGAAATACACAGGTGTTACTAATTCACAGGAATTGCTATCACCAATTGTTTTTGAGACGAAGTTTGTGGATACAAACTTAAACGGACGTGCTATGGTAGTTTAACAAAAAAAGAGAAAAACTACTTACTGAGGAAGAGTCCAATGCGGAAAATAATATGACTATATTCAATTTTTGGTAACAATAGTTTGAATCACTTCAGAGTCCAAACCCTATTTCAAATTGAGTAAATGATTATTATGTAGGATCAACCCTTTTTTTGGGTAACCAAGGACTCAAAGAATATGCACTTATATCCACAGAAACAAAGCTTTGTGAAGGGAACATTAAAATAGAGTAAAAAGAAAAGACTACACTACTACAGGAAACCCGAAGAGATAAGTGAATCAACAACAAATTTTTATGATAATATTCATCTATTCATTTGACTTGTGCATTATATCAATAAGGTAGAAGAAAATATCAAATTCAAGGTAAAATATTAGTTTGAAATAGAGTATGACAAGGAAATTAAAAGTTGAGTAAAAGAGAGTATGACAAGGAAATTAAAAGTTGAGTACTTCGATGAATTTAAATTTTGTAATACAGTAAGTTGCTTGGACTTGGGTGCGGGCATCTGCTACCGGCGTGGATCTAGAGGTCAGATTCTTCATGATCTAAATTTTAATATTCGAGGGTATAGATTCAGGTACAGATATGGGTGCGGGGATTCGGCTAAAATAATTCAAATATCTAAAAATAGAGCTATAACAATACGCAACATTATGTGAAAAACTTACATGGTGCTTGTATAATGCAGGAAAAAGGACTACAAGTTCAGTAACAGTAAAAAGTGAAGAGCATCAAGATTCGAACTAATCAATAAGGAAACAGAAAAACATTTTCTAACTGTAACTTGTAGGCCTTCTACATTTTCAGAGAAGAATCCAAGATTGACGATAACACGACTGAAATAGAAATTTCTAAATACAACATAATCCATTTTCTTCAATTGCATCCTAGCTTTTGCTATGATTTCAAAAATCATTGTATTTGTATAGAGTTTCTTCGTCGATTTAGGTCAAATTACGCAAAATCTATTGATCATATCCGGTACAGATCCTACACCTACGACGTGTCGATACGGGTGTGGCACCGGAAATGGAGAGTCTGAGCAACAGATACAGTGTCATATAAGTTTAATAGAAATGAAATGGTGCCAAAAGATTTGATGCATCCTAAAATAGGAAGTGTTTCATATATATTAGGACAATGGGTAAGAAACTGCTCATGCAGGTAACTCTATTCACCACGGCTTATCCTTGGATAAATGGGAAGAGATCACCTAATGAATTGTGCTTTCCTAGCAAACATCTATAACCTGTTCATTAGGTGGTAGCGAGTATGACAAGAGGGGTTTGCTCTGATGGTAAGCAACCCCCACTTCCAATCGATAGGTTGTGAGTTCGAGTCTCCCCAAGAGCAAGATGAGAAGTTCTTAGAGGGAAGGATGCCGGAGGTCTATTTGGAAACAGCCTCTCTACCCAGGGTAGGGGTAAGGTTTGCGTACACACTGCCCTCCCCAGACCCCACTAAGTGAGATTATACTGGGTTGTTGTTGAGGTGGTAGGGAGTATGGGGGAGGGGAGATCAATGAAACTGGTACATATTGTGTTCCTCAAAAACAAATGTTCATATTATTTGTAGTTGAAGCATCTTGACAACATGGTTGGAGTGGTAAGCAGAGCTCGAACAACTAATTCCCCTTTCAAACTCCAATCTTAATAGTGAAGCCAAGTCAAAACAACCCATTCAGCTTTAGGATGAAAGAGTACAGAAATACAGATCTTTGGAAGTCTTTGCATTGGAAAATGTGCCCCAACCACAATTGTTTCTGAAAAGGTCCACACCGCACCTTTGCTCTATATGCTAGCTATCCGTCCCTCCTCCTTAAACTTCATGAGGAAACCTAAGCTCTACCAGTAAGCCCATACTTCAGAAAAAAGTCACCCCTGAGTATTGATAGATAAAAGAGATTGGACACTAAGATACTGCATTTTATTCCTAATTTCATATTTGACCAATATTTTATCAATTTAGGAGTTTGTGGTCGTTATACAGCACAAACAGCAGCACAGTCAACAACAACAACAACAACCCAGTATAATCCCACTTAGTGGGGTCTGGGGAGGGTACCGCACACCTTACCCCTACCCTAGGGTAGAGAGGCTGTTTCCAAATAGACCCCCGGCATCCTTCCCTCCAAGAACTTCCCACCTTGCTCTTGGGGATACTCGAACTCGCAACCTCTCGGTTGGAAGTGGGGTTGCTTACCATCAGAGCAACCCCTCTTGTCCAAACAGCTGCACAGTCGTTATATCCAAATACTCACAGTTAAATAAGAAAAACAATCCTCCTGAAAATTAAATGCTATCAATAATCTAAGGACACCTTATCCAAAAAAAGATCAATAATCTGAGGACAACGCCAGGTATCATTTCCTTTCCATAACATGTAAAAATTAAATACCACTATATTCAGAGGCCGATCCATAATCCAAATTTTATGGGTTCAATATTTAAGGTTTTTAATGTTGAACCCATCATATTTTCGAAGTATGGGTTCATATTCAATATTTCTTACAATTTTAATAAATTTTGTCTTAAAAATTATGGGTTCAATTGAGCCCATAAGTATAGTGCTATATACGCCACTGATTTCTCGCATCATTTACAATGAAGAAAGAACAAATTTTTTTCAACATCAACATTTAGACATTAGATTAAAGCAGACAATTACAGAAAGAATGTTTCATTTACGCAAAACAACATTATTTACCATAAAGAAGAAAACAGATTCTAACCGTGATGGGCATAAATATAAGCAGCACGCCAAGAATAAATATGATCTCCTGGTTTAAGGCTGCTCCTACCAATTCTGTGGCCATTACACGCAAAAACTAAAATCAGAAAACATTTGAAAAGAAAACTAACAAAAAATTCAGATTACCTGTTAGAAAGCAGCCCCATTTTTGTTTCCTTTTTGAGTTATGGAATAATAAAAGATAGAGGATAAACAGAAGAATAAGATGAAGCTTTGTGCTAACAATTGATCAGAAGAACAACCGCTTTGCCTTAATTTGGAAATGTAGAGAAAGGATAGTGATGGCATAAAGAAACGTGTCCTTTTGTTGAGTCTGCCTTACGGTACGCGTTTCTCTGGGCGTTGCAGCCAGTCAAATGGCATAAATGCCCTTATCCCATATCAAAATTATTATTGAACTTCGTCGTTAAAGCAAGACATGATGCCCCAATCATATCACTTCATCGTTATTTGAGATGTACAAATTTAACTTTTTCAAGTTTCTAATATCCTTTCAATAAGTATTTTTTCTGCATTTTAATTTATGTATTTAGTTGAGTAGGAAATTTACGAAAAGTAGTTAGTACTACTACAATTTATAGTTTTAGATATACTGTATAATATTTAGGCGAAATGGCTTCCTCGCCACTCAAACTTACAGTCGATTTTAAAGCCAATACATGAACTTTGCATTTTACCATTTGAACACTCAAACTCCTAAAACCTATAACTAATAAAAATGTGTGACCGTTAACTATGCTTACATGGCGACTATACAGTTGACGTGGCCAAAATGCATGTGAATCACGTTACTTAGGCGCGTGAATGAATTAATTTAATTTAAGAATTATAAAATATAAAAAAAAAAGATAAAATTGATTTCCACCCTTTTCGTCGTCATACTTCTTCACGTCGCCAAAGACACCAGTCGACCTTCACTGCCTAATGACTGCTGCCTGCCACCAGCTTTCTAAACAACCCCCAAAACCTCCAAACGGCATAGCTGCCCAGCCACCACATTGACAAGCAGTCCGTCGACCATACTGAACGACGACTAACAGTCTCGTCTCCAGCAAACAGCCCGACCATTGTCACACGATTAACCCTACCATTGCTCGTTCCTGATCGACGACCACCGCTGTCACATCGTCGACCATCCCCAAACGTCCAACAACGTTGCTAACCACTCAAACAACCAAAAAAACTCTTGTCGTCGTTCCATCTAAGATTGAAATTCAAGTGAAAAAAATGGTTGCTATTTTACCAGTAGAAATTTCGCCGGAATAGTTTTGGTGGTTGCTACTCCTTTTATAAATTTGACTTTGTGAGTAAATTATTTTTTTTAAAGTGGGACCCATAAATTACACATGGCAATTAATAAGAGGATAAGTATGTGACATGTCATTTGTGTCATAGCGCTTGTAGACCACGCACAATAACATGTGTTTATTAGTTATTGATTTCAGGAGTTTGAGTCTTCAAATGGGAAAATACAAAGTTCGTGTATCGGCTTTAAAATCGGCTGCAAGTTTGAGTGGCCAGGAACAGAGGCGGACCCAGGATTTAAGCGTTACGAGGGCACCATTATTTTTAGTATGCCAATAACCAACAGTAAAGCTCGAATGCAATTCTTTGAAATGACTATAATAATTTGTCATTAAAATAAAGACATCAATATTATCGAATACCATTAATTTGATACTAATATAACAAAAGTATATTGTCCACTCATAGTTGAACTTGACGCATTTTCATATTTTGAAAACAGTCAATAATAGCATCATTGCTTATATTTACAAACAATTCATTCTCAAAGTAACAAACTAAACAATTATTTAAAAATGCATCACCAATACTACTATGCAATTCATCTTTGATGTAATTTAAACATGAGAATGCTCTTTCCACCGTTGCAGTTGCGACAGGTAAAATTAGAGTTAACTTCACAAGCAAATAAACAAGTGAATAAGTCTTCACAAGATTTGTTTCAACCAATGCTTTCACCAAAATCACTGACCCATTTTGCATATGCCATATGAAAGTTTCAAGTTGGTGATTAAGATCTTGAAGCTTCAATTCACCAAACTCATCGGGATAATGCTTGGTCAATGTCATTAATCTTTCCTTATCAAAATTAGCAAATGAGTTAAACCATATTCAAGCTGGCCATACCAAGAACTAGGTTACTACTCACAATATTAAAACGACTATTAAGCTCCAGAAGTTGCAAATTAATCATGGTATAAAAAAGCTCAGCACGTAAGTGATGTGAATGAGTAACACTAGAAGGCCAACGCTTCGACTTTCCAGGAATATAGAATTCTTCCATCTTGTGAACCAAAATATCATATGTTGCACAAAATAAATATACTTCATCCATCAATGGTTCCCATCCTTTATCTCTCATTTCTTGCAACCTTTCTTTTGTGACATCAAGAGATACGATGGCATTGACAATATCTTGATTTTTGTTCTGTAATGTTTCGCTCAAGTCGTTTGACATTATCAACACTTTAAACATTAAGTGAAGCAAGAAAGAAATTCAAATGCTTTAATGTTACTAGAAAAAAACTTGTGTTTGCAACCCATCATTAACATCACCTTCACATTTAATCACCCCAAGAAAAAAGTTTAAAATCTTACCAAGAAAAAGATTCGGCAGTTGCTTGATGCCTTGATCTCTGAAGAAAGAAATGTGTGATGGTGAACTGAAGGGATGAAATTTATTTTGGTTTATGTTTAGAAGAAAGAACTGATGTCAAAGAGAGAGAAAATGGAGTAGGCATTGAAATTTTTTTTGGGTTTAGAAGAAAGAATCTTATGTCAAAGAGAGAGAAAAGGGTGTGACCAAATGAGACCCAATCAAAAATATTATTTTGTTTGTTGGACCTGAGATTCGAACCCAGGTCTTAAAGAAGCTAACTACTCCTTGTCACACCTCCTTTTGGCGCACCTTACCCCGAAGGATTGATGCACAAGGGAGTTTTTCCAATTTAAGTGACAATATTCGAAATGAGATTATTTACTTAATTCAGAGTCTCCACTTGGGAAAGATTTGGCTTTTGGTGTCCCAAGTCACCGATTTATCTTGAATCCCAATTCGAGGAAAATATTCGACTTTCCAAATGAAGTCTGCAAACTAGAAATTCTAAGTAAGGAATTCTATTGACCCGAGGGAAGGTGTTAGGCATTCCCGAATCCCATGGCTCTAGCACGGTCACTTAAGTTGTTGTAATAGCTAAATACCTGATTTTAATCCATGTTATAACTTATGTGCTTTTATTTTTTTTTAAATAGAATTGCAACGTCATGAAAACGTGCCTCGAACAATTTCTCAATCATTGCATCCATGGTTTTTAAACATATTTCGACTTCGTTGGGATTTGGATTTGGCTCACATAAATGTATACCCAAGTTTAGGGAGGTAATATTTATTAAGGCGCGTCCTAATGATACTAACGCGTTATTATTTAGAGAAAATTCGTGAAATTTGCTATGCGGCCTATCTCAAAATCTAAGCAATTATTAATATCTATTGAGGGTCCCGCAATTTGTAATTTATTTTTTGGCGAGGCACGCCTCTTTGTTATTTTAAAAGTATATCATAAAGTGACTATATTTTTCTATTTCGTTACGTCTAAAAGTAAAAGAAGAAAATACTTAAGTTATTTACATGCCTGATACTCATTATAACTAAGCGTCCAAACGTGATATGTCAATCATGGAAGTGAATGGGACAAGAGGGAAGCACTGTTTAAAATTTTTGGGCCCAGGCCCAACACGTATAATATAAAACGGGGGCTTGGGCCATATCATTCTGATTCTTGGGGCCTAACTACATTACACTACACATGCTTGAAATTTACAATGGGGGAGGGACGAAATCAATAGCTAATGGAACCCTTATGGATTCAAATACACAAATTACTAACTAAACAGTTTAGGCGACTGATTAATTAACCTAAAGCCTTATACGTATTCAGATCATGTTTGTGAAACTAAAAAAAAAATTAGAGTATTACTACTACATCATTAGTCCTTTCCTAAAACATACATGGGAAGGAATTTGCAAGCTAAACTACTGTGAGTCAAGTACTTATTTATATGTAACAAGCTACATCACTTGATTCTAATAAAGACTAATGACTACATATATACAACTTAATATGCAAAACTACAACTAAATAAATTCTAAACTTCAAGACTTCATTTCATTTATGCTTCAAGTTTTCCGCTACAAATGTACCAGTATAGCAATGTGTACCTGTATTTGAAAATAAAAATGGAGAAGAAAAGTCAGTGATGGCAGCAGCAACAGCACGTACAGCACAACAACGACAGTGAAGCAACAAAATAATAAATCCCAAAATTGCTCAAACCCAAGTGATTTCAACAGAAGAATACAGTACCAGACAACAAACGACCTCGGACTAAATCTAAAGTTCTTAAAGGGTACTGGGATCCTTTAAACACATGAACAAAATTCCTAGTTCAAGCTATACTTTGGTTTAAAAGAGGCATATGAACTAAAATCAGTAGAAGTTGACAACAAGCTTAACAGAGGAGGTAATGAACGTAGTGATTCTTTTGCTTTAGAAATCTTTCAGACTGATAAAACTTCTCTTAATTTTTCTGAGTTTTAAGACTTTCTCCAAAAAAAAATTTCCCTAAACTATTCTGAAACTAACTCTTATATAGCAAAAACTGAACCCTCCTTACATCGTGTTTTTAAGCCATTTAAAACTGAATATTCCCTCTATTTTTCCCACTTAAAATTGTCTAAGTATGGAACCTCACATTTTAAACTTCTGAAAATCAGAAAGTAGTGAAAATCCTATTGTACAGCAGGTTCCACTACTAATTACATGTGCATTTTCAGCTTTTTAATATTAAAATCAATCTGCATCTAACGTTACCCCTAAATATGTCAGCCATGGTGCATATGCACTATGATTACATCCAATGACTCACACATGCTCAAATAGTAATCCACTTAACTAAACTCTGAAATTTCTATTATAGTTACAGCTATAACTAATTCAATCTCCTAAATTCAACTCTAATCAATTCAGATTTTAATTCAAACCAATATTCAGACACTAATTAACAGTATTCAATAACACTACTGTCAATATAATCTAACAATCAAGCATATACAACTAATCGATGACATTTATCTAATCAGTTACAACACATATAATCGACAACCAATAACCAACACAAAAACACTGTGATTCATAGCAATTTGGACAAAACAAGAGATTATGAAACTAATGACTCGACGATGTTAATCGAGTCATTGGGTTCTATAACAGACACACCTATCAAACAATTCGAAGGAATTCGACCGAATAAAAGGTCTTCAATTCGAAGAAGAAGAGAACAGTTGATAAAAACCGAAAAAGATAAAAAATAATAACAACTAAACTAATAACGGATATTAATCAATAAAAATGGAAGAAAAGAAGAAGGAATACGTCAAAAGAAAAATTAGAAATCAACGGACTTGGGCCAATTTTGGACTTCAAACTTTTGAGGTCAAACAGACCTTATTCGAGTGTTCTCAACTGAGAACACATTGACCAAAGTCCATTAAACCCCAAAACTCTTCAATTCGGACAAAACCCAAGCTTGATTTTTTAGGGTTTGAACGGTTCGGGTTAGACTTCAACCAAACCAGTGATGGTTTGGTTATGAGGGATGTTAGAGGATTACCCGATATCAATTTGGGGGGGGGGGGGTTGGTATAAGTTAAGTCAAAAGGTGCAGCTTGATTCGAGGTTAAGGAGTAGGAGATTTGGGTTTAGGGAGTGAAGGAGGTTCTTTGGTGTTGGCTTGGTCAGATTTAGGGTGGTTGCCACCGGGTTTTCAGTCAAGGGGAGGGGTGGCAGCTAGGGTTATGAAAGGGTGTTAGGGTTTCATCTTTGAAAGACGATGGAAGGGGGGTACTCGGATAGAGGGTGGGGTAAGGAAATGGGTTTATATACGGGCGTGGATGAGGAATCCTGGCCGTTTGATCAAACAAGATCAATGGCTAGGATAAATGGGACTGGCCAATATGGGTTCGTTTTGGTTAAGTGGGGGTCGGTGAAGGAAATGGGTAGTGGGTTGGTTTGGTGAGGGGGTTAGGAGAGGGAACGAGGCTCGTTGAATGGTTTTGAACTGAATGGCCTAGATCTTTTACCATTGAAACGACATAGTTTTGCCCTCACACCACGCCGTTTCAACTGGTCTGGGCTCAGGGTCTCTTGGACTGGGTAGGCAAAAGTGTTTTGGGCCTGAAATTTGTTTTAATATTGGCCCAAGTCTGAGTTCTTCCTAATTTTGGCCTCGTTTCCCTTCTTCTTCTTTTTATTATTATTTTTTCTTTAAATTCCTAATTTATAAAAATCTTTATACAAAATATAAAACCATAATTATATTAAAAAGACATTAATTGACCCAAAATAATTATTTAACACGCAATATCAAACATTAATTAAATTAAATCACACCATTAAATAAAAAAATGACAAAATTGCCAATAATATTTTTTGTGATTTTCATTCTGTTAAAACTAAATAGGATTTAATTAATTCCTAATAGTTGAATAAAAACCTAAATTTACATACCACACATAATTTTTGTATCTTTAATTAATAAAAACAAAACATTCAGCAGACAAAACTACAAATAATGCCACGCAAATTTTATCAAAAAAATTATATACAAAGACAATTTGTCTTATTTTTTGATTTCTTTTGGAGTAATTTTTATGAAAGCAAAAATGACGTGCTCACATGTGCCCCTCTTTGTTTTATAACACGAAGGGTTTTCGGGCAAAGATAAAGTGAGCAGATACTAGCGATTTTTGCCCATCCGAGTACTCCGTGCGATGCATTTTTAAAAAAAGTTTTAACTGAACCTTTGCTTCAGAGGTTTCCTACATATCCTTGTCTTAAATGGAATCAGGTATGTCGGAAAGTTTTGGTAGTTGGGACTACCAGTAGATGTGGTTTTACTGTTATGCTATTGTTGGTGCTGCTACTACTTACTGAACTCCTTATTACATCAAAAGGAAAATTAAAGCTAAGCTTGCTATGCCTATCAACTATGAGTTACAAGATTCCTATTTGTAATTCTTTCTAAACTTGATCTTGAGTCTTAGCTGATCTTGCTTGTAGACTCTGATCCAAATCTTGGTGCTCGCAAGTTGTAGGTGCTTGTTTATTTCTACAACATTGAGTGCCATGAGATTGGCGGAGCTCTAGACTTCAATCAGATTCTGAGCAATCCACGCCTTTGTTTGTTCCAGTATCTAAACTCATCTTCTTCTTTGTTCTTTTGTTCTTTTCTTTATTCTAGACTAAGATTCACCTCGTAGGTCATCTAGATCCCCATGTCGCGAGGTCAAACCTGCTCAGACAACAAAACAAACAAACGAACAAAATTTTTCTGCTCCAGTTTCACTAGGAAAATTTTGTAAGTTAATTGTCATAAAAATTTGCAGAATTGATGAAAGGATTGGAGACCCCAAGTTTAATAGGTGCAACTCAGGGATTGGAGCCCTAATGTTGGCAAAGGCAACTAGGAAATGGAGGCCATATGTCTAAAAGTGCAACTCAGGGATTGGAGCTCTAATGTTGGCAAAGGGGACTAGGGAATGGAGGCCCTATGTCTAAAAAGCGCAACTCAGGGATTGTAGCCCTAATATTGGCAAAAGCGACTAGGGAATGGAGGACCTATGTCTAAAAGGCGCAACTTAGGGATTGGAGCCCTAATGTTGGTAAAGGGGACTAGAGAATGGAAGCCCTATGATTAAAAAGCGCAACTCATTGATTGGAGCCCTAATGTTGGCGAAGGCGACTAAGGAATAGAGGCCCTGTGTCTTAAAGGCGAAACTCAGGTATAAGAGCCCTAATGTTGGCAAAGGGGACTAGGGAATGGAGTCTCTATGTCTAAAAAGTTCAACTCAGGGATTGGGGACCTAATGTTGGCAAAGGCGACTAAAGGATGGAGGCCATATGTCTGGAAAGCGTAACTCAGGTATTGGAGCCCTAATATTGGCCAAGGCGACTAGGGAATGGAGGCTCTATGTCTTATAGGCGCAACTCAGGGATTGGAGCCCTAATATTGGCAAAGGCGACTAGGGAATGGAGGTCCTATGTCTAAAAGGCGCAGCTCAGGGATTGTAGCCCTAATATTGGCAAAGTCAACTAGGGAATGGAGGCCCTATGTCTAAAAGGCGCAACTCAGGGATTGGAGCCCTAATGTTGGCAAAGGCGACTAGGGAATGGAGGCCCTATGTCTAAAAGGCGCAACTCAGGGATTGGAGCCCTAATGTTGGCAAAGGCGACTAGGGAATGGAGGCCCTATGTCTAAAAGGCGCTACTCAGGGATTGGAGCCCTAATATTGGCAAAGGCGACTAGGGAATGGAGGCCCTATGTCTAAAAGGCACAACTCAGGGATTGGAGCACTAATACTGGCAAAAGGGACTGGGAATGGAGGACCTATGTCCAAAACGTGCAACTCAGGGATTGTAGCGTTTATGTTGGCAAAGGCGACTAGGGGATGGAGGTCTTTTGTCTGAAAAGCATAACTCATGGATTGGAGCCCTAATGTTGGCAAAGGTGACTAGGGAATGTAGGCACTATGTCTAAAAGGCGCAACTCAGGGATTGGAGCCCTAATATTGGCAAAGACGATTAGGGAATGGAGGCCCTATGTCTAAAAGGTGCAACTCATGGATTGATGCCCTTATGTTGGCAAAGGAAACTAGGGAATGGAGGCCCTATGTCTAAAAGGCGCAACACATGGATTGGAGCCCTAATGTTAAGGCGACTAGGGAATAGAGGCCCTATGTCTAAAAAGTGCAACTCATGGATTGGAGCCATAATGTTGGCAAAGGCTACTAGGGACAGGAGGCCCTATGTCTCAAAGGCGCAACTTAGAGATTGGAGTCCTGATATTGGCAAAGGCGGTTAGGGAATGGAGGCCCTATGTCTAAAAGGCGTAACTCAGGGATTGGAGCCCTAATGTTGGCAAAGGGGACTAGGGAATGGAGGCCCTATGTCTAATAAGCACAACTAAGGGATTTGAGCCCTACTGTTGGAAATGGCGACTAGGGAATGGAGGCCCTATGTCTAAAAGGCGCAACTCAGGGATTGGAGCCCTAATGTTGGCAAAGGCGACTAGGGAATGGAGACCCTATATCTAAAAGGCGTAACTCATGGATTGAAGCCCTAATGTTGGCAAAGGCGACAAGGGAATGGAGGCCCTATGTCTAATAGGCACAACACATGGATTGGAGCCCTAATATTGGAAAAGGCGACTAGGGAATGGGGGCCCTATGTCTAAAAGGCGCAACTCAGGGATTGGAGCCATAATGCTGGCAAAGGGGAATAGGGAATGGAGGACCTATGTGTAAAAACCGCAACTCAGGGATTGGAGCCATAATGTTGGCAAAGGCGACAAGGGGATGGAGGTGCTTTGTCTGAAAAGCGTAACTTAGGGATTGGATCCCTAATGTTGGCAAAGGCGACTAGAGAATGTAGGCATTATGTCTAAAAGGCGCAACTCAGGGCTTGGAGCCCTAATATTGGCAAAGGCGACTAGGGAATGGAGGATCTATGTCTAAAAGGTTCAACTCACAGATTGATGCCCTTATTGGCAAAGAAAACTAGGGAATGGAGGCTCTATGTCTAAAAGGCGCAACACAGGGAATGGAGCCCTAATGTTGGCAAAGGCGACTAGGGAATAGAGGCCCTATGTCTAAAAAGTGCAACTCTGGATTCGAAGCCCTAATGGTTGCAAAGGCGACTAGGGAATGGAGGCCCTATGTCTAAATGGCGCAACTCAGGGATTGGAGCCCTAATGTTGGCAAAGGGGACTAGGGAATGGAGGCCTTATGTCTAATAAGGACAACTCAGGGATTTGAGCCCTAATGTTGGCAAAGGCGACTAGGGAATGGATGCCCTATGTCTAACTGGCGCAACTTAGGGGTTGGAGCCCTAATGTTGGCAAAGGCGACTAGGGAATGGAGACCCTATGTCTAAAAGGCGCAACTCAGGGATTGAAGCCTTAATGTTGGCAAAGGCGACTAGGGAATGGAGGCCCTATGTCTAAAAGGGGAAAATCAAGGATTTGAGCCCTAATATTGACAAAAGCAACTAGGGAATGGAGGCCCTATGTCTAAAAGGCGCAACTCAGGGATTGGAGCCCTAATGTTGGCAAAGGCGACTTAGGAATGGAGGCCCTATGTCTAAAAGGTGAAATTAAGGGATTGGAGCCCTAATGTTGGTAAAGGTGACTAGGGACTGGTGGCCCTATGTCTAATAGGCCCAACTCAGGAATTGGAGCCCTTATATTGGCAAAGGCGACTATGTAATGGAGGCCCTATGTCTATTAGACACAAGTAGGCCTAGGCCAAGACAAGACACCTTCCTTCACTCTGCAATAGCCCGAAGACTCTTCTCTCCACAAGTAGGCTTGGCGCAACGCTTAGTCGATTTTCAAAGCTGGACAAAGCTCAGTCAAAATAACGCCAAGGACGGTGGGTGTAGAAGATTTATCCTCCCCCTGCTGAAGATCAGACAATATGCTATGTCGCGAAGACCATAAGTGGAAGCTCTTTGGGGGAAGTCAGAAGTTCTTCCACTTGTCCCTACCACTACCCTTTGTAAAGCTGGTTTAAATGAGTTCTGGCTTTCCCAACCGGACAAAACTTCTAGGGAATCTAATTTCTTTTGAACCCCCTATTATATTTATATGCGGTCCTAACCTTGCTACTATTACTTCCACTAGAAAGAACTTCTGCTCACCGTCCTCTCCGATTGGTGAACGTCCCGGAAAGGAATAGCGGGAATATAATGAAGGAATGATTCAATCTTCCATCATTTCAGAGCCGATGCCTCCTTTACTGCCTTTCTATCTATGCTTCCCATCGCCGGGTGAGCTACCTTAACGGCAGCCTGGTATTCCTTATTATTGATAGTAGAGTAAAGAGAACTCCGACCTTGTTCTTGGTATCTGTGAAAGATCCAGTCTATGGGAATGAATCCATGTTCAAATCTGATTACCGGGTTCAATTACGGGAAGGAAATAGAGAAGGTAAGGGACCGCTTTCCTTGTTCAAGCTGGTATTATTTGAGTAAGTAGTAAGTAAGTGAGAAGTGGTGGCCTGTCTAGTCAAATAGGCTTCTAATAAGAAATTAGCTCATTCATACTTATGTCTCTGTTCGCTTCCCACCCGAAACTGACCCACGACACAACGCCCATTTGCTTCGCGCGCGGGAAGGCAACGAAGTTCAGTTCGTGAGACCGCAGCGCAGCGGAGAGGAGCAGCCGTGACACGAAGTTCCTTACCTTAGCCCAATTCTTCTTCCATGAGGGAATTCAATGAATCAAGATTTTTTATTTCCCATTCATCGTATCGACCAGCCCAGACCCCGTACCTGTCCCCGATGAAAGTCTGCATGAAACCTGCTTTCATTCAAAACCAACTCATTAGCTGGAGCTTGCACCGAAATGCTTTTCCGTGGAACTAATTTAACCCGACCCTGCATAAGTACCAATGCCCCTTCCCCTTTCACCTCTAGGAAAAACGTCGTCCGATGGGTACATGAAAATGACGAAGTTGCTTTGACTACAGAACCATGCCTGTGTGGATGCCCTGAGGTTCTTGTTTGAAGTCATTTGTTTATCACAGAACAAGTCCCCCTCAGTCACTGGCCTGGATTATGGGGGAGAATGAATGGCTCTGTGACTCAGAATTGAATCTTTCTGTTGGCTTTCCCAATTCATTCGCTTCACTTCAGGAAATTCATTGATTTCACTGTCAGGCTAGCTCACTGCCTCACACCACTCTTAAGAATTGGCACCGCACCTCCGAGGGGGAATCACGTGAGATGTCACTGATTAAAGCAAAATTTGCTAAAGACCTACATGCCAAGATCCACAGGCTAAAAAGGGCTACAAGTGTTAATGATCCTTTTACACGATGATTCCACCTTCTCGACATGTCACCTTTTCGAACATGTGACTTACTACGAAGCTCGGGGCTTTTAGATTCGATTTAGCAAAGCAAAAGCCAATAGCTTTGCAATAGCGACTACGTTTCAGCTTGGATTTGTAAATCGAATCTCTCAGTCGGCGGGGGAATTCGGGTCCCAGAGTTCTGTGCCTAATGAGAGGAAGGGACGCCGGGTACAGTCTTTCTTTGGTTCCAGCCCCCCGGTTATACCAAAACCGTCCCTAGACTCGGATTTTTCAGGCCTTTCAAAACCTCAAAGGCGCAATATTTTGCGTCTCTTTGCTTCTGAGGGAGTTTCAACTTTAAGCCGATCCTTCTAAAAGAAGAAATTCTCACAGGCCTCCTAAACTAGTCCCCTTCTCTCTTTCGTGAACGACAGAGGTACAGATCACAGGGAAAAAACCCAAAAACAAGGCTATATATTTGCTTGCAAAGCAGGCTGTTTGCCATTCGGAAAGGGTGAGCCTCCTATTTGTTTGATGAGAAATGCGAAAAAAAGATCCCATGTGCAAAAATACGGGATTGGAGCCCTAATATTGGCAAATGCGACTAGGGAATGGAGGCCCTATGTCTAAAAGGTGCAACTTAGGGATTGGAGCCCTAATATCGGCTAAAAGAAACATCGGGGTTAGTGTCAGCAATTTTAAACTACCTTCTTTTGGGATTTTCTTATTTTGTTGTCTTTTTTTATATATACAAAACGGGAAATAACTTAGAGGAAACTTCTCTTTGCATTGATTATTTGCTGCAAAGTTTCTTCAGCACTTGCATGTTTTCTCTCCTTTGGGCTGCACCTGCTTCTCACACGGTTGCTTTGGATGGCACTCGTTTCAACTTTCCAAACAAAGAACAATTGTCAGTTTGGAACGATGGTTGGTTTGGTGGCCTTGATCATTCCAATTATTTGGTCCCAGCCTCACTCCGTTTGAGAAGCTGTTGCTGTTGATTGGCTCTGAGGGCGACTCTCTTTCAAGCTTGATAAGATTCAAATTTTAAGATTTCATGATGATTCGCCCACATAAGGCTTTGGTTTATCCACTTTATTCTGCTTCTAAGACATTTGCCTTTGACTTTCTTTCTTTTCTACGTCCTTCGCTTTGGAGGCGACCGAACGTCATGATCAGTCGGGATTGGATCAACACACCACTGAGGCTGGGTATTTCTCCGCCTCTTACGAGACAGAATTCTGTGAAACCGGTCCTGCCACCTTTTCTTTGTAGCAAGTTTCGGAATTTAGGGTTAAACCGAAGGGGTTTAAAGGAAAGGTAACTAAAGATAGGAAAAATGAATCTAAAATAGAAGCGTCCCTTTCGGGGAGAAAAGAAGGACTTATCTGGGGCGCATGCTGGCTTCAAATTGACATGATATGCTTCTTCGACTGGATGCCTGATCCTCAGAAACTCAAATTTTCTCATGAATCAAACGGATCTATGTTTCCACACCAGGGAACTCTGCCAGGACCTTAGTGGTGAAATCCTCTTTTCGGTCGATAGCGCCTTTTGCAGGTTTTCGCTAGTCGACCTCTCTCATTTCTCTTCTCACCATCTCCCGATAGTGCTCTTTGCAAGTTTTCACCAACGGACTCTCTCATTTTATTTTCTCTACTCCCTTCGCCTTATGGTGCCGAAGGTTTTCACCAATAAGAATCTCTCATTTATTTCTCTGAAATTAGAGTGCATTGGCTTTCAACAATGATATTTCTTAGTTTCCATGCCATTAGCCATTGATCTGAAGGACTTGTACTCGGCTGTGGGTAAAAAGAATTATGGACAAAATTACAACTTTGAAATCATTTGCTGGGTTCATGGTCGAACCGATCCTAACATCTGCCCCAGTTTCACACTCGGGGAAAATTGGATTTTTGTTTTGGTGTGACGTAAACTCTGATAGAGGTTGCCTACGTATCCTTTTGGAATCAAGTCAGAACGTAATTCAGGCAAATATTTTGTTTTTTTTACAGTGCTTCTGGATTCCAAAGAGGGTAGCCAAAGAAATGTAACGAGATTAAAGGGCTTACAAAAAATGGGTTGATAGTGTTTGGGTAGCGGGAACAAAAACCTTCATCATTTCAACACGCAAAGACATCACCGAAGCAAACTCATATATAGTACCTTTTGACAGCGTCTGCATTCACAGCCATTTTAGGATCATTTCCTTCAATATCACCTAGATATAATGCTTATGGATTCGAATAAACAACTTACTAACTAAACAGCTTAAGCGATTGATTAATTAACCTAAAGCCTTATTCGTATTCAGATCATGTTTGTGAAACTAAAAAAAAATAGAGTATTACTACTACATCATTAGTCCTTTCCTAAAACATACATTGGAAGGAATTTGCAAGCTAAACTACTATGAGTCAAGTACTTATATATATGTAACAAGCTACATCACCTGATTCTAATAAAGACTAATGACTATATATATACAACTTAATATGCAAAACTACTACTAAATAAATTCTAAACTTCAAGACTTCATTTCATTTATGCTTCAAGTTTTAAGCTACAAATGTACCAGTATAGCAATGTGTACCTGTATTTGAATATAAAAACAGAGAAGGAAAGTCAGTGATGGCAGCAGCAACCACACATACAGCACAGCAACGATGGTGAAGCAACAAAATAATAAATCCCAAAATTGCTCGAACCCAAGTTATTTCAACAGAAGAAAACAGTACCAGACAACAAACGACCTCGGACTAAATCTAAAGTTCTTAAAAGGTACTGGGATCCTTTAAACACATGAACAAAATTCCTAGTTCAAGCTATACATTGGCTTAAAAGAGGTATATGAACTAAAATCAGTAGAAGTTGACAACAAGATTAACAGAGGAGGTAATGAAAGTAGTGATTCTCTTGCTTTTGAAATCTTTCAGGCTGATAAAACTTCTCTTAATTTTTCTGAGTTATAAGACTTTCTACAAAAAAAAATTGCCCTAAACTATTCTGAAACTAACTCTTATATAGCAAAAACCAACCCTCCTTACAGCCTGTTTTAAGCCATTTAAGACTGAAGATTCCCTCTATTTTTCCCACTTAAAATTGTCTAAGTATGTAACCTCAAATATTAAAATTCTGAAAATCAGAAAGTAGTGAAAATCCTATTGTACAACAGGTTCCACTACTAATTCCATGTGCATTTTCAGCTTTTTAATATTAAAATCAATCTGCATCTGACTTTACCCCTAAAGATGTCCGCCAGGGTGTATATGCACTATGATTACCTCCAATTGCTCACACATGCTCAAATAGAAATCCATTTAACTAAACTCTGAAATTTCTATTATAATTACAGCTATAACTAATTGAATCTCCTAAATTCAACTATAATCAATTCAGATTTTAATTCAAACCAAGATTCGGACACTAATTAACAGTATTCAATAACACTACTGTCAATATAATCTAACAATCAAGCCTATACAACTAATCGATGACATTTATCTAATCAGTTACAACACATATAATCGATAACTAATAGCCAACACAAAAACGCTGTGATTCATAGAAATTTGGACAAAACAAGAGATTATGAAACTAATGACTCGACGATATTAATCGAGTCTAATATGTGTTCTATAACCGACACACCTATCAATCAATCAGAAGGAATTCGACCAAATAAAAGGTCTTCAATTCGGAGAAGAAGAGAGCAGTTGATAAAAAATGAAAAAGAACAAAAATAATAACAACTAAACTAATAACGGATATTAATCAATAAAAAAGGAAGAAAAGAAGAAGGAGTACCTCAAAAGAAAAATTAGAAATCAACGGACTTGGGCCAATTTTGGACTTCAAACTTTTGAGGTCAAACAGACCTTAATCGAGTGTTCTCAACTGAGAACACATTGACCAAAGTCCATTGAACCCCAAAACTCTTCAATTCGGACAAAACCCAGGCTTGATTTTATTAGGGTTCTTGGGCTAGGATTTAGGGTTTGAATCGTTCGGGTTAGACTTGAACCAAACCAGTGTTGGTTTGGTTATGAGGGATGTTAGACGATTACCTGGTATCAATTTGGGGGGAGGGGGGTTGGTATAAGTTGAGTCTAAAGGTGCAGTTTGATTCGAGGTTAGAGAGTAGGAGATATTGGTTTAGGGAGTAAAGGAGGTTCTTTGGTGTTGGTTTGGTCGGATTTAGGGTGGTTGCCACCGCGTTTTCTGTAGGGGTGGCGGCTAGGGTTATGAAGAGGTGTTTGGGTTTCATCTTTGAGAGACGATGGAAGTAGGGTACTCGGATATGGGGTGGGGTAAGGAAATGGGTTTATATATGGGAGTGGATGGGGAATACATGCTGTTTGATCAAACAAGATCAACGGCTAGGATCAATGGGACTGGCCAATATGGGTTCGTTTTGGTTAAGTGGGGGTCGGTGAAGAAAATGGGTAGTGGGTTGGGTTGGTGAGGGGCTTAGGAGAGGGAACGAGGCTCGTTGGATGGTTTTCAACTGAATGGCCTAGATCTTTTGCCATTGAAACGACGTAGTTTTGCCCTCATACCACGCCGTTTCAACTGGTATGGGCTCAGGGTCTCTTGGACTGGGTAGGAAAAAGTGTTTTGGGCTTGAAATTTGTTTTAATATTGGCCCAAGTCCGAGTTCTTTCTATTTTTGGCCTCTTTTCCCTTCTTCTTCTTTTTATTATTATTTTTTCTTTAAATTCTTAATTTATAAAAATCTTCAAACAAAATATAAAACCACGATTATATTAAAAAGACATTAATTGACCCAAAATAATTATTTAACACGCAGTATCAAATATTAATTAAATTAAATCACACCATTAAATAAAAAAATGACAAAATTGCCAATGATATTTTTTGTGATTTTCATTCTTTTAAAACTAAATAGGATTTAATTAATTTCTAATAGTAGAATAAAATCCTAAATTTATACACCACACATATTTTTTGTATCTTTAATTAATAAATATAAAACATTGAGCAGTTAAAACTACAAATAATGCCCCGCAAATATTTTCAAAAAAATTATACACAAAGACAATTTGTCTAATTTTTTGATTTCTTTTGGAGTAATTTTTATGAAAGCAAAAATGACGTGCTCACAGCTGCCCCTCTTTGTTTTAAAAGACGAAGAGTTTTCGGGCGAAGATAAAGTGAGCAGATACTAGCGATTTTTGCCCATCCGAGTACTCCGTGCGAAGAATTTTTAAAAAAAGGTTTAGCTGAACCTTTTCTTCAGAGGTTTCCTACATATCGTAGGCTAAAATGGAATCAGGTTAATGTATATCGGAAAGTTTTGGTAGCTGGGACTACCGGCAGATGTGGTTTTACTATTATGCTGTCGTTGCTGCTGCTACTACATACTGAACTACTTATTACATCAAAAGGAAAATTAAAGCTAATCTAGCTATGCCTATCAACTATGAGTTACAAGATTCCTATTTGTAATTCTTTCTAAACTTGATCTTTAGTCTTAGCTGATCTTTCTTGTAGACTCTGATCTGAATCTTGATGCTCGGAAGTTGTATGTGCTTGTTTATTTCTGCAACATTGAGTGCCATGAGATTGGCGGAGCTCTAGACTTCAATCAGATTCTGAGCAACCCACACCTTTGTTTGTTCCAGTATCTGAACTCACCTTTTTTTTTGTTCTTTTCTTCTTTTCTTTATTCTGAACAAAGATTTACCTCATAGGTCATCTCGATCCCCATGTTGCGAGGTCAAACCTGCTCAGACAACAAAACAAACAAACGAACAAAATTTTTTTGCCCCAATTTCACAAGGAAAATTTTGTAAGTTAATTGTCATAAATATTTGCGGAATTGATGAAAGGATTGGAGACCCCAAGTTTAAAAGTTGCAACTCAGGGATTGGAGCCCTATGGTTGGCAAAGGCAACTAGGAAATGAAGGCCCTATGTCTAAAAAGTGCAACTGAGGGATTGGAGCTCTAATGTTGGCAAATGGGACTAGGGAATGGATGACCTAAGTCTAAAAAGCGCAACTCAGGGATTGGAGCCCTAATATTGGCAAAGGCAACTAGGGAATGGAGGACCTATGCCTTAAAGGCGCAACTCAGGGATTGGAGCCCTAATGTTGGCAAAGGAGACTAGAGAATGGAAGCTCTATGTCCAAAAAGCGCATCTCAGAAATTGGAGCCCTAATTTTGGCGAAGGCGGCTAAGGAATGGAGGCCCTATGTCTTAAAGGCGAAACTCAGGGATAGGAGCCCTAATGTGTGCAATGGGGACTAGGGAATGGAGTCTCTATGTCTAAAAAGTGCAACTCGGGGATTGGGGCCCTATTGTTGGTAAAGGCGACTAGGGGATGGAGGCCATATGTCTGAAAAGCGTAACTCAGGGATTGGAGCCCTAATAATGACCAAGGCGACTAGGGAATGGAGGCCATATGTCTTAAAGGCGCAACTCAGGGATTGGAGCCCTAATATTGGCAAAGGCGACTAGGAAATGGAGGTCCTATGTCTAAAAGGCGCAACTTAGGGATTGTAGCCCTAATATTGGCAAAGGCAACTAGAGAATGGAGGCCCTATGTCTAAAAGGCGCGACTCAGGGATTGGAGCCCTAATGTTGGCAAAGGCGACTAGGGAATGGAGGCCCTATGTTTAAAAGGCGCAACTCAAGGATTGGAGCTCTAATATTGGAAAAGGCGACTAGGGAATGGAGGCCCTATGTCTAAAAGGCGCAACTCAGGGATTGGGGCCCTAATATTTGCAAAGGCGACTAGGGAATGGAGGCCTTATGTCTAAAAGGCACAACGCAGGGATTGGAGCCCTAATGCTGGCAAAGAGGACTAGGGAATGGAGGACCTATGTCTAAAAAGCGCAACTCAGGGATTGGAGCCCTAATGTTGGGAAAGGCAACTAGGGGATGGAGGTGCTTTGTCTGATAAGCGTAACCCAAGGATTGGAGATCTAATGTTTGTTGGAAACACGTTTCAAATGCAATATACTAAACGTGTGTTCTTTTGTAGGTTTTGATGAATGTCAAACAAAGCAAAAAGCGATATATAGCAGTGCTCAAGGACAAGCACAAAATGGATGCATTACAAGAAGCTCAAGACAAAGTTTAGAAATGTTATAATTGAGTCAATATTAATTGTGATCTTGATTCCTCAATCTTGGCTCATAACATGGCTTCTCTACTAAAATTATTTTTCCAAAATCATGCATATCTAACTTAAGTGTCAAATGATTTTAAACTATGCATATTTATATTTGTTAAAATGTTTTTCAAACATGCCTCAAAAATCTGGGCTAAGATAATCGATTATGTACTTATGATAATCGAGTATCTCTAAGTCAAGACTGCATGACAATCGATTGTGAATTAATGATAATCGATTGTGAGTAAGTCAGTTAACATCAGGTTTTTGCAAACTGCATAACAATCGATTGTGTACTTTTGATAATCGATTGTTAACTGAGGCAAAGTTTTCAAAACTCAGAAAAATCGATTATGAACTAATGGTAATCGATTAGAATGAGAAAAATGTCTCCCAGTGTTTTTAAATAAATTAATAATCGATTGTGGCTTTTGATAATCGATTATATATGAGACAGAAAGTTTTGAAATTAATTAATAATCGATTATGGCTTTTGATAATCGATTATATATGAGACAGTAAGTTTTGAAATTAATTTATAATCGATTGTTCTATTTGATAATCGATTGTTGGAACTAACCGTTGTCATACATTTTCAAATTACCTTCAGGTAATCGATTGTTGATATTTAACAATCGATGTTTTGCGTAAAATCTGGAAAAGATTTTCTGAACGTTGTTAAAATAATCGATTGTTGATTTCCTGATAATCGATGTTTTATGCCAAAAATTGGAAAGGATTTTTTAACGTTATAAATAATCGATTATTGATTTGAAGTAATCGATTGTTGACGTAAAATCTGGGATTGAATTTTTGATCTGATAGGCAAACAATCGATTGTTTAGTCTTGACAATCGATTGTCACTGAGTAATTTCAGCAATCCTTAATTGGCAATTAGACAACGGTAAGACTGAGTTTTTCACCTATAAATACAGGCTTAACTCAGTGTTTTCACAACAACAACATATACAATTTAAGTATTTTCATTGCTAAAAGCTTTCTTACATTGATCATCATTTTCATTCATCCATAAAGCTTTTTGAAGAGCCATTCTATTGAGCTAAGTTGTTGTGATCTTGAGCGTACTATTTCTACTCATATCTACTCATTGAGGAGTACTTTGTAAAGTGAGTTTGTTTTGTGTTTGTAAGAGAATTGCGATTCTCGTTTGTTGAGGAACTTGTGATTCCTCAGTTGAAGTCTTTGGGATTGTTATCCCCGAGCAGTTGAAGTCTTTGGGATTGTTATCCCCGAGCAGTTGAAGTCTTTGGGATTGTTATCCCCGAGCAGTTGAAGTCTTTGGGATTGTTATCCCCGAGCAGTTGAAGTCTTTGGGATTGTTATCCCCGAGCAATTGAAGTCTTTGGGATTGTTATCCCCGAGCAATTGAAGTCTTTGGGATTGGTATCCCCGAGCAATTGAAGTCTTTGGGATTGTGATCCCCGAGCACCTAGGTGAGGCTTGTGTCCTCAGCTGTAACGGTTTGTTAAGCACCCGTAAGCTTGACAAGTTTAGTGGAAATCTCGAGAGAGTCTCTCGGGGACTGGACTAACCACGTTTATGGCCAACCAGGATACATCATTGTGTAAGTTTATTTTACTGCACTTGTTTTAATTTCTGCAAAGTTTTTAAATTCCGCACTAAAACGCTTAATATTTTTAAAACGCTATTCACCCCCCCCTCTAGCGTAAAGCGTTATTTCCAACAATTGGTATCAGAGCCATACTCTCTGAAAAACTTAACCGTTTGAGAGAACCATCCATGGCTTCTACTCTAAATTTCTTTGCAGGAATAGGTGAAGGAGAATGCAGCATGTCGCCTCCAATATTAGACGAAAACGACTACTCAGTCTGGAAATATCGGATGCAAGTTTTTACAATGGCAAACGATTTGTATCTATGGCAAGCTATTAAACACAGTGATCAACTGACGACAAAAGTCGGGAAAGATAAGGTAAGTGAATACAACACTAAAGCTATGAATATATTTCATAACGCCTTGAATCAGGAACTTTGGCGAAAAATCTCCCACTATAAAACTGCTAAGGAAATGTGGGACAAACTTGAGGAATTGCACGAAAACACGCCTCAAAAAACGGTCAGCACAAACGATGAATCAACTGGTCAGTGCCTCATGGCAGACGAAAAAGACGATGTAAGTACATCTAACGATATACAAATTGCTTATAACAAACTGCATGATGAGTTGGTAAATGCTTCTAAGACTATTAAAGATTTACAAAGGACTCTTTCTCTACAAGGAGAGGATTATCAAAAACAACTCTTTTTAAAAGACAAGGACTTCGAAGAACGACTTTCTTTAAAACAAAAAGATTTTGAAAATCTGTCTCTTGATAACGAGAATCTTGTAAAAGAAAATCAGTTTTTGCAAAATGATAGTGTAGAACTTAGACAAGTCATTAAGACTATGCATGAAACTTCTTATGTTGATGAATGCTCTACTTGTACTTCCTGCGATTCTTTGAAGTTAGAAAACGCAAAACTTAGGAAAACGTTAGAAACACGTAGTAAAGAAGTTCCTAAAGTTGTTGAAAAAGAAACGCCTAAGAATAATCAACGGCATAAAAGCAGAAATCCCATTAGAAATTTTACTGCTCCACCTAGAAATAATTCTAGGGCTGTAAATGAGTCTAGGACAAATTCCTTTAGACCACCTAGACATTACGCTAGGATGTATGAAAACAAGTCTAAAACTAACGCCTTTAGATCACCTAGATACAACTCTAGAAATTGGAATAATGAATCTAGAGTTAATCACTGTACATCGCCTAGAATCAATACTAAGACTATTGTTGATAAGCCTAGAACGAACTACGTTAGACAACCTAGAAATGACTCTAGGATTCTCAACGCCTCTAGGAATGACTCTAGATCACCTGAATGTATTTGGCGCAACCTAGGCATTGGCACAATCCGAACGTAGTATGCCATTATTGCAATCGGATAGGTCACATTGCACCCGTGTGTTTTGCTAAACATAGAGATTTATCTTTTGGTTATAATTATTATTTGCCTAACCCCAAAGGACCCAAAAAGATATGGGTACCAAAAACCTCTCCGTAGGTATTTTTGCAGGTGTGCTTGAAGACTACAAAATTGTAGTAGATGCGCCAAGCACGACACCCAAAGGCATCGAGAGGAATTTCGGTTAGCTATTCTTTTTGATAAAACCGAATATGTGCAAGCTATTAATGTTGACAGATTTTTTGATATATGGCAGCTGGTGTTATTAACATATAAGTTGTCAACTTGATTCTCACCCTGAAAAACGTTGACATGCGTTAACTGTAAGAATCAATTTGTGAAATTTCTTGTTGACTATACTTGTTGATTGACATGCTGAAAACTCATTTTTGATTACTAGTATCAACTATTAAATGCTTGATCCATGCTTTGACAAATGTTGATTCGTGCATTGAATGAGTACCTACTAGAATCTTGTTTAGTTGAATTATGTCTTGACAATCTTTTCAAACAGCAAAGTGTTTTAAATCATGTTTCAATATATGTTTTGACAAATGCCTTTCAAAATAACAATAGGTATTTTTTTGTTGATATAATTGATAAATTTATAGAAATCGTCATATTGTTTATTCCTCAATTTCCTTCCTATTCTTATGTGAATATGGTAAAAGGAATTAGCCTTAATACAATCTTCTTATCAAAAGAAGAAATATTTTAGGCAAATTTGTTACAAGTAAGAGGAATGTCATTACATTCCATTTTGTCTTACTTAAGAGGGAACTTGTGCTTTGAAAGAATTGATTGCATAAATTTTATTGATGATATTCTCTTAACAAATATCTGTTTGGGTTTTGAATTGTTATTATGGTGATAAATTGTTTATATATATATATATCGGAAATGGCTTCACTTGATTAAGTGTTGGAAATGCTAATGTGCTCGCATGAAGCATTCAATTCAATCTCTAGCAAATTGAGATGTCAACGATGGAGGATGACATCAAGACAAACCGGGTATGATCGTTCCTTACTCTACCCTTTAGCTAGTTGAATTGGTATTATATGTCACAAGTATTGATATGAATGTTATTTTGATAAATTGCATAATTGATTAAGTGCATAAATTGTATTGAGTTTTGATTTTCTAAATTGGTATTTATAACAATTGGTGTTGATTATATGTATTCATGATGGAAAATCTATTTTCATAAAAACGTTTTCATCCAAAGAATCATTATCTTCCACCATGTGTTGATGACGTTGTTTCATTCATAATCAATTGTCATAAATCCAAAATTGATTATAATATATTCAAAATTGATTACCATACTTCCAAAATCAATTTTCAGGACTTAAGACCATTTTTGCCCAGTACACAATCGATTGTCATGTTCCACAATCGATTGTCAGTGATTTTCTGAAATTTCAAAAACATTCTGTTTCAAGCCAAATTCTCAGAATCTAAGTGTCAAACTTGACACAATCGATTGTCTCTATCACACAATCGATTGTCCAACGGTATTAATTCAAAATTTCTTACCGTTCTGAGTCCTGCAGCTCTCGTTAATCGATTATCAGTTTTTATCAGTCAATCCAACTGGCATAACACTGTTCAACAATCGAGTGTCTCAGGTATACAATCGATTGTCTCAACGGTCAATTCCAAAACTCGACCGTTTTTGAGTTAACTTCAGGCATAATTTTTTCCTATTCTCCCCTCTATAAATAGGAGATGGTGTCTTCATTCTCATCACCAAATATTCAAGCTCAAAGTCTCAAATCCTCTCTAAAAAGCTCTTTTTGCAAAATTCAAGCTTTCTTTCTTCTATCAATATGTCGAGAAGAACCCGTTCAAATAGGGAAGGTTCTTCCACCTCTACTCTTCCTCCCTCCGGATATCATCCATATCAAGATGGTGATGTTTTGGTCTTCAAAAGCGAAAATAAATTAAATCGCTTTCTTACTAATTTTGAAAAACGTGATATTCATCCTCCTCAAATCCTCCTCCAAATCAAGATCCAAATTCGGATATTTTAAATCATCTTACCCGCATTGAGACAAAAGTTGATCTTAACCCGCTATGTCCAGGGATACTTTGACCATGTCAACCATCAATATGGTGCTGTTGTCCCATTTGAGGCACCGCCGCAAAACATGGACGAAGATGATGATAACGAGGATTAAATATTTTCTTGTATTTTTATTTATTTAATGGCCTATGTAATATTTTATCTATTTAATGAAAGTTGATTTTTATTTGAAATATCTCTCCTATTTCCATTATATGAATTATTTGATATTTTCAAAAGGGGGAAGTAAATATTTTTTTAAAAGGAAGAAAAGAAAGGCTATATGCAAGACTAGAGTTTATGCATACTTACATGCTTTCTTTGAATGCGTTGCATAAATTCAGGGGGAATCTTATATTTAGGGGGAATTTTTTTTAAACTATTCGATTATCCCGTATAATAATCGATTATGTTGACGTTTGTTGAACTAGCATGCTATTATTAGACTTGTTATCTAGCCACTTTTTGCTAATGGCAAAAGGGGGAAGAAACGGGATATCAAGAAGTATGCTATGCTATATCACTCTCAACTTCATTCATGCTTAAAGTGAGGGGGAACATGAATTGAGGGGGAACATCAAATTGCATACTTTACTCTTGTCTTGGATTATCAAAATAATTATTGCATATATCCCGCTTATGTTTGCCATTATCAAAAAGGGGGAAATTGTTGGAAACACGTTTCAAATGCAATATACTAAACGTGTGTTCTTTTGTAGGTTTTGATGAATGTCAAACAAAGCAAAAAGCGATATATAGCAGTGCTCAAGGACAAGCACAAAATGGATGCATTACAAGAAGCTCAAGACAAAGTTTAGAAATGTTATAATTGAGTCAATATTAATTGTGATCTTGATTCCTCAATCTTGGCTCATAACATGGCTTCTCTACTAAAATTATTTTTCCAAAATCATGCATATCTAACTTAAGTGTCAAATGATTTTAAACTATGCATATTTATATTTGTTAAAATGTTTTTCAAACATGCCTCAAAAATCTGGGCTAAGATAATCGATTATGTACTTATGATAATCGAGTATCTCTAAGTCAAGACTGCATGACAATCGATTGTGAATTAATGATAATCGATTGTGAGTAAGTCAGTTAACATCAGGTTTTTGCAAACTGCATAACAATCGATTGTGTACTTTTGATAATCGATTGTTAACTGAGGCAAAGTTTTCAAAACTCAGAAAAATCGATTATGAACTAATGGTAATCGATTAGAATGAGAAAAATGTCTCCCAGTGTTTTTAAATAAATTAATAATCGATTGTGGCTTTTGATAATCGATTATATATGAGACAGAAAGTTTTGAAATTAATTAATAATCGATTATGGCTTTTGATAATCGATTATATATGAGACAGTAAGTTTTGAAATTAATTTATAATCGATTGTTCTATTTGATAATCGATTGTTGGAACTAACCGTTGTCATACATTTTCAAATTACCTTCAGGTAATCGATTGTTGATATTTAACAATCGATGTTTTGCGTAAAATCTGGAAAAGATTTTCTGAACGTTGTTAAAATAATCGATTGTTGATTTCCTGATAATCGATGTTTTATGCCAAAAATTGGAAAGGATTTTTTAACGTTATAAATAATCGATTATTGATTTGAAGTAATCGATTGTTGACGTAAAATCTGGGATTGAATTTTTGATCTGATAGGCAAACAATCGATTGTTTAGTCTTGACAATCGATTGTCACTGAGTAATTTCAGCAATCCTTAATTGGCAATTAGACAACGGTAAGACTGAGTTTTTCACCTATAAATACAGGCTTAACTCAGTGTTTTCACAACAACATATACAATTTAAGTATTTTCATTGCTAAAAGCTTTCTTACATTGATCATCATTTTCATTCATCCATAAAGCTTTTTGAAGAGCCATTCTATTGAGCTAAGTTGTTGTGATCTTGAGCGTACTATTTCTACTCATATCTACTCATTGAGGAGTACTTTGTAAAGTGAGTTTGTTTTGTGTTTGTAAGAGAATTGCGATTCTCGTTTGTTGAGGAACTTGTGATTCCTCAGTTGAAGTCTTTGGGATTGTTATCCCCGAGCAGTTGAAGTCTTTGGGATTGTTATCCCCGAGCAGTTGAAGTCTTTGGGATTGTTATCCCCGAGCAGTTGAAGTCTTTGGGATTGTTATCCCCGAGCAGTTGAAGTCTTTGGGATTGTTATCCCCGAGCAATTGAAGTATTTGGGATTGTTATCCCCGAGCAATTGAAGTCTTTGGGATTGGTATCCCCGAGCAATTGAAGTCTTTGGGATTGTGATCCCCGAGCACCTAGGTGAGGCTTGTGTCCTCAGCTGTAACGGTTTGTTAAGCACCCGTAAGCTTGACAAGTTTAGTGGAAATCTCGAGAGAGTCTCTCGGGGACTGGACTAACCACGTTTGTGGCCAACCAGGATACATCATTGTGTAAGTTTATTTTACTGCACTTGTTTTAATTTCTGCAAAGTTTTTAAATTCCGCACTAAAACGCTTAATATTTTTAAAACGCTATTCACCCCCCCCTCTAGCGTAAAGCGTTATTTCCAACAATGTTGGCAAAGATGACTAGAGAATGTAGGCACTATGTCTAAAAGGCGCAACTCAGGGCATGGAGCCCTAATATTGGCAATGGCGACTAGGGAATGGAGGCCCTATGTATAAAAGGTTCAACTCACGCATTGATGCCCTTATGGTGGCAAAGGCGACCAGGGAATGGAGGCCCTATGTCTAAAAGGCGCAATACATGGATTGGAGCCCAAATGTTGGCAAAGGCGACTAGGGAATAGAAGCCCTATGTCAATAAAGTGCAACTCAGGGATTGGAGCCCTAATGTTGGCAAAGGCTACTGGGGACAGGAGGCCCTATGTCTAATAGGCGCAACTCAGGGATTGGATCCCTGATATTGGCAAAGTCGGTTAGGGAATGGATGCCCTATGTCTAAAAGGCGCAACTCAGGGATTGGAGCCCTAATGTTGGCAAAGGGGACTAGGGCATGGAGGCCCTATGTCTAATAAGCACAACTCAGGGATTGGAGCCCTAATGTTGGCAATGGCGACTAGGGAATGGAGGCCCTATGTCTATAAGGTGCAACTTAGGGATTGGAGCCCAAATGTCGGCAAACGCGACTAGGGAATGGATACCCAATGTCTAAAAGGCGCTACTCAAGGATTGGAGCCCAAATGTTGGCAAAGGCGACTTGGGAATGGAAGCCCTATGTCTAAAAGGTGCAATTCAGGGATTGGCGCCCTAATGTTGGTAAAGGCGACTAGGGACCGGAGTCCCTATGTCTAAAAGGCACAACTCAGGGATTGGAGCCGTCATATTGGCAAAGGCGACTATGGAATGGAGGCCCTATGTCTAAAAGACACAAGTAGGCCTAGGCCAAGACAAGACACCTTCCTTCACTCTTCAATAGCCAGACAGCTCTTCTCTTCACAAGTAGGCTTGGCACAACGCTTAGTCGATTTTCAAAGCTGGACAAAGCTTAGTCAAAATAACGCCAAGGACAGTGGGTGTAACGGATTTTATCCTCCCCCTGCTGAAGACCAGACAATATGCTATGTCATGAAGAACATAAGAGGAAGCTCTTTGGGGGAAGTAAGAAGTTCTTCAACTTGTCCCTACCACTACCCTTTATCAAGCTGGTTTACAAGAGTTCTGGCTTTTCCAACCGGACAAAACTTCTAGGGAATCTAATTTCTTTAGAACCCCCTATTATATTTGTATGCGGTCCTAACCTTGCTACTCTTACTTCCACTAGCAAGAAATTATGCTCGTCATCCTCTCTGATTTGCGAACGTCCCGGAAAGGAATAGCCAGAATAGAATGAAGGAATGATTCAATCTTCCATCATTTTCAGAGCCGATGCCTCCTTTTCTACCTTTCTATCTATACTCCCCATCGCCGGGTGAGCTACCTTAATGGCAGCTTGGTATTCCTTATTATTGATAGTAGAGGAAAGAGAACTCCGACCTTGTTCTTGGTCTCTGTGAAAGATCCAGCCTATGGGAATGAATCCATGTTCAAATCTTATTACCGGGTTCCATTACGGGAAAGAAATAGAGAAGGTAAGGGATCGCTTTCCTTGTTTAAGCCGGTATTGTTTGAGTAAGTAGTAAGTAAGTGAGAAGTGGTGACTTGTCTAGTCAAATAGGCTTCTAATAAGAAATTAGCTCATTCATTACTTATGTATCTCTTCGCTTTCCACCCCTATACTGACCCACGGCACAACGCCCATTCGCTTCGCACGTGGGAAGGCAACGAAGTCCAGTTCGTAAGACCGCAACGCAGCGGAGTGGAGCGGCCATGACACGAAGTTCCTTACCTTTGCCCAATTCTTCTTCCATGAGGGAATTCAATGAATCAAGATTTTTTATTTCCCATTCATCGTATCGACCAGCCCAGACCCCGTACCTATCCCCGATGAAAGTTAGCATGAAACCTGCTTTCATTCAAAACCAACTCATTAGCTGGAGCTTGCACCGAAATGCTTTTCCGCGGAACTAATTTAACCCGACCCTGCATAAGTACCAATGCCCCTTCCCCTTTCACCTCTAGGAAAAACGCCGTCCGATGGGTACATGAAAATGACGAAGTTGCTTTGACTACAGAACCATGCCTGTGTGGATGCCCTGAGGTTCTTGTTTTGAAGTCATTTGTTTATCACAGAACAAGTCCCCCTCAGTCACTGGCCTGGATTATGGGGGAGAATGAATGGCTCTGTGACTCAGAATTGAATCTTTCTGTTGGCTTTCCCAATTCATTCGCTTCACTTCAGGAATTCATTGATTTCACTATCAGGCTAGCTCACTGCCTCACACCACTCTTAAGAATTGGCATCGCACCTCCGAGGGGGAATCAAGTGAGATGTCACTTATTAAAGCAAAATTTGCTAAAGACCTACATGCCAAGATCCACAGGCTAAAATGGGCTACAAGTGTTAATGATCCTTTTACACGACGATTCCACCTTTCTCGACATGTCACCTTTTTCAAACATGTGCCTAACTAAGAAGCTCGGGGCTATTAGATTTGATTTAGCAAAGCGAAAGCCAATAGCTTTGCTATAGCGCATACGTTCCAGCTTGGATTTGGAAAACGAATCTCTCACTCAGCGGGGAATTCGGGACCAAGAGTTATGTGCCTATTGAGAGGAAGGGACGCCGGGTACAATCTTTCTTTGGTTCCAGCCCCCGGTTATACCAAAACCGTCCCTAGACTCGGATTTTCACGCCTTTCAAAACCTCAAAGGCGCAATATTTTGCGTCTCTTTACTTCTGAGAGAGATTCAAGTTTAAGCCCATCCTTCTGAAAGAAGAAATTCTCAAAGGCCTCCTAAACTAGTCCCCCTCCTCTCTTTCTTCAAAGACAGAGGTACACATCACAGGAAAAAAACCCAAAAACAAAGCTATATATTTGCTTGCAAAGCAGGTTGTTCGCCTTTCGGAAAGGGTGAGCCACCTATTTGTTTGATGAGAAATTGCGAAAAAAAAGATCCTCTGTGCACAATTCAGGGATTGGAGCCCTAATATTGGCAATGGCGACTAGAGAATGGAGGCCCTATGTCTAAAAGGTGCAACTTAGGGATTGGAGCCCTAATATCGGCTAAAAGAAACATCGGGTTAGTGTCGGGAATTTTAAACTACCTTCTTTTGGGATTTTCTTCTTTTGTTGTCTTTTTTTTATATATACAAAACGGGAAATAACTTGGAGGAAAATTCCCTTTTCATTGATTATTTGCTGCAAAGTTGCTTCAGCACTTGCATGTTTTCTCTTCTTTGGGCTGCACCTGCTTCTCACATGGTATCTTTGGATGGCACCTGTTTCAACTTTCCAAACAAAGAACAATTTTCACTTTGAAACTATGGTTGGTTTGGTGGCCTTGATCTTTCCAATTATTTGGTCCCAGCCTCACTCCATTTGAGAAGCTTTTGTCGTTGATTGGCTCTGAGGGCGACCCTCTTTAAAACTTGATAAGATTCAAATTTTAAGATATCATGATGATTCGCCCACATAAGGCTTTGGTTTTTCCACTTTATTCTTCTTCTAAGACTTTTGCCATTGACTTTCTTTCTTTTCTACGTCCTTCGCTCTGGAGGCGACCGAACGTCATGATCAGTCGGGATTGGATCAACACACCACTGAGGCTGGGTATTTTCTCCACCTCTTACGAGACGGAGTTCTGAAAAACCGGTCCTGCCACCTTTTCTTTATAACAAGTTTCGGAATTTAGGGTTAAATCGAAGGGGTTCAAGGAAAGGTAAACAAAGAGAGGAAAAATGAATCTATTATAGAAGCGTCCCTTTCGGGGGGAAAAGAAGGACTTATCCGAGGCACATGCTGGCTTCAAACTGACATGATATGCTTCTTCGACAGGATGCCTGATCCTCAAAAACTCACATTTTCTCACAAATCAAACTGATCTATGTTTCCACACAAGGGAACTCTGCCAGGACCTTTACTGGTGAAATCCTCTTTTCGGTCGATTGCGCCCTTTGCGGATTTTCGCTAGTGACCTCTCTCATTTCTCTTCTCACCATCTCCCGATAGTGCTCTTCTTTAAGTTTTCACCAACAGACTCTCTCATTTTATTTTCTCTACTTCCTTCGCCTTATGGTGCCCGAAGGTTTTCACCAATAAGACTCTCTCATTTATTTCTCTGAAATTAGAGTGCATTGGCTTTCAACAATGATATTTCTTAGTTTCCGTGCCATTGGCCATTGATCTGAAGGACTTGTACTCGGCTGTGGGTAAAAAGAATTATGGACAAAACTACAACATTGGAATCATTTGCTGGGTTCGGGGTCGAACTGATCCTAACATCTGCCCGAGTTTCACACTTAGGGAAAATTGGATTTTTTTTTTGGTGTGACTGAAACTCAGATAGAGGTTGCCTACGTATCCTTTTGGAATCAAGTCAGAACGTAGTTTAGGAAAATATTTTGTTTGTTTTTTTTACAGTGCGTCTGGATTCCAAAGAGGGTAGCCAAAGAAATGTAACCAGATTAAAGGGCTTACAAAAAATGGGTTGATAATGTTTGGGTAGCGGGAACAAAAACCTTCATCATTTCAACACGCAAAGACATCACCGAAGCAAACTTATATATAGTACCTTTTGACAGCGTCTGCATTCACAGCCGTTTTAGGACCATTTCCTTCAATATCACCGATATATAATTCTTATTGATTCGAATAAACAAATAACTAACTAAACAGTTTATGCAACTGATTAATTAACCTAAAGCCCTATACGTATTCAGATCATGTTTGTAAAACTAAAAAAAATTAGAGTATTACTACTACATCATTAGTCCTTTCCTAAAACATACATGTGAAGGAATTTGCAAGCTAAACTACTGTGAGTCAAGTACTTATTTATATGTAACAAGCTACATCACTTGATTCTAATAAAGACTAATGACTACATATATACAACTTAATATGCAAAACTACAATTAAATAAATTCTAAACTTCAAGACTTCATTTCATTTATGCTTCAAGTTTTAAGCTACAAATGTACCAGTATAGCAATGTGTACCTATATTTGAAAATAAAAACAGAGAAGGAAAGTCAGTGATGGCAGCAGCAACCACACATACAACACAGCAACGACAGTGAAGCAACAAAATAATAAATCCCAAAATTGCTCGAACCCAAGTTATTTCAACAGAAGAAAACAGTACCAGACAACAAACGACCTCGGACTAAATATAAAGTTCATAAAGGGTACTGGGATCCTTTAAACACATGAACAAAATTCCTAGTTCAAGCTATACTTTGGTTTAAAAGAGGTATATGAACTAAAGTCAGTAGATGTTGATAACAAGCTTAACAGAGGAGGTAATGAAAGTAGTGATTCTTTTGCTTTAGAAATCTTTCAGACTATTAAAACTTCTCTTAATTTTTCTGAGTTTTAAGATTTTCTCAAAAAAAAATTGCCCCAAAACTATTCTGAAACTAACTCTTATATAGGAAAAACCGAACCCTCCTTACAGTCTCTTTTAAGCCATTTAAAACTGAATATTCCCTCTATTTTTCCCACTTAAATTGTCTAAGTATGGAACCTCACATATTAAACTTCAAAAAATCAGAAAGTAGTGAAAATCCTATTGTACAACAGGTTCCACTACTAATTCCATGTGCATTTTCAGCTTTTTAATATTAAAATCAACCTGCATCTGACTTTACCCCTAAAGATGTCAGCCAGGGTGTATATGCACTATGATTACCTCCAATGGCGCACACATGCTCAAATAGAAATCCACTTAACTAAACTCTGAAATTTCTATTATAATTACAGCTATAACTTATTCAATCTCCTAAATCCAACTCTAATCAATTCAGATTTTAATTCAAACCAAGATTCGGACAATAATTAACAGTATTCAATAGCACTACTGTCAATATAATCTAACAATCAAGACAATACAACTAATAGATGACATTTATCTAATCAGTTTCGAGTACATATAATTGATAACCAATAACCAACACAAACACACTGTGATTCATAGCAATTTGGACAAAACAGGAGATATGAAACTAATGACTCGACGATATTAATCGAGTCGAATTTGGGTTCTATAACATACACAACTATCAAACAATCAGAAGGAATTCGATCGATTCAATTCGGAGAAGAAGAGAACAGTTGATAAAAACCGAAAAAAATCAAAAAATAATAATAACTAAACTAATAATGGATATTAATCAATAAAAATGGAAGAAAAGAAGAAGGAATACCTCAATAGAAAAATTAGAAATCAACGGACTTGGGCCAATTTTGGACTTCAAATTTTTGAGGTCAAACAGACCTTAGCCGAGTGTTCTCAACTGAGAACACATTGACCAAAGTCCATTGAACCCCAAAACTCTTCAATTCGGACAAAACCCCGGCTTGATTTTTTAGGGTTCTTGGGCTAGGATTTAGGGTTTGAACGGTTCGAGTTAGACTTGAACCAAACCAGTGATAGTTTGTTATGAAGGATGTTAGAGGATTACCTGGTATCAATTTGGGGGGGCGGGGGTTGGCATAAGTTGAGTCTAAAGGTGCAGTTTTATTCGAGGTTAAGGAGTAGGAGATTTGGGTTTAGGGAGTGAAGGAGGTTCTTTGGTGTTGGTTTGGTCGGATTTAGGGTGGTTGCCACTGGGTTTTCAGTCAAGGGGAGGGGTGGAGGCTAGGGATATGAAGTGGTGTTTGGGTTTCATCTTTGAGAGACGATGGAAGGGGGTACTCGGATAGGGGGTGGGGTAAGGAAATGGGTTTATATACGGGCGTGGATGGGGAGTCCTGGCCGTTTGATCAAACAAGATCAACGGCTAGGATCAATGGGACTGGCCAATATGGGTTCGTTTTGTTTAAGTGGGGGTCGGTGAAGGAAATGGGTAGTGGGTTGGGTTGGTGAGGGGGTAAGGAGAGGGTACGAGGCTTGTTGGATGGTTTTGAACTGAATGGCCTAGATCTTTTGCCATTGAAACGACGTAGTTTTGCCCTCATACCACGCCGTTTCAACTGGTATGGGCTCAGGGTCTCTTGGACTGGGTAGGCAAAAGTGTTTTGGGCCTGAAATTTGTTTTATAATTGGCCCAAGTCCGAGTTCTTTCTATTTTTGGCCTCTTTTCCCTTCTTCTTCTTTTTATTATTATTATTATTTCTTTAAATTCCTAATTTATAAAAATCTTAAAACAAAATATAAAACCACAATTATATTAAAAAGACATTAATAGACCCAAATAATTATTTAACACGCAATATCAAACATTAATTAAATTAAATCACACCATTAAGTAAAAAATTACAAAACTGCCAATAATATATATTTTTTTTCATTCTTTTAAAACTAAATAGGGTTTAATTAATTCCTAATAGTAGAATAAAATCCTAAATTTACACACCACACATATTTTTTGTATCTTTAATTAATAAAAATAAAACATTCAGCAGACAAAACTACAAATAATGCCACGCAAATTTTTTCAAAAAAATTATACACAAAGACAATTTGTCTTATTTTTTGATTTCTTTTGGAGTAATTTTTATGAAAGCAAAAATGACGTGCTCACAGCTGCCCCTCTTTGTTTTAAAACACGAAGGATGTTCGGGTAAAGATAAAGTGAGAAGATACTAGCGACTTTTGCCCATCCGAGTACATATCCTTGGCTAAAATGGAATCAGGTTAATGTATGTCGAAACGTTTTGGTAGCTGGGACTACCGGTAGATGTGGTTTTACTGTTATGCTGTTGTTGCTGCTGCTACTACTTACTGAACTCCTTATTACATCAAAAGGAAAATTAAAGCTAAGCTAGCTATGCCTATCAACTATGAGTTACAAGATTCCTATTTGTAATTCTTTCTAAACTTGATCTTGAGTCTTAGCTGATCTTGCTTGTAGACTCTGATCTGAATCTTGATGCTCGCAAGTTTTAGGTGCTTGTTTATTTCTGCAACATTGAGTGCCATGAGATTGGCGGAGCTCTGGATTTCAATCAGATTCTGAGCAATCCGCGCCTTTGTTTGTTCCAGTATCTGAACTCATCTTCTTCTTTGTTCTTTTCTTATTTTCATTATTCTGGACAAAGATTCACCTCGTAGGTCATCTTGATCCCCATGTCGCGAGGTCAAACCTGCTCAGACAACAAAACCAACAAACGAACAAAATTTTTTTGCCCCAATTTCACTAGGAAAATTTTGTAAGTTAATTGCCATAAAAATCTGTGAATTTGATGAAAGGATTGGAGACCCCAAGTTTAAAAGGTGCAACTCAGGGATTGGAGCCCTAATGTTGGCAAAGGCATCTAGGAAATGGAGGCCCTATGTCTAAAAAGTGCAGCTCAAGGATTGGAGCTCTAATGTTGGCAAATCGGACTAGGGAATGGAGGCCCTATGTGTAAAAAACGCAACTCAGGGATTGGAGTCTTAAGGTCAACTGCTCCAATCGAGTCTTAACCCATTCGCTATCTTCAATCTCTACTTCGACAATGGTCCGGAGCGAAGGAATTTCTACTTCTGTCGGTTTCACAGCCTTAGTCCCATAAACCAACAAATATGGGGTTGCGCCTACTGACGTGCGTACTGTAGTGCGATATCCCAACAAAGAAAAAGGCAACAATTCATGCCACTGTTTGGAACTCTGGATTGTCTTCCTCAATATCTACTTGTTGTTTTTGTTTGATGTTTCAACAGCGCCGTTGGCTTTGAGCCGATAAGGAGTGGAGTTCCTATGTGTTATTTTTAATTGTTTGCATACATCCTCCATCAAATGACTATTCAGGTTTGCCGCATTTTCTGTGATGATAGTTGTAGGAATACCGAAACGACAGATAAGATTTGAATGCACAAAGTCCACCAGGGCGTTCTTAGTGAACGAGTTGAGGGTGACAGCTTCGACCTATTTTGTGAAATAATCAATAGTGACCAATATGAATCTTAGGAAGTTGAGATCTGGGGTTCTCCTATACAAGACCTCGTCGCTTAAAAAGAAACCACTTGCATGTCGCCGAATAGTTCTCTTTCGATCTCCAGTAGTGTGTTCGGGGTATTCTTGTGTTTTCAAGAACCTTTTAACATCAAGGTACCATGGATGGATACTTGGCCCTGCCTCGATTACATTACAGTAACCGTGTCTTTCCCTGATTTGAATTTCCAATGGATCGATGTAGGCGTTTCCTGTATAAGGTAACATTGAAGCTAAAGTGGCAAGTGCATCAGCTAATTCATTGTGACACCGTGGGATGTACCTGAACTCTATTGATTTGAATCTCTTGCTGAGATCTCCCACGCGCTGCCGGTAATGAGTAAGCTTAACATCTCGAGTTTCCCATTCACCCTGGGCTTGCCGTATAATCAGATCAGAATCTTCCAAAATCAACAAATCTTCAACATCATGATCGAATGCCATACTCATGCCCATGATGCAAGCTTCATATTCAGCTGTATTGTTCGTGTAGAAAAAATGAAGCTTAGCTATAGCTGGATAGTGTTGACCAGCGGGTGAGATCAAGATTTCCCCAATTCCTACACCTTTTACATTTACGGCCCCATCAAAGAACATCTTCCAAGAATGAGTGTCTTACGAGACTACTTCTATGGTGTTTACCTTTTCATCTGGAAAAAAAGTACTCAGTGGTTGGTATTCCTCATCAACTGAATTTTTAGCCAAGTGATCAGCAATGCCTAGGCCTTCATTGCCGTGCGAGTGACATAGACTATGTCGAATTTAGTAATCAAGATTTTCTACTTTGCTAACCTCCCAGTAGGCATCGGTTCTGGAATATGCACTTCAAGGGATCCAACCTAGTTGTGAGGCAAGTAGTATGAGCTTGAGATAATGTCTCAGTTTTTGAGTGACCCACGTCAAAGCACAACACGTTCTTTCCAACAAAGTGTACTTGACCTCATAACCGGTAAACTTTTTGCTTAAGTAATAGATCGCTTGCTCCTTCTTTCCAGTTATGTCATGCCGTCCGAGGACACAACCGAAAGAATTTTCCAAGACCGCCAGGTACAAAAATAGGGGTCTCACTGGAGGGTTTGAAAGATACTCTTTCATCTTGTCGAAAGCCTCCTGACACTCAGCTGTCCATTTAATTGCTGCATCCTTCTTCAATATCTTGAATATGGGTTCACATGTGTTAGTCAGGAGCAATGAATCGACTGATGTAGTTTAACCTGCCCAATAGACTCATTACGTCTTTCTTTGTTCTTGGAGGAGGTAAATCTCGGATAGCCTTTATCTTTGATGGATCCAACTCGATACCTCTCCTACTCACTATGAAACCCAGAAACTTTCCCGACGGGACTCTGAAGGCGCATTTAGCCGGATTCAGCTTCAAGTCATACTTTCTGAGCCTCTTAAAAAATTTCCTCAAGTCTCGAACATGATCATCCTGAGTCATGTGTTAGAATATACGCTTAACGCTAGAGGGGGGGGGGTGAATAGCGTTATAATAAAAAACAGCGTAAACTTGCGGAATTTAAAAATTGCAGGAATGAAATAAGTGCGATAAGTAAATAATAAGGAACGAACGCACCGATGTTATCCTGGTTCACCACAACCTGTGGCTAGTCCAGTCCCCGAGAGACTCTCTCGAGATTTTCACTAACTTCGTTAAGCTTACGGGTGCTTAACAAACCGTTACAAACTGAGAACTTAAGTCACACAAGCCTCAACCACCTTTGCTCGAAGATACAACACTTCAAGACTTCAACCAAAGGAATCACAACGTTCCTTCTTACAATACAAGGGATTAACACTTCCCTTCAAGTGTATAAAAACACTTTGTACTCAAAACAAGACTCTCCTTAAGAGTAGATATGAGTAAAATAAATACGCTCAAGAACGCAACAACTTTCGTCAAGAATTTGGCTCTCAAAAACTTATGTAATGAATACAAAATGATGAATAAGAGAGTATGCAAGCTTTAGCAATAATATGTTCAGTTGTTGTGTTTAGAAGACTGATTTGAAGATGTATTTATAGTGTCAAAAACATGCATAACCGTTGCCTAATTGCCAATTTAGAATTGCTGATTTTGTGCTACGACAATCGATTGTCTAATTGGCACAATCGATTGTTTTCCAATCGTTCCAAAAATCATTCCCAGATTCTACGCAGCATAATCGATTATCTAAGACGTATAATCGATTACTGGCAACGTTCAAAAAATCATTTCCAGATTTTACTTAAAACAATCGATTATCAGAAATATACAATCGATTACTTGGCAACGTTAAAAAAATCTTTTTCAGATTTTACTTCAAACAATCGATTATTAAAATCCTATAATCGATTATCTGACGGAGTTTGAATATATTTTGGCAACGGTCATTTACATAATCGATTATGCTATATGGACAATCGATTATTTTTCAGTCTTGAAAAATCAAATAGACACTGCCTCAACACAATCGATTGTCATAAGGTTCACAATCGATTATTTTGTAGCTTTGAAAAATCTGATGGACACTGTCTCAACACAATCGATTGTCATAAGGTACACAATTGATTGTCTTGCAGTTGCCTTAACATAATCGATTATCATAAGTACATAATCGATTATCTTTGTCTAGATTTTAGAGGCATGTTTAAAAATCATTTTGCTAAAATAAATATGCATGATTTAAAATCATTTTGCTCTAAATTAAATATGCATGATTTGATAAAAATGTTATTACGAGAGAAGCCAAGTCTTGAGTTAAATTGTCGGATCAAGATCACAATTAAAGAGCGACTCATGTATAACTTTGTTTAATCTTGATCTTTGTTTGTCTTGTGCTTGAACTTCGTTACGTGACATTTGCGCGCTTGTGCTTGGACCTCGTCATATGTCAATTGCGCATCGTTTTTCATTTATCAAAACCTACAAATATGAACACACGTTTAGTTTAGTGCCTTGAGAACGTGTTTCAACAATTTCCCCCTTTTTGATAATGGCAAACCTTAATCGGGATATGCATATTAGGTAATTCATAATGACGATCCAAGACAAGTATATATACATGCAATTAGTTCCCCCTCAACATATGAATTCCCCCTCAATTTGTGCCAATAAGTATTAAATGCATAGCCCTTATTCTTCCCCCTTTTGACATTAGCAAAAAAATTGGTAAATAACTTGTTTATCAAAAATTTCAACTTCATAAAAGGGATAATAAAGCAAATAATGTCAACATAATCACTTATTGATACTTGATAATCAATTATATACTAAAGAGAAGTCGATTATTCTAAAGAGGAATCGATTATTCTGCACCAGTCTTTATAATTCCCCCTGCTTTTAGGGCGATACCTGCAAAAATACGTTAGACGCCTCCGACGCTCAAGTTAGTAATCATGTGAAAGGGAAAATGCAATGCATGACTTAGATCAATGTGGAGTCAAGAATCCCGAGTTCACTACGAATTCGGAAGAAGGACTCTTTCTCTAAAGGCTTTGTAATGATGTCGGCCAATTGATGTTTGGTTTCAACAAATTCAATTTCGACATCACCTTTGAGAACGTGATCTCTTATAAAATGATGCCTAATTTCAATGTGTTTTGTTCTTGAATGAAGAACGGGGTTCTTCGTCAAGCATATGACACTAGTATTATCACATCTAAGCGGGATATGATCGATACTTAGGCCATAGTCCAAGAGTTGTTGTTTCATCCAAAGGATTTGAGCGCAACAACTCCCCGCGGTTACATATTCAGCCTCGGTTGTGGACAACACAACACTTACTTGTTTCTTGCTAAACCAAGAAACTAGAGAGCTACCGAGCAAATGGCAAGTGCCACTAGTGCTCTTGCGGTCCAATTTGCATCCTGCAAAATCGGAGTCGGAATAGCCAACAAGTTGGCGTGAAGAACCTTTGGGGTACCATAGACCCACATTTACAGTACCAACAAGATACTTCAATATCCGTTTCACCGCAGTTAGGTGAGACTCCTTAGGACATGATTGATAACGAGCGCATAAGCACACGCTAAACATGATGTCCGGTCTACTAGCAGTAAGATAAAGGAGAGATCCAATCATACCTCGATACTTCTTGGTGTCGACTTCCTTACCTTTCTCGTCTTTGTCTAGATGGTCGGATGTGCTCATGGGAGTGGCCATTGCTTTCGCGTTGCTCATTTCAAATCGTTTTAGCAATTCTTTGCAATATTTAGCTTGACAAATGAAGGTTCCTTCTTTCATTTGCTTTACTTGCAGCCCCAAAAAGAAGGTTAGCTCACCCATCATAGACATTTCAAATTCGCTTGTCATTAAATCAGAAAATTCCTTGCACAAAGCATTGTTAGTAGCACCAAAAATAATATCATCCACATTGATTTGAACTAATAAAATATCATTGTTTTTATGCTTAACAAATAGAGTGGTTGTCAACTTTCCCCCTAATGAATTCATTTTCCAAAATAAATTTGCTCAATCGTTCATACCAAGCTTGGGGAGCTTGTTTGAGACCATAAAGCGCCTTTTTAAGTTTGAAAACATGATTGGGAGATTTAAAATCTTCAAAGCCCGGGGGTTGTTCTACATAAACTTCTTCTTGAATAACACCATTTAGAAAAGCACTTTTTACATCCATTTGATATAAATTGAAATTCATAGAAGAGGCAAAAGCAAGCAATAAACGAATAGCTTCTAACCTTACTACGGGTGCATATGTTTCTTCATAGTCAATTCCCTCTTCTTGATTATAGCCTTTTGCTACAAGCCTAGCTTTGTTTCTAGTGATTACGCCATTTTCATCTAGTTTGTTTCGAAAAATCCATTTCGTACCAATTATGGTATGATTTACGGGTCTTGGCACCAAATCCCAAACGTCATTTTGTTTGAATTGGTTAAGCTTTGCATTGCCAAGGTCCAAAATTCATCCCCAATTGCTTCGGAGATGGTTGAAGGTTCAATTTGAGAAACGAAAGAAGTATGTCCTAAGGTGTTCTTAAGAGTGTTTCGAGTACTTACCTGTTGTTCAATGTCGTCAATTACCTGTTCGAGAGGATGGTCTTTGATTGTCCTCCACGCGTTAGGCAGTTTCGTTTCTTTTTCCAGTTGTGGCGCTTCCTCCGATAATTGTTCCAAGATTTCATCTTGAATTTCCTTAGGAGTTTCCTCTTGTACTTTGTCTTGAGGACTCATTGAGTTTAAACTACCTGCAAGTTCAAAACCAGAATCCTTTCTCGCCAAGCGAGCATTATTTTCGGAAAACACAATATGAGGGGATTCCTCCACAGTTTCGGTTCTATTATTGAATACTCTATATGCTTTGCTACGTGAAGAATAATCAATAAAAATTCCTTCATCGGATTTTGCATCAAACTTTCTCAAATTATCTTTACCATTGTAATGAATAAAACATTTACAACCGAATACTCTAAGATGGGAGATATTTGGTTTCCTTCCCTTGTAGAGTTCATAGGGAGTTTTCATGAGTATTGGCCTTATGACTACTCTGTTTAAAACGTAGCATGCGGTACTCACGACATCCGCCCAAAAATGTTTGGGAATCTTAGCCTCATCGAGCATGGTTCTAGCCATCTCTTCGAGACACCTATTTTTCCTTTCCACCACTCCATTTTGTTGTGGTGTGCGTGGAGCAGAGAAGGTGTGCTCGATACCGAGTTCGTCACGAAAATCCGCGAAGAGATTGTGATCGAACTCTCCCCCATGATCACTTCTTATTGAAGTGACGGTTGTGTCCTTTTCATTTTGAACACGTTTAAGAAAACATTTAAAATTATGAAAAGCTTCACTTTTATGAGCAAGAAATAGTGTCCATGTAAATCTAGAATAATCATCAACAATAACAAAAGCATAACGATTTCTACCAAGACTTTCAATGCGAGATGGTCCAAAAAGGTCTATGTGAAGAAGTTGCAGTGGTCTAGTAGTTGAAACAATATTTTTCGATTTAAAAGATGCTTTTGTTTGCTTCCCTTTTTGACAAGAATCGCAAATGGAGTCTTTTTCAAATTTCAAATTTGGAAGACCAATAACTAAATTTTGTGAAACCAATTTGTTTAAAAGATGCATGTTGATGTGAGCTACTCTACGTTGCCATAACCACATATCATCTTCTTTGCTCGTAAGACAATTCACATACTCAGATGAAGAATTTTCGAGATCAACCATATAGATGTTATCCATTCTAAAAGCACGAAGGATAATTTTAAAATCGCTACGGCGAAAAACTAAGCATTCATCCGAATCAAATAAAACCAGATTTCCCTTGTCACATAATTGACTTATGCTCAAGAGATTATGTTTTAGACCTTTAACTATCAATATATGCTTAATGGAAGAAGGTTCATCCTTACCGACCGATCCAATGCCGATAATTTTTCCCTTGTTGTTATCTCCAAAAATAACGCTTCCTCCTTCCTTGTGTTCTAGTTGAAGGAACTTGGATTCGTCTCCGGTCATGTGTTTGGAGCATCCACTATCAAGGTACCAAAGTACACTTGATCCCTTCAAACATACGTACAAGACAAATTAATGAGTCTTTGGTACCCAAGCTGTTTTGGGTCCTTGAGAGTTAGGTGTAACATGCTGTTGTGCTTGACATGCAGTTAAGTGTCTATGTCTAGTGAAGCAAGAAGGAGCAATATGTCCAATTCGATTGCAATAATGACAAATGACATTAGGATTATGCATTCGTCTAGGTTGAAAGCCATTTCTAGGTGTCGTAAAATGTTCAACGTTTCTTCTAGTGTTTGGTCTAGGATATGCATCATTTCTAGAATAGTTATTTCTAGGTTGAAGGCCATTTCTAGGTGTCCTAAAATGTTCAATGTTTCTTCTAGTGTTTGGTCTAGCATGCATGTTGATTCTAGGATTGTTATCTCTAGAATGAACATTTGTTTTATTTGTCCTAGGTTGAGCCTTAGGTGGTTGGGGTTTGGCTTCAACTTTTTCTTTAGGCTCGTTTTTAAAACCTATCCCATGTTTGGTCGATTTCAAATTGACAAGAACTTCATTCAAATTTTTATGAGAAGAATTGAACTTATCTAAGGTTCCCTTAAGTCTTTCTACCTCATCTTTTAGATGCATGCAAGAAGAATAATTTTTACTAGAACTCTCGGGTTTGTCGGCGCTTCTTTTGCCGAAAAAATTGTTTTCTTCTTTCAACTTCTCATTTTCCAAAATCTGTTTTTCCAACTCCTTTTCTTTCAAAGAGAATTGTTTTTCAAAATCTTTTTCTTTCAAAGAAGCATTTTCCTTAATGTTTTTAACAGTTTTGTAAGCTTTATTGAATCCACTATACAACTCATCAAAGGCATTTTGCATTTCCTCAAGAGAATAGAAATTTTTGGAAGAAATTTGACATACCTCTTCTTGATTGTTTTCGTGAGCCATGAGACAAAGATTTGCGGTTTCGTCTTCTTCTTCCTCACTCGACTCGTCTCCGGAGTCGCCTCCCCAAGATATGTATGCTCGTTGTTTCTTGAAGGGTTTCTTCTCCTTTTTGACATTTGGGCAATTTGATTTAATGTGCCCGATTTGTCCGCACCCATAGCACTATACTTGATCTCCTTGTTGTTTGCCTTTTCGTTCATACTCTTTTCGCATGAACTTTTGAATCTCTTAATAACGAGTCCGAACTCGTTATCTCCGTCCTTGTTATTTAGAGGTTGGCTTGTGCTTGCCTTGAGGGCGATTCTTTGTTTCCTTTGATCGTTAACAAGAGGGTTAAGTATAGTAGATTCATAAGTTTTAAGATTACCTCTTAATCCGTCGATGGTAACATTTGGAATGCCAATAGACTCTTGAATCGCGTCGGCCTTGGAGCAACATTTCGGAGTGAGACTTCGGAGAATTTTTCGGACAAGTTCCTTATCCGTGAAGGTCTTCTTAAGAGCATGTAAGTCATTAACGATTTTTGAAAATCGTTCGAACATGTCATCGACCCTTTCGCCTTCCTTCATGTGAAACAGTTCATATGCATGGGTTAGAAAATCAACTTTAGCCTCTCTTACCTGGTCCGTACCTTCGTACGTGATTTCCAGCTTATCCCACATTTGTTTCGCCGTTGTGCAACATGATATTTTTCTGTAATCATCAGCGTTTACAGCACAATATAATAAGTTGATGGCTTTAGCATTGTTCTGCACTTTTCGGATATCATCCGCATCGTATTCATCTTCGGATTTTGGAACCCATTCATTTTCAACCTTTTTGGTTGGAATTTGTTCTCCCTTCATTATAACCTTCCACAGATGAAAACTATTCGATTGAATGAATATTCTCATCCTTTCCTTCCAGTACGTATAGTTTGTGCCATCGAATAGTGGTGGTCGGGTGGAGCATTGTCCTTCACCTATTCCTGCAAAAGAATCACGAGTAGAAGCCATGGATTGTTTCTCTCAAACGGTTATGTTTTTCAGAGAGTTGGGCTCTGATACCAATTGTTAGAATATACACTTAACGCTAGAGGGGGGGGGGGGGAGTGAATAGCGTTATAATAAAAAACAGCATAAACTTGCGGAATTTAAAAATTGCAGGAATGAAATAAGTGCGATAAGTAAATAATAAGGAACGAACGCACCGATATTATCCTGGTTCACCACAACCCGTGGCTAGTCCAGTCCCCGAGAGACTCTCTCGAGATTTCCACTAACTTCGTTGAGCTTACGGGTGCTTAACAAACCGTTACAAACTGAGAACTTGAGTCACACAAGCCTCAACAACCTTTGCTCGAAGATACAACACTTCAAGACTTCAACCAAGGGAATCACAACGTTCCTTCTTACAATACAAGGGATTAACACTTCCCTTCAAGTGTATAAAAACACTTTGTACTCAAAACAAGACTCTCCTTAAGAGTAGATATGAGTAAAATAAATACGCTCAAGAACGCAACAACTTTCGTCAAGAATTTGGCTCTCAAAAACTTATGTAATGAATACAAAATGATGAATAAGAGAGTATGCAAGCTTTAGAAATAATATGATCAGTTGTTGTGTTTAGAAGAGTAATTTGAAGATGTATTTATAGTGTCAAAAACATGCATAACCGTTGCCTAATTGCCAATTAAGAATTGCTGATTTTGTGCTACGACAATCGATTGTCTAATTGGCACAATCGATTGTTTTCCAATCGTTATAAAAATCATTCCCAGATTTTACGCAGCATAATCGGTTATCTAAGACGTATAATCGATTACTGGCAACGTTCAAAAAATTATTTCCAGATTTTACTTAAAACAATCGATTATCAGAAATATACAATCGATTACTTGGCAACGTTCAAAAAATCTTTTTCAGATTTTACTTCAAACAATCGATTATCTGACGGAGTTTGAAAATATTTTGGCAACGGTCATTTACATAATCGATTATGCTATATGGACAATCGATTATTTTTCAGTCTTGAAAAATCTAATAGACACTGCCTCAACACAATCGATTGTCATAAGGTTCACAATCGATAATTTTGTAGCTTTGAAAAATCTGATGGACACTGTCTCAACACAATCGATTGTCATAAGGTACACAATCGATTGTCTTGCAGCTGCCTTAACATAATCGATTATCATATGTACATAATCGATTATCTTTGTCCAGATTTTAGAGGCATGTTTAAAAATCATTTTGCTAATATAAATATGCATGATTTAAAATCATTTTGCTCTAAATTAAATATGCATGATTTGATAAAAATGTTTTTACGAGAGAAGCCAAGTCTTGAGTTAAATTTTCGGATCAAGATCACAATTAAAGAGCGACTCATGTATAACTTTGTTTAATCTTGATCTTTGCTTGTCTTGTGCTTGAACTTCGTTACGTGACATTAGCGCGCTGTGCTTGGACCTCTTGATATGTCAATTGCGCATCGTTTGTCATTTATCAAAACCTACAAATATGAACACACGTTTAGTTTAGTGCCTTGAGAACGTGTTTCACATCATGGACTTGACTATCACGTCGTCTACATACACCTCTATCTCTTGATGCATCTTATCATGAAAAATGGCAGTCATGGATCTCATGTAAGTTGCCCCGGCATTCTTCAAACTGAACGACATGACCGGATAGCAGTAAGTACCCCAAGGTGTAGTGAAGGCGGTTTTCTCGGCATCTTCTTCATCCATCAATACCTGGTGATATCCAGCATAACAATTCACGAAAAGACTGTATCTCATGCTTGGCGCAGTTTTCTACCATGATGTGGATGTTGGGAAAAAGGGAAATTGTCTTTGGGACTTGCCCTGTTCAAATCTCGGCAATGCACGTACACCCGAGTTTTCCCATCTTTCTTCAGTACCGGAACTACATTAGCCAACCATGTGGTATATTGAACTACCTGGATTACTCATGTCTTCAACTGTTTTGTGATTTCTTCTTTGATTTTTTCACTGACATCAGTTTTGAACTTCCTCTGCTTTTGTTGAACTGGAGGACAATTAGGGTAAATTGGCAATTTATGCACCACTAGATCAACACCTAGTCCTGGAATGTCATCTTATGACCAAGCAAACACATATTTAAATTCAAACATGAGTTGAATTATTGCACCTCGCGTTTTCTCATATGTGTAAATACTTATTTTGGTTTCTCGGATATCTTTCGGAGTCCTCAAATTAACCTGTTCGATGTCATTCAAATTCGGCTTAGGTTTATTCTCAAAATGTTCCAATTCTCAATTTATTTCCCTAAAAGCCTCTTCTTCGTCATATTCCGGTTCTTGGTTCATTATTTCATAATTAGACGGCGCGTTTGGATCTGCGCGTAAAGTCCGCGAGTATGTCACATTATTTAAGGCCGCATTCTTAGGACTGAAAGAAGAAATAAAAGACAAAATAATGAAATCAGAAAAAAAAAAAAGAAAGAATGAACGATGAAATATTAATTTCATTTCTTGGAATTTGAATATAACAGGGTTTACATTGGAAAATTAAAAAGACAAGAAACTAAATAAAAACATCCGAGTTACACCTTGGAATAACTCGTGATGCATAAAAAGTGGCAGGACAAGTCTACAGGGACTCACGATTGGTTGGGAATGGCGTAGCCTCCCAATTCTGCATCTTGGAGTTAAGGCCCACACAAAGCACTTCAGCGGTGCTTTAGCCTTCCCCTGACTGGACCATGTGGGTTTCATATCGCATTTGCCTCATTGCCTTACAAATCTCTTCAATATCTTCGGCAATGAAAGCCCATCTTATTCTTCCTCGCAGTACTTTGGTTTAATAAATGTTCTATACAGATGCGACACAGGCTGTGGAAAAACCTATCCATCATTTTTTCTGTCATTTGCCCACTTTTTGTCAGCCTGGGTGGGTCCGAAACCTACTCCAAATAACATTTCAGCGGCTGGCAGGGTGATGGGTTAATTTATTCCTTGTTATGCTTTCCCAAGACCCTTTCCGTGTTTAAAACCATGTCAAATCATCTCTTTGGCCACCATGATTGATACATTGGAAAGAAAAGGTTGGGGACAAGGTTTTTCTTCTTCATACTGGTCTGCCACCACAACTTCGAAGGCCTGATATACTATATGATCGCTGCCCTCTCTTGCTCCAAGACATGGGACTGAAGGGTCCCAATAGATAGATTGTTCAGCCTGTCCATGAACCACGATTTCTTGGTCTTCATGTTCAAACGTCACCATCTGATGGAGAGTAGAGGGTACTGCCCATGTTGCATAAATCCAAGGTCTTTTGAGAAGCAAATGGTAGGATGTGTCCATATCCAATACTTGGAAAGTTACTTCAAACTCCACGGGGCCTATAACCAAAACCAGATCTATTTCTCCAATTGTATCCCTTTTGATGTTGTCGAAAGCTCTAACACAGACATTATTAGAGTGAATCCTTCCAGTCCCCATTTTCATTTTTTGAAGCGTCGAGAGTGGGAAAATTTCAACCCCAAAGCCTCCGTCCACCATGACCCCTTTCACATAGTACCCTTCGCTTTTGACTGTTAGGTGCAGGGCCTTGTTATGTGCGGCCCCTTCTGGAGGTAAGTCATTCTGGCTGAAAGAGATATGGTTGAGCGTGAAGAACCTTTCTGCCATTCTTTCCAGTTGTTCTATCGAAGTCTCTGCAGACACCTATGCTTCATTGAGGGTTTTGACCAATGCCCTCTGATGTTCAGTGGAGTTCATCAACAGAGATAACAGGGAGACCTGTTCGGGAGACTTTCGAAGCTAATCAATCACCTCATAATCTGCCATTTGCATCTTTTGAAAGAAAATTTGTGCTTCCTCGGTGGTCACAGGCCTTTTGGGTAGGAAGCGCTTTCTAGCGGCATTGTTTACTTCTTCCAAATTGGAGTACTTTTCAGCGGGATGATTTTCTTGAACTGCTCCTAAGATTTCTTTCCTTTGTATGTCACTACTAATTTGTTGTAATTCCAAGGCATAGCAGTAAGGTCTGTCATCGGCTTCTGTGACACGTGTCCAATAACCACAAGCTCATTCAGCTGAAGTTGTTTAATCGTCCCCCGGACCACATAAGCTCCTTTCGGCACATACATTTGGGTTCCCTTGTTCAGTTGGAATCTCCTAGGAGGAATCAAAGTCATTTTCTTTTCTTTGCGACCCCGAGGCACATAGTGAACAACGTCATTGGGAGGCATTGCCCTAGTTTCTACTTCAACTTTCTTCTTCGGCTTTGGAGGGGTGGTTATGCTCTTTTCCTCCCCTTCGTCTTGCTTCGGAGCAGCCTTTGGTTTCCTTTCTTCGTCAAAGATTTCAATTTATGGCCTTCAGTGTTGGATCAAATTCCTTGTCCTCACAAATCATTCCAATTACCTGCCTATTGTTATGGGCCGACATTGGGTTATTAGTCACATTAGTCACATCATCATCCCCGAGCACTATCCTCTTTTGTTCAATCAAGTTCTCTACTGCCCTTTTTAAAGTCCAACAATTGTTGGTATCATGCCCTTCTGCTCCTGAATGGTAGGCGCACCTGACACCGGCTCTGTAAAGAGGTGATGATGTATTTTGCCTTGTCTGGGGGATTGGCTGTAGGAGGCCCATTTGGACCAGCTTCGGGAATAGGGTAGAATACGGTTCACCAATGGGTGTGAACATTTGTCTTCTGGGAGGTTCTAGTGGAAGGAAGTTATTCTGGGGTGGTTGTGGATCATAGTGGTTTTGGTAAAGAGGTTGATTTCTGGGAGGCGGAGCTTGGTTTTGGTTAGCCTGTGGTTGTGGTCGGCCGAAGGGTTGAGCACTCATGACCATATATGGATGAGGAGCATATGCCATATCCTGGTTGGGGTAGTAATGTTGTGGGGTTCTTTCAGAAAAACGGGTCCTAGGATTGCGATATTCTTTCGCTTCTGATGCCGCCATGGCCGTCTCTTCTTTTTTCATTCCCGTTGCTATTCCCCCCGACCCACCTTGGATGGCTTGGGAGGTTGCTTTTATGGCCGCTTGGCTCAAGATTCTACCCGTCTTCAAACTATTCTCTACCATTTCTCCGATCTTGATCGCCTCTGCGAAAGGCTTCCCCATGGCCGCCATCAGGTTTTGGAAATAGTCTGGTTCTTGAGCCTGGAAGAAAGTAGTGACCATTTCTATTTCGTCCATAGGGGGTTTCACCCTGGATGCTTGCTCGTGCCATTTGATGGCGTATTCTCAGAAGCTTTCCGAGGGCTTCTTCTTCAAGTTTGACAAAGAATTCTTGTCTGGCGCGATGTCAATGTTACACTGAAACTGCCTTTCAAAATCTTTGGCTAGATCGTCCCAAATGTTCCATCGAGATATGTCTTGATCCATGTGCCACTCTGAGGCTATGCACACCAAGCTTTCTCCGAAGTGTGCCATCAACAGTTCTTCTTTGCCGCCAGCCCCAGTAATTGGTTGCAATACTTCTTGAGGTGAGCAATGGGATTGCCGTGCCCATAATATTTCTCAAACTTTGGTGTTTTTAACCCTGCAGGAAGGTGTACGTGAGGTAACATGCACAGATCAGTAGAGGAGACACTCTTTTGGCCGCTTAAACCTAGCATATTTTTCAAGCTTTGCTCGAGGCTCCTCATTCTTCTTGCCATTTCATCTTGTTCAGGAGCTTTGGGATTCTGGTCTTGCCCAGGCGTAATCTCACAAATAGGTTGTTGAGGGTGAGCGCTAGTGGCAAACCGAGTTGGTTCCAGCAAGAGAGATGGTGCTTGGAATGTGAATGAGGATGAATCAAAATTAGGCATGTGTATAGTGGGTTGTGTTGCAGTTGGACATGGTGGTGCGGTGGACATATTTGTAGCCAAATCTGCTATTGACACCCAGGGATAAGAAGCTGAGTGTGATCCAAGGGAGAGAGCTGAAATGGTAGGATACCAGAATGGGGTAGTTGGATAACCTATGGGGACGTTGGAAGTCCCACTTGCCCTAACGAACAGGTCGGGGAATCCAGGGATTACACTCGGAGGCTCTTTTCCATTGTTCCAGTCGTCCTACATTTCCAAGATGCGATGACGCAAGATTTTGTTTTCTTCAGCAGTTGCTGATTCGGAAATTGGGATTGCCGAGATTGAACTCTCTTCTGAAATGTGAATCATTGGCAAAGGAATTTCCGAAGACATCTCTATACTCCCCTTTGAAATTAAGTAAGTGTGATCACTTCCTCTCGACTTAGTGACGGGAAGCTGACCACTTCCTTTCGACCTCATAAAGTATGAATGTGAGGCCAGACTACCACTAAACCAAACACCTTTTTAAAAACCCGTTTCCAAGCAGCAAACAAACAGTGAGTTTGGAACATATAATAGATAGGTAATCTCACGTTGGGGTGTGATGCACCTATACAGTTAAGTGGGTTTCGATATGTTTGCATTGGTTGCACGTCATTCCGGCTTAATTCATTAGTGCCTCTCAAGTGTTTTGGGAACCTTTTTTTCTTTCTTTCTCTCTTTTTACTTTATTTTTAATTTTACAAACCCTTTCTGTTATTTGAGGTTACGGTCGAATCTGATGAATCATAGTTCTCAAATCATAGTCTTGGGCTCAAGGAATCTACATTCGTGCCACAGCTTTCTAATTTTTTCTTCGGGGAATACGACTCCTGGGATCAATTCAATGGCGTGCTTTCTTAGACCCTCATCAGTGGGAATTACCTGAAATCTTCCTAGTTGGCGCAATACACGATGAGGAGCATATGGTTGGATACCGCGAACTCCCATCAAAAGAATATGACATTCCTCGGCCGCCATGTATATTGCCTTAGTATCAGGCAACCATCCAAATTGCCATTCAATTTGGTCGGCCGTCATTGACCTCAATCGTGCATGCCATGCTTTGACACCTTCGAGGAATACAACGCCTGTTATCCGTTTCTCAAAACCACTGATATAACTTTTTTCGATCAACCCGTGATTCATGTATCCTACCCGGTGACAGAGGTGTTCTTGAATCCACAACTAGAGTAATAGATTGCATCCCTAGAAGAAATCGCCTCATTCTCGGCATATAGTTAATGCTCGGTAGATTTCGGACAAAACCAAAGGGACCACAGTACTATTAGATTTTTTGATTGCAACATCGGCCATCCCTACAAGGCCTATCTCTATTTTCTTATCTTTGCGTGGACAAACCACGATCCTCAGGAACGCCATTATAAATGCCAAAGTACGTCTCGCCTCCCACTTGTTCCTGTTCCCAGCATGAGTTAGTCCGATGTTTGGCTTTTCAAAATCCCAAGGAGCACCATATCGTTGATATAAGAAAATGAGAGTGCAGCATCGTCTCGACAAATCATCATTTTGCATCTTCCGACTAATGTTTAGCAAATCCAAAAACCCGCGCGGATATACTAGTCTTGGTGAAAGAAACTATTGTCCCCTTAATTTTCATTCAACCCTGCATATCCTGCGATCTCCTCTAGTGTAGGTGTAAGTTCAAAGTCAAAAAATTGAATATATTGCGGGTTGGGACCCAGAACGGTAATAGAGCCTCGATGATATCTGTCCTCGGCTTGATATTCAACAGATTGACAAAACCTTCCAAAACTCTTCCCACTATCTCTTTGCTACCGTCTTTCAGATCATTCCACCACATGTGGAGCTGTAGAGGGACCTCACTAAGACTGAGAACGGGTCATTTTGATTGTGCTCATCCTGCTCATTTATTAAGGTGATTAAAGAAAGAAAAACTTTTATTCGACTCAAAATAAAACTATCTACATTCCATTTTTCAATTTTGAAGATGAAGGACTCGGTTTTCAAATACGGCCTTTCAGCACTTTGGGGACGAAGATTTTGAGGTTGTGTAGGTCTACCGGTCAATAATCACACTTGACAAAAATGACCGATTGTGCAAATTCAGCCTTCCGGCATCCCTTTCGGGCACATTCGGCTATTTATGGCAAAACAACCTTACTCGACTTATTTATGATAAAAATTTTAACTTTTTGCAATTTTTTGGCTATTTTCAAAAGGGGATGTTGGACCCGATGGTGGTTGCCTAAGTATCCCACACCCTGTGAGAATCAAACCGGCGTAGTTATGTCAGATTGACTGAACCATTTTAAAACAAGACTTTTTTCATTTTCATTTTGGCATCTCATAAAAAAAAACTAATTTGTAAAAACAAGAAACTTTTTTTAATGGCAAGGCAAACTATTTTTTTCTGTTTTGAAAACAAGATAAAATACGACTCTCTTTTTCTTTCTTTTTCATTTTCAATAAAAGAACCTATTTTTTCAAAACTAAAATAAAGACTCTTTTACATTTTGTTTTCAACAAACCACTTTCCAGAATAAAGACTATTTTTTTAAAAAATTTTCTTTGCTTTTTATTTTTAGTAAAACAATAAATTTTTTTTCATTTTTCAAAATTTTAGCAGTTGGGCATTGGGTTTTCTGAACTAATCAGTTAACTCCCCGACTTGCTATTTTTCTCTTTTTCTCATTTTTCTAACAACCCCGAGATTCAAAAGCGGTCAGCATGCAAGTCCGAGAAAATAAATGCACAAAAAACAAGTAGGATGCATCAGGATGGTCTTTTCATTTTGGGTTGCTAGCCCTAGATGGACCCAACCCCTGTGTTGAGTCCCCTATGTCAGAATGCATATGATGCAAATAAGCGTTCCTACTAGGGATCGGGCACGAGGCTGAGTTATTCTAGGTTCAAAACCTGGGTGTTTGTTCTAGACTTGGCTTACCCGAGCGGACAACTCGAGCCGAGGGGAAGGCAGCAATCCGGGAATACAGAAGCTTCGCCAGCTTTACAACTTATCCAAACCTCGTTATAAATTGGGATTTGACACTATACAGAAAAGAAGTCGTATGAAGTCACCCTTCTTCATGATTCAGAAGACCTATTGAGGAGATTTGGTTCGGCACAGTTTATATACAGTCACGTAATATCAAAATGGTAAAACATTTAGCACATATAGCATGAAACATGTAGGAAAATCAGATAAAGCCAAATGCAAAAATTATATTAAGCTCGAATTCTTGAACCCTGAACAAAATGTTCTGGGTTCTTATCCCCCAGCAGAGTCGCCAGAGCAGTCACACCTCCTTTTGGCGTGCCTTACCTCGAGGGATTGATGCACAAGGGAGTTTTTTCAATTTAAGTGACAATATTCGAAATGAGATTATTTATTTAATTCAGAGTCCCCACTTGGGAAAGATTTGGCTTTTGGTGTCCCAAGTCACTCATTTATCTTGAATCCCAATTTGAGGAAAATATTCGACTTTCCAAATGAAGTCTGCGAACCAGAAATTCTAAGTAAGGAATTCTGTTGACCCGAGGGAAGGTGTTAGGCACCCCCCGAATCCGGTGGTTCTAGCACGGTCGCTTAAATTGTTGTAATGGTTAAATATCTGATATTTAATACATGTTATTACTTATGTGCTTTTATTAACTTTGAACCGCTTTTATTATTATTTTTAAATAAGATTGCAACGTCATGAAAATGTGCCTCGAGCCATGTCGCAATCACTACATCCATTGGTTTAAAACACATTTCGACTTCGTTGGGATTTGGATTTGGGTCACATAAATGTATACCCAAGTTTCGGGGGGGGGGGGGGTAATATTTATTAAGGCGCGTCCTAAAGATACTAACGCGTTATTAATTAGAGAAAAGCCGTGAAATTTGCTACACGGCATATCTCAAAATCTAAGCAATTATTAATATCCATTGAGGGTCCCGCAGTTTGTTATTTATTTTTTTGGCGAGGCATGCCTCTTTGTTATTTTAAAAAAATATCCTAAAGCGACTATATTTTTTTATTTCGTTACGTCTAAAAGTAAAAGAAGAAAATACTTAAGTTATTTACATGTTTGAAACTCATTATAACTAAGCGTTCAAACGTGGTATGTCAATCATTGAAGTGAACGGGGCAAGAGGGCAGCACAGTTTAATATTTTTGGGCCCAGGACCAACACGTATAATATACAACTGGGGCCTGGGCCATATCATTCTAATTCTTGGGGCCTAACTACATTACACTACACATGCTTGAAATTTGGGGGAGGGACGAAATAATTAGCTAATGGAACCCTTATGAATTCGATCAAACAAATTACTAACTAAACAGTTTAAGCGACTCATTGATTAACCTAAAGCCTTATACGTATTCAGATCATGTTTGTGAAACTAAAAAAAATTAGAGTATTACTACTACATCATTAGTCTTTTCCTAAAGTATACAAGGGAAGAAATTTACAAGCTAAACTACTGTGAATCAAGTACTTATTTATACGTAACAAGCTACATCACCTGATTCCAATAAAGACTAATGACTACATATATACAACTTAATATGAAAAACTACAACTAAATAAATTCTAAACTTCAAGACTTCATTTCATTTACGCTTCAAGTTTTCAGCTACAAATGTACCATTATAGCAATGTGTACATGTATTTGGAAATAAAGAAGGAGAAGGAAAGTCAGTGATGCCAGCAACAGCAGCACACAACAGCACAGCAACGACAGTGAAGCAACAAAATAATAAATCCTAGAATGGATCTTACCCAGGTGATTTCAATAGAAGAAAATAGTAGTAGAAAACAAACGACCTCGGACTCAATCTGAAGTTCTTAAAGGGTACTGGGGTTCTATAAACACATGAACAAAATTCCTAGTTCAAGCTATACTTTGGTTTGAAAGAGGTATATGAACTAAAATCAGTAGAAGTTGACGACAAGCTTAACAGAGGAGGTAATGAAAGCAGCGATTCTTTTGCTTTTGAAATCTTTCAGACTGATAAAACTTCTCTCAATTTTTCTGTTTTTAAGACTTTCTCCAAAAAAACTGCCCTAAACTATTCTAAAACTAACTCTTATGTAGCCAATACTGAACCCTCATTATAGCCTGTTTTAAGCCATTTAAAACTAAATATTCCCTCCGTTTTTTCCAATTAAAATTGTCTAAGTATGGAACCTCACATTTTAAACTTCTGAAAATCATAAAGTAGTGAATATCCTACTGTACAACAGGTTCCACTACTAATTCCATGTGCATTTTCAGCTTTTTAATATTAAAATCAATCTGCATCTGACTTTACCCCTAAAGATGTCAGCTAGGGTGTATATGCACTATATTTACCTCCAACGGCTCACACATGCTCAAATAGCAATCCACTTAACTAGACTCTGAAATTTCTATTAGAATTACAGCTATAACCAATTCAATCTCCTAAATTCAACTCTAATCAGTTCAGATTTTAATTCAAACCAAGATTCAGACACAAATTAACAGTATCAATAACACTACTGTCAACATAATCTAAAAATCAAGCCTATACAACTAATCAATGACATTTAACTAATCAATTATAGCACATATAATCGATAACCTATAACCAACACAAAAACAGTGTGATTCATAGCAATTTGGAAAAAACAAGAGATTATGAAACTAATGAATCGAAGATATTAATCGAGTCGAATTTGGGTTCTCTAACAGACACGCCTATCAAACAATCAGAAGGAATTCGACCAAATAAAAGGTCTTAAATTCGGAGAAGAAGAGAGCATTTGATATAAACTGAAAAATATCAAATATTATAACAACTAAACTAATAAAGAATATTAATCAATAAAAGTGGAAGAAAAGAAGAAGGAATACCTCAAAAGAAAAATTAGAAATCAACGGACTTGGGCCAATTTTGGACTTCGAACTTTTGAGGTCAAACAGACCTTAATCGAGTGTTCTCAACTGAGAACACATTGACCAAAGCCATTGAACCCCAAAACTCTTCATTTCGGACAAAACCCAGGCTTGATTTTTTTAGGGTTCTTGGGCTCAGATTTGGGGTTTGAGCGGTTCGGGTTAGATTTGAACCAAACCAGTGATGGTTTTGTTACGAGGGATGTAAGGAGATTCCCTGGTATCAATTAGGGGGGGGGGTTTGTATTAGTTGAGTCTGGGCTTGAATCTTTGAATGAAGAATCGAGAAGGTGCAGCTTGATTCGAGGTTAGGGAGTAGAAGATTTGGGTTCAAGGAGTGAAGGAGGTTCTTTGGTGTTGGTTTGGTAGGATTTGGGGTGATTGGCGCCGCGTTTTCAGGCAAGGGGAGGGGTGGAGGCTGGGGTTACGAAGGGGTGTTTGGGTTTCGTCTCTTAGAGACGATGGAATGGGGGTTACCCGGATAGGGGGTGGGGTAAGGAAATGGGTGTATATACGAGCGTGGATGGGGAATCCTGGCCGTTTGATCAAACAAGATCAACGGCTAGGATCAATGGGACTGACCAATACGGGGTCATTTTGGTTAAGTGGGGGTCGGTGAAGGAAATGGGAAGTGGGTCGGGTTGGTGAGGCGGGTTAGGAGAGGGAACGAGGATCGTTGGATGGTTTTGAACTGAATGGCCGAGATCTTTTGCCATTGTAACGACGTAGTTTTGCCCTCATACTACGCCGTTTCAACTGGTCCGGGCTCAGGGTCTCTTGGACTGGGTAGGCAAAAGTGTTTTGGGCCTGAAATTTGTTTTAAAATTTGCCCAAGTTTGAGTTCATGGCCTCTTTTCCCTTCTTCATCTATTTATTATTATTTTTTCTTTAAATTCCTAATTTATAAAAATCTTAAAACAAAATATAAAACCACAATGATATTAAAAAGACATTAATTGACCCAAAACATTAATTAATCACACAATATCAAATAATAATTAAATAAAATCACACCATTAAATAAAAAAATGACAAAATTGCCAATTATATTTTTTTGTGGTTTTCATTCTTTTAAAACCACATACGATTTAATTAATTCCTAATAGTAGAATAAAATCCTAAATTTACACGCCACACATATTTTTTGTATCTTTAATTAATAAAAATAAAATATTCAACAGACCAAACTGCAAATAATGCCACGGAAATGTTGTCAAAAAAATTATACACAAAGACAATTTGTCTTATTTTTTGGTTTCTTTTGGAGTAATTGTTATGAAAGCAAACATCACGTGCTCACACTCCTACAAACCAACTCTTATATCAATTCTTTGTAACTAAGGGCACCGCATAATAAATTTATAGGAGTCCTTCCTGTATTAACTTTATATATAAAATATATATACAATATTTTCACCGAGGCCAACGGGTGCCCGTGCCTCCACCCCCAAGCGTAGGTCCGCCCCTGACCAGGAAGTCATTTCGCCTGCTATTTATGTTAACATTCAAAATTAATGGCTTTTTTCTCAATAATATTTATGTAATTATTAGATTTTTTAAGGAATAATACATCCTTACCCATTAAGGTTGTCCCACTTTACCAAATGCACCTTTCTATTTAGCGGAAATCTTATGACCTTCCTTAACGACTTTGAACTGATATCATTATCCCTTTTGCAGTCCATATGACATGTTAAGTGTATACCACTTGCTTAAAAAGAACGAGGGGATTAAAAATTTAATTTCTCTGTATATAATTCTAATTAGAGTGAATGTTTATCTTGTAGAGAGTTTTACTTTGAGGCTAAGTCATTTTTCCTCCTATAAATAGAGGGGTCGTACCCCATTGTAAATAACCCCAGAATTCAATAAGAATATTCTCTCTCTTTCTCAGCAATATTGCTCTTGTTCTTTTATTGTTTTATAACACGTTATGAGCACGAGTCTCTACACAATTAAGATAAGCAAACATCAGCGCCTTCGAATTAAATTTGTTTTTCTCCTTGAAATTGAACTGTTTGATTGTGCTGCTCATTGAAGTAAATCAGGTGATATGTTCCAATATTACTTTATCCTCTTTTTGATTTGTTAGCTCTTTTAAGTTGTGTTTTTCTCTTCTGAATAAGGTTCTTGTTTTTATTTAAAAAAATTATATATACATATATTAATCTTGTTTCTGAATTACAACATGCATCTCTCGAAGCTAGATTTACAGAAAGAACTAAGCATTGTTAATTGCTTCCAGCAAGAAATCATGGGCTTACCAGCAAAACTGAACGAATGCATAAATAAATAAATAAATAAATAATCATATTTCTCACTGATATCTCATTCTATGACTTTCTCTCTGTTTGGCCATTGAGGGCTCAGATTTACTGTTTTGATCAAAGCAAGAGAGAAGGCAATGTTGCCATGGCTGCAGACACCAGCTTGCTATACAACAGACATACTGGGCCGTCTTGCCATGCCAAGATACGGGTCAGGTATCTTCTCAATGCCATGACTGAACATAGCCCATAATTGATCATTATCACAAATAAAATTTAAACCAGATTTCACATAAAAAGAAGCTCTACTATCTCAAGAACCTCTTTGAGAAAATTAAGGTATTTTTCTCCTCCTAATTTTGTTTTAATTATGTCTGACATTATGAAAAGAAAGTTTGTTGCCCTTGAAATTTCGGGCAAGAACTACATGACATGGGTGTTGGATGCTGAAATCCATTTGGATGCAATGGGTCTTGGAGACGCCATTAAAGACAGAAATAATGCATCCACCCAAGACTGTGCTAAGGCCTTGATTTTCTTGCGCCATCACCTTGATGAAGGAATATCTCACAGTCAAAGATCCACTTATCTTGTGGAATGGCTTAAAGGAGAGATATGACAACTTAAAGTTGGTATTTGTTTAATTGATTCATGTACCACACATACGATATTCAAAGAGAAGAAATATTTCTCTCATTTAAGTATGTTTAAGGCAGATGTTACTACAATTTCTGGTAGTAGTAAATTGATTGAAGGCTCCGGAAGAGCAACTATAACTCTGCCTAAAGGAACACTATTTATCATAGAGAATGCAATGTTCTCCTCCAAGTCTAAGAGGAACTTGTTGAATTTTTAAGATATCATTCAAAATGGATATCATATTGAGACAATAGATGAGAATAATCTTGAATATCTCATCATTACAAAGAATGTCTCTGGCCAAAAGAGGGTTATTGAGAAGTTTCCAACTTTATCTTGTGGCCTGTATTGGACAATAATTAGTGCAATTGAGGCACATTCTACCGTAAACCAAAAGGTTGCTGATTCCAATACTTTCGTACTTTGGCATGATCAATTATGACGAGACGAATTATAGAAAACTCATATGGGCATCCATTAAAGAATTTAAAGATTCTTTTAAATAATGAATTTTCTTGCACTTCTTGTTATCAAGGCAAGTTAATTATTAGACCATCACCAACAAAGGTTGGAACTGAGTCACCTACGTTTTTGGAACGTATACAAGGGGAAATTTGTGGACCTATTCACCCACCTAGTGGGTCGTTTAGATATTTTATGGTCTTAATAGACGCATCCTCTAGATGGTCTCATGTGTGCCTATTGTCATCACGCAACCTTGCGTTTGCAAAATTAATGGCACAAATAATTCGATTACGAGCACAATTTCCTGATAATCCAATTCAGTCTATTAGACTAGATAATGCTGCTGAGTTTTCATCCCAAGCATTTAATGATTATTGCTTATCAATTGGGATAAAAGTGGAACATTCTGTTTCTCATGTTCACACTCAAAACGGTCTTGCAGAACCTTTAATTAAACACCTGCAGTTGATTGCAAGACCATTACTCATGAAAATGAGGCTGCCCACTTCGGTTTGGGGTCACGCCATTTTGCATGCAGCAATGCTAGTTCGTCTCAGACCGACGAATTATCACAATATTCCATGTTGCAATTAGTTTTGGGTCATGAACCTAATATATCCCATTTAAGAATTTTTGGATGCGCAGTATATGTGCTTGTAGCACCGCCATATCGCACCAAAATGGGTCCGCAAAGAAGGTTAGGAATATATGTTGGGTTTGAATCGCCCTCCATTATTCGCTACATCGAAACATTGACAGGGGATTTGTTCACTGCACGATTTGCAGACTGTCGATTCGATGAGACACTTTTCCCAAAATTAGGGGGAGAAGTTGGTGAAACCAAACGGGAAATTTTATGGAAAAATCCATCATTATCTCATCTTGATCCACGTGCCTCTATTTGTGAAAAAGAGGTGCAAAAGATTATTCATTTGCAAAGAATAGCAAATCAAATGCCAGACGCATTTACAGATTTGAAAAGGATAACAAAATTACATATCCCCGCAGAGAATGTGATAGCAGTATGTCATAAGTTTGAAAGAAGACAAAATTATTACCGTGAAGGTATCAATGGATGTGGGCGTGGCAATAGACGAAATTATAATCGTCATTATTGTGATAATGAGAATAATATGGATTCTCAAAATGATCCTTCACTCTGTGAAATTAATATCTGTCATCGATTTGACATGAGATTTTATATAGCACATATAGATGATTATAGTCCATTCATGGTGTGAATGTGACAACATCTGATTTATGAATACATATTCATTATTGGAAGAATATGAACGTGCTAGTGGTAGTGAATATACCACACTCGCCTCTAGAAGGAGGTTTGAGATGATATAAGAAAATAATGTCATTATTATTGCATGAATGGTCATTGATTACGTACCTATTGTACGCCAAAATATTTTGGTAATGTGATTATTAAAGGACAATAATAATGCAAGAAACATATCTTGCATATAAATTGGACCATGACCATAATGGTATAACTTTCTCTTTGAAAAAGATATTCACCATATGGATATTGATGAATATGTGGTAGTACCAAATTAATTGAGAACCCTGCAAGAGCCAATTATACTATTTTGAAGAAACACAATTGACTACCAATAAGGTATTGTGTTGTAGTAAGTCTCAAAGAAACTTATTCAGTTTCCAAAGTATATGCGAAAGCGATTGATTATATTGAGACTATAAATAAAGGAAAGATTTGATATCTTCTATTACTACAACTTGTAGCGGGATAATCTGTATGTGAAAAGCTACCCGCTTTATTCTCCAGTTTGTACTACACAAACAAAAGAATACCACAATAAAGTGGATGTTTATTGATATAAAAAACCATATCATAATAAACATGGAGTTTATTGAGAAATGCACATGTCATAGTGTAAACATGAACTTATAAATATTGATAATTTATTCAGTTGGCATAATCATTTTAGCCATATCAATTTAAAGTGTGATGTGCAAAAATAAACGAGAATCTATATGGGTAAATATTAAAGAACTAGAAAGATCTTTACGAATTATCTTAAGTTGCTTGTTCTCGTTAATTGATAGACCAATTAAATTTGGGATTGAATCCCATGAATGCTGGAAATATCAAAGGTGAATATGGGCCCATTCACCTGCCATGTATACCACATATGATGCATCTATGATATGGTTACATGTGTGATTATTATTAACCCGCAACATGGTGTTTTGCGAGGTAACTTGCTCAATAATTCAATTTAGAGCACAATTTCCAGATTTTCTATTCAAGATAGTTTATCTTGACAAGTTAGTTTACATCACAGCGGGTTTAGCAAGATAATTTATTGAGTGCCTCCACTTAATAGCTAAACTATTGCTTATGAGAACAAAGTTATCTATATCCGTTTGATATATATTATATACAAAAGTATATTACATTCTCCCCTCACAAATGGTTCAGGGTCAGGAACTAAATAATTCCATCTTATTATTAGTGATGTGCGGTGTATATTTTCATTAACACCATAATGCACAAAGATGGATTTCCAAAGTTGAGGGAGCAAGTTAGTTTTTCTAGCATAAGGGGGAGACAAGATACAACAGTTGAGAATAAAGTTACATTGGAATGAATTATTATTTATACATATAGATTCTAGAATAGGATAATACGAACTTGAAGTTCATAAAAGGATAATTCATTTGCAATATATTGCAAAGAATGCCATACGCATTTATTGATCCAAATAAAGTAACTATATTCTCATTGCAAATGCTCATATTAAGTCCTAGAAGGACAAAATCTATGGTATGCTTAAAGCGTATAGACAAATCAGTTTCAAATAGAACTTCTTGATAAAGAAGATGAGCAAATGATCAAAGTGATCATAATAAATGAGGCAAGTGATCTAGAAGGTCACGTGACATAACACTTCATAAAATCTCATGAGAGATTCAGGTACCTGAAAATATGAATGAAGAGATCTCTACGTTATGTATTTATGAAAATTTATTGGAACTGATATAACATGTTTGTCGACGACATCTATGATAGCACTAATATAATGAGGATCTTAAATCTGTCGCCTATACATACAAAAGTATTGGCCAAATGGAAGAGATACAGTTCAAGTAGAATTGATTCCATATGAAAGACATGTAGTTTTGGACATGTAGTTCAAATACTTAAAAGTATAAAGTCAATGGTATGTGCAATCAGTTTTCGATATCTTATTTGTCTCGCATGATATGAAAACTTGACATTCATCTAAAGTCTATAATATTACTTATATGACTTAACTTACATGACAATCCATGAAGGATTTAAGTTGCTTGAAGCATATACAATTCTTGATCTTGAGGTACCATTTCCTTAATGCAATTTATGCACAAATATATCTTGCTATAACTATATGCATGATAATGTGATAGCGATGATACCTTTATGGAGAAATTGAATAGTCATTCCACGATATTTGTGAAGACATTATATATCTATCACGAGTTATGATTTCAAGTTGCAACTATTTATTATAGTTAATATGGCTGATTTATTTATCAAATCTCTACCAACGATATCTTGAAGATAGTGCACAAGATTGAAATGCAAATGCTCAAGGATGTGAATTGATGCTCTCTTCAGGGGGAGTTAATGCGCGTTGCACTCTTTTTCCCTTACAAGGTTTTGTCCCACTGGGTTTTCTTTGCAAGGTTTTTAACGAGACAACTAATAGGCGCATTACTAAATATGTGTACTCTTTTTTCTTTTCTAGAATTTTTTTTTCCCACTGGGTTTATTTTAGTTAAGGTTTTAAGAGGCACATTATTTATTGAGTAGACATTCAAGAGGGAGTGCTAAGAATAGAATTCTAATTAGAGTGAATGTCTATCTTATAGAGAGTTTTACTTTGAGGCTAAGTCATTTTTCCTCCTATAAATAGAGGGGTCTTATCCCATTGTAAACAACTCCAGAATTCAATAAGAATATTCTCTATCTTTCTCTGCAATATTGCTCTTATTCTTTTATTGTTTTATAACAGTTTTACTTTTCCTTGTCATTTTCCTTTTTTCTTTCTTTCTTCTCTTCTTCGTTCTTCTTTAATAACACGTCCCTTCTCCACTAGTTCTCTGCCTCCATCTCCCCCAAACCATGAAACCAACCAGAAATTCTTCAACAAAAAAAATAAAAATTACACTCAATATATTTATTCATTAAATTACGCTCACCGCCACTTTAATTGTCACAATCTACTCCACATCGATATTTTTTTAAAAAAATTAGGAATCTTGAACGTTAAAAAAAGCGGCTACTAGAAATCTCACGATTTTGTTTTTCGAAGAAACCAGTTGTTAACGAAGGACAAAGTTGTCAGAGCTCCGATTCGAAATTTTTGTGGGTCTTCTTCGGTTCTAGGAGATGAAACGAATATTGATGAAATCAACATCTTTCTATTTATTTTTCCTCAGAAAACATAGAGATTCCGGTGACATTGTAGACAATAGGGATGTTGAATATGAAAAGAAGAAGAGAAAACTATAGCCCCTCACATTTTTTTAATAGCCTATGTTTTGGCGTACTTGCCAAAAATGACCCTTCGGCCCAAACATATTGCATCTAGTAGCTCGAAATGTATTTTGTATATTTTTTGTATAGTGACTGTCTATTTTGAATAGTGGAAATCTATTTTGTATATATTTTATATAATGATAGCTTATTTTGTATATATTTTGTATAATTACATCTATTTTGTATATAAATTGTAGGCAGAATAGCCTAAATAGCACATATACTTGTGCTACTTTGTCATTCCGGTCCCCAAACTTAACATTTTGCCAATTAGACATTTATACTCGCCCAAAACCTATATTTTAAACCCCTCTGACCGTTGACCGATCAGATGTGGCAATATCATGGCTGAGCTGGAGAAAGTTAGTGTAATTCACGCGGATAATGAGCGTGGTTATGAGAATTTTTAACCAAAAAAAATTAAAATAAAAAGAAAAAATCATTAAAATAAGAACAAAAAATAAATAAGTAAAAAAAAAACATTATGTTCCTCCATTTTCGTTTCTCCCCTCATGTTTCTTCTTCTTTTTCTTCTTCCTCTTCTTCCTACCCGCCCACCCTACTGTTTCAATTTCATCTTCCCCACTCCCACCCCCTACCTCAACAAACCCCGCTATTCCTCCCCTTCAGTTTCTTCTTCTTCTTCTCCACCCCCACCCCCCAACAACACCCCCTCATTCTTCGTTCCCTTTTAATTAGCAAAATTCCATCACAGCAAAATTTGTTGAGCTAGAGCGACTGGAGAATGAAAACAGGGACTAGCTTGAACCGCGGATCTGCCCGGAACTCTAACGAACAGATCCCAAACAGCCCTCAAACGTCCTTAAACAAGGAACTAATAGAAACAGCCACCGAAACTTAAATGCAAACAAAAGTTTCAGTACATGTTTTCCTCTTTTTCTGTGAACTTTGTATCACTGTTTATTATGTGTTCATTAATTTTGGCATTTCCTAGGGAGAAGAAATTTGTGAATTTTAGGGAAAAGAGATGAGATGAAGGCATTCTTTTACTTTTTCTTTAAGAAAATAGTATATAATAAGTATTTTTAGTATATAAAATATAAAAAATAACGTGGAACATGATGTGTCCTCCACGTCAACCAAGTGAGATACACATACGGTCAGAGGGGTTTAAAATATAGGTTTTGGGCGAGTATAACTGTCCAATCGGCAAGATGTTAAGTTTGGGGACAGGCATGACAAAGTGACACAAGTATAGGTGCCATTTAGGCCATTCTGCCTAAATTGTATAGTTACATCTATTGTTGTATATATTTTGTATAGTAATACTCTATTCATATATAAATTGTATAGTGACAATCTATTTTTTATATTTTTCTATTATAATTATCATCCAATTCAGCAATTTTTTGAAGAAGGAATCAAGCATTATTACATTCTGTTTTGTATAGTTTTTGTATATCGACAATCTATTTTTTATTGTGATATTCTATTTTGTATATTAACACTCTCTTTAGTATTTATTTTGTAAGTGACAATCTATTTTATATATATTTTTTATAGTGACAGTATATTATATATAAATTATAGGGAAAAGGGTCAGAACTGCCCCTAACATATTGACTCCAGGTTAAAAATGCCCTCCGTTAACCTATTTTGAAGAAAATGCCCCTACCGTTAAAAATGTGGCATATTTATGCCCCTAAGTCTAACAACTGACTGTACTTATATTTAAAACGGTCGGGGCATTTTTTTCAAAATAGGTTAACGGTAGGGGCATTTTTAACTGGAGTCAATACATTAGGGCACAAATATGCCAGAATTTTAACGGTAGGGGCATTTTCTTCAAAATAGGCTAACAGAGGGAATTTTTAACCTGGCATCAATACGTTAGGGACAGTTCTGACCCTTTTCCCTAAATTATATAGTGATAGTCTATTTTGTTTAATTTTTGTGTAGTGATATTCTATGTTGTATATATTAAATAGAATAATGAAATCGTGTATGTAGGTAGAGAATCCTTGCACTTTTTTGATCCCATTTTCATCTTCTCCAATATGTTTTTTACTTTAAACTCATTAACAAAAATGGGATTTGATAATGAGAAGAACAACTCAATCTTGTCTAAGCTCGCTACTAATGAAGAACATGGCGAAAACTCACCAGATTTTGATGGATGGAAAGCATACGATAACGATACTTTTCACCCTTTGAAGAACTCTAATGGTGTTATCCAAATAGGTCTTGCTGAAAATCAGGTTTTTACTCAAACTTATGATTCATTATTCCTTTATGATTTCGATGTTCTTTACTATATTTGCCTTGTCTGAATTGGGAAGATGATAGATGCTTATATATATTTTTCTCATCTCGCTTCTTTGTCAAATTTGTTCGCAACTTTGTTTTGACTTGATAGGGGAATGGATTAAGAGAAACACAAACGCTTCAATTTGCACCACTGAAGGAATCAAAGTACCTTCAATTTGTCCAATAAATTTTCTTCACAGTACCTTCTATTTACGGATTTTTTAATAATATTTTAGATATTCTATGCATGAAAGGAGTATAGATATGTATTACTATTCCACTCTAAATACTTCTTAAATACCTGCATTCAGATCCATTATACCTTGCTTCAGTATTTGGAACGTCTCCACCATAAACTAGTGGGTACTTGTCCTCGAGGAATCAAATGATATTTGCACCACTGAAGGAATCAATCAAGTCATTTGCAGCACTTATTGCTGGAGCTGCTGGAGCTATAATGCCGGATAATGGATTTTGAGGGAAGCGGATAGGACATGTGTGTGTAGTCAATGTAATAAGTTTTTGGCTATAAATTGCATTTAAATATAGTGGGCTAGCGGTTGTCAAAAGTTTGCGCCGAACGGCCATAAATGAAGTTTTCTCAAAATAGAAGATGAAGAAATAGGGTTGGGAGATGGGATATAAAAAGAAAAAGAAGAAGCCATAAATAGAAAATTATGAAATTGAAAAACCAAATGCAAAAATTAATTAGCTGGGGGAAGGGAGATAGAAATAACAGCGAAAAGTAACAATAATAATACTGCAATAATATTATTTGTGAGCGGAAATATACCAACTGCCTTGAGTTGTGCTGGGCACTATCCTAAGAAACTATTTCAGCATTATGAAATTTTCTCCAGGATTAAACAAGCTTACCTCTATTTATTTGGAGGATACAGAAATCAGCAAAATTAAATATTATACAAATCCAGCTAGTAGGAAAAAAGGAAGAACAACTAATGTGTAATGTTAATTAAATATTTTAGAAAATAAATTAGAAGTAAGAAGAGAGAGACGTATGAGAAGGATTTCTAATGATTGAAATTGGCTTAAGGGATGACTCTTTTATAGGCAAAAAAACTTAAGCCTTTTCTTGTCACTTGTCAAGTTTCTTACCATTTGTTAAGTATGATTGTCAAGACTTGCATGCATCTCGCCGTTTATCTCTTCCCTTCTAGAAGGCTTCCACATGGTCTTCTTCAAAACATTTGTCAACAAAGGTTTAAAATATTGCTACAAGAGATAGGTGGGGAATGTTGGGAAGAAGAACGAGGCTTGGTGGCGTGGGGTGGGGGTGGAGTTGGGATAAAGAAAAAAAAGAAAAGGAAAGGGAAGATAAACTAAATATTAAATAAAAAAAGATTGTGTAGCTTAAAAAACATGTGTCAAGTGCGTGTCATACATCATTATAGTTGAAACTAGTATTAGTTACAGGAGGTGGTATTTATTATATTTCAAATAGAATCGGGGGAAGGGGGGGGGGGGGGTTGTCATAGGACACACCCAAAGAATAAGGGTGCATCTGGCAAAGTGTAACAATCCCTATGAGATAATTTTGTATTATCCCTTTTTAAACTTGTAATCTAAAACATATGATATTGTTCAGGGTAAAAAGCCGTAATTACCCCTATACTATTGTAAATATATTTATTCCCCGTTTCACTTTACGTTCAAATCCCACCCTACAGTTAACAAACTTGATGGAAATGCCTCTTCTCCTAACGGATAGCTAGTGTGGTAGCCAACCCACTCCATTATTTCAATTGTATATGGTCGAAATTAGGTTCGTCTATTGTATGATTAATCAAGGCTGAAATATGGCAGGTCAAAGCTTGAGTTGGGCTATATCAAACGATATCACAAAGTTAGATCGCCGAGCTCATGACCTAGAGTCAAAGTAAGATCGAAACCGAGCAAGATCGAGACCGAGTAAGAACAAGACCGAGCAAGATCGAGGGAAACGTTTTGAGCCAAATAACAAAAAGCTAAAATATTCATGATCGGTTGAGGATCACGGTGAAAATCTCGGCACGTATCAAGAAGAGGCTGATTAATTACCAAATTATAAGTTTTTTACCTTGTATACAATTGTACCAAAAGTAAAAATCCCCCACTATATAAAAAAGGGTTCTATTCATTTGTAGGACACATTATAACATGCCAAAAAAAGCAATAATACTGATCATTTCTAGTTCTTATCATCTTGTTGTTCAGTTCCAACTCTAGTTGAGACATTTCTTCGCTCGAGGGTTATCAAATTCAGAAGCTAAGGCTATCCAATTTTTGTGGTTTGCATTTATTTTATTATCGTTAATTTCACTATTAATTTGTATTCTTAATTTGAATCAAGTTATATCATGTATCCTTAAAATCATGTATAAAATTAATTGTTATCCAATTTTAAGTGTAAATAGTTTGGCGCCAACCATGGGATTAAGGATAATAGTGATTACCTGGTACAAAATTTCATAACACACACACTATTTTACACTTGTTCTTTAGAGTATCTTTGATTCCATGACCAAAATATCAAACTCTCAGCTAACAGCTCTACGTGTTGACAATGATATTGGCCACCACGTCGAAAATGATTACATAGAACCAGGAAACGACTTACCTCCTCTTGGCGTCAATGGAGTTCCGGCTGTAAATTCAATCATCGTCAGTTAATGCTATTTGCCCTTTCCCGAGGGCAGCATCGGCGGAGATGTTTGATCAGATGCTCAAAGAACTAATGGGGACAAAGATGGTGGAATCAGCCTATGGGTAATCTTTATAATATATTACAGGCTCAATAGGCAGCGATTTCCTATCTCAAAAACCAGAATCAGCCACCGAGTATGATTGAGCCCGAGCCATCCCAGGAATTTATTCATAGGGCCGAATCGGTTTTAAGAAAATCAAACGAGAAATAATCGGAGACCAATCCTACAATCATGAATATGATCGAAGAATTGACAAAAATGATTGAGTCAGGGGATAAGAAGATCGAGGCAGACGACAAGAAGGTGGAAACTTACAACTCTAGGATCGATCAAATCCCGAGGGCACCGCCAATAATAAAGGGACTAGACTCCAAAAGGTTTGTGGAAAACCTTTACCCCCAAGCGTGGATCGAAAACCAATCCTAATAAATTCCGCGTGCCCAAGATTCCTAAGTACAATGGAACAACTGATCCAAACGAGCATGTCACCCCTTACATATGTGCTATCAAAGGGAATTACCTAGAGGATGATGAGATCGAATTTGTCCAGCTAAAGAAATTTGGAGAGACCCTGTCAAAGGGAGAGATGATATAGTACCATAATTTACCACCTAATTCTATTGACTCATTTCCTATGCTTGCAAATTCATTCATAAAGGCACACGTCAGGGCCATCAAGGTCAAAACCAGGAACGAACCTTCTCAAGATAAGGCAGAAGGAAAATAAAATGTTCATGGAATTTGGCTCGATTACAAATAGAATGAATGGACCTACCAATGGTAACTAATGATTGGGCTATTCAAGCTTTCACCCAAGGACTCAATGTTCTATGTTCGGTAGCTTCATAGCAGTTGAAGCGAAATTTGATAATGTATCTTACTGTTACTTGGGCCGATCAACTTGGGTCTCCATCCAGGTCAGCTTATCCTATCGGACTCATCGATAGAATCAAGAGAGATATTGATTGAGAACCGCGGTTAAATAGAGAAAGATACCATCCATATAATGGAGATCTAAGGAACATCGAATCTGGGCAATGTTCTGCACGAAATAAAAGGAGAAGGGATCGAGGACAAATCTCTTTAGGGATCATGAGCAAAAGAGATTTCGAGAGACCTATTGAACCTAAGAACCACGATTATCGGACCACAACTTTAAGATTGACGCAACTGCTATTGTATCAGCTATCAGACACATCAAAGAGACCAAGTGGCCTCGGCCTTTTCAAACCTATCCATCCCAAAGGGATCCCTACCAAATATAAAGTATCATGGCACACATTTCCATAGAATGGAGGATTTTCAACAATTAAGAGAAGAAGTAGCACGGTCATTTAACAACGAGCACTTTCAGGAATTTTTGAGCGACCGATTGAAGAATTATTTTAGAAATAGGGATTCCAATAGATAAAACGAGCAATTCGAACCTCATCACATCATTCATATGATCATCGAAGGGGTCGATGTTACTCAAGGTCATATGATAAAGCGTACCAAATCATAATTTTATGGGAAAAGCAGACTCGAGATTACATACTAGAAGGAACTTTATCTTTCAACGACGAGGATGCAGAAGGAACCATGCAGTTCCATCATAATGCACTGGTAATTTTTGTACTCATGAATAAAACAACATGTGTTAATTTATCTAGTTAGCTCGGCCAATATCATTTGTTCGAGGGTCATAGAGAAACTCGGCCTATAGGACCAATTTGTGCCTTCGACCCGAGTGCTAAATGGATTCAACATGGCCTGCAAAGCTACTAAGGGAGAAATAACATTATCGGTAAGGTAGAACCACCATGGAGACCAAGTTTTATGTTATTGAAGGGGACATGAGGTACAATTCCCTATTTGGGAGGCCATGGATCCACAACATAAGGGTTGTGCCCCCGACTCTTCACCATGTATTAAAATTTCCAACACCAGAAGGGATCAAGACGGCCTATAGGGAGCAACCCGCCGCAAAAGAGATGTTTGTCGTCGATGAAGTAATTTTGATATCGACACCCTCATCAACAACGGAGCCTGGTTTGAAAGCAAAGCAGGAAACCAAATAGCAATCATAGATGCCAGCCTCGACCCACCAGATAAGCAAGGGACTAATGAAGATGAAGATCATGGGGTTCCTCTATCCTTTATAGCTCTCGATGATTCTAACGCTACCAAATCAACGGTCGAAGAGCTAGAGCAGTTCGTACTGATCAAACTTCTACCCGATCGAAAGGTATACCTAGGCACGAGGTTAACTCCCGAGCTCAGGAAAAAGCTCGTTCAATTTCTTATAGCTAACATAGATTATTTTGATTGGTCCTATATCGATATGAAAGGGATCCCATCGGAGATCACTACTCACAAGTTGATCCTTAACCCGAAATTCCATCCGGTGAAGCAAAAAAGGAGACCCTAGTCCGAGATCAAACATGCCTTCATCAAGGACGAGGTAACTAAAATCCTGAAAATAGGGTTCATCAAATAGATCAAATACTCGGAATGGTTAGAAAACATAGTAGTAGTCCCTAAAAGAGGGAACAAACTAAGAATGTGTATGGATTATAAAAATTTAAATAAGTCATGCCCCAAAGACTCTTTCCCTTTGCCTAGCATCGATCGCATGATCGATCCAAGGCCGGCTGCGAGATCCTCAGGTTTATCGATGCCTGCTCCAGGTATTACCAAATAGATGAATCCGAATGATCAAGAAAAGACCTCTTTCATCACTAAGTATGACACATACTGCTATAACATAATTCCATTTGGATTAATAAATGCCGGTGCCACTTACCAACGCCTAGTAAACTAAATGTTCAAAGAACAAAATAGGAATTCATGAAAGTTTATATTGGCGATATATTAGATAAGTCATTGCAAGTAGAGGATCATTTAAAGCATTTGCAGGAAAACTTCATTATATTGAAGAAGTAAAACATGAAGCTGAATCCAAAAAAGTGCGCGTTCGGAGTTGGATCAGGTATATTTCTCGAGTTCAAGGTGTCCAACTGAGGAATCGAGATCTACCCCGACAAGATCGAAGCTATTGAGGATATCGTAGTAGTGGATAATATCAAGGCCATAAAAAGGCTAACCAGGTGCATTGCCACCCTGGAGCAATTCATCTCGAGGTATTCCGATGAAAGCCATCGATGTTTCTCATTACTAAAGAAGAAAAACAACTTCATATGGACCCAGAAATGCCAACGAGCCTTAGAATAACTTAAGCGATATTTATTGAGCCCGCCATTGCTTCACACGCAGAGGGTAGATGAATGACTATACTTGTATTTAGTAGTATCAGAAATAGCGGTAAGTGGAGTCCTAGTCCTGAAAGAACAAGGTATGCACTTTTCAATTTATTATGGTAGATGAGGCTGAAACTAGATATTCTCACCTAAGAAAATTAGCACTCGCTTTTATAAGTGACTCTAGAAAACTGAAACCATATTTTCAGTATCATCCTATATGTATTGTGACAACCTAACCTTTACAAAATATAATGCATAAACCTGAACCCACCGGTCGATTGGCCAAATGGGCGATAGAAATCAGGGAGTACAATATTGAATATCAACCCAGAACAGCCATTAAATCTCAAATTTTGGTAGATTTTGTGGCTAACTTTACACTAGCCCTAATACTTGAAGTCGAAAGAGAGTTGTTAGTAAACTCGGGAATGTCTTTAGGAATCTAGACCCTTTTTACGGATGGTGCCTCAAACATAAATGGATACGGACTTGGCATCGTAATCAAGCCACCCACAAACAATATAGTTAGACAATCTATTAGAATGGTAAAATTGACTAAAACCGAGGGCAGAATATGAGGCCTTGAGTGCAGGTATCAAACTGGCCAAAGGCTTGGGGGAGGAGGTGATCGAAGCAAAGTGTGACTCCCTCCTTGTAATGAACCAAGTTAACAGAACGTTCAAAGTTAGAGAAGAGCAAATGCAGAGGTACCTAGACAAGTTACAAGTAACATTGCATCGGTTCAAAGAGTGGACTTTGCAGCACATGCCTCGAGATCAAAATAGTGAGGTTGATGCCCTTGCAAACTTAGGGTCATCGGTTGAAGATGCAAGCTCAATTTGGGGAATGTCGTACAACTCATGAGGTCGGTAGTAGAAGAAGGTCATGCCAAAATAAACTCCACAAGCTTAACTTGGGATTGGAGAAATAAATACGTAGAGTATATGAAGACCGGGAAACTTTCCTCTGATCTAACAGAATTGAGGGCCCTCTGCACAAAGGCATCCCGATTTAACTTGTCTGAGGACGGAACCTTGTTCAGAAGAATTTTTGATGGCCCACTAGCAATATGTATGGTACCGAGAGATACCGAATATATTATAAAGGGAAGTTCACGAGGGCACATGCAAAAATTATTCAAACTCCAAATTATTGGTTCAAAAGGTGATCAGAACCAACTATTATTAGACCGACATGGAAAAGATGCGAATGAGTTCGTACGAAAAATGTGACAAGTGCCAAAGATATGCTCCGATGATTCACCAACTCAGGGAACTGTTGCATTCGGTCTTATCACCATAGCCATTCATAAAGTGGGGAATGTATATTGTGGGCCCTCTTCCATGGGCATCGGGTAAGGCTCAATTTATTTTATTTATGACTGACTATTTTTCTAAATGTGTTGAAGCATAAGAATATGAGAAGTTCATGGAGAAGGAAGTCATCGACTTCATTTGGGACCACATCTCTTCCATGGGCATCGGGTAAGGCTCAATTTATTTTATTTATCACTGACTATTTTTCTAAATGTGTTGAAGCATAAGAATATGAGAAGTTCATGGAGAAGGAAGTCATCGACTTCATTTGGGACCACATCTTATTGGGATGACATCTAAAATCACATGAGACAACAGGAAATGGTTTATTAGCAGCAAAGTTTCCAAGATTCTCGAAGATCATAAGGTCAAAAAGATCTTATCAATACCTTATCACCCTACTGGGAACGGACAAGCCGAATTGACCAACAAAACCATAATGCAAAACCTTAAGAAAAGGTTGACCGACGCTGAGGTAAAATGGAAAGAGATCCTGCCCCAAGTTCTTTGTGAATATCGCACAACTTCGAAGTCCAGTCCCGGGGCTACCCCATTCTTATTGGTTTATGGTGCCAAAACTCTAATACTGATCGAAGTCGGGGAGCCAAGTATCAAATTCTGATATTCAAAAAATAAATCAAATAATGAGGCCATGAATACAAGCCTAGAGCTATTGGATGAAAGGCATGAAGCCTCCCTTGTTAGATTAGCCACCCAAAAACGATGAATCGAGAGGTATTAGAATTGAAGGGCCAATCTTCGATATTACAATATCGAGGACTTAGTACTAAGGATGGTCACACTGCATACCTAGAATCTGAACGAAGGGAAATTGGGTCTGAACTGGGAAAGACCATACCAGATTCTCAAAGTCACAGGGAAAGGGTCCTATAAGCTTAGAATTATGAACTGAGAACAACTACCAAACAACTAGAATGTAACTCACCAGAAATGATATCACTGCTAAGGTACGTCCCTATTTCATTGCTTTTTATTTTTGGACTAACAGTTGCAGGTGGTCGACAAGGAGGGGCATGAAGTCTTTAGGTTTGAAAGAACATGTTGCACACTTTTTCCCTTGAACCATTTTCCCCAAATGGTTTTTCCGGCAAGGTTTTTAACGACGCAACAGTGGATCATGCTAACTTAGAATTAAAGACCGATTATGAATCAGAGTTAAAGATCACGTTAATAGTATCCGAGGTTCCTCTACAACCAACCTCAAATACTGGGTGCATTACCCTCGGATATTGACTTTTGCAAGGAAGTTACTTTGAATAGAAGGGTCTTGATAGGTTGGATTTGTTGTAAGGGCCAAACGATCAAAAGAATTGTGCCCACATAGATTGCTCGAGCCCTGGCATAAAACATGTACGCATGTATAACTATTTTGCACAAGAATAAAGAGAAGTACTTTCCTTGCAATTATCTTATGTTTTAAAAATTTCCTCTTTACATCCCCCAAAGGATTTCATACTTCTAATCTCTTAAAGGTAATGAGCCCAAGGTCCGTGTATAAACAAAGCTTGAATGGTCACTCCCTCACTCGAGGACTGCCTCCTGAAAATAAACTCGAACGGATCAAGCTATTAAACATCGGGGGCATAAGACCTATTTGGAAAACCCCAAATTTTAGAGGCCACAGCCGTACCCCCTCGGGGAATGTTATCATAGGCAAGCATGGATAACATAGGAAAGAAACCCCATTAGGTACCATTCGAACTAAAAGGCTACGATCATATTAACACGGTTCAGAGATGTTCGAAACCCATAACAAAAACTAGGCCTTGGAAAAAGAATATCCTTTTTCATAACCGGTTCTAAAGGCTACCCTCGGCGAACTATAATTTTGGGTACTTAATTTGGAAAAAAATGGTTCTGGTAACACCGAACCCCCAAGACGCCTTAATACAAAGTAATGTAAAGGCATGGTTTGTTTGAACTTTTGAACATAACCTAAGTTATTTTATGCCGAGGCATCTCGACCTTTGTAAAGTGATAAAGCAAAAGGAAAACATGAAACCCGATAGGGAAATAAAAGACATATATATATATATATATATATATATATATATATATATATATATATATATATATATATATATATATATATATATATCCAACAATCTTTTTACAAATGCCAGAATGTCCCAATACAAAACTTAAAAGGCGGAACAGCCTAAAAAAGATGCAAAAAAATAAATAAATAAAAAAACCTAAGTGTCCTGGTCCCCATCAGAGGTATAATCTTCATGTCTACAAACTTGCTTAAGCTCTCGAAATCTTCCTTGGGAAAGGCTAGCTTTCGGGCCCTAGCTCATTCTAATTTGGCACTCTCCAGTTCTGCCAGTACATCGAAGTTCTGAGCAGGAACTCCTTCGAGGGGTTACTTTCGAACTTGCCACTTTGCATGCTCCATCATACTTTTAGCCTGCGCTTATATGGCCTCGATGCCAACCTTGAATTGGGGCACTTTGATGGTAGCCTTGTTCTTGACCTTAACTACCTCTGATTTGGCAGCCTTGAGTTCCTTGGACAGATTCTTTTTTACTAGAAGTAGCTGAGTCCAATTGAGACTGGAGCTCCTCGATCTCCTTGGCCTGCATCAAGGATTTCTCCTTTGCAACCCCAAGATGGGCATCGACCAACTCCAGTTGTGCTTGGACTACGTCCTTTTTTGAGGGTAAGAGGTCAATATTTTTCTTAATCTCTTCAGGCTTAGCTTGCATCGTATCTACCTATTCCTGGAGCTACCTGTTCTATTCAAGCCTCTATCAGTCTTGCAGGATCGGATCATTATCCACTATGTCCAACTCATCTTCACTATCGTGAAGTATTCGAATTGCATGTTTGATTATCTCGGTGTGTTCCCTCCGAGCCGCTTCTAATTCGACCTAAGGATTCTCACTAAGAAGCTTATAGGTGTCCCTCTTCTCAGTATGCACCCGAACCTCAGCCTCGTGTTGGTTTGACTCTTTTAGGTATTGGAGGAAAGTTTCATGGTGCAATAGTGATACATGTAAACATCAAGGAAGGTGTTATGATTATTTTCGACTTTAAGTTTAAAAAAATATAATGAGAAAGATACTTGAAATTACCTGATTCAATGCTTGTCGGGCTTCATTGAAAAGCAAGGGGATTTCCAACTGATCCATCACAGCCTGATCCTCTTCGTTCACCAAACGCCGAAGATAAATAGCGACCCCCACGGGCCAGAGAAAACCTAAGCATCCTCCGAGATAGAGAAAACAATCGATCACTTTTGGTTAGGGTCAACATTCAGAGCCGGGAACTGGTCCATAAGTATTGGGCTCGAGGAATACCCACTGGCTCCCAAAAATGGTACCTTCTTAGGAACCGACAAGTCTTTAAGCTCGGTGAAATCCTCTGATGCAGCAGACTCTAACCCATCTAAGAAATTATAGATATCTGTAGCCCCTTGAGACCCGTCATTAGAATGACTTTCTAGCATGCCGGCCTCACAGATCATGGCCTCTGAGAACTGTCCTGGTAAGGTTTTTTCCCCCACGCACTCTTTCGAGGCACTTTCCTCTGCTCGAGAAGTATCAGCCTCAATCTCCCTCTCGATCCCCTAGCTTAGGGCGGAGTGGCATTACCTCCTTCTGCTTTGGGAGCTTCAACTAAGACTCCCTCATCAACCTCCTCATGTTGGGATAGTTCAATTTTGCATCTATCATTTTTGAGGGCCCTTGTATCATGACACCTGCCTGCATAAGGCCACCAACTTGTGGATTGCGTCAAGGATAAAGCATCGGTGCTTCCCTTGGGCTTGCGTGACCTCTTCTTTGTTTTTTTCGAGTTCGGGGAACTTGGGGCCCTTTTTCTCTTCTTTTCATCACCCTGCCTCAGAGTAGGGGATTCGAGAGACACATATTCATCACTGGATGGAGGACTCATAGCTACATATTTGGGGAGATCTATAAAAGAAAATGGAACCGATAAAGACTCGACAACACAAAGAGGAAATGAAACATTATTACATCGGAAAAGAAAACTTACCATGATTACGGGCCTCCTACCGATCCTTCGACAATTCACACCACGCACGCTCAGGTTATGATCTCTGTGACACCAGGTCCTCGACCTACTATTTAAGTTGAGGAAATACATCCGTCATTCGAGAGACAGCTACATCACAAAAACACTAATAAGAAGGAAGGAAAGATAAAAAATAATACATAAAGTATTTAAGGAGAAGTTATACTTATGTTTCAAGTTCCATTTCTCGGGAAATGATATATCTTCGGTAGGGATCAAGTCCGAGGTCCTTACTTGAATGAATCGGCACATCTAACCTCAGTCCCGCTCCTCATCTATACTCAGAACGGTGCCCTAGTATCCCGATGAGAAAGTTGATTAATCCTCCTTGATATAATTGGGGACTGTACAAGCTCATATGATGATCGAGGGTGAAGGCACATCCATCGATTTGCTTACTAAAGATGAAGAAGAATCACAATCCCAAGAAAGAGGAGTAAATCTGATCGATGGTTACTTTGTACCTTTTGGAAAAGCCAATAATGATCGAGTCTAAGGGAGCCAACGTGAAGAGGTAAGTATAAACACATAAAAACACTCCACGTGGGTAGTGATTGATTCCTCAGGCGAGGGAACCACCATATTTTTATTGGTCATGTTAAAATCCACTTTGGCCTTAATGAGGAGGTTGGTGATTGTGTGTGTATATATATATATATATATATATATATATATATATATATATATATATATATATATATATATATATATATATATATATATATATATATATATATATCTCGAGGCCGGCTCACATTGATTCGGTATCGAGGAAGTCTTTTGGATCTTAAAATCAACATCTATGGGGCATCTCCTAAATGAACTCTGTAGAAGGTTGCTCCGCCGCAGTCCCATCGCCGATGGGCTGTGATGAAGAGGATTTCTCTTTCTATGGAATAGTCTTAGAAGTTTTTTCTATTTTAAAATAGAGATAAAGGAAAGGAGAAGGTTGTAAAAGGTTCAAGAAATGTGGACATGAAAGTTGGAGAGTGAAGAGATTCTTAAAGAACAAGAGTAAAAAAAAAAGCTTTTTTGAACATAATGTTTGAATGGATGAGGGTTGAGGTATTTATAGTTTGATAATGACGGTTCAAAACCCCTGGTGTCTGACCAACACTGAAATACATTTAATACCTTAGATGCTGGACTGATGGTACATTTCAATGACCTGTTGTCACGTACGTCATGATCTATCGGAGTGAGGTTCGAAAATTCATATTGTTTCTCATCATCTTCTCTTCAAAAAATAAGGGGACTATCTCTATATGATCGAAACTGGTTTCGTCCATTATTTGACCAATTGAGGCTAAAACATAGCAGGTCAAAGTTCGAGCTCAGGTTATATTGAACTAAGGCGTAAAGCTAAATCGTCGAGCTCGTGACCTAGAGGCCGAGTAAGATCGAGACTGAGCAAGATCGAGACTGAGTAAGATCGAGACGAAGAAAGATTGAGGGAAACTTATCAAGCCAAATAACGAAAATCCTAAATATCCACAATCGATCGAGGATCATGCCGAAAATCTCATCACGTATCAAGAAGAGGCCGATTAATTAGCAAATCATGAGATTTTTTACCTTGTATAGAATTGTACCAAAAGTAGAGTACCCCACTAGATAAATAAGGGTTCTGATCATTTGTAGGAAACAATATAACACACCAGATGAAATCAATATACTGATTATATCTAGTTCATATGACAAGAGGGGTTGTTCTGATGGTAAGATACCTCCACTTCCAACCGAGAGGCTGTGATTTCGAGTCTCCCCAAGAGCTAGGTGGGAAGTTCTTGGAAGAAAGGATGCCGATGGTCTATTTAAAAACAACCTCTCTACCTTAGGGTAGGGGTAAGGTCTGCATACACACTACCTTCCCTAGATTCCACTAAATGGGATTATACTGGGTTGTTGTTGTTGTTGTTGTTATTATTGTTTAATTTTAATATTGATCTGCCTTATTAATTTGTATCAAGTTATCTAACGTATCCTTAAAATGCATAAAAATTCAACGGTTATCCAATTTTAACGGTAAACATCCATATCAGCTGCCAAGTCACTTAATTACTCAATTAAAAAAAACTAAAACATGACTAGGAAGGCATATAACTTTCTTTTGGTCGGCTATATGAGGAACTTGGGGGAAAATGTGGGGATAAGAAGTTATTTTAGTTGGCCAGAGAGAGAGAGAGAGAGAGAGAGAGAGAGAGAGAGAGAGAGAGAAGAAGAAGGCTCGCGACCTGGATCAATTGAGGTGCATCAAAGATGAGGACGGTCGAGTATTGATGGAAGAGGACCAGATTAGGCAAAGATGGCAATCATACTTTCAGAAACTTCTGAATTAGACGGGGATGGAAACATCGTGTTAGGGAAATTAGGGAACTCTGAGAGCCACCACGACTTTTGTTATTGTAGGCGTATTAAGGTTAAAGAGGTCGTGCATGTGATGGTAAGATGAGTCGGGAAAAAGCGACCATATCAGACGATATTCTGGTAGAGTTTTGGAGATATGAGGGTAGATCAGGCTTGGAGTGGCTGACTATGTTGTTTAAGGTTTTCTTCAGGATGAAGAGGATGCCATATTAGTAATGGTGTGATTCTGGTGTACTAAAATAAAGGTGATATCCATAATTGTAAAAACTATAGGGGTATCAAGTTACTAAGTCATACCATGAAAGTTTGAGCGAGGGTGGTGGAAGGAAGGATAAGGAAGGCAGTGTCTATATCGAAATATTAGTTTGGGTTCATGCTAGGTCATTCTACTACAGAAGCTATCCATCCTATTAGGAGGTTGGTGAAACAACACATGGATAGGAAGAGGGATTTGCATATGGTGTTTATTGACCTATAGAAGGCATATGACAAGGTCCCAAGGGATGTCCTTTGGAGATATATGGAGGTGAAAAGTGTGTCAGTGGCTTACATTGAGGTGAAAAAGGATATGTATGATGGATCTAGGACTCGAGTTAGGACTGTGGTAGGTGACTCAGAGCTTTTTCAATGGTTATGGGGTTACACCAAGGATCTCTGCTCAGTCGGTTCTTATTTGCCCTGGGGATGGATGCACACCATATCCAAGTAGAGGTTCCATGTTGTATGTTGTTCTCTGATGATATAGTTTTGATTAATGAGACGCGAGGCGACGTTAATGGGAGACTAGAGTTATGGAGGCATGCCCTGGAGTCTAAAGGTTTCAAGTTGAGTAGGACTAAGACGAAAAATATGGAATGTAAGGTCAGCGAGGTGACGAGGGAAGCGAATGTGGAAGTCTGGCTTGACTCACAGGTAATCCTCAAGAGAGAATGTTTTAAGTACTTAGGGTGAATTATCCAAAGAGATGGGGAGATAGAAGAGGATGTTACGCACCGTATTGGTGTGGGTTGAATGAAATGGAGGTCAGTTCCTGGAGTTCTGTGTGACAAGAATGTTCCACTGAAACTCAAAGGAAGTTCTATAGAGAGATGGTTAGGCCGTCCATGTTGTATGGAGCTAAGAGTTGGCAAGTCAAGAATTCACATATTTCAGAAGTTGAAACTAGCAGAAATGAGGATGTTGAGATAGATGTCTATGCATACTAGGCTAGATAAGATTAGATATCAAGATATTTAGGACAGGGTGCGCGTGGCTCCGGTGGACGACAAGATGCGGGAAGAGCGTCTTAGTTGGTTCAGATACGTGCAGAGGAAAAGTCTAGATGCCAGATTAGTAGATGTGAGCAGTTGTCTTTGACAGGTATGAGAAGAGGTAGAGGGCGGCCCGAAAGTTTGGAATGAGATGATCAGACAGGACATGACGCAGCTCCAAATTTCTGAGGACATGACTCTTGATAGGAATGTGTGGAAGTGGAGCATTATGGTTGTAGGTTAAAGGGTAGTCGAGTGTTTTTTCTGTTTGTACCGACGAGTATGATAGTATTTTGTCTAGAGCTGTGTGTAATTTATGTTGTATTTCATACTTTTTTATAATACTTATGTTATTGTTTTTCATTTATTTGTTGTCTCTCACGTTGCTGATAATTTTTTAGGTTTTGTTATCACAAATCTATTATATCTGAGTTGAGGGTCTCCATGAAGCAATCTCTCTACCTCCCTAGGGTAGGGGTAAGGTATCAGTACACTCTACCCTCCCCAGACCTCATTGGTGAAATTTATTGGGTTATTATTGTTGTTGTAAAGTAGGAAGGCAGATAGCGAAATTAAACAAGAATCTAATATGACTGGGATAGTACTCACATGTATTAAGCAATATAAAGTTTAGTACTCCATATTTTATTATTTCTTTTTTGGGTGTTCATAGCTTACGGTAGAAGAAGGCCCTTCAATTGGTTAGTCTAGCACAGAGTCATTGGAGTTATTTGTGCTTTTACTGGTGGAGACATGGTGTTTGTGAAAATGGATAAATTGAGAGACTTTTTGTTAAGTGTTTTCAGTGAGAAAAGGTTCTTTCATTTTAAGGAAGTGCTCATGATGGTGTATTTCAACGAAGAAGATGGAGTTGTTGGTGCTTATGGGTTTCACTAGGAGATAGGGAAACGTTTGGTATGGACTTTACATAGAGGTTAAGAAAATGAAAAGGTAAGCACTACGAATATGAAATTCTTGCTTGTTTTCTACGGAAATCGAGTGAAAAATAAAACAAAAATTGGAGCTTGAAACGGTAACACTAATACTGATGTTTATAGACTTAAAAAAAATCACCATCGAAGAATTTGTAAGAATGCTTATGAACATAAACTGGATATTTTAATTTGCTGAAGTTTAAGCAAAGTGCTAGTTGAAATTTATTGAGAATATTAATATTGAGAAGTACTAATTTCAACTTGAGTCAATTTGATAAAAACTTGGTCTAATTTGGATTTAAAAATTTGAAGCAAAGATGAGAACTCATGGAAGAAGAAGAAGAAGCAAGGAGCCCGGAGGGGTTGGGGTTGGGGGGATATGTCTTAATTTTTTTAATTGAGTAAATAAGTGACATGACATGGAAAAAATAGAGTGAGTCAGTTGTCACATCTTCCATCCGTTAGGGTTAGGGGCATTTCCAGCAAGTTTATTAACGGTAGGTTGGATTTTGGACGTAAAGTGAAATGGAGGATAAATGTGTACTATGTATAATAGAATAGGGGTAATAATGGCTTTTTTCCAATCGTTTATGTGAAAAAAATTACACGGCAGCACTATTAGTTCATCCCCAATTAACCTATACCCACTTTTATAAAATATTTTAATTTGTACCCATTTTTTAAACAACTTCATGGGCTTCTTCTTCTTCTTCTTCTTTTTCTTCTTCTTCTTCTTCTTCTTCTTCTTCGTTAGATTTATTGTTGTTTTGACAATGTGGAGGCTATGTTTCAAATTAGAACTCATTTGGAGTAGATTTAGGTATTAAATTATATATTTGATTTTTAAATTCAAAGAATGAATTTCTATTTTTGTGTAATTTGCACTTTAGGCCTATTTGGCCTAAAGTGCATGAAAATGTTTGTTGCACTTCAGACCTTTTGACCTTAAGTACATCTAAAGTGTAATTTTTCACTACAAACTTATTGAACTTAAGTGTAGCAAAACGTTTTGTTACATCTTATATTTTCGTACATGAAAATACGCCATAAATAAATTAATGAGAGTCTAGAAGTGAGATATCACATCCCGCGGTACTACATTACAACGATGTTATATCTCGTAGTGTTGTACACTGAATTTATCATAAGGTAAGTGACATCGATCCAAGAAAAAGATTATTCAGATATTACAAGGATTATACTACTTCAAACAAGTAATAAGTAAATTCGTAAAGGTAAAAGGGGAAGCAAGTTAAAGAAAATGAATTTTCGTCCAAGTTTGTCATATCGGAATAAAATACAACTCAAACTAAAATACTCGGTATTTATGGACTATTACCATAGAATGTACCACATGACCATAATAATAAAGCATATAACGTATATGAAAAGTGAATAATATTTTAAATAAGTAAAAATAATTTTCAATTTTACGGGTAATTAATTAATTATCGAATAATGGAACATTACTTAATTAATTAGGAATATATTTGGATAAGATTAAACCCCGCCCCGCCCCGCCCCCACGTGGCATCAAGTAACTTCCTAAGAGAAATGACTCCTAGTCAATTATAATTAGGTGGCAAGATAATGTCTTCTAACAAGACACCTACCTTTTGCAAAAGTTAGCAATAAATTCATACAAGATTCCTACAAACAACCCTACCACCAGATATGACTTACAAGAAATTCCTACAAATTCCAATTCTTACACATTTCTTAAAGTACACCACAATTAGGCATTAGAGATTCCTATAAATTTCTCAGATAATTCCAACAAAAATTATTAACATATTAGCAATGCAAAATTTTGCGGTTCTACGGTGCAACTTTTTCCAAGCATATGATTTTTTTCTACTTTAAGTATGTTAAGGTTATTTTTGTTTTTGTCATAATCCATACGATACAAATGAACAATTTCCATACACGACTTTACTCATAAGAATATTAGAGATGCCCATATTTTTTATTTACCATGTGTCATTGTTATGACCCCAGTTCGCCCTCCATGAACTGTCATGACATTACATATTCTCTACGACTAAGTAAGCCTAAATTGCGAAATAAAAGCTAAATTTGCTAAAATAAAATATTTTAAAAACATAATTAAGGCAGTAACAATATTTAAATGTGCCGCTCGACATACACCATAAATTTCAAAACCAATATCCAATTCAAGACTAGAAAACCCACGAATCACAAGCTAAGACAAGGAAATACTACATAACTCTAATTTTGGAATTTGTCTAATAAGAACAGAAAGTGTAGAAGGGCTAAATTCTAAAAGTAGGAATGGAATGAGACTCATCGATCTGCGGACAGCAAATGTACCTCGAAGTCTCTAAGCAGTCGCCTCCCTCAAGGATGGTAGGCCTGAGAAGAAGTACCTGGATTTGGACATGAAAAATATATGCATAAGGGTCGTGAGTACACCACATCAGTACTTAGTAAGTGTCAAACCTAACCTCGATCGCGTAGTGACGAGGAAGATCAAGGCCCTACTGAGATCAAATAATATATAAGGGTTAGCAGTGTAAATAAAACAATATAAATAAGTGCAACAATAGGAAATAACATATAATTGAAAGAACAACATCAGTTATATCCGAAGGATCTCCTGGGATCTCACCCCGTAATCCAACTATCAATGTGCGAGGGATCTACCAGAAATCTCAATCCGTATCTCCAAATATAAATACCAAGTACTGGGAGAATCTACTAGGTGCATTCCCATAGTTTCTATATATGTCCGCAGGATCTACCGAGATCCCATCCCGTAATCCAACTATCAATGTGCGGGGGATCTACCAGAAATCTCAATCCGTATCTCCAAATATAAATACCAAGTACTTGGAGAATCTACCAGGTGCATTCCCATAGTTTCATATAACTGTGCAGGGGGATCTATCGGGAATCCCGCAGTCCCAAAGTAAATGTGCAGGGGGGATCTATTAGGAATCTAACCCACAGTCCCAAAGTAAACAGACAAAGCGGAGCTATCATAGTCCCACATCCGTAGTTCCAATGTAAATACACAGCAGCAACAAGAAAATATTCAAAGAAGAGAAATTTCATATTAAGGCAACAAATAATTATTGCATAACATGCTGTACACAGCTCAGGTAAATATGTTGAACAATTAAATAATTAAATCACTTAGACACACTTTCCTAAGCTAACAACAGGCTTAATAATGCAAATAATAAAGGCAGGAAAAGAAACATGCTTAAGAAAACTTTAAGAAAAATCAGATTTTTAACAATTTGCACAAGTACATACTCGCCACCTCACGCAAAAGGCAACTCAGTTACCAAATATACAAATCCTAAGGGGTAGGTCCCCACACTAGGTTAGGCAAACCACTTACCTCGAATAAGCTCAAATCAATCCGAAATTACGCTTTTGCCACGAGTATCCGACTCCAAATGGTCCAAATCTATTCAATTCATTTTCATAATGTAAATAATACTTCAAGTAGCTTTATTCTATAATAAACTTTTACATGAATTATGTAAAATGACCAAAATACCCCTTAGGACCACATCTCGGAATCAGGTAAATTTATGTTTTCCAAATTATCATGCTCACAAGAATTTAGCATATAAGATATCTCTAAAATCGGATGTCAAAAACCCAATCAAAACTCTATATTTCGGCATATGCAGTTTATTCAATTTTTCCCAAAATGTTCCACCAAATTCGAAATTTAAAGGCTATATTTAAGTTAGGTATCATGAAAATTGATCTAAGTTGGGTAGAGATCACTTAATTAAGTTTTCCAGGTGCAAAAGTCTTCAAAAATCTCCCCTCCGGAGCTCCCAAATTCGTAAAATAAAAAATAGGCTTAAACCCTTAAGTTGGGATTTAATATCTCTGCCCAGATACTATTCATTGCGATCGCGAAAAGGAAAAATTGAGGGTCCTCGAACTGTTCTATGCAAACGCAATAGGAGATATGCGAATGGGGAAGAGGAAAAAACAAGCTTACGCATTCGCGGTCGAAGCCACGCGAATGCGAAGAGTAAAAGGTCAATGATCCACCAGCACCCATTTCTACTATGCGAACATTGAAGGGCCATTGCGAACACGAAGAAGGAAGGGGTAGTACTCTGTAATTGCGAGACAAGTCATGCGATCGCGAAGAAAAAATTAGTCCTCCTCAGAAATTACACTACGCGAACGTGGAGGAAAAGCTGCGATCGCAATGAAGGATACCAGATACCAGATTTTCTGCAACTCAACTAGTTCCAAAAATGATCCGTTGAGCATCTGAAACACACCTGAGGCCCCCGTCCTCAACTAAACTTGCCAACCAATCCTAAAACATTATTCAAACTTGTTCCAACCTTCGGAAGACTTGGTCAGGGCGGTTCACAATTTCTTTGCTGAAGGCCGCTAGAACCTTCATTTCACGAGTGAACCCGGGCACGAGCCTACCTTGGTTGAACCAAAAAAGGGGAGCGATAGCGGCTCCTGTTTACTAATAGATCTGCCGCCGCTAGTATAACAAAAAAAGCACATAGAAGCTTTTGGCGGACACAAGCTCTCGGGGCATCTCTCTTTTGTCCCTCCTGACCGAACTCACCAAAAAAATCACAATAGAAAAAGTTGTTCTTGCCGGGAGAGTAGCGTCGCAGACATCTTTATCTGAGGAGGAGGCTTCGTCTACTCCCCCCAATCTTCACTTTAGGCCACGCCGACTCCCGGCTTGAGTAACGCAAACATTAGTGAGAATCCAATGCCCCGAAACCTAAGGGTTCCTCCGCAAGGTTCGTCCATGAATCGCCAAAGTCTTCCTACTTCTCCATTGTTACAATCAGATCCGAATAATGAGAAATCAATCAAAATGGACCTGAATGGAATCATGACTATATAAGCTATTATGATATTAAGAGAAGATACCATTGACTCTGGTATCTAATAAGTTTTACCTACTATTGGAACGAGCTGACGACTACAAGGGAAGCAGCTGACTGCAGTCCCCGAGCCCGCAAGCCAAAAAAAAGTTTGATCCCTCTCCTGCCTCATGATTGGAATCATAAACTCCAGATTCTTCGGCTGTTCCAGGAGCTGCAGAAAGGGATGCTTTAGCTGTTGAGGCGAAGAAGGGAATTGAGGAGTATGGGACGAGAACTCGCTCATTTTGATCCCCTTGTTGACCAAGCAAGGTCGCACTGAGACTGAGAACACCAACGGAAAGCTCAAGTGCATCTAAAATGTAATTTGTAATTTTTCACCTTAGACTTATTGATCTTAAGTGCATGAAACTATTGGTAATACTTCACACCTGTTTGTACTTAAGTGCATCTAAAGTGAAAATTTTCACTTCAGACTTATTAACCTTAAGTGAAGGAAAACGTTTGTTGCACTTCATTGTTTTTGGCCTTACATGCATCCGAAGTGTAATTTTTTACTTCAGACCTATTAGCCTTAAGTGAATGAAAACATCGATTACACTTTAGACCTATATGGCATTAAGTGCATCTGAAGTGCAATTTCTTCACTTCGGACTAATTTTTTTAATTTCAGACACGATAAGTCTAAAGTTGATTATAAAGTGAGTACGCTTGAAAATATTTTTGCAAAGTGAATATAGGTTCAATTGTGATCCCAAAATCGGATATAGATGTAAAAGCCCTGTTTATATCCTTATATATATAAATTAATTAATTACAGTCATTAAAGAGAGTAATGGTTGCATAGAGGAGTATAATGGTAGCATTGAGGAGTGGAAGTGGCTATTAGGAAGTGCAATGGTTGCATGGAGGAACATGCTACTGATAAGTGTAATGTCATCCAGAAGGAGTGAAAGTGGCTACCAAAAAGTGTAATGACTGCGTATAGTCTCTACATGAGACTTGAGGTTCTATATATCACAAAAAATGAAACGAAAAGTACTATTCTTCCTTCAATTTATCTTGGTCATCTCAGCTTTACTTCTCCTCTACCCTTTACTATTTTTCTCGATACCCTTTTTACTATAACTCTACCACCGTGAGCTTCACATTTCCACCTGCTTCTTCATAATAAAGAAACTAACAACATCCTTTATTATTTATCCGCTCACATTTTCACAGCCATGGACGATCCTTGGAGCTCCTTACTTTATAAAAACTCAATCAATCTTCAACAATAAATGAAACACTATATTTTACAAATACCCACCAATAAATCTTCAAAAACAACTATTAAAAACTTTACAATTTCACAACATATCACATTTAATATTATATATTAATTATACATTCTACGTTCGCTATTTACACTTACTAGTAAATTTGATCACGTATCCAACATAGAGAAAGCCACATAATCAAGGTGAAATATAACTAAAAAAGCATAAATATCAGAATACGACTTTCAACAACAGGTAGTATAAAGGTACTACAACATCAAATCCTTCAAACCTAGAAGTAGGGAGTCATGAGCTTTAGATAGATATAACAGAATCACTCAATAATACAAATACTGTCTGAAGTATAAATAACAATTTAAAACTAGGAGAAAGGGGACTCCAAGGGTATACAAGCGATCATGCAACCTAGTCTAGTGTCCTCTGATAACTACTAGGATCCGTCCTAAAGTTCCGTACTGTCAATGCCAGAATCTCCACAAAAAAATGGAAGAGTATAATATGAGTAGGGACAACGTGCACTTAATAAGTATCAAGACCAACCTCGGTAAAGTAGCGATGAGGTTCAAGTCATATTATACCTACTAATCAAATAAACATGTATATTTCATAATTATTCACAACAAGACTATAATAATAGAACAAGTAAAAAGAATATAATAGAAGCATCAAGTAACATTTTAGAATTCAACATAAAAAATATGTAGAATGCATGATAAGGCATAAGAGATTCACCTGAATGGTCAAAGCTTCCACCTTTATGCTCAAAACTCACCACATCAGATTCTATATCAGAGTCTACCAAAAGTCTATTAGCTTATCATAATCTGTGTGTACACTATCAAAAGAGAAACATGAGAGAGTAAATTATGGGGATATATCTATATCCACACGCTTCACGGAAAAGTCCTCGTGTAATAACAGTGACAATGTCACGTTAACTACACGAAAAAGATCTTGTGCCACAATAACAACAATATCACAATAACTGCAGATAGAAACTTCGTGCCGTAACCAAATCAATTTGCTTAACATGTTCATGTGTGCCATAATCATAGCAGTCAAAAATAATATTTCATGTTTAGAGAGGCATATGATCACAAATAATCAATAAGGTGCACAATGATATAATAAATAAATGTACGATGTAACGACCTGATCGGTTGTTTAGAACTTTAACATTTTGTTTGGTAGTTAAGATCCTGAGTAGCTTCATAAAATGTATAATAACTTGTTTATATTGTTAGTATTGATATTCGTAGGGTTCATGGTTTATTTAATAAAATAATTTTAATTTGGAAGCTTAAGATTAGGAGAGTTGGCCAATATTTGACTTTTGAGTAAATGACATCAAAATAGGAATTTAATAGTTTCAATCGGCTTTCATGGTGATTTTGGACTTTTTCGTATGTTCACATTTGAAATCGGATGTCCCTATTAGGTTTTGGCTCCATTTATTTAAATTTTGCAATTTGAAGAATTGAAAAGGTCATTGGTTTGATCGGGAATTAGCTTTTGTGTTATCGGACTCGGATTGCAGTTTGGAAACTTTGTATAGGTTCATTTAGTTGATTGGAACTTGTGTGTAAATTTTTATTGTGTTCCAGAATGTCTAAGCGTGATTCGGACGAGTTCAGCGAAGTTGGAAGTTCTTGAAGTTAAGAGAATGATCTTGACCTCCGATTCATGTGTTTGATAATATCTGTAGTAGTTTTAGCCTTTGTATAAGTTTGGAAGATATATTTGGACTTTTTGGTATAATTGGACGTGTTTTCGGGGGGGGGGGGGGGGAGGCTCGAGTGTGATTCGGGGTGGTTTAAGACCATTTCAGTTGAGTTTTATACAACTGGTTCTCTAGTGTTTTGATGTGCTACGTGTTCCAGATTAGTGTCACGTTCGTGTAGAGTGTTCTGGGTTGCTGGTAATTTGTTCACCGCATTCTAATGGAGTTCTTGCGTTCACAAAGTATTATGGTTGATGGCTTTCTCGTTCGCATAAGTTTCTTCATGTTCATGAAGTGTTGGAGAAGGTTGGTTAGTGTCCTTTCATGTTCGTGCTAGGTCTCTCGCATTGGTGTAGATGAAAGCCAGTTGGACTTTGCATTCACTTAGTGTATTGGAATTCGTGATTATGGTTTTTGAGCGCTGAGTCTTTTTGTTCTTTGCGAATGCAGGCTTGAGATCGCGTTCGCATGGTGTACTGTTGTGCAATATATTTAAGTACGAATTTGGAGATTTTACCCATTGTTTTATATTTTGAGCCCTAAACTTGGAGATAAGGAAATTTTAAAGAGTGATTTCATTACTATTTGGAGGTATATTATTTCCACATAGATTTGATTTTACATATTGATTACCCATGGATTTCTACACCAAAACTTAAAATTTGTAAAGGAAATTTGGGGTTTTTTCCAACACTTTAAGAGAGTATTTTTTTGGGGGGGTTGGGGGGGGGGGGGGTTTACTATCGATTTGGACCAGAATTTGGAATTTAATATATATTTGGAGTTGACAGGTTCTGAATCATCGAATTTATGTATTGATTTTGAATTTCACGCATGCATGCCTGGGTTGACTTTTTGGGAATTCATAAAAGATTGAAGCTTTATGGATTGGGATCACTTCCTATAGCATTTTTGACTTCTTTGGATTATATTTTGCTTGGATTTGCATGATTGGAGGCCTAGAGCAAGGTTTTGACGCGTTTTGTAATTGAAGTTAGCCTGAAAAGAGGTAAGTCTCTTGGCTAACCTTGTTAAGAGGAAAACCCCAAGGATTTGACTTGATTGCTACATGTTTAAGGTTTTGGGGATGGTGTATATACATGGTGGTGATAGTATATACACTAATTAAATTTATATTATGCGCGGGATAAAATTGAGATACTTTATGTACTGTTTCGACTATGTGTTCATTTGATTCATGATTTATTTGACTATGTGACTACGCCGCTCTCTTATTGATGTTAGAAATCATCCCTATGACTATGATTATTTATGAAGGAATGGGAACTTATTCTTGATATATTGAATTGCTCAAATTGATTGTAGTCCCATACAGATTTCATGAGCACATCTCTGTATAGTTTTTACTAAGTCCTTGTGCACCTTTTATTTGAAATTCTTGAGCATATGCATACATTTTGAATAAGGATACTTGATTTAGACCGTGAACTTTGGCATGAAGGGTAAAACGTGCGGATGAGATATAATTATGGCACATTGGACATGATGATAAGATATTAATTCATGAGGGATTGCTATTATGGCTCTCTTGTGCTTGGATTTGGTATCATCCCTTACGAATAAGGTGATTTCCTCTGTTACTTTGGGCCCCATGAGCATGGTTGGTATATGAATTTTGTACCAGGTTGATACATAGATTTTGTATCATATTACTGTTATACATGAATCTTGTGTCAAGGTACATGGACCTTGTACTGGTTTGAGCATGCATTCATATTCTCAATTCATTTAGAGGTATTTAGTTAAATGCTAACTGTTGCATGTCATGTATATGCAAGTTGGAAGCCTCTGCTCCGTTGATTGAAGCATGCCAGTTTTATTTCCATAATTGAGCATCGTTATGATTATGTGTTGAATTGGAAAAAAACATGCTTTAGGTCTTTCGACTATTTTATATCTACCTGTTAATTATGAGGATATTTACTGTTCCAGCTCCAGGCTTATTTTTGTTTGTGTTGTAAATATTCGGATGCATGTAGCCTTGATATTACTTCTTAAAGGTTAGACTTGATACTTACAGAGTACCGACTGTAATACACTGATAATATACTTCTGCACATTTTTGTGCAGATTCTGAGACTAGTATCGTGGTACCCTTTAAGTTGAGTAGGAGTGTTTTAGTAGAGACTTCGTGGAGAGCTGCTATTTTATGTCAATCCGAAGCACTTGGATTCCCCGTACTTATTTTATCTCCTATTTATTTTCTTTATCACAGACAGTTGTGATCATTTATTTAGACTTGTAATTATTCAATAGTTGCCCATGTACTTGTGTCACTATTTCTTAGGGGTTATACTGTTTTGGTCATGTTTATACTATGTTATACTTGTATCAAATAGTTTACTGCTTTGAGATTATTTATACTTTTATTTGATATAAATTTGTCAATGAAAGGAAATTGGATTATATTCTGTTGTTTGTGAGTTGGCTTGCTTAAAAGTACGTTTAGGTGCCATCACGGCCTGATGTGGGATTTTGGATCGTAATGAATTGTTATTATAGCTTGAAATTTATATAGGTCTCGTGAGTCACGAGCAAGTCTATTAGGGTCATGGCGATCACTACGAAAAATGCCTGTACTTATGTTTGAGAGGCTATGTTATTAGGAAATTTCACTTCCTTGATTCCTTATCGTGCAACTTTATCTCGGCTTGAAGCATATATCTTCGATTTTCTCCTGCTTGTTAATATGCAATGTTGAGTACTCATTATCAATTATGATCCGACAATTTATGGTTGAGGGCTAGCTATTAACATTTCTTTATGGAGGGGTTTCTATCTATAGTGGAACCGACATTAGTGTTGCCCATGGGTTTAGGCCTTGCACACTATATTGTGATTCTTCAAGTGTTGGTTTTGACGCAGTGTTTGTGCAGAGTAATAGGCTGATTGCTTGCGTGTCACATCAGTTGAAGCCCCTGAGAGAACTATCTGGTTCATGATTTAGAGTTTGGCTTTTGTTCCCATAGAGGGAAGATATTTGGCTGTGCGAGTACAGACCTTGGTATATAGGGTTGTGAGATTGAGCATTTATGAATATAGTGGAGTTCTTGCTTATGTGATTCCACATTTGTCTTTGTTTGAACGCAGCACATCTTGTTACTATGATGTTCTACATTTGGATATCCTTAGGGACATTGTGTGTGGGATGGTCCTAAGGAGGTATCCCTTAGTACAATGATGTTTTGCGACTTCAGAGTCAAATTTATGTTATTAGTGTTGATGGTTCGATGAAGATGATCATTGAGGAGGTTCGTAATCTGTGATAATTTTCACATACTGATGATATAGAGATGTGTCATTATTCGAGGCAGCATTACGGGTCTCGCAGGATGAAGAACAACATTATTAGGCATGAGTCACATTGTCTGATTACCAACAAGTTGAGGAGGAGCAACATGGGGCCAAATGGTTTACTTCACGAGGTGGCTACACCTACGTGTAAGTGGGGTCATATTATTATGGACTTTGTGGCAAGGTAACCATAGGATTTGCGGATGGTTGGTGCAATTTTGGTCATTGTTGGCAAATGAATAAGTCTGTGCACTTCATTTAGTGATGATTACTTATGTTTTTAAGGGTTTATGGATTTAATAAGAAGGGTTTGATTGAGCTACAAAGGGAATGCGAGTGCTTGATTATCATCTTGGTGTGCTATGCAATCTTGAGTTTTGAATGTGTTGATAGATCTTTGGTTGTTCATTGGTCGGATGAAATAGATTCTTGCAGCCTGCGTATAAGTGTAGACTCTGAAGAGTCAATTAACTACAAAATGGTAGTGCTCATGGAAAGGTCAGGGAAAGAATTGAGGTTACACAAGTGGGATCTCTTCTGTGAGAAGATTTAAGGTGGTACAATTTCTTGTGAGGAAGATTTTAACCTTCTATCTAATGGGATGTATATACTATTATGTGAGCCTGGATCGCTTGAGGTAGACGACACAATTCTCACGAGATTGAGCATGCACTTGAGCTAATGGTTTGGGATATGTTAATGTTGGAGTAACATGGTCTTATGAGAAATTTAGTTGAGTAAAAACATGAGGTCATGGTAATTGATGAGGAACAATCATTGTGAGTTCCTGGGTTATGGGATTGTGGCTTAAGGCCAAGTGGGGGAGCTTATTATCGAAGTTTGGATCACATGGTCATTTGTTGTTGTAGTCTCGGACTTCAGTGCATTTGAGGATTCGTTATAAGCTTGAAGAGGATAACTTCAAGGTTGATTGAGGCAAGGAATTTGCTGAAGGCATATTATATTTCACATGTTTTTTATATGCAGGTTATGGAATGGCTCAGGTTGGATAGTCCTTAGGGATGTAGTGTGTCAAGCAAAAAGATTTGCACGATTGTTATTTTGGACGGAGCACTAATTATCCCGCATGTTTGGCTATGTACTCAGGACTAGGACGGAGAGGGCTACTCTAGAGGGTGGTTCTCGTACGTTCAAGATTTAGGATGTGGTGTCTAAGGATTTTGGATTCATGTGTGACTAAGAATACATGATTTTAACTAGAGACTAGAAGAGACTTGGGTTGCTCTTGTAACGTCATTGGTTCTACAAGGCAATGTTTGAGAGATGGAAGAAATACCTTCAGACTCATAGAAGATATTTTCAGAGCACGTATTATGGTTTGAGGTACTATTGGGTGTATAAGAGGGAATACAATGTCTTACAAGTCTTAGGACAACGAGATTTTGTGTTAAAATTTTTTGGGATAAATTTTGATTGGGGTCCATAGTGTAATGTGAAAAGGAGAAGTGTTGCCACGAGGTGGATCATGAGCAACCTGAAAAAGCTAGGATCCGTTTAGCAGTGTCTTGGATCAGTATAATAATAGAGGTGATTGGTTCCTTTGGTATAATAAGGATTTAACGATGTTTTGTGGCAATACCTTTTGGGTTTGGCATCATATGTGACTTGGTTGATTTAGAGAGATTTTGTTCTAATGGCTTGGTTATGTGCAAATCGATTCCAAAGAGTTGTGATGATTTGGCCACAACTTGAAGTTTATGTATTCTATAGGTATGTGGATCTTGTTGTGTGTTGTGATTTTTTCTCTTGAATTTAGTTAAATTGAAGATTTCTGATCAGTGGAGTGGGTTTCCTATTCGTGATTGAGAGTAGACAATGAGATTCTCGTATTTTTGTGTTGAGGCATGATAGATGTAGTGCGCCGTGTGGGATTGAGATTGAATGGACAAGGTTGAGGTTGTAATTTTAAAATAATATCTCGAGTTCTAGACACCATGCAAGGTTTCAGATATTAAGAGGATGCTAGCACTTTCTTGTGTCACCCAAGGAGAGTGTGTGTTGTAGAAGATGCATCAAAGTTGATTTGTGGAGCTTCACTAGTACTACAAAGATCGTGTAGGTGGTAATCGTCGATATTCAAATTTTTCCTACTTTGTGCGAAAGGTTTATGGGAGTATTTCTTGTGAGGTGATTGTGTATACATTATGTATCAGTCATTTAAGTGGGGGAGATAGAGATCGTGTTTGGAGATTTGTATTCTCGAGGTTTAGAGATTATATCTTTGTGGGGATAGATTATTCCGTTGGTAGCAGACTATAAAAGTATGTGAAAGGCTAGATAGCTAGTGGTATGTGTCATGGATGAGGTTATTGTAGATTTTGGGAAGTTATCTACTTATTTCAGGATAATCAGAACTACTTTGGAGGTTAATTTGTAGGTACAACTAGAATGAGCATTTAATACTGGAACGAATTATCTTACTTAGCAAAGCTTCTTCTACGGGTATGTCATCGGGCTGAATGGATGCCATTCTTGTCGTCACGTATTTTATGTGTTACTAACTTATTCCATGGGTTTTGAGATGACTTGATTGTTCACGCGCATGTTGCCCTAACTAAATCTCTCTAAATCTCTCTAATGAGGTAGATGGCAATGGTACTTTCTGGGTGAGAAAATTGTAAAGCCCTTAAGATTTCGTAGTGTCAAGGTAGGCTAATTATTTTTATTTTATGTTAAAATGAGGATTCATGATATAATAGATACTAATTGGATATGTTAATAAGCATATAAGTCATATTATAAGTGATTTGGGGTCTAAGGAGAGGCCTAAGGCTAAGCCAAGTTGAAAAATTTCATAATAGACTAAAGTTGTAAATGAGTACGCACAAGACCTCATTTTTGACAAGAATATCTCCATTTATATAATGTGTTGCGTGGTTTAACATTATCAAATTAAATATATTTGAGTCTAGTTTCCAATGCATCAAACTGTTTATCATTTGGAGGTGCATACAAAAAGGTATGATCATTTTTCCGGCCTGTGTCAGAAGCGCGTCTGCCAGAAAACTGATAGTTTCTACCTCCTAGAGTGGCACGACCGCTGTCTATTGAAGGATCAGTTACCGGAGTTAAAGGAGCAGTTGAAGGATCTATTAGAGAAGGGGTTTATCCGACCAAGTGTGTCGCCATGGGGTGCTCCGGTTCTTTTTGTTAGAAAGAGGGATACGTCATTTTGGATGTGCTTCGATTACCGACATCTTAATAAAGTCACCATCAAGAATAAATACCCTTTGCCTCAGATAGATGATTTGTTCGACCAATTGCAAGGTGAAAGGTTCATCTCATAAATTGATTTATCATACGGGTACCACCAATTGAAGATCAGAGAGCTGGATATTCCTAAGACTGCTTTAAGAACTCATTATGGTCACTTTGAATTCTTGGTCATGTCTTTTGGGATAACCAACACCTCGGCGGCTTTTATGGATCTTATGAATCAGATCTTCAAGCCATTTCTAGACTCCTTCGTGATGGTTTTAAGTCACGACATCCTCGTGTATTCGCGGAGCAGGGAGGATCAGCCAATCACCTCAGAGCAGTTTTGCAGACTCTTCATCAGCACCAATTGTATGCCAAGTTTTCCGAATTTGAATTTTTGTTGGAGTCTGTCGCTTTTCTGGATCATGTTGTTTCCAGTGAGAGGATTCAGGTGGACCCCCAAAATATTGCAGTGGTGAAGGATTGGCCTAGACCCACGACCCCGACGTAGATCCGTAGATTTTTGGGTTTAGTAGGGTATTACCGGAGGTTCGTAGAGGGATTCTCCACCCTCGCCTCCCCATTGACTAAATTGACGCAGAAATCAGTCAAGTACCAGTGGTCTGATGCTTGTGAGAAAACTTTTCAGGAATTGATGTCGGGGTTGATCTCGGCACCGGTGTTGACTTTGCCGGAAGGCACCGAGGGATTTATGGTTTATTGTGATGCCTTCAGGGTCGGCTTGGGGGTGGGTATTAATGCAGCATGGGAAGGTAATAGCATATGCTTCAAGGCAGCTCAAGAATCACGAGAAGAATTACCAGACACACGATTTGGAGCTTGCAGCAGTTGTATTCGCCTTGAAAACATGGCGGCACTACCTATACGGAGTCCATGTGGATGTATACTCGGACCACAAGAGCCTCAAATATTTATTTAAGCGGAAAGACTTGAACTTGAGGCAGCGGTGATGGTTGGAATTGCATAAGAATTATGACATGGACATCTTGTACCATCCAGGGAAGGCGCCGACGCCCGTAGTCGGAAATACATGGGTAGCTTGGCTCACTTTAGAGCGGATCAGAGGCTCCTAGCTTGGGAGGTACACCAATTGGCCAGCCTTGGGGTTTGTATCTCGGCCCCAAATGAGGAGGAACTTATGGTGCATAACATAGCAGAAACGTCGCTCGTGGCGAAGGTTAAAGAAACACAGTTTATTAATCCGACATTGGCACAATTGAAGGATACAGTTCTAAGTAACAAAATTTCAGCATTTTCACTCGGCAGCAACGATGGTGTGTTACGGTGCCATGGTAGGTTATGTGTCCCAGACGTGGATAATTTTCGGGAGGGTAATGACAGAGGCTCATCATTCTAGGTATTCAGTGCACCTAGGCTCTACAAAGATGTATCACGATCTCAAGGAAATCTATTGGTGGGGTGGTATGAAGAAGAGTGTGGCGGACTTCGTCTCTAAGCATCCCAATTGCCAGCAAGTGAATGCCGAGCATCAGCGGCCCAGTGGATTGACTCAGCTCATATAAATACCAATGTGGAAGTGTAAAATGATCAATATGGACTTCGTGACAGGACTACCTCGCACCCAACACAAGTTCGACTCAATTTGGGTAATAGTGGACCGACACACCAAATCAGCTCGCTTTTTGCTAGTCAAGCCCGCCAATACTACAGAACAATATGCTCGATTATATCAAGGAGATAGTCAGGCTTCATGGTACAACGCTTTCTATTATTTAGGATCGAGGAGCTTAGTTCACAGCTAACTTCTGGAGGAAATTTCAGCAAGGTTTGGGTACTTAAGTGAATCTTAGTACAACTTTTCATCTGCAGACCGATGGGCAAGCAGAGCAAACTATTCAGACTCTCGAGGATATGTTGCGGGCATGTGTCTTGGATTTCAAGGGTAATTGGGATGATCACCTGCCCCTTATAGAGTTTGCTTATAACAACATCTTCCATTCTAGAATCCAGATTGCCCCATTTGAAGCATTGTACGGAAGAAGGTGTAGGACCCCGATCGGGTGGTTCGCGGTAGGGGAAGCAGAATTGATAGGGCACGATCTCATGCTCCAGGCCATGGAGAAAGTAAGAGTCGGTCAGGAGAGGATGAAGACTGCTTAGGGTCTCCAGAAATCCTATGCGGACGTGCGTCGAGGAGAATTAAATTTCAAGTAGGTGATTGGGTATTCTTGAGGGTGTCTCCTATAAAAGGAGTCATGCGCTTTGGGAAGAAGGGGAAACGGAACCCAGGTATGTCGGGCCATATCAGATTACTCAAAGTATCGAAAAGTTGCGTAAAGGTTGGAATTTCCCCCTGAAATGTCCTTAGTGCACTCGGTGATTCATGTGTCCATGTTGAGGAAAGTCGTGAGTGATCCGTCTAGGATTGTGCCAGTTGAAGATATCAAGGTTACCGAAGAGTTATCATATGAGGAGATTCTGGTTGCTATTCTGGATAGGCAAGTCCAAAAGTTGCAAAAACAAGTAGATTGCTTCAGTTAAAGTGTTGTGGCAAACCCAACGAGTCGAGGAAGCCACGTGAGAAGTGGAAGATGAGATGAAAGGAAGATACCCTCATCTATTTAAACAAGTATAAAAATGATCGTGCGAATCTTGTCCCTAGGAGAACTAGTATTGTGTTCCCTTTTCTCCCCCAAGTGCCTTACTATTGTAGTTCCTCCAAGTTGTGCCAAAAACTTATGTGTTTTAATTATTTGAACAATGTGCAATCCTTCTGGGTAATGAATTTTTTGTACTCTCATGGTAAATAGTTAACTCATAATAGTGCCGACGATTAATGATCAATTGTGCATGGATAGCGAGTACCAAAGTGTTCTGATTGTGTAATGATTAGTTTTTGCATGGATGAAGAGTGCCAAAGGGTTCTACTTGTGTGTGTGCAAGTGTAATAGTGCTTGGAAATATGTTTTGGGTGCTCTCTGATAGGTGGTTACGTCCATATTACAAAGGAAACTCATGCAAAATTTTTCTAACAAACATGAAAGTTAATAAAAGCGTAGGAACTTGCATATCATGTTTTCAAACTAAGTTATTCTCAAGTCCTCATTCGAGGACGAATGATCTTAAGTGGGGGGGGGGATGTAAGGCCCCATGAAAATGAGTGCTCAAATGCTACCAGCTCACAAAGTCAAGTTTACCTACGTGGGTCGAATTCTTTTTACTTTTTGCACTTAAAAAGGTCGGAGTAAAATTTTTTCCAGAAAAGGTCAAATCTGCGAACCAGAATGCGGTCACAGATCAAGTATGTGGACCGCATTTCTGCCACAGAAATTTTTCGAGAGCAGTCAAGTTTTGGTGTTGAAAATGCGGTCAGATCTGCGGTCGCATAATCAAAGTGCGGACCGCATAATGATCGTATATGACCCCTGAAGAATTTCAAAGGTCAGTTCTGTGGTGTATTATGCAACCACAGAACAGGGATGCGGACCGCATATCCGCCGCATTCCCAACCAGAAAATATCCGAAACATGGGACCCTTCTGCGGTCCATTATGGGACCGCATGTTCATTCTATGATTGCAAATTTGCGTCGCAGATCGTGCTCGCCCAATTATTTTCTAAAATTCTAAACCCGACCCCTCCTCTAATAAACACCTCATCCCTCATTTTTAACTCATTTATGAAAAAAATAAAAGAGAGTAAGAGAGAGTTCTTGAGAGTGAGAGATATTTCTTCATTAATCAATCTTTCAAAATCATTGGAGGCCGGGGAATTTCGGTGAATTGTCTTCACTTCTCACTTCACATGTAAAATCCCTAACCCATTTCCCCTAATTTTCCGAACATAATCTTGGGGAGGGAACCTCATGCACTAGATCTTGATACTCTTCTTAAAACCTTCATGCATGTCTTTAGAACCCAAAAAATCTAGCAAAAAAGGAATTGGATAGTTATAAGTTCCAATTCTAAGGCCCATATATTGATCATGAACTAGATTGACCCGTCTTGATTGCTTGGTGAATTGGAGTAGAAGTTTAAAGGGGATATTCAATTCCATGTATGTATGGCTGACTTTGATCCTTATGAAATCGCCATGTGTTGATATGTGAAATTTCTTAGTACTTGATATACATGTGGGGTTATTGTGAAAATCTTGTCATTTATACTTGTGTGATAACATCTTGTGGCTAAAGTTGAGGAACATGTGAATGAAGGGAATCCTTAAACATTGAAATCGGAACTATTGTGGTAACAACGTATATGATTGGTTACGGACATCTATTGTGGTAACTGGATTGTGTACAAATTGATGAACAAGAGGAAATTATTGTGGTTAGTTGTGGAAACACTTTACTCCTTGTTGTGGTTACATCATAACAATGTGCTATAGTTGATTTCTTATGATTTTTGCTCTGTTGTATGTTGTATGTGGATTGAAACTATCTGGCGGGGTCGGATTGCATGCCACAACACGGTGAAATAAGGTGTGAGTTGGTGCGATAAGGGTGAACAAGGTAACACGGGTGGCCGAGGTAATAAGGGTGAAAAAGTGATCCAATATCACTATAGAAACAAACAGAAATTATGGAATGATCAGTGCGGAATTGTGAAAGGAGACAGCACGAGAGTTTGTAACCTGTGGGGCACTGATTGCCCCTTTGTTTGGATAATTGTATCATCTATTTGTGAAGTGCTTGGTTGATGTTGCTATTGTTGTTCAGTTTTCTACTTGTGTATGTTTCTTCGGCTTGAGTATGCTTGGGACAGGGTTTGTTCATACATACCAGTACAATTCAAATGTACTGACGTCCCTTTTGCTGGGGGCGCTACAGTTATGATTGTAGGTGGATCCATAGCAGGCACTCCAGTCTACCGTTTGTATCTCCCCTTCCTTCCCTATCGGCAGTGTTCGTAATTGGTGAGCTCCTTTTCTTCCAGGGCCCTGCGTGGCTCATGCCACCTTTGTTGTTGTATTTTGGGATTTTGTCATTATTGTAAAGGTATAGTCGGGGCCTTGTTGCCAGCAAGTATTGTATAATTGTTTTCATCTTAGAGGCTCCATAGACCGGATAATGTGGGCTAAAGAACTTATGTGATATATGTGTACGTAGTAGGAGCTGTCATATGTAAACTACGCTAGCTGTTAATGATAATATGTACATTCTGTAAAAGAAGAGTTTCGTTTACTTTCAGTTGCATCAAGTATCATTGGTTAATTAATGATGAATAATGCGGGGGTAACACGTGGGAATAGGAAAGGTACCCAGGTCCTCTCGACGGGGGATGCCCGGTCGGGTGCCAATCATGTCCCTCAAATTTTGGGGCGTGACAGTGTTGCTTCCAATACTAGCTTTGAATAGTTGAAGGAGGCATATGATATGGATGTGGTCTATAGAAAATATTTCTTTTATTTTAAACTTGTTTTGGCTGTGGTTGGGCTATGCCCGTGGATTTCTTTTCTCTTTTGCATATGTGGATATTATTTTTGTTACTCCCTCTTTCCTGATGTCAAAAAGGGAGAGAATATATATCTTATAATCTATTAACGCTCTCTATGCATGTTAAGTCTCTATTCGTTATACATGCTAAGTCGACTATGCCATATGCATAGACAATGCCGGCTATGCTACATGCATAGACAGTACCTCTTATTCTCTGAACAGGTCAAGTCGACTATGTTACATGTATAGATAGTACCTCTTATTCTTTGAGCTGGTTAAGTCAACTATGATGCCTATGCATAGACAATAATATACAGGTACAAGTCGACTGCACACATTGAAGGAGAGATCAAGTTCAGTTGACTACACATATTGAGGGGGAGCCAAGTCAGCCAGTCCTTAACAGAGAAGTCAACTGTTGTTTATCCCATTACTTCTATGTATATTATTTTTCCATCATAAAAAAGGGATATTGTTTGAACATATCTCAATGATGCAAATTAATATACATGTGCAGGAGTTCAAAGAAGCAAAAAGGAACTATTGGAATTGCTATGTCGAACAAGGAAGGAAATCATTCTCAACGGAAGCTGCCTTAAATACTCAAGATGCACAAGGAAAGAATCAATACTACATCAGCAAAAAAGGATTAACTCCATGATTCTGGGAAATCAAATTTTCCGTATTGGATTAAAGATTCAACGCAATCTCTAATTGACGAGTCAGTTCAAATCACGGAAGACTTCACCATTCATCATTGTATAAATTCATAGTGCAACTCCATCCTTAGTATACTTTGATCCAAACAAAATAACTCTCTTCAATCAAGGGGACTAAATTAGGATTCACATTAAATCCGAACCAGTATAGAAATTTCAGGTGTCTTTAATTTCTGCATTTACTTTCTGCACAGCACTTCGAATTTCTCTATCGGTAAGATTTCCATATTCAGTCGACTACTAAACTTTTAAGTCAACTTATTTAAGATTAATTTTAATTATCTACAATTCATCCCCCCTCTTTTACTAACAAGATGTTCCTAGAAGGTTTTGGCTCTATTTTGTCGAAGTTGGCAGTTTAAAGAATTAGAAAGTTTGTAGGTTTGACCGGAAGTTAACTTTTGTGTTATCTGAGTCAGATTGTGGCTCTGAGACCTTGTATAGGGCATTTAGCTGATTGGAACTTGTGTGCAAAATTTGGTTGTGTTTCAGAACGTCTAAGCGTGATTCAGACGAGTTCGGAAAAGTTGAAAGTTCTTGAAGTTAAGAGAATGATCTTGACCTTTGGTTCGTGATTTTGACATTATTTTTAGTATTTTGAGCCTTTGAATAAGTTTGGAATATGTATTTGGACTTGTTGGTATAATCGGAGGGGGTTTTGTGGAGCTCGGGAGTAATTAGAGATGGGTTCGGACCATTTCAGTTGGGTTTTGTACAACTGATGCTCTAGTGTTCTGATTTGCTTCGCGTTCGCGATCACCGTGCCGTGTCTGCGTAGAATATTCTAGGCTGCTAGTAGTTTGTTCATAGCATTCATGATGGAGTTCTCGCATTCGCGGAATATTGTGGATGATGGATTTCGCGTTCATATAAGTTACTTGCGCTAGCAAAGTATTGGAGAAGGTTGGTCAGTGGCCTTTCGCATTCGTGCTTGGTCTCTCGCGCTCGTATTATTGATTGGCCAGTTGGACTTCGCATTCTTTTGGTGCACGTTCCGTTCACAATTATGGTTTTCCGGTGCTGGGCCTTTTGTTCTTTGCAAATACGAGCCTGAGGTTGCATACTCGCAATGTACTACTGGTCAATTTATTTAATTTGGGAATTTCAAAATTTTACCCATATTTTATGTTTTAAGCTCTAGACTTCGGGAAGAGAATATTTTGAAGACAAATTTCACTACTACCTGCGAGGTAAGTGATTTTCACTCGGATTTGATTTTATATATTGATTACCATGGATTTATACACCAAAACATGGAATTTTGATAGGAAATTTAGGGGTTTTGCCTACAATTTAAGAGAGTGTATTTTGGGGTTTTAGGCCATCGATTTGGACCCAGATATAGAAACTAATTATAATTTGGACTAGGAAGGTTATGGGACATCGGATTCTTGTATTGGTTTCGAATTTTGTAAGCATGGGCCCGTGTTAATTTTTTTGGAATTCTTCAAAGATCGAAGCTTTATCGATTGGGATCAATTTCCATAGCATTATTTGACTTCCAAAGATGAAGTTTGACTTGTATTTACGTGATTAGAGGACTAAAGTGAGGTTTTGATTTACGTGTTTGTTTTGGATTGACGTGATAATATATGTTCCAATTTTGTATAATAATTTTTATCTGAAATATAATTATGTTATAAAAAGTTTAATTCATGTTTCAACTTTTTTAAAAAAAAATTATTCATTCATTAATTTGAGGAACACGCGCAAAACGTATATTCTAGGATTGTTATAAGTAGGACATAATATGGAAAGATAAAAACTAATCTCCACCGGGTATTTACAACCCATTTACATAAGTTAACCATAGAAGACAACCCAGGCTATTAGGAGTCCTACTTTTATTAAATTTAAATTAAAAAGAAAGCTGGAAAGTTTAGGATTAAGAGCTTGTTTTGATGGACTTATTTTAAGTAATTTTTTAGCTGTTATGAAATAATATAAGAACAAGAACAATATTGCAAAGAGAGTAGGGAGAGGAGTATTCTTATTGATACTTTTTGGGATGATTTACAATGGGGTAAGACCCCTCAATTTATAGGAAGAGAAAAGACTTAGCCTCAAAGTAGAAATCTTCTATAAGATAGACATTCACTCTAATTAGAGTTCTATTTATAACACTCCCCCTTGAATGTCTATTCAATAATGTGCCTCGTTAAAACCTTAACTAAAACAAAACCCAATGAGAAAAAATTATAGAAAAGGAAAAAGAGTACACATGTTTGAATACGCGCCTATTGGTTGCCTCGTTAAAAACCTTGCAAGGAAAACCCAGTGGGACAAAACCTTGTAAGGGAAAAAGAGTGCAACGCGCATTAACTCCCCCTGAAAAGAGCATCAATTCACATCCTTGAGCATTTGCATTCCAATCTTGTGCACCATCTTCAAAACGATCTTTTGTAGAGATTTGATAAATAAATCAGCCATATTGATTTGAATAAATATTCCGCACCTTGAAATTATCATTCTTGATAGATATGAACATCTTCATATAATGTCGTGGAATGACTCTTCAATATCTCCATAGAGGTATTCTCGATGCCATCATGCTTATAGTTATAGCAAGATACATATGTACACAAGTTGCACTTCGGATGTGGTACTTCAGGACCAAGAATTGTATATGCTTCAAGCAACTTCAATCTTTCATGGATTGATATATAAGTTAAGTCATATAAGCCATATAATAGACTTTAGATGCATATCAAGTTTTCATGTCATGCTAAACAAATAAGATATCGAAAACTGATTACACATACCATTGACTTTATACTTTCAAGTATTTGAACTACATGTCCAAAACTACATGTCTTTCATATGGAATCAATTCTGCTTGAATTGTATCTCTTCCATTTAGCCAATATTTTTGTTTGTATTCGACAAACATAAGATCCTCATCGATATTTAGCGCTATCATAGATTTCGTCGACGAACATTTTATATCGGTTCCAGTAAATTTTCATAAAGACATAACATGGAGATCTCTTTATTCATATATTCAGGTACCTGAATCTCTCATGAGATTTTATGAAGTGTTATGTCATGTGATCTTCTAGATCACTTGCCTCCCCATTATGATCACTTTGATCATTTGCTCATCTTCTTTATTAAGAAGTTATTTTGAAACCGATTTGTCTATACGCTTTAAGCGTATCAAAGACTTTGTCCTTCTGGGACTTAATATGAGCATTTGCAGTGAGAATATAGTTACTTTCTTTGGGTCAGCAAATGCGTATAGCATGCTTTGCAATATGTTGCAATTGAATTATCCTTTTATGAACTTCAGGTTTATATTATGATATTCGAGAATCTATATATACAAATGATAATTCATCCCATGTAACCTTTTCTCAAGTGTTTATCATGTCTCCCCCTCATGTTAGAAAAGCTAACTTGTTTCCTCAACTTTGAGAGTCCATCTTTGTGAATTATGGTGTTACTGAAAATATATACCGCACATCAATATTAATAAGATGAAATTATTTGGTTCCTGACCCTGAACCACTTGTGAGGGGAGAATATAATATACTCTCGTATACAACGTATATCAAACTGATATATATAACTTTGTTCTCATAAGAAACGGTTTAGCTATTAAGTGGAGGCACTCAATAATTATCTTGCTAAACCAACTATGATATAAACCAACTTATCAAGATGAACTATCTCTAATAGAAAATCTGGAAATTATGCTCGAAGTTAGATTACTGAGCAATTTACATCGCAAGCACCGGCCAGGCTGCAGGTTAATAATAATCGCACATGTAACCATATCATAGATGCATCATATGTGGTATACATGGCAGGCGAATGGGCCCATATTCACCTTTGATATTTCCAGAATTTATGGGATTCAACCCCAACTTTAGTTGGTCAATTAATTTAATGAGAACAAGTAATACAAGAGAATTCGTAAAGAACTTTCTAGTTCTTTAATATTTACCCATGTGAATTCTCTATTACTGCACATCATACTTAAAATGATATGGCTAACCCGAATGCCAACTGAATAAATTATCAATATTGATAAACTTCAAATTTACAACATGACATGTGCAATTATCAATAAACTTCAAGTTTATTATGATATGGGTTTTTATATCAATAAACGTCCACTTTATTGTGGTATTCTTGTGTAGTACAAATTGGAGAATAAAGCGGGTAGTTTTTCACATACAGATTATCCCGCTACAAGTTGTAGTAATAGAAGATATCAAATCTTTCCTTTATTTATAGTCTCAATATAATCAATCGCTTTCGCATATACTTTGGAAAATGGATAAGTTTCTTTGAGACTTACTACAACACAATACCTTATTGGTAATCAGTTGTGTTTCTCCAACATAGTAATAATTGGCTCTTCTAGAGCTCTCAATTAATTTTGTACTACCACAAATCCATCAACATTCATGTGGTGAATATCTCTTTTAAAGAGAAAGTTATACCATTATGGTCATGTCAAAATTATATGCAAGATATGTCTCTTGCATTATTATTGTCATTTGATAATCACATTGACAAATTTATTTGGCGTACAATAGGTACGTGGCCAATGACTATTCATGCCATGACATTATTTTCATATATCATCTCAAACCTCCTTCTAGGGGTGAGTGTGGTATATTCAATACCAATTTCATGTTCATATTCTTCCAATAATGAATATGTATTCGTGACTCAGATGTTGTGACATTCACTGCGGGGATATGTGATTTTGTTATCGTTTTCAAATCTGTAAATGCGTCTGGTATTTGATTTGCTATTCTTTTCAAATGGATAATATTTTGCACCTCTTTTTCACAAAGAGGTATGTGGATCAAGATGAGATAATGATGCATTTTTCCACAAAATTTCCCGTTTGGTTTCACCAACTTCTCCCCCTAATTTTGGGAAAAGTGTCTCATCGAATTGACAGTCTGCAAATCGTGCAGTGAACAAATCCCCTGTCAATGTTTCGAGGTAGCGAATAATGGAGGGCGATTCAAACTCAACATATATTCCTAACCTTCATTGCAGACCCATTTTGGTGCAATATGGCGGTGCTACAGGCACATATACTGCACATCCAAAAAATTCTTAAGTGGGATATATTAGGTTCATGACCCAAAACTCATTGCAATGGGGAATATTTGTGATAATTCGTCGTTCTGAGACGAACTAACATTGCTGCATGCAAAATGGCGTGACCCCAAACCGAAGTGGGCAGCCTCGTTTTCATGAGTAAATGAGGAATTCAAGATTATTCTCATCTATTGTCTCAATATGATATCCATTTTGAATGATATCTTTAAAACTCAACAAGTTCCTTTTAGACTTGGAGGAGAACATTGCATTCTCTAAAATGTTGTTCCTTTAGGCAGAGTTATAGTTGCTCTTCCGGAGCCTTTAATCAATTTACTACTACCAGAAATTGTAGTAACATCTGCCTTACACATACTTAAATGAGAGTAATATTTCTTCTCTTTGAATATCGTATGTGTGGTATATGAATCAATTAATCAAAAGAGATATACGAACATGAGAATAAACAAATTTAATTCGTTGCTTCATAATTAAACAATATTTTCAAAATTTGTTGAGGTTATTCGAGAATAACTGAGTTGATAGTCAACTATCTTGGGAAGCAGTCATTAGGTTATTCGAATAACTAAACCTGATATTCGACTAACTAGCCTTGCGGAAAAATCCAGTTTTAATGCGAAATATTGGTTAGTCGAATAACTTATTAGTTATTCGACTAACTTAGTAAACAGTCATCAGGTTTATCGACTAACTAAACTGGCTAGTCGACTAACTTAGCTTGCGAAAAATCCAGTTTTTAATACGAAATATTAGATAGTCGACTAACTTATTAGTTAATCGACTAACTTTACTGGGAAGTAAAAATGTCTTCGAAATTTAAGCATATTGAAACATTCTAAAGAGCTAATACCAACATTATATCATAAACTAACTAATACGAGCTGATACTAATGACTACTAACTAATACAAATAAGTAAAATAAAATCAAACAATTCCATCTTCCTTCATCACAGATCCATCACCAATTAAGTGGTCTATTTTCCCCTCAGGGTGCTCAAAGAAATCTGCCACATCCAAGTGGGTGATGTCAAAATTGTCGTCAGAGACAAAATTGGTTTCAGGGCCTTTACTCTTTAGAGATGCTTGATAAAGCTCAACCAAATGTCTTGGTACACGGCAAATTTTCGCCCAGTGCCCTTTTCCACCGCAGCGATAACATATAGTTTATGAACTATTTGCTTTTGGATTCTCATCATATCGTACTTGTGGCAGAGTGACCAACTTCAGGTTGTCATATCTCTCCTTTAAGTCATTCCACAAGATAAGTGGATCTTTGACTGTGATATATTCAATTTTCAAACCTTCATCAAGGTGATGGTGCAAGAAAATCAAGGCCTTAGCACAGTTTCAAACCTTCATCAAGGTGATGGCGCAAGAAAATCAAGGCCTTAGCACAGTTTTAAACCTTCATCAAGGTGGTGGCGCAAGAAAATCAAGGCCTTAGCATAGTCTTGGGTGGATGCATTATTTCTGTCTTTAATGGCGTCTCCAGGACCCATTGCATCCAAATGGATTTCAGCATCCAACACCTATGTCATATAGTTCTTGCCCGAAATTTCAAGGGCAACGAACTTTCTTTTCATAATGTCAGACATAAAACAAAATTACATCAAGAGCGTGTTCATACTTACGGGCTTTATTACAATTATCACATTCACTTCATGGAATGGATCATAATTAAAACAAAATTAACAGTAATTAGAATTTTCAATTAGCACTTAGTTATTTGGTACTATGACCGTCAAGTATTCCCTGCACTAAAGTTAGCCAAATTGACTAACATAGTCAAATTAAAACATTTACATTGGAAAAAGCTAATAATTACGTTAATCATGCAATTAGTAATTAAAATAAGCTACACTGAAAATACAGACAACACCAACATTAATTAAGTTTTAACTGGATTTATTTTCTTATGTTTTTGACAACTATATCCCTATAATCAGTGTAAGGTACATTGAAAATACAAATACATTAATCAAGAAAGAATATATAAATCCTTTTTTTTTGCATATAATATTATCTACAGTTTAACTTAACAAATATCATTTAATAGACATCTCCATCTCAACTATCGTGCTGGAGAACATGTAGACTGTATATAAGGGCAAAAATAGTGATTTGTTTTTAAACATTTCTGGTATAATTATAAATAATACAACGACGATGTTTTTACAATTAACTTTGCATAACGCAATTACATTAACACAGTTTCAACGAACAATAATTGCAACGTTATTGTTCAATATCATACATATATTAGCTGCACAATAAATTGACTGTATGTTGTGACATAACAACACTGTGTTTTAGACGAATAATTAAAACACAACATAACTTGATGACATTTGACAATAGAAACCATGTTTACATATCAATTCACAGTACAACAATTTGTAAAGTTATCTTGTCATGAATATGAATTAGGAGGAGAAAAAATACCTTAATTTTCTCAAAGAGATTCATAAGATAGTAGAGCTTCGTGCTGATAACGTGTTATGAAATAATATAAGAACAAGAACAATATTGCAGAGAGAGTAGGGACAGGAGTATTCGTATTGATACTTTTTGGGATGATTTACAATGGGGTAAGACCCCTCTATTTATAGGAAGAGAAAAGACTTAGCCTCAAAGTAGAAATCTTCTATAAGATAGACATTTACTCTAATTAGAGTTCTATTTATAACATTAGCCAAGTTTTTAAACCATAAATTAGAATTTTTAGCTTTTGGCTTTTGACTTATTTTTGTCAATTCAGCTTAAAAACGAATGCTTAAAGAATTTTTTACTTTATCAAAACACTCAAAATGACTAAAAAGCAATTTTGACTTAAAAACATAAGCCAATTTAAAAGGCCTCTAAATACACCCTTTTGTTACTGCATGTCGTTTTCCGTCTAGGTTATGGTTCAATCCGAAGTTCAACGTTATTCCCCCATATACTAGGACTTGTTGGGAGTTAAGAAACTGGAATATAGCGGGTTGGTTAATTTCATACTTTTACAAGTATACTTGCATGTTGAAAGAATTATTATTTTTAAGAAAAATTTATTAAAATATAAGTTTAATTTTCTTTTCCAGATTAAGTTATTTTTAATAAATATTCTTTATTTTCATGATTAGTAACAATGTAAGTATGAAAGTCAAGGGCAATTTTGTGAATTTTTTTTTTTTTGTTGTATGAGTCTGTCAACTTTTGAAATTTATTTTGAGGATAATATCTATTTAATTTAAGAAGTTTTTCTTTATAAAAAAAGTAAAAAGAAAGTACAGTAACATAAAATAAAATCAATCTACTTGATGTTGTCATTTTAGAACACAACAGAGAATATATTTACCAAAATAAAAGTATTTTTAATATTATTAATTAAGATATGTGCAAAACACATAAGTAGTAATTATAGTTAAGTATTAATAACTATGGTTAAATAAAGTGACAAGCGTCAATTGTTATTAGTTGGGTGTAAACGGATAAGCTTTTTCCAAATGTGGAATGAGAATGCAAATATTAGTAACTAGTAGATTTGTTCGCGCTTCGCGTGATTACCAAAGACAATAATTTAGAAAAAATATTTTATATTATAGTCGATAGAAAAATTAATACTTATCTTGTATGTGTATATGATATTAATTTATATATAGTTCAAATCACAAACATGATTTTTCTCTTGGAATAAGAGCTTAGATGAACCTCATTTTATCAATTTCTTTTAATTAAAGGAAAAGGAAAAAGAGATAGTTGGAAAACTTTTCTCACACACACACACATATATATATAAATTACGTGTCTTGTGTGTATGCATGATTCTCTTAATCAAATCATATATTAGAGATCATGTTTATAAGCACCTGATAGTTTTGTTCATTAGTAAAAAAAATTTAAATTATAGAATTTTCTTCTAGTCAAATAAATGAAACAATTAAATGAAAAAGAAAAGATCAGGAAAAATTAAAAAGTAAGGAAACTATAAACAGAAAGAGAAAAAACCAAATAAATAAATGGCAACACAAGTTGCTCTCTCTATCCACATCATTTCTTATTTCTTTTCTATCAAGTATTATTATTTTTCCTTGTATGATCTTTTTAATTATTCTTCTTTACTTGCCTTTTCAATTGTTTTTCCTTTTAATTCTTCGTGCCTTAAAATAGCTCAATTTTCAAATCACATTACTTCCCCTCTCCATAAATTTTAGTACCATCTCTCTTGTACTTTTCTCTTTTCGTGTGCGAATTCTGATGCTTCCTTCTTCATCTTTCAGAAAATTTTTAATTTCCTGCATACTTTGTTCGTTGTTACGTGTAATATTTCATTTATAATTCTATATATGCCTTGTAAGCGCCAGTTCTTTTCATTTTCTCTATTGTAAGCACAAATCAAAAATAAGATTATGCCAAGTCATTATATGTTGAAAAGTTGTAATTCTGAGATCATTAAGCTATTTGAATTAGATTACCTTGGATCGTGAGAGACTCTCCATAGTTCTAAGTAGGGGTGTACAAAGAAAACCGATAAACCGCACCACACCGATAATCCGAGTCAAACCGAGAAAAAAAATCCGACTATGGTTTGGTTTGACTTGGTTTGGTGTTGGAAAAAAAAACCCGACCATAATTGGTTTGGTTTGGTTTTAACTAAAGAAAGTCAAACCGAAACCAAACCAACCCGACATTACATATATAGCAATTTTAGATATATTTAATATATAAATATACTTATTGTAATGTAATTTATAAATATTTCTTAAAAAAATTTATGATTTTATCTTTTAAGGTATTATTTCAATGTTTGATTTAGAACTTTTGAATGCTCCAATAAGTTTTATAGCCATTAATATTAGTAAATTATATAATGCTAGCAATCAATACTAATGCTAACAAAAGACATTCAATTCAATATTACGAACGGGAATGTATTAAATGTCTATTTTGTATTTTGCAATAATTTAGATAAAAAAACATAACCTATTTTTATTTTTCTTTAGCTTTTAGGCATATAATAAATACTCCCTTATTAGTCTATCTAGTTTAGCATGAATTAGTGCTTTTAGATTATGTTTACTTTTATTATGACTTTTTAATTAGCAATATTTATAGTACATAATTTTATTATTTTTTATCGTTGAATATTTTAGGATAATGTCATGAGTCATGACATATCACATATTTTGTATTATTTTCTTGAAAAATATTTTATATAGTTGTATCTTACTAGGATTAAAGAAATATTCTGAGCATACGTTATATATTTTGTTCTACGAAGATTTTACCGGAAAAAACATCCTAAAACCCGAATAACCCGAAAACCCGAGAAAAACCGATATTGAAAAACCCGAATTTATTTGTTTGGTTTGGTCTTTAGATTTAATAACCCGACACAATTGGTTTGGTTTGGTAATTTTAGAATCCGAACCAACCCGGTCTATGTACACCCCTAGTTCTAAGCTCTTGTTAGTTCCTTCTTTCACAAAAATAAACGGGATAAAATATAATAAACGGAATAAAAAAATATTCTCATAGTTTAAGTAATCATACCTTTATTAATACTATGGTTGATGGTCTTCATATATTGTAATTTTCTATTGGAGCATAAATGTTCCTTGAAATTAATTTTTGCAGAAGCCAGCCAACCATACACCTCACTATTGAAACTCAATGCAGTAAGATAAGCACAAGCAGTTCGGCCACAATAAAATAATTAAACAAAACATATTTTTATGCAAAACAATTCAAATGAATGATTTATGAAAAAAAGGTAAAAGAAGAAAATTTTGAGCAATAAATAATAATCCATGACTGATCAAAATCTTCATTATACTTTGCTCTTCTTGTGGACTTGATTGGATCACTGGTAGAAAATAAAAATAGTCGGAGCTTGTAAATATGCAATTTAATGGGACCCATTAATTATTTGGAGGTTATAGAGTTGAAAAGTCACAACCCTAACGATGAGTAGTGAGTTATGGATGTTGACTTTTCAAAATTAGAGAATTGTTTTACAATCCTAATTAATTGCCATGGTTGATTTGAATTGAATAAATTAGAACGATTAAATTGAAATAAATAGAAAGTTGTGACTTTTGAATTGCTAACCAAAAGAATTTTATTGAATAGAACGACAAAAATGAGAGAAAGGTCAAAAAAGGAGAAAAAAAAGATAAATGGCAATCCTAATATTATAGAGGTGCCACATCTATCTTTTCTATTCTCAACTTTACATATATATATATATATATAACTTCGATTAAATAACCCACATGATAGCAACTACTCTGTTACTTTGTTTACAATATAAACAAGGCAAAATACACAGTTTACTCATCAACCTTGTACCCAAATTCCTGTTACACATTTTTTTTATCACGAGTAATCTTTTACATATTTAATCTACAGTATATTTAAGACACACCACTTTACTCACGTGATCAGTGCATGTTTTTATCGGTGTTTTACAAGGCATTTTACGGGGCGAGCTCTAGGGCGTGGGGCACCAAAAACGCCTGAGGCAATGATATGCGGCAGAATTCTCAAGAGACTTATGCCCAGCAATTCAGTGAGTACGCCCAGGCCTTCGGGGCATACGCGCGACCATTTGAGGCGCGATTTTTAGTGAGACGTAAGACCTAGAGGATTTTTGAAATTAAAATAAAAATTGTTGAATAAGTCCTTCATATAATATCCAAATTCTCAAAAGTCAGCTTGGTAATTACTTAAAAATTAAAAACAAAAAACTGAAATGTATTAAATTTAAAAGTCAATACCTGTTTTTTACTGATTGAAGCCCTAATACATGGTCTTTTCCCATTTTTTATCTTCTCCACTAGTATGCTAATATATTCCAAAAGCAACGAATATTTAATTTTTTTATTATACGAAGAGAACTCCATTCTCCTTCATACCAACAAGTTCAAAGTTCAAATTGTAGGTTAGTCATTCTTTTTGTTCCTTCATATAGAAAACTTTATTCTTTTCGAGTCAAGTTACGTGTACTTCTATATAGCATGTGTGTGTCTGTGTGTGTGTGTGTGTGTGTATATATATATATATATATATATATATATATATTCGCATATTTATAATTTTCTTTAATTTTTATATAATGTTACCTATATATAAATATTTACTGAAATTATACTATTTTATAAAATATTAAATACCTATGGGGTTTATGCCCCGTGTCTTTAGGTTTCTGCTCGCTGAGGCATATATAAAACACCTCATCTTATACCCATGCCTTTTAAAGTACTGATTTTTACCAACAAAAGAAGCGCATGAATAGGAGAATTTTTGTATCAAATTTCAATTTTTCAATTTTTGTTTTTTTTAAATTTTAAATAGGGTCATCTTGTTCCTTGTTTAAAAAAATTACCAAACCTGCCATGGCTGCTCCTTCATACTTAGACCCACTTCTCTCCACCCAATCTACTTCTTTTCAAATAGACCCATCATGATTTCTCATATATCTTCTTGTTGATTAGTCCTTAGCTTTATAGTTTTGGTTGAGAAATTTATTTACCCTCAAAAGAGGATAACAATTAAATTTATATATGGTCTTAAGGATATGGTGATTAATTCAATATAAATTATTAATATTGTTAGATTAAATAAATGAAAGATGTAATAAATTGTCAAACAAATAGTAAGAGTGATTCTAGACCCAAAATGGCTTAAAAAGGAGCCTGCCCTTTGAAACCAAACTTATCATTTGAAGGACTGATGAACAAAAGTAATAATTTTGATAACATAAATAATATGAGTGTATTGCCTTGATATGCATATTACAATATGTCTAATGAACAGTTAGTTTACCCTTTATATAATAGGAGAGTTTTACCCTAAATACAATTCTAAAAAAAGGATAAATATCTTGTTTTATGATAATTACCGATTCATTGCTGATATTGGCTGATATTTACGCCGTGACATCCGGTTGGGCACGGATGTTACGTCCTTTTGTTAGGCTTGTTCGCTGTTTGGTAATTCTCTCTGAAGTTTAGGTATTCAAACCGGACCCGGGAGACGTAGCCCTAATGCTTCTAAGGGTTGAGTTTGGTCGAAACCTGAGGGTAGGTTTACCAATATGATGAGAAAGGACATATGCTTTTCAATTCCTTCTTCATTACGTCGTAACAGAAATGGAAAAGAAACCAAAACGTTTCGTCAATCGCGTTGTTCTAAATTTGAAGCATGGCAGCCATCGGAAGGTCCCCACTAAATGCGAAGCGACATGAAATCTCTACAAAAGCTTCCACTCTTTGTTCATTTTTCCTCGTTTGACCAAGCTTCTACCTTCGAGTTTCAAAGCTATTACTAACCTTCTTCATACTTTCATATATTTACCTCCGTTCTTCAAGATTTCGGAGCAATCTTCAAGTTTCCACTCAGATTTTTCTTAATCTTCATCCTTTATTCTATGTCTTCAACCCTATTTTTCCAAAAATCTTAATTCTTTCCCTAACCTTTTAAACACTCCCTTAAATTACAAAAAGCAATACATCGAAAACTGTTTCCAACAAGTTGCCTCTTCGTCTTCTCAATCGGCTACTGGCACTGAAGTAGGTACACCTGGAGTGGTTGCCCTTAAAACTACCTCCCATGTTGTGGTTGTTGAAAAACCAGCCCTCGAGCTTCCCTCGATAGTGTTCATTCCCGGAGGCTGCTCAATTGCAGATGACATTAAAGTCAAGAAACCTTCGCACAGATAGGACCGAGGTGAAGGAGTCTCGAGGTATATATGTTCCATGACTCAAGACGTCTTTCCAATAGTTTAAAAGGACTGCAACTGGGAGGGTAAGGCTATGGTAGTCCCCGGGCTAGAGGACTTCGGTACGACCCATGTGGAAGGGTACTTAAGCATTTACACTTACCTCTTCACGTTGGATCATGTGAACCTAGTTGTTCTAATGTTTTGCAAGAGGTACGAGCTGTGTCTCAGAAAAATCTGTCCATCATTGCGGAGGATCATGACCCTTATATGCTACTTCGTGAACAAGACAACGTCTCGTCAGTTTAATATGGACCATTTGCTCCAATTATATAGTCCTCGGATGTTCAGACGGGGGCAGATTAAGCTTCCTTGCAAGGCCAGCAAGGCCCCCTTCTTGAGCATCGATGAAGACCGAGATTGGTGCTGGCAAGGACGCTTTCTCTGAGTGAAGTCCGAGAATTTGATTCCCTAGAATATATTCCATTCCTAGAGAATTGGAATGCATCTCGTAAGTATTATGAAGAACTTCTTGTGAATCCAACTCCGTTACCTTTATTTTTCTGATACTGATGCATAGGATCCCATAATTAACATAATACCACAAGTCTTGATGTTTTTCCAATGAAAACACAGTCTCTAACCACATACACAACCTTAAACACCTGATCATTACATGTATAATCTGGAATACATTAGAATCATTCTCGAAATTCATTCACTCCTATTCAACTGCAAATTACCTGACTCAATGAACAGAACCACTTATGCCTTATTAGCACTGTGACACCGCAGGATATGATCTCACTCAAATACAAACAATCATCTTCCTTCTCTATACACTGAGCATTCTTTATCATCAACAGCTCAAGACATCCTATTATTTCCACATATCTATGAAGCACCATATAACCTTTGTCCGACTTTTTCCATTCTCAGCTCAATTTCCGCGACCAGAACTGATCCGCCAGCATATCTCTAAATGGAATCACATAACCCATATCCGTGCAATCAACTACTCAACAATAACCTACCCAACTTGGCTCGAAGCCATATATCAGGACACACTCAACAACTCATAATACCTTTACTCTAATGATACCACCATGCCATAGTGAGATTAAACTCAATCATTTACTAGTTTATGAAGACACATATCATCTTAGTACTATAATCCTCTACAAATCTCGCATTCGTCCCCACATCATTTGAGTCTGCACTGTTAAGTGACCCCAGATTCTTAGTCTCAGCACGTACCCTTCAATTACACATGAGACCTTCTAACATACGCATAAGGATTATACCACCTAAAAACAACCCGCTGGAGATAACCCACATGTTTCGCCTCCATTTAGTACTTCGGCATACCTTCCACCATCATATACGCTACATAGTCAATTTAGTCTTCCTGAGTCGGAACTCATACCGCAATATGCTATTTACTTCACTCCCAACTAGGAGATTTGAAAAGATTCTTTGCGCACCCATAACTCAGGGCGATACATCCAATCAAAATGGAAATCAAACACTTAATGATTCATCTATCACCTAGCAGACCTTCTTCGATACTTTCAAGTCATATAGATACATCACACAGTACCAACATACTCATCATGTAGCTATCCAATGCTATTTCCACCATTACGGACGATACGGAACATATAGGTTCATAACACCAACTCGCAAAATTGGCACCTCGGTGCTCAAGCCATAGGCGAAGATTCGGCCTCAAGTCCTCCAGACCAGCCCACCATCACTCATAGAAATCACATCTCACCCTCAATCGGGAAATCGCAAGCCATCAAGGCACATATAATACTGAGCGATCATGCGTGCATACAGACGTGAGGAAGGAATTTCAAGAGTTATATTTCAAGCTGAATCAAGTACACACGATAAGAATTCCGAGAAAGTGAAGTTTTTCCTAAGGGTTCTATGCCCTCTCGAGAATAAGTACATACATATCTGTACCGATCCACGAGACTCTACTAACCCGCTCATAACTCGTGAGACCTAGTAACCTAGACTGTGATACCAACTTGTCACGATCCAATTTCCAAACTTGGTCGTGATGGCGCTTCACGTGAAGACAAGGCCAGCCAACAGAACCACAATGCCTTATTTAACAGTTAATAACTATAAATGGATAAATAATCCGACTTATTGGTATTATTAATTGATATTTACCACCCAACACAACCCGACCGGGGTGTCACAAGCATCTAGAAGGATTATTAATACAGCTACAAAGTCTGTAATGCATAGAATAAAATCGCCGCAAACGCGGGCGGTCTCCTTGCTCAGCTTTAATAAACATACCTTCAATCCACTAGTAACCCGCTATCAGGTGAACAATACCTGCAACTGCACGTGAGGCGCAGGGAGTAAAGTGAGTACTCCAACTCAGTGAGTAATAAGAGTAAATAATAACTGAGCAGCAGGAAATCACGTAAGAGCACTCCATCATGCAATATGGGACAGCACGACCCTTTGAGAAAATAGTAAGTCCGGAAAAATCCTTTAGAAAATATCTGACTCAGTTTAAAAACCTCTTTTGGAAATATTTTAACAACACTAAAGAAAATGATTTCAAAATCAGATAGTGCAAGTCCGCACATAAGTCAGTCCTCTAGGGCATAACACGCTAGTAACTAATAACACCAGGGTATATGGTAACAGTGCAAGAAATAGCATGGATGTCAATGATATGAGAGTGTTGAATGTCATGCCACGTAGTACAAAGAGGGACCAATGCGTGAATGCAATACACATGACCGTTGCGGCGTGAAGCCCGATCCATTTGGGTACCCGCGCTCTCTGTAGGGGTTCAGAAGCTAGAGGTGCTCCTACAGCTGAAGCACAATATCAATATCACAACGCTGCGGTGTGCAGCCCAATCCATGTACAGTCTAGAAATGCACATAAGCCACTTGGGAAATATCAACATAACAGGTCTCAGCTCAAAACATTGATAAAATATCATTTAAGTTTTCAAATCTTAAAAAGAAGGTTGAGTTTACAAAATAGTATTTAAAACTTTGGACCGAGATCAAATAATATGCAGGGTAATGCAAAAACAGTGATATCAATCACTAAAGGGTTCAAATAATTGGCACGATGCCCAACACATGGAAATTAGCCCAAATTATGATAATATCAAGTAGTTTTAATCAAATATGTAGTAATTTCATCAATCGGTATGGACAGAGTCTCAATCCCCAATGGTGTTCTACCCCACGCTTATGTCCGGCGTTCAAGTCACCTCGATACAACACTATGATGTGTAAATCCGGCGTTTTAAACCCTCAGGATATCATTTACAAGTATTACTCACCTCGAACCGGCAAAATCTCTAGCCCGCGATGCCTTTGCCCCTCAAATTGGCCTCCACACGCATCGAATCAAACCAAAATCAGAGCGAATACATTACAATAGGCTAAGGGAATATAACTCAATCGAAAAGACTCGAAAATATCGAAAATCACAAAACTGGCAAAACCCAAGTCCACGGCCCACTTCTCGAAATCCAGAAAATTTTACATTAATACAGTCTTTATCTCACCACGAGTCTATACATATCAAGTTTACAAGAATCAGAGTCCATTTTACCCCTCAAATCACAAGTTTAAACTCTCTTAAGTTTCAAGCCCTAACCTCCATTATTGACCAGTGGTTCCTTAATTATTCAGTTTAAATCAATGTTTATACACCATAAAATCAAGAGCTAAGTCCAAGAGTTCATACCTGATAATAGCCCTCGAAACCCTCTTCAAAATCGCCTAAAAGCTCTCAGGTTCGGAGTGCAAAATGTTACTCTTTCAAAATTTCACGAAGAAAAATGTTCTCACTTAGCCTGCAAGTTATTTCTGCTTTTGCAGATCTAATCCCGCTTCTGCGCGTTCCGCTTATGCGGTCAACGTCCGCTTATGTGGACCCTTTCACTGAAGGCGACTTTTCGCTTTTGCGGTCCAAAATTGCTTCTGCGGGACCGCTTAGGCGACCCAACTCTCCGCTTCTGTGAAACTTTACCCGACTCCAATTTCCGCTCCTACAAGACCCAGCTCACTTCTGCGAGACCGCATCTGCGGCCTCCTTTTCGCAGATGCGGAAACACCTACTGCAACCCAAAAACCTACAATTTCAAACTTCAAATTCCTTCCGCTTAGCCACCTGAAATCACCCCGAGACCCCCCGGGACCTCAACCAAAGTTACCAACACATCTTATAATTTTATTAAAAATTGTTCCAATCATAAAAACACATCCAACAACACTAAAACCATCAAATTACATCGGATTCAAGCCTAAGTTTCTTCAAAACTTCCGAAATGCTCATTCGATAAAAAAACGGACCAAACGATTCCCAAATGACCACTAACTTTGCAGACATATCCAAAATCACCTAGCAGAGCTACTGCAACTCTCGAAATTCCATTCCGACCATCGGATCCAAATCTCACTTTTCCACCGGATTTTGCCAAACTACTAACATCGCCAATTCAAGCCTAATTCTACACCGACCTCCAAAATCAATTTCGATCATGCTCCTAAGTCACATATCATCCCTTAAAGATAAAAAATCACCAAAAATCACATCCGAACCTTCTAACTCATAAGTCAACGTCCGGTTGACTTTTCCAAAACAAGCCTTCCTTAAAGAGACTAGGTGTCTCATTATACAAACAAATCAATCCAAATCAATTCTAACATACCAAGCACTAATAATGAAACATGAAGAAGCATAAAAGGATAAAGACAGAGCGGTAACTTATGAGATGACAGGTCGAGTCGTTACACACCTGCATCCATTGAAGTTGCAGCGCCTTCGACAAAATAGGCATTAGTACATGTAGAATAGTACTAGTATGTAAAGCCAAATTTTCTATTCCAAAATAGAGTGCCAATATCACAAGGGGAAACACCATGGAAGAAACAAGTAACAATCAATATATCAAAATACCAAGTTAAAACATAGCAACTTTCAAAATATGAAGGTGATGTGAAAAAAAGGTGTTACCAAGAGTAGTACCACCATGTGCGCAACATGGCGTCCTATCTCCACCCGATCGGCTAGGCGCCTTACCACATATGCCGTGTGGCTTGAATTTTCAATTCACGATTAATATCAATCTCATCCCAAACAAAGGGAATAATCACAATCCACAAAAATCCACCACTACACCGGAACATATAGTTTCGGGTGTGGGCCTTATGACCTACCCTTCCTCGATTTGCTAATGATACTCCCAAAAATATTTTTTTAATTTTTGCACACAAAGGTAACATAAATACAAATGTATTCTCCCCATCATTTTTCACATCGTGTAAATCTTCATTAGCATTTTAAACCACTCACAACAACAATATTTCCTTGGCTCTTTTGGCCATCACAAGATTTTTTTTCGTGGCACGATGGCCGTATTTCATATTCCACACTTTCTTTTCTTTACTTTCAAGGTTCACCATCAAACACCAACATATAGAATATTCCGGAAATCACAACTTTAGGTTCATTAGTAATGAAGGCTTCGAAAACATTAGATCCCTTTTCAAATTATGAAGCACAATGACTTGTAATCACAACACAAGTTAAAAATCAAAAGCAAGTAATACACCATACCTTTCTAAATACTTCTTCACAAATGGGCAATATACAATTTCAACTATTGAGTACATAATAACTCAAATCACATTAGAAATATTTATAAAGGAGGGCGTGGTGATTTACGATTTAAACATGACTTGAAATCATACTATCTCGACATATTTGTCACACTCGGACACATTCCTGACGGAAAACACAAGACGATAGGAGAATTTGGTGCACATTTTTAGTGTTTGTGGGTCTCTCTCTCTCTCTCTCTCTCTCTATATATATATATATATATATATGTATATACATATCAACAAAATCTTAAAAAGAATAATCAAATAAAGAATAACTCGGAACACATGAATTAGGCACTTCGGTCAACCATACTTGAAACTCACAGAAACATCATGGAATTCGATCCTAAGAGAGAAGGTTAGCCAACGTACCTGAAATTTTCCCCTCAATAGAACAATGATGGTCCACCACACTAAATAACTTCAATCTATAACAACGCAACACATCTGTACCAATATTAGTAAGATTTCTATACTTTAAGTCATATAGACTTTTTATCAAACATCTAATGTGCATATCATTCTACAACCTCCTTCAATGGATAACCACCTTCCATACCAATGATTCACCTCACCATCATCTATGACCATCCACAACTTTCATTAGCGCATGCATGCCGAATAATTCACACCCAAACCATCAATCTCATTAGTTAAACCTTTTTACAATCTCTACAACACCAACATAACCTAGGTTAGGAACTTGTGGCTCCCAATCATCATTCCATAAGTCCTAAAATATATTTCATACATAAATAATCACCATAGAGTAGTTATAGATGGTAGACATACCTGTTGAAGTGAGATTCTTGAAATTCTCACTTGTAGTGTTCTTGACCAATTTGGGGTTTTAATGGAAATATATGAATATTCAAGATCAATCCTTGTTAATATAAGTGTTTAGGAGTAATAATCAACTCAAATACTCCAAAAACATTACCTTGGTTCATGGGAGGGAAGTATTGGATGAATTCCTCTTGATATGCAAGCCCTAGCTCAAAGAAATGAATTAGCCACTCTTACTACCCGAACTTGGGGGTATTAATAGGGATCCTACATGCTCGAACATGCACCAGGCCAAGTAACCGCACATACAAGGAAGAAACCCCCATATATGTGCAGCAAGACATCTGGGCGTGCATATGGCATAGGTCTAGTAAAATAGCCATAACTTTCTGCAGAAATATCCAAATGACGAACGGTTTGATGCGTTGGAAACTAGAATAAAAGGGATTTAATTTTATAGGTATATCACCACCTAAGTGGCAGCGGTATACTAGGGATTGATAAGTGGCACCGGTATTTTTTAGTCCGAACGGCATTACGTTGTAACAATAGGTGCCGAATATAGTGATAAAGGAAGTTGTTATTATTGCCCGGGTCTATCCGGATTTAGTAGTACCCAGAATATACATCAAGAAAATTGAGTATCTCATTCCCGACTGTTGCATCGATCATGCGATCGATGTTAGGCAAAGGACAAGAATCCTTGGGCATTCCTTGTTCAAGTCTTTGTAATCTACACGCATTCTTAACTTATTTATCTTTTTAAGAACTAATAATACGTTGGCCAACCAATATCAGTACTTATCTTCTCGATTAGAACCTATTTTATGGAGTTTGGATACCTCGTCTTCGATGAACGCATGCTTGACTTCGTACTAAGGCCTCCTTTTCTATTTAATCAAGTGGAACTTCAGGTCCAAGCTTAGCTTATGAGTGGTTACTTCTGGTAGGATGCCTATCATATCTAAATAGGACCTAGCAATGAAATCCACATAATATACAAGCAATTTAATGAGTTTTTTTCCTGAGCTCGCAATCAACCCCGTGCCCAGGTATACTTTCCTATCGAGCAAGTATTCAATCTATACTACTTTCTCCAGCTCCTTGACCGTCAACTTGGTGGAATATGAATCATTAGGGGTGATGAACGACCTAGGAACTGCATACTCATCATCCTCGCATGCCTCTTTCTTCTCCGATTTGATCGGGTCTGGTGTCGATGATTGCTATTTAGTTTCTTCCTTCCTAACCAACTTCGAGTCCTTTATCATAAGAGTGATGACATCGGAATCACCTCATCGACCGCGAATATTTTTTTTGCGGTCGGATGTTCTCCGCAGATTGTTTTGATCCCTCCCGGTGAGGGTAGCTTCAATGCCTGGTGTAGTGTCAAGGGTATTTCCCTCATGTTGTGAATCCATTGCCTTTCGAAAAAAGCATTATATCTCATATACCCTTCAATCACATAGAACTTTGTTTCCTGAATGGTCCCAATGGTGTATACCAACATGGTTATCTCCCGTTTAAGAGTATCACATGCATGTTGAATCCATTTAATACCCCAAATGTAGGCACTATTTGGTCTTGTAGACCTAGCTGTTATATGACCCTCGATCTAATGATATTGGCTGACCTACCTGGATCAATTAATATATTCTTAACTCGAGATTTGTTTATGAGTACAGATATTACTAGTGTACCATTATGTGGACGCACGATGTCTTAAGCATTTTCGTCGTTGAAAGTACGGTCCCCTCGGATATATAATCTCGAGTCTATTCTTCCCTTGTAATGGACACTTCAGGGCATTTTAGCATCGGTCCTTGGATGACGTCACTCCTCCAATGATAATATTAATGACGTGTTGAGGTTGCTCTTACTCGATATGCTAGTTGGAGTCCCTAATCTTGAAGTGATTTTTATCTCAATCACTCAAAAATCCTCTTAGGTGTCCGATATTGAATAATCGGGCTACTTCTTCCCTTAGTTGTCGGCAATTTTCAATCATGTGATCGTGAGTGCCATGTTACTTACACATCAGGTTGGGGTCCCTTTGGTCAGGATCAAATTGCAATGGATGAGGCCATTTGGTATCTTTGATGCATGCGGTGGCACATACGATATATCAAAAACATCGACACTAAAGTTTTATTCTGATAATCTTGGTGTCTCGCCGGCCCCGAGTGTTCTATCAAAACCTTTTTTTTATTCATGAGTCCCTGACTTTTGTGGTTGCGATCGCTCTTTTGTTCACTATTCGCAGGGTTATCCTGACCCATTACCCCTTTGATCTTCGCTATATGGTTGATACCAATCTCAGTTCGGTCTTGACTCATGATCGATAGCTCTTTTAGATCTATCACTAGTTATGATAGGATACACAGATCCGGAAGGGACCCCGAATTAATCATCTTCGACTCTGACTTTTTATTTGTACTTGTTATGGATGTCGACCCAAGTTACTGTCGGGTATTCTATCAAATTTTGTCTATGCTACTGTGAATACAATGAGATTTGGGGGTTAAGTGTTTGGGTGAGTTCCTGAATGGCCCAATCATCTGCGACCGAAGGAATATCCATCTATTCCATTTGAAACCTCGATACGAATTCCCTAAACATCTCGTTATCTCTTTGCTTTACTTTGACAAGATCTGACTTCCTGGTCTTGACCTTGACTGCCCCGGCCTGCTCCTTTACAAAGGTATTTGCAAGCATAGCAAATGAATGAATAGAATTAGAGGGAAGTTGTGATACCATATCATAGCTCCTTTCGACAAGGTTTCTTTGAACGTTTTCACCAGAAAAGATTCGATTTCATCATCTATTAAATTCTTCCCCTTGATGGCACATGTGTAGGAGGTCATATTTTTATTTGGATTAGTTGTTCCATGGTACTTCAGAATGTCGAGCATACGGATCTTCTTTGGGATTAGTTTCAGAGCTGTGCTCGGAGGGAAAGGCTTTCAGACAAATTTCTTGAATCCGGGACCTTAAGTATCGGTGGAGATCTGGGGATTTGATCAACCTTGGATTTGTAGGTCTCCACCTTTTTATCATAGGCTTCTGTCTTCCTTTCCCCCGATTCCACCCGCTTTGTCAATTCCTCAAGCATCTTTATTATTTCGGGGCTAGCCCAGCTTCAGCTTTACCGGTCTTTTCGAGGTTCGTTCACTTCTTCGAGTCTTCTCCCAGGATAGTTCGGGCTCAACTCCGCTGGGAGTATGGTTTTGATTATGTAACTAGGCTATTGCCACTTGTTGAGCTTGTAACATTTCAAAGCTCACCCCCAAATTGATCCCATTGGCTACCGACTTAGATCCTTCATGAACTCTATTTTTAGGGTCGGTGGGCAAGTTAGCATTGATGGCCACATAGGAATTGGCATTGATTGGGTATGCGATTAGGAATCTGTTGGGGTCATCAGGGGGAACCTCGTTGCTGGGCACTATATTGTTGTTCTCTCCATGGTGGCCAGACTCAAAATCAACGTTCAAGTGAGCAAATTGAGAGTTAGACATTCTTAAATTTACCTGAAATTAAAATATCAAAGAACAAGGTAAAGCAGAGGGCATTATGGAAATTTGTATCAAATTTCCATTAGTATCTTTAGCCCCACGATGGGCGGTAAACTATTTATCTTAAAAAACAGATAACAATCGAATTTATATGTCATTTTAAGGATTTACAGATTGATTCAATACAAATAATTAATGACGTTATATTAAACAAATGAAAGATGTAACAAATTGTCAAATCAATATTAAGAGCGATCTCGGGCTCGGTAAATGGCTTAATAAGGAGCATGCCTTTGAAACCAAACCAATCCTTATGAAGGACTGTTGAAAAGAAGTAATAACTTTGAATAGCAGAAAGAATAGAAGTGCATTACCTTGATATGTGTGTTACAATGTGTCTAATAAACAATTAGTTTCCCTTTATATAATGGGGGAATTTCACCCTAAGAACAAGTCTAAAAAAGGTAAAAAGCTTTCTTTATGCTAATCATTGATTCATTGATGATACGGGCTGAGATTTATGCCGTGATATCTGGTTGGGCACGGATGCTACGATCATTTGTTAATCGTGTTCAGCTGTTTGGCAATGCTCTCCAAATTTTAAGGATTTGAACCGGACCCGAAAAACGTGGACCCAATGTTTTCGAGGGTGTGTGTTTTGCTCAATCCCCGATATAAGATGCTCTTCGTCCAGATTCCAATTCCTTAGGATTGCGTTCCAATCTCGTTTGTCTTACCGGAAACTTGAGATGTTCAACAGACTCGATTCTACCGGTATACAAAATTATATCTAGAATTTAACAATTAAATATTTTTGTAGCTCACCAAACCATTAAAGCTCAAGCTTATGCATACAATATTCCTCTTTTTTCTAGAAAATCTTGGCTTGAGATTTTGCCATGGATAAAATAAATTTTTTGAAAGGGTGAATTCTATAAATAATTTCTCAGTCATTAGTTCTCAGCTCAAGCTTTTGCAGATAAGTATATTCTCTAATTATGTTAATGAGTGAATTTACAAATAACTAAATCGTAAAATTCTTAATCTATTTCGCTAAGAAATACAACTTCCTCTTTGTTATTACATCTCGCTTCAGTTGAAGGAATCGAAAGAGCACAAATAAAAGTGAAAGCATGGTGTTGGGAAGTTATGGTGGACAATATGAAGAATGTGGGGATGTAATTGTAATTTTATATCAAATGCAAAATTAGTCAGTGATACGTGTCTTGACCTTATTGGCGCGTGACAATAAATATGATTTAAAAATCTAGCTAGGAAAAAAGTGGTTTGTTATAGACACACTCCAAAAAGGTTGGGTGTGTAAAAAGTTGTCATGATGAAGAGGTGCGTAACAAGGATTTTGGTACAAGGCCGATGGGTAAAATATGTATTTACCTATAAATAGTTATAAGTTATTTCACGAACCGAATTTTCCACCGCCGGGGTCGTGATGGCGCCTACTATTGGAGCTAGGCAAGCCAACGCTATTAAATACTTCACATGCTTTAATCTCAACGATATAATAAATGGAATAAATAATTATAAATATGCGGAAGACTTTTAAAGAAAACAATAATATAGTGCATAAGTTTGTAACAATTCTCCACCGAACATCTGGTGTCACCACTCACACACTACTAAAGAAATACTAAAAACATCAGTCTGAAAGAAATTACACAAGAGTCTGTCTCGATACAAATAAACAAGCTGAAACAAAATGGAAGAGACTCGGGGTCCGCGAACGCCAGCGAACTACCTAGGAGTCTCTAGACTGAAGGCACGCTCCCAAGCTACTGCTGTGGTCCGTAAGATGTCTCCTGACCTGTGCACAAAAGGCACAGAAGTGTAGCATCAGCACAAACGACCTCATGTGCTGGTAAGTTCCCGGACTAACCCCGACGAAGTACTGCGAGGCTACACAGGACCTACCACAATCGACCTGTGCAATATGATATACAAGTACGGAAACGAAACAATAACAAATAATACAAATAAAGCTGGGAGGGGACATGCTATCGAGGAGTATTAGATAAAAATAGAACATCAGAAACAATAGCAGATCTTTTTCGAATTTCACGATACACATATCTACGGTGGACAGCGTGCCACACGATCCCATGAGGTATATTCAAAGTGGACGGTGCGCTACACAATCCGTTAGTGTAGTACACAGGTGGACGGCGCGCTACACGATCCCGTAGTGTAGTATACAAGTAGATGGCGCGCCACACGATCCCATTTTCTCCGTGCACAATGTCACCGGCATCTAAGGCAAATAACAATTATCAGTATAAGTTGTGGTCGGCGTGCCACATGATCCCGTATTTTAATTCATGAGTGGTCGGCGTGCCACACGATCCCATATTATAATTGATTATCTCTAATAATCTCCCCAAGGGAAGTCCTATTAGGGGAGAACAACAATATAACAATTAAATCCAGCAACGGTACAGCTAATAACCCAAATATCCCGGCATGGGAGAATAAATCAACAATAAGTCCCAGCAAGGGAAACTAATCAACAATAAATCCCGACAAGGGAAAAATACCACACTTCCTTCTTTAACTCATTTGCTTCTCAACTATCACTTCATAATTTATTTAGCGATCAATTAACTCAATTGTTTCACATCTTTCGAATATAAAAGCAACTACGACTCATGGTCATGCTAGACACTGGTGTATAGATACTCATCACCATGCCTATTCACCATACTCTATCATTTAGCAAATAGCAATCAAACAGTCTAATCCTATTCCCTTAAGCAAAAGTTAGATCAAACACTTACCTTGAAAGCTCCAAACTCAACTCACGCCTCTAGGATAGCTTTACCCTTCGAATTTGCCACAAAACCGGTCAAATCTAATCACAATTTACTCAAATGTATCAACAAATGCTAATTAAATCAATTTGAATGAATAAGAATGAATTTCTCAAAGTTTTGCCCAAAAATTTCCAAAATGCCCCCGGGCCCACATGGTCAAAACCTGATGTTCGAAACAAAACAGGGTTACCCATTCCCCCACGAGTTCATATCTATGATTTATTTTAAAATCGGACATCAAATTGAGGTCCAAACCCCAAATTTTAAGAAAACCTAGGTTTACCCCAAATCCCCATTTTTACCCATTGAAAACTTTGATTTTAAGATGAAATCATGATAAAAGATGTTAAAGATTGAAGAACTTAGTTAAAAGTTGAATTACCAATGATTTGAAAAAGATGGAGTTCGTGAAAAAATCACTAGAGGTGTTTAGGTTTTGAAAAATGTGGAAGTGAGCTTCAAAAATCATTTAAGTCTGAATATACAGGTGCAGGTATCGCAATTGCGAAGATTTGTTCGCAATTGCTAACTCACCAGGATTTGGAAATGCGAGATTTTAGTTCGCAATTGCAAACTATGAAAGGTTCTACAGAGTTCGCAGTTGCAAACAAATGTTCACATTTGCGAACTCTAGGATACAAAGGGTTGTTTTGCAAATGCGAACGTTTGTTCGCAAAATCGAACTCTAGGCAACAAAGGGGACTTCACATTTGCGAACAATTATTCGCATTATTGAACACTGCAGGTCAGGCATACAAGCAGCTTTCAAACATGCCAAAAATGAACTCGCAGCCTATCCAAAACCCACCCGAGCCCTCGGGGCTCCAACCCAAACATGCACACAATCCCAAAAATATCCTACGAACTTACTCGTGCGATCAAATCTCCAAAATAACATCATTTACATAGAATCAAACCTCAAAGCACATGATTTCTACCAACTTTCCATAAAACTCTTATTTCTCATTTTCAAGTCCGAAACACGTCAGCGACATCCGTTTCCAACCAAACTTTAAAGATAGCACTTAACACTCATTTAAGACCTGTACAGAGCGTCGGAACTAAAATACGAGCCCGATACCATCAATTTTCTAACTCCTTTTCATTTTAATTTATCATATCATTTTTAGATAAACAATTTCTTTCAAAAATTTCGTACTCAGGCCTGGGACCTCGGATTTTGATTCCGGGAATATGCCGGGGTCCCATATTTTTCTACGGACCCTCTAGGACCGACACCTCACGGGTCCGGATCCGTTTACCCAAAATATTGATCAAAATCAACTATATCAATAGTATTATCAAAATTGATAGTTTTTAACACAAAATTCATATATTTCCACATAAAAACAATTTGGCTTCGCGCCCCGACTGCGCATGCAAATCGAGGTGACCAAATAAGAGGTCTTCAAGGCCTTAGAAGCTCATGGAAAGGGAGAATTACGGTGATAACCTTTGGGTCGTCACATCCTCCACCTCTAAAACAACCGGCCGTCCTCGAATGGACAAAAGAAAGAAGTAAATGAGTCGGGGAATAGATGGGGATAACGGCTCTGCATATCAGACTCGGACTCCCAGGTCGATGCCTCAGGAGGCTGACCTCTCCACTAAACACGCACTGAAGGAAAACTCATCGACCTCAACTGTCGAACCTGCCAGTCTAAAATAGCCACCGTCTCCTCCTCATATGACAGATCCTTGTCCAATTGGACAGTATTGAAATCTAACACGTGGGTGGGATCGTCGTGATACCTCCGAAGCATGGATACATGGAAAACCGGATGCACGGCTGACAAGCTAGGTGGCAAGGAAATTCTATAAGCCACCTTCCCCACGAGATCGAGAATCTCAAATGATCCAATAAACCTAGAGCTAAGCTTGCCCTTCTTCTCGAATCTCATCACGCCCTTCATATGCGATACACGAAGCAATAATCGCTCACCAACCATGAAAGAAACATCCCTAACCTTGCGATCTGCATAACTCTTCAACCTACACAGAGCTGACCAAAGTCTGTCCTAAATGATTTTGACCTTATCCAAGGCCTCCTGCACTAGATCTGTACCCAATAACCGAGCCTCTCCCGGCACAAACCATCCGATTAGGTACCGATACCGCCTACCATACAACTACTCATACGGAGCTATCTGAATACTGGACTGGTAGCTGTTGTTGTAGGCAAACTCTATTAAAGGCAAGAACTGGTCTCAAGAGCCTCAAAAATCAATAACGCAGGCTCGGAGCATATCCTCAAGAATCTGAATAGTCCTCTCGGACTTACCGTCCGTCTGGGGGTGAAATGATGTACTCAACTGAACCTGGGTGCCCAACTCATGCTGTACCACTCTCCAATAATGTGAAGTAAACTCGGACCCCGGTCCAAAATAATAGATATGGGCACCCCATGAAGGCAAACGATCTCTCTGATATAAATCTCACCATACCTCTCAGAGGAGTAGGAGGCCTAGGAGTAGGTCAGCCTATCAACAATAACCCATATAGCATCAAACTTCTACTGAGTCGTCGCAATGCCAGTAACAAAATCCATGGTGATTCTTTCCCACTTCCACTCGGGAAGCTTAATCCTCTAAAATAACCCACTGGCTCTGATGCTCGTACTTAACCTGCTGACAATTCAGACAACGAGCCACATATGCAACAATGTCTTTCTTTATTTTGCGCCACCAATAATGTTGTCTCAAATCCTGATACATCTTCGCGGCACCCGGGTTAATGGAATACCGAGAATTATGGGCTCCGCTAAGATCGACTCCCAAATACCATCAACAATGGGCACAAACTCACACCTGAAATCTCAATATGCCATCATCTCCTAAAGTCATTTTCGTGGCACTTCCCCGCTGCACCGTGTCCCTCGGGACAAACAAATGGGGTTCGTCAAATTGCTGCTCCCGAATATGCTCCATCAACAACAAACGAGCAACCGTGCAAGCTAACACCCTGCTAGGCTCAGAAATATCCTATATAACAAATCTATTGGCCAAGGCCTGAACATACAAGGAAAGCGGTCTCAGGCTGAACGAAATATAGGCAAGACTACCCATGTTGGCAGACTTCCTACTCAATGCATCGACCACCACATTGGCCTTTCCTGGTTGGTATAATATAGAAATAGCATAGTCTTTTAGCAACTCCAACCACATCCGCTGTCTCAAATTCAACTCCTTCTGTTTGAACAAGTACTGAAGGCTCTTGTGATCCGTGTACAATAGTGCCTCCAAATCTTTAAGCCATGAACAATTGATGCACACTCTAGGTCATGAACTGGATAATTCTTCTCGTGGATCTTCAACTGCCTTGAAGAATATGCTATGACCTTGCCATTCTGCATCAACATTGCGCCAGGCCCGACACGGGAGGCGTCACAATAAACAGTATAAGGCCCAGATCATGTGGGCAAAACCAATACCGGTGCCGTAGTCAGAACTGTCTTGAGCTTCTGAAGTCTCATCTCGCACTCGTCTGACCACCTGAACTGGGCACCGTTCTGGGTGAATCTAGTCATAGGGGCTGCGATGGATGAAACCCCCTCCACGAAACGTTTGTAGTAACCAGCTAACCCCAAGAAGCTCTGTATCTCTGTAGCTAAAGCTGGTAGAGGCCAGTTCTTAACTGCCTCTATCTTTTTCGGGTCCACCTTAATACCCTTTACTGATACGACATGACCCAGGAATGCGACTGATCTCAACCAAAACTCGCACTTCGATAACTTGGCGTACAACTGACTATCCTTCAGAGTATGAAGAACCACTCTAAGGTGCTGCTCATGCTCCTCCTGACTGCGGGAGTATATCAAGATGTCGCCAATGAATACAATCACAATCAAATTCAAATAATTCTGAACACTCGGTTCATCAACTCCATGAATGCTGTCGGGGCATTAGTCAACCCAAACGACATGACCAATATCTCATAATGCCCATACCGAGTGCGAAATGCTGTCTTAGGGACATCAGATGCCCTAATCCTCAGCTGATGATAACCAGACCTCAGATCAATCTTCGAGAACACCTAGGCACGCTGAAGCTGGTCGAACAAATCGTCAATCCGCGATAGTGGATACTTTTTCTTTATCATCACCTTGTTCAACTGCTAGTAATCAATGCACATCCTTATCGACCAATTCTTTTTCTTCACAAACAACACTGGTGCACCCCAATGTGATACACTGGGTCTAATGAAACCCTTACCAAGCAAGTCCTAAAGCTGCTCTTTTAACTCTTTCAACTCTGGTGGGGCTATGCGATATGGCAAAATGGAAATCGGCTGAGTTCCCGAAGCTAGATAAATACAGAAATCAATATCCCTATCAGGAGGCATACCCACGTCTGAAGGGAAAACCTTAGGGAAATCCCGAACAACAGGAACAAAGTCAATTGATGGAACCTCTGCGCTGGAGTCGCGAACATATACCAGATATGCTAGACACCCTTTCTCGACCATACGTCGAACCTTGACATACGAAATAACACTACGGGTGGCATGAACCGGGGTCCCTCTCCACTCAAGTAGGGGCAAATATGGCAGAGCCAAGGTCACGGTTTTGGCGTGACAATCCAAAATAGTATGATACAGGGACAACCAGTCCATCCTAATATAACGTCAAAATCCACAATATCTAAGAGAAATAAGTCAACACGAGTCTCAAGAACCTCAAATATCACCACACATGAACGATGCACTCGGTCGACCACTATAAAATCACCAACCAGTGTGGACACATATACAGGAATGCCCAAAGCCTCACTAGGCATGATCAAATAGGGTGAAAAATAGGATGACACATAAGAATACGTAGATCCCAGGTCAAATAACATAGACGCACCCCTATCACAGACCAGAAAAGTAATTATAATCACAGCATCTGATGACTCAGCCTCTAGTCTGGCCGGCAAAGCAAAACAACGGGGCTGACCCCCTCTTCCCTGAACTGTGTCTCTGGGACAATCTGCTGCGGACTGACCCCTGCCTCTGGCGGTCTGAGCTCCACCGCTATGCTCTCTACCTCCACCTCTATGGCCCCTACCCCTGCCTCTAACTGGCTGGGCGGCCTGTGGATCACCTGCTGCCTGAACCATGGGACGAGGACCCTGCTGCTGTGAACTGCTGAAAGCTCGAGGGCAATACTTGGCAATGTGCCTCAGGTTGCCGTAAGTGAAGCAAGCTCTCGGCTGCTGAGAATATCGAAGTGGTTGGGCACTGATAGGCGCCAATGGTGAACTGAAGATCTGCTGGGAAGAATACTGCGACTAAAAACTGTGACTGCCTGGTGTACCGTGAGAAGCCTGGAGGGATGACTAAAAGGGCCTCAGGGGATGGCCTCTGTCATGTGAATCCCTACCTTCAAATGAGGTACCACTGAATCTACCAGAATGTCGAGGCCTCTTATTAGACCCCTGACCACCTCCCTGAGAAAGTGCCATCTCTATCAGGTGAGCGCCATCCGTCGCCTCCCAAAATGTAATCTCACTTCCGGCACTCATGGCCATCTAAACACGGATCAGCTGAACCAACCCATCCATAAACCTCCGCACCCTCTCTCTCTCTCTCTCTCGGTTGAGAGTATCACGATAGTGTCACGACCCAAACCCAGTCGTGATGGCGCCCAACCCTAAAGCTAGACAAGTATGACCAATAGTCTCTCTCAATTTAACAATAAGTCTCAAAACCGACAATTTAAGGAGAAATGTAATAATTTTAGAATAATAATATACTAGTAAACTAATATGGAAACAGATAAACACTCCTATATGATCTGGGGTCACGAGTCTAGATCCTCTAAAACAAACTGAATAACAATATTTGAACAAAAATACCCAAGTCGGGAAATGTATACAATAATAAAAACTGAAATAGGAAGAGTATCCAGGTCCTGCGAACGTCAAGCAGCTACCTCAACAACTATGGCAAAATCTCTCGAGACTACGACTGCTCAGCTAAGCCTCCGGTACATCTGAATCTGCACACAACGTGCAGGGAGTAGGGGTGAGTACTACCACATCATAGAAAATGTCTGAAGATAATAAATCCACGAAATGCCACAAAGTAAAGCTAAAACTAACACTCTGACACCTTAACTACAAATTAACAACAAAGCAATATCAAGTATATCAGTCAAGTATCATGCAAAGATGCAATTCAATGCACATGAATCCGTTGCGATGTACAGTCCGATCCGTTTAGCGTCGACGACGCTCACTGGGGGTGTGTACAGACTCCGGAGGGGCTCTTACAGACCAAGCGCAATATCAGCCAGGTATGTGCATAAAACAAGATCTCGGCCTCAATATCAATGTATATAATCACTAGGCGTGTAGCCCGATCCATACTCAGTCCACATTATGCATAGGAGTCACATCAGAAATTCAATTTATTTTCCAGCTTCAAATTCTTTGGAAAAATATGATTTAATTATTTAATTTCATGAAAAGTGACTTAGCATTTCATAACAGTGATTAAACACAGGACTGAGATCAAAGATTATACTAATCATGCTATCACAATGATATTCCTCCTAGACGGATGCTACATATCGGCACAAATCCCCAAACATGGCAGTAAGCCCAGATATATTCCATACAGGGTGCGTATCAGTCGCGAATATAGTTAAATTATTGTTCGGGGTGGACCAAGTCACAATCCCCAGTCATAAACAACCCCGAACCTGCCATGGGAAGCGATTCACACCCTATATAGCATCACAATGTGATAAACCGGGGTTTTAAACCCTCAGGCCATCATCTATACAAACTACTCACCTCTAATCGGCCGTAGACTGGTCCGCAATGCCTTTTTCCTTTTGTATCGACCTTCTCGAGCATCGAATCTAGTCAAAATCACAACGAATACGTAAATATGGGCTAAGGAAACATAACCTAGTCAAAAATACTCGAAAAGTACTAAAATTCACGAAGTTGGTAAAACTCGAGCCTCGGGCCCACATCTTGAAAAATTATGAAAGTCACATCAATGGATTCCTCGTCTTGCCACGAGTCCGTACATATAGAGAATACCAAAATCGGAGTTCAAACGACCCCTTAAATCCTCAATATAAATCTCAAAACTCAAGCCCTAGTTCTTCCCCTTTTTGCTAAATTTCCATAAATTTCTAGATGTATTTCACAATAAAAATGAGTATTGAGACCAAGATTCTTGCCTCAAGTCGCTTCCCTTTGAATATCTCCTTCTTTTCCTCCAAAACTCTCAAAAAACAGGCAGCCATGGGTGAAAATAGACCCAAAATCGCGAACAAGATGATTTTAAAACATTCTGCCCAGATATTTACTCTTTGCGATGGCGGGAAACAATTTTCCAGCCCCCCAATTTTACTCTTCGTGATCGCGGAAAAGTCTTCGTGATCGCGGAGAACAAATGTCCAGCTCTTCCGGACAATTTCTAGTATAATGGCCATAACATTTTGAACACAACTCCAAATAACAATAGGTTTGATGTTCCGAAAACTAGACTCAAATATTGAAAACTTTCATATTTTGGTAATTTCCCAATTCCTTATATATATCTAGATATGATCCGTCAAACTGAGCCCATGTGGAATACGACTTTCTTCTTCATCTTCCCGGATACCCTGTAGTGTAACAGCCGTATCCTTTTGTACCCAAATCTAAATCATGAATGATTTATGTTTCTAGAAACTGGACAGAAAGGACTACAACTTTCATTTTTACATCATCTCCAAATTCCTTATAGATTGTGAGCTCTAATCTTCCAAAGAGGGATCAACACAACAGAAAATTTCTTCTCCGCGATCGCATCGCGATAGGCCTTACGCGATCGCGATTCACTGGCAGATTTCTCACATTTTACTCACCGTGATCGCGACCCATTATATGTGATCGCACAGAAAACTGCTTCAGACAAAATCCAACAGTTAAAAATGGCCTAGAAATGGTCCGAAACCACCCCGAAACTCACCCGAGGCCCCAGGGACCTCAACCAAAGGCACATTTAAGTTCTATTACCTTATTCAAACTTGCTCGAGCCATCAAAACACTACCTTTAATATCAAAATCATCAAATTTCATCAAATCAAAGCCTAAGTTTAACTAGAACTTTCATAACTCACATATGATCAAAAACACAACCTAAACACCTCTAAATCAACTGAAATTTTACAAACAAGTCCAAAATGACATAATGAATCTACAGCAACTGTCGGAATTCCATTCCGACCCCCGGGTCAAAATCTCACCTATCAACCAGAATTCGCCAAAATTTCAAACTTAGCCAATTCAAGCCTAATTCTACACCGGACCTCCAAATTCAATTCTGATTGCGCTCCTATGTCACAAATCATCACCAAAACTAGTCGAATCATCGGAAATTCATTTCAAGCTCTCTAACTCATAAGACATTTGACTTTTCCAAAATAACCTTCTCATAAAGAGACTAATTGTCTCATTTCTAACCAAACTCTGTACGGATTACTTCAAATTCACCAAAAACATATAATGATACATACAGAAGCATAAAATGGGGAAAACGGGGCGGAGATACCTGAGACGACGGGTCGAGTCGTTACATCCTCCCCAACTTTAACAAACACTCGTCCTCGAGCGTTCCCAGAGTTGTACTAGGTGCCAACTAATATCCGAATGACCTTAGTAAACATATACTCGGGGTGATCCCATATCAACCTAACTCACATATGCCCGATAATACAACACAACTAAAATTTCACAGGTCGTCTAGACCATAACTGTAGAGTCACATTGCACCTCCGAAACCATACACAAGATTAGAGCCTCACATTTATACTCAGAATAAGCCTGAACCGGCTGTAATAACCCTTATTAGCTGGAGTCTTCTTCCAACACTTCTATGCTCTATCAATGATAATGAACAGGCAGTAGACCATAACCATTTCTCAGATCAACCATTTACGAAGACATTTCTTCTCTTTTGACTAATACAACAACAAATCTTCGAGCCGAATCTCGATATTAACCTTCCAACAAGCTTAAACCAAATATGTTCGTACCCATTAATGAACCCAAAGGTCTCTTCTAACTAAAAACACCATCCTGGTGACATGACACATCAATACGGCCTAAGCCACAACTTACATAACACACACACCAATAAGAGACGGTCTGAACATACTTATGTCATGAAATGACTCAAACGAAAGAGTTGTACCTTAAGCTCATCAATACCATTCATCACAAGGCTGGGACCCCGTCCCACATCATAGAAATAGAATACCTGAATCTTCCCCGAAGGGTCTAATCTCCACGTAGCCTCGCTATAATGCGCGATCTCATCCAAACACTTTTTCACATTAAGCACCTCAAGTAGCTATACTCGAACTTGACAACCACGCATAGATTTATGTATGAAATCGAGCAATCTATCACACCCTCAGTGAAGCAAGTTATGTACACCATTCAATCCTGAAAGGATACAACCGAAGTGCTATTCGCCGAGCAACTCCCAATACGGACTTTCTCAGAAACCAGGAAGCAATGCATACAAAGCAACATACAAAAATTGTCCTCAACATCACACTGTTGAGCCGCGCAACCCGATCCAGATACATACTTTTTGGCGGCGCGCCACCCAGTCCACTCAAATATCTCACATATAGATGCACATCGATCATAATTTGCTCATTATGACAAAATACCGAGTATCGATCGTAAGAACACTAAGTGCATAATCATATCTTCTTGTAGCGTTGTAAGCTACAAAGCTCAGCTTCCACTATGAATATCGATAGCACCACAATATATGTGCCGCTGCCCAAAAATCATAACGCCTTGCATCACAGAAAAGCAACTCAAAGACCTTCCCAGATCACTAATAGGTCCAATAAAGATAGAATCAACCCATCCTTTATTAATACAGTTCGGGATTAACCAAGTCAACCCCAGCTAACCTCGTATCCAACCAGCTTACCAACAAGCTCATTACCAAGAAGCCTGACGTTGCCTCTTCCACTACTATAATTCATGCCAAAGATGTACGATGCGGTGCCCGACACCAGATAAATACTGAAGTCCCCCATCTCGCCCGGAGACACGCACGACCACGAGAAATGCATCCAAAAATGTCCCTCAATACCGAAACTGAATCAATGGCACAAACCTCTGCACTGACATTCTCCACGAAGGCCCAAACAAGACAAGCAATCCTTCTGAGTCGTCCGCTGGTCTTTGGGATGCAACCCACTCTCGCTATAACATCACTCGATGCACCACGCCACGCAACTTGTGGCATCCTCTAGCATAGCCCTAACACAATAGTCTAGATTGACCCAACTCTGAGGCAACCCGTCTACACCCAATCTCATATTCAAAATCTATCGTATCAATAGATAAAGATCCAAAACCACGACATAGACGATGTCGGAGAACTCCCAGTCTCCAACTCCATATAACACACAACTCTCTATACCTAGTCCCACATTAAGCTGTATGAATACATATTACACATCAAGTACCCATTGCACGAAGGATATTCTAAAATTTCCCTGTGTAATCAACAAACTTAAATGTCAATGGTTGGTCCAATAGGAAACTGCAGAATCCCATCAAAGCGTTATCAGTGTACATCACCTTCCCCTCTTACTGAACGTACACTCCCGTCAAAACACTAGAATAGTAATACCATTTTCCTTAATCATCTGAGGGTCGATTCTTAAACCACCTGCAGCTGCCGTGCTGCTTAAGAATTTAATGACTTTCCATTCGGAACTGAACGTTACCTTACATACACAAATCCCAATCCTCCACAACAGACCACACATACCATACCATACTAGGATAACCTAAGAACTCCTTCTATTTTTTACTAACCACAAGCTAAACTTCTAGGATTAAATCCTTCTATCCACACCAGTCTAAGCAAGCTGTCCGAAATCAAAAGCTCTACCGCCCAATACCCGTAAGGGCTCATTACCTCAAACATAAACAAGGAATTAATCATATTTTAGCCATACCAATTCGGTAATAGCATACTATTCCATCTATCTAATTTCCCTTTTTGTTTCATCATCAAATTTCTCTCTCACCGTAGCATCACCATTCCTCAACCTGAGATTTCCACACGAAACTCGAATATAAGACCATACTAACTATGACCCTTAGGCCACTTAATACTCTCTCAACTATTTCCAAAAATACCACATTCTAAGATACCCTACTCTGAAGAACTTCCTGCGAATTTAAGTCCGCTGCCTTTGCTTCTTAGATACTGATACATAGAATTCTGTAATTAATGTAAAAACACAACAAGTCTCGACTTGTTCTAACGGAAACACTGACTTGGTTACATACTCAACCTTAAAACACCCGAGTGCTACATATAGAATCCTGAACACATCGAAACCATTCTTAAGAGTCATCCACTCTTATACACACTGCAAATTACTTGACTTAACGAATCGAACCACTCATTCCTTATCAACACTCTAACACCTCAAGACATGATCTCATTCTGATACAACCAAACAACTTCCTCCTCTTTATACTAAGCATTTCTTATCAACAACTCAATACATCCTATTATTTTCTCACATCTACTAGCACCATATAACCTTGGTCGAAATTTTGCTTCACTCGTGCCATCATCGGCTCAATTTCTACAACCAGAACTAATTTACCCACATGCATCAAATCAGAACTAACATAGTACATAACCGTACAATCAGCTGAACAACAGCAACCTCCCCAACTTAGCTCGGAGCCATATATATCACAACACATAGACTCCATTGTTGTCGTAATATCATGGTGAAATTTGAACGCACTCTTTCATAAGCTTGTGGAAAGACGAATCATCAGAAATTTTAACCCTTCTACAATTCTTGCATTCATTCACTTGACGGTTAAGCCCACTCTTTAGGTGACAAATTTTTACTAAGTCCCAATTATTTTTTCAAAATTGTGGCAGAGTTTCCTTTGGAATTGAGCCTATCCACCTGCCAGAGAATCACCAAAACCATCATAACAACACGTCCACAACTTGACAAATCATCAAAATGCATATCAACAACATTGATCTCAATACTACATGTATTATATTATCAAAAAAATCGATACATGTACATGCGTTGCACCCATTCGTATCATAGCACATAGAAAATTCCTTGCAATTACACATGAGCTCTTATAACATACACACATAAGAATCACATCACATCAGATCACTCCGCATGAGATAACCCACCTACTTCACCTCAATATTACATTTCTGTATACCTTTCACGTCATACACATTACAAAGCTAATTAGTCTTCCTGAGTCTAAACTCATATCGTGTCGTATAATTTACTTTAGTCCCACTAGGAAACTCGAAAATATTCTTCACGCGCCCACAACTCGGGCTACTCATCGGACCACCATAGGAAATGAATCACTTGACAGTTCATCCATTATCTAGAAGACTCATTCGTCACTACCAGGTCATACAATTGCATCTCGTAGTACTAGCAAACTCATAACACGAATAATAACATACCATTACGGCTAATAGCGACAATGCCGAACATATATGTTCAAAACACTTGCTCATACACTCATCATCTCAGTGCTCAGCCCTAAGCAAGGCCCGGCCTCAAGTCCTCCAGACTGCCCAACATCAACCTCATGAAGATTACATCTCGCCCCTCGATCGGGAAATCGCAATCCATCGAAGCACATACAATATTGAGCGCTCATGCGCGCATGAGAACTCGTGGAAGGAATTTAAAGAGTTACTCCTTCAAGCTGAATCAAGGATGCACGATAAGATTTCAAGAAAGTGGAGTGTTTCCTAAAGGTTCTGTAGCCTCCCGAGAATAGATAAGGACATTTACGTACCGATCCGCGAGACTCTACTAAACTGGCTCATGACTCGCGAGGCCTAGTAACCTAGGCTCTGATACCAACTTGTCACGCGCCAAACCCGGTCGTGATGGCGCCCAACCCTAAAGTTAGGCAAGCCTGACCAACAATCTCTCTCAATTTAACAATAAGTCTCAAAACTGACAATTTAAGGATAGATGTAATAATTTTTGAATAATAATAATATTAGTAAACTAATACGGAAAGATATGGGAACCGATAAAAACTCCCATAAGATCTGGGGTCACGAGTCTAGAGCCTCTAAAACAACTAAATAACAATATTTGAACAAAAATACCCAATTTTTGAAATGTATTCAATAATAAAATCTGAAATATGTAGAGTAGCCAGGTCCTGCGAACGTCAAGCAGCTACCTCAACAACTCTGGAAAAATCTCTAGAGACTACTACTGCTCATCTAAACCTCTGGTACACCTAAATCTGCACACAAGATGCAGGGAGTAGGGGTGAGTACTACCGACTCAGTGAATAATAAGCATAGAAAATGTCTAAAGATAAGAAATTCACGAAATGCCACAAAGCAAAGCTAAAACTAATAGTCTGACACCTTATCTACAAACTAACAGCAAATCAATATCAAGTATATCAGTAAAGTATCATGCAAAGATGCAATAAAATGCACATGAATCCGCTACGGCGTACAACCCGATCCGTTTAACGTCGTCGACACTCACTAGAGGTGTGTACAGACTCCGGAGGGGCTCCTACAGCCCAAGCGCAATATCACCCATGTATTGGCATAAAACAGGCTCTCGGCCTCAATATCAATGCATATAATCACTACGGCGTGTAGCCGATCCATACTCACTTCACAGTATGCATAGGAGTCACATTACAAATTTAATTTATTTTCCAGTTTCAAATTCTCTGGAAGAATATAATTTAATTATTTAATTTCAGGAAAAGTGACCTAACATTTCATAACAATGATTAAACACAGGACTGAGATCAATGATTATACAAATCATGTTATCACAATGAATTTCATCCTAGAAGGATACAGATCAGCACAACGCCCTAGACATGGCAACAAGCCCAGATATATTCCATACAGGGTGTGTATCAGTCGCCAATATAGTTAAATTCTTGTTCGGGGTGGACCAAGTCACAATCCCCAATCATAAACAACCCCGCACCTTCCACAGGGTTTGAGTCACGCTCTACATAGCTTCACAATGTGATAAACCGGGGTTTCAAACCCTCAGGCCATCATCTATACAAACTACTTACCTCTAACCGGCCGTAGACTAGTCCGCATTGCCTTTTTCCTTTTGTATCGACCTCCTCGAGCGTCCAATCTAGTCAAAATCACAACGAATATGTAATTATGGGCTAAGGAAACATAACCCAGTCAAAAATACTTGAAAAGTACTAAAATTTACGAAGTTGGTAAAACCTGAGCCCCGGGCCTACTTCTCGAAAAATTACAAAAGTCACATCAACAGATTCCTCATCTCGCCACGAGTCCGTACATATAAAGAATGCCAAAATCGGAATTCAAATGATCCCTCAAATCCTCAATATAAGATCTCAAAACTCAAGCCCTAGTTCTTCCCATTTTGCTAAATTTCCATAAATTTCTAGATGGATTTCACAATAAAAACAAGTATTTAGACAAAGATTCTTACCTCGAGTCGTTTCCCTTTGAATCCCTCCTTCCTTTCCTCCAAAACTCTCCAAAAACGGGCAGTCATGGGTGAAAATAGACCCAAAATCGCAAACAAGATGATTTTAAAATATTCTTCCCAGATATTTACTCTTCGCGATCGCGAAAAATGCTTTGTGATCGCGGAAAACAATTTTCCAGCCCCCAATTTTACTCTTCGCGATCGCGGAAAAGGCTTTCCGATTGCGGAGAACGAATGTTCAGCTCTTACGGACAGTGTCTAGTATTATGACCATAACCTTTTGCACCACACTCCAAATGGCAATTGGTTTGATGTTCTGAAAACTAGTCTCAAAGATTTACAACTTTCATACATTGGTAATTTCATAATTCCTTATATATTTCTAGATATGATCCATCGAATTCAGCCCATGTGCAATACGTCTTTCTTCTTCATCTTCCCAGACACCCTGCAGCTTAATAGCCATATGTTTTCGTACACAAATCTAAATCATGAATGATTTATGTTCCTAGAAACTAGACAGAAAGGCTACAACTTTTATTTTTATATCATCTCCAAATTCCTTATAGATTCTGAGATATAATCTTCCGAAGTGGGATCAACGCAACAGAAAATTTTTTCTCCGCTTTCGCGATAGGCCTTACACGATCGCGATTTACTGGCAGGTTTCTCACATTTTATTCACGCGATCGCGACCCATTGTACGCGATCGCATAGAACAGTGCTTCAGACGAAATCCAACAGTTAAAAATGGCCTAGAAATGGTCCGAAACCACGCTGAAACTCAACCGAGGCCCCCGGGACCTCAACCAAAGGCACATATAAATTCTATTACCTTATTCAAACTTGCTCGAGCCATCAAAACACTACCTTTAACATCAAAATCATCAAATTTCATCAAATCAAAGCCTAAGTTTAACTAGAACTTCAATAACTCGCATCCGATCAAAAACCCGACCTAAACACCTTCAAATAAACTGAAATTTTGCAGACAAGTCCAAAATGACATAACAAAGCTACAGCAACTGTCGGAATTCCATTCCAACCCCTGGATAGAAATCTCACCTATCAACCGGAATTCGCCAAAAATTCAAACTTAGCCAATTCAAGCCGAATTCTACACCGGACCTTCAAATTCAATTCCGATTGCGCTCTTAAGTCACAAATCATCACCCCAAACTAGTCGAATCATCAAAAATTCATTCCGATCCCTCTAACTCAAAAGTCAACATTCGGTTGACTTTTCTAAACTAACATTCTCATAAAGAGATTAATTGTCTCATTTCAAACTGAATTTTGTCTGAATTACTTCAAATTCACCAAAAACATATAATGAAACATACAGAAGCATAAAATGGGGAAAACAGGGTAGAGATAGCTGAGACGACGGGTCAGGTCATTACAGATAGCACGACGTGCGAGATCAATAAACCGAGTCCCATACTGCGTACCTGACATAGAGCCCCGCTGAAGGCGCTCAATCTTCCTGTGAAGGACATCCCTCTGAGTAACTAGGAGAAACTTCCCCAGAAATAGCTCGAAAATCTGATCCCAGGTCAATGATGGAGACCCTGCTGGCCTAGCTAAACAAAAATATCTCCACCAAGTCTTGGCGGATCCTGCTAGGCAAAAAGTGGCGAAGTCGACCCCATTGGTATCTAAAATACCCATGATCTAAAGGACCTCATGACAGTTGCATATGAAGTCTTGGGGGTCCTCTCTAGAAGCACCATTGAAGGTGTTGGTGAAAAGCTTGGAGAACCGATCAAGTCTTCACAAAGCATCGGAAGACATGGCCGCTCCATCACCGGCCTGAGTTGTAATATCTGTATGAGCTTCCACTGTGGGTTGAACCACTGGAACCTAAGTCCGGGGAGATACCTGCTCCGGAGTACGCGTAGCAGAAGTCTGAACTCCTCCTCCAGCCTGAGAAGTGGCTGGTGCTACTGGCAGCATACCCGCTTTAGTGACACTGTCCATAAAGCCTGTTATGCGAACGAGTGCACCCTGGAGCTCCGGGGGAAACATAACCCCTCCTAGTATCTAAGCTGGGCCCACTAGAGCTGCTAGGGCTGGAACCTCTGTTGGAAACACGTTCTCAAGGCATTATACTAAACGTGTGTTCATATTGGTAGGTTTTGATGAATGGCAAACTATGCGCAAATTGACATATGACGAGGTCCAAGCACAAGCGCAAAATTGATATATAACGAGATTCAAGCACAAGACAAAGATCGAGATTAAGTTTTATATGAGTCGGTATTTAATTGTGATCTTGATCCGACAACTTAAACTCAAGACTTGGCTTCTCTCGTAAAAATATTTTTAACAAATCATGCATATTTAATTTAGAGCAAAATGATTTTAAATAATGCATATTTACTTTAGTCAAAATGATTTTTAAACATGCCTCTAAAATCTGGACTAAGATAATCGATTATGTACTTATGATAATCGATTATGTTTAAGTCAGCTGCTTGACAATCGATTGTGAACTTATGACAATCGATTGTGTTAAGGCAGTGAGCATCAGATTTTTCAAATCTGCATAACAATCGATTGTGAACCTTATGACAATCGATTGTGATGAGGCAGTGTCCATCAAAGTTTTTCAAAGCTCAAAATAATCGATTGTGAAGCTAATGACAATCGATTGTGAAGAGATAGTGTCCATCAGATTTTTCAAAGTCACAAAATAATCGATTGTGAACTTATGACAATCGATTGTGTTGAGGCAGTGTCTTCCAGACTTTTTCAAAGTTATTAAATAATCGATTGTGAACCTATAACAATCGATTGTCAAGAGGCAGTGTCTAAATTGATTTTTCAAGACTGATATATAATCGATTGTTAACTTAATATAATCGATTGTATAACTGACCGTTGCCAAAATATTTTCAAATACCATCAGGTAATCGATTATTGATTTCCTATAATCGATTGTTTTTATTAAAATCTGGAAAGGATTTTTTGAACGTTGCTGAGTAATCGATTATTGATTTCCTATAATCGATTGTTTTAATTAAAATCTGGAAAGAATTTTTGAACGTTGCTGAGTAATCGATTGTAGATTTCTGACGATCGATTGTTTTAAGTAAAATCTGGAAATGATTTTTTGAATGTTGCCAGTAATCAATTATTGATCTTAGATAATCGATTGTTATGCGTAAAATCTGGGATTGATTTTTGGAAGAACTGGCAAACAATCGATTGTGGTAATTTATCAATCGATTTTCATAGAGTAAAATCAGCAACTCTTAATTGGCAATTAGGCAACGGTAATACAAAGTTTTTCTACTATAAATACAGCTTCAATTCAGTCTTCTAAACACAACAACACACAACAACTGATCATACAATTGCTAAAGCTTGCATACTTTATTGCTTATCATTTTATATTCATTACATAAGCTTTTGAGAGCCAAATTCTTGTCGAAAGTTGTTGCGATCTTGAGCTTATTCTTTTTACTCATATCTACTCTTAAAGGAGTGTCTTGTTTGAGTGCTAAGTGTTTTTGTACACTTGAAGGGAAGTGTTAGTCCCTTGTGTTGTAAGGAGGAACTTGTGTTTCCTTGGTTGAAGTATTGGAGTGTTGTATCTCCGAGCAAAGGTTGTTGAGGCTTGTGTCCTCAAGTTGTAACGGTTTGTTGAGCACCCGTAAGCTTAACAAGTTAGTGGAAATCTCGAGAGAGTCTCTCGGGGACTGGACTAGCCACGGGTTGTGGTGAACTAGGATACATCGGTGTGTTTGTTCTAATTTATTTACTTATCACACTTATTTATTTCCTGCAATTTTTAAATTCGGCAAGTTTACGCTAATTTTTATTATAACGCTATTTACCCCCCCCCCCCTAGCGCTAAGCGTATTATCTAACAATTGGTATCAGAGCCCAACTCTCTGAAGACTTAACTGTTTGAGAGAAACATCCATGGCTTCTACTCGTGATTCTTTTGCAGGAATAGGTGAAGGACAATGCTCCACCCGACCACCGCTATTCGATGGTACAAATTATACATACTGGAAGGAGAGGATGAGAATATTTGTACAATCAAATAGTTTTCATCTTTGGAAGGTCATAATGAATGGAGAACAAATTCCAACCAAGAAGGTTGAAAATGAATGGGTCCCAAAGTCCGAAGATGAATACGATGCAGATGATATCCGAAAGGTGCAAAATAATGCTAAAGCTATTAATTTATTATATTGTGCTGTAAATGCTGATGATTACAGGAAGATATCTTGTTGCACAACGGCGAAGCAAATGTGGGACAAGCTGGAAATTACGTACGAATGTACGGACCAGGTAAGGGAAGCCAAAATTGATTTCCTAACCCATGCATATGAATTGTTTCACATGAAGGAAGGCGAAAAGGTCGATGAGATGTTTGAACGATTTTCAAAAATCGTAAATGATTTACATGCTCTTAAGAAGACCTTCACGGATAAGGAACTTTTCCGAAAAATTCTCCGAAGTCTCACTCCGAAATGGCGATCCAAGGCCGGCGCGATTCAAGAATCTATTGGCATTTCAATTGTCACCATCGACGCATTAAGAGGTAATCTTAAAACTTATGAATCTACTATACTTAACCCTCTTGTTGATGATCAAAGGAAGCAAAGAATCGCTCTCAAGGCAAGCACAAGCCAACCTCAAGATGATGAGGACGGAGACAACGAGTTCGGACTCGTTATCAAGAGATTTCAAAAGTTCATGCGAAAAGAGTATGAACGAAAGGGCAAAAAGCAAGGAGATCAAATAAAGTGCTATGAGTGCGGAGAAACCGGGCACATTAAATCAAATCGCCCAAATGCTAAAAAGGAGAAGAAACCCTTCAAGAAGCAACGAGCATACAAATCTTGGGGAGGCGACTCCGGTGATGAGTCAAGTGAGGAAGAAGAAGACGAAGCCGCAAATATTTGTCTTATGGCACAAGAAGACAACAAAGAAGAGGTATGTCAAATTTCTTCCAAAAATTTCTTTTCCCTTGAAGAAATGCAAAATGCTTTTGATGAGTTGTATAGCGAATTTATTAAAGCTTCAAAAACTGTTAAGAGTATAAAAGAAAATGCTTCTTCAAAAGAAAAAGATTTTCAAAAACAACTCTCTTTTAAAGAAAAGGAATTGGAAAAACTGATTTTAGAAAATGAGAAGTTGAAAGAGGAAAACAATTTTTTTGGCAAGAGAAGCGCCGACAAGCCCGAGAGTTCTAGAAATTGTACTTCTTTCATGCATCTCAAAAATGAAGTAGAAAGGCTTAAGGGCACCTTAGATAAGTTTAATTCTTCTCATAAAAATTTGAATGAAGTGCTTGTTAATTTGAAGTCGACCAAGCATGGCATAGGTTTTAGAAACGAGCCTAAAGAGAAAGTTGAAGCCAACCCCCAACCACCTAAGGCTCAACCTATGATAAATCAAACAAATGTTCATCCTAGATACAACAAACCTAGAAATGGTTTTCATCAATCGCAACCTAGAAATAATAATGCTAGAAATAATGTACATTCTAGGCCAAACACTAGAAGGAATTTTGAACCTTTTAGAACACATAGGAATGACTTCCAACCTAGAAACAACTATTCTAGAAATGATGCATATCCTAGAACAAGTGGTAGGAGAAATGATTTTCATGATTTGTGCATAGTTATATTGTCAAGAATAGATTAAATGAATTTCGTCCGTCCAATTACTATCAACCTAGAAGGATGCATAATCCTAACGTGACTTGTCATTATTGTAGACGAATTGGACATATTGCTCCTGCTTGTTTTACACGACATAGACATAACACTCAATCACATCACTATGATTTGCCTAACCCCCAAGGACCCAAAATGGCATGGGTACCTAAAACTCATTAATCTGTTTTGTAGGTATGTTTGAAGGGATCAAGTGTACTATGGTACCTTGATAGTGGATGCTCCAAGCACATGACGGGAGACGAATCCAAATTCCTTCAACTAGAACACAAGGTAGGGGAAGTGTTATTTTTGGTGATAACAACAAAGGAAAGATTATCGGCATCGGATCGGTCGGTAAGGATGAAATTTCTTCCATTAAGCATATATTACTTGTGAAAGGTTTAAAACATAATCTCTTGAGTATAAGTCAATTATGTGACAAGGGAAATCCTATTTTATTTGATTCGGATGAATGCTTAGTTTTTAGACGTAGCGATTTTAAAATTATCCTTCGCGGTTTTAGAATGGATAACATTTATATGGTTGATCTTGCAAATTCTTCACCCGAATACGTGAATTGTTTAATGAGCAAAGAGGATGATTCTTGGTTATGGCATCGTAGAGTAGCTCACATCAACATGCATCTTTTGAACAAATTGGTTTCACAAAATTTAGTTGTTGGTCTTCCAAATTTGAAATTTGAAAATGACTCTATTTGTGATTCTTGTCAAAAAGTGAAGCAAACAAAAGCATCTTTTAAATCAAAAAATATTGTTTCAACTACTAGACCATTGCAATTGCTTCACATGGATTTGTTGGACCATCTCGCATTGAAAGTCTTGATAGAAATCGTTATGCTTTTGTTATTGTTGATGATTATTCCGGATTTACTTGGACTTTATTTCTTGCCCATAAAAGTGATGCTTTTCAGAATTTTAAATATTTTCTTAAACGTGTTCAAAATGAAAAGGAAACAACCGTCACTTCAATTAGAAGTGATCATGGGGGAGAGTTTGATCACAATCTCTTTGCGGACTTTTGTGACGAACTCGGTATCAAGCATACCTTTTCCGCTCCACGATCACCACAACAAAATGGGGTGGTGGAAAGGAAAAATAGGTGTCTCGAAGAGATGGCTAGAACCATGCTCGAAGAGGCTAAGATTCCCAAACATTTTTGGGCGAATGCCGTGAGTACCGCATGCTACGTTTTAAATAGAGTAGTCATAAGGCCAATACTCATGAAAACCCCTTATGAACTCTACAAGGGAAGGAAACCAACTATCTCCCATTTTAGAGTATTCGGTTGTAAATGTTTTATTCATAACAATGGAAAAGATCAATTGGGAAAATTTGATGCCAAATCCGATGAGGGAATTTTTATTGGGTATTCTTCACGTAGCAAAGCATATAGGGTATTTAATAATAGAACCCAAACTGTGGAGGAATCCCCTCATATTGTGTTTTCCGAAAATAATGCTCGCTTGGCGAGAAAGGATTCTTGTTCTGATCTTGCAGGTATTTTAAATAGTTTAAAAGACAAAGTACAAGAGGAAACTCCTAAGGAAATTCAAGATGAAATCTTGGAACAATCAACGGAGGAAACGCCACAATTGGAGAAAGAAACAAAAATGCCTAACGAGTGGAGGACAATCAAAGATCACCCTCTCGAACAGGTAATTGGCGACGTCGGAGAAAAGGTAAGTACCCGAAACTCTCTTAAGAACACCTTAGGACACACTTCTTAAGAGATCACGTTCTCATTGCATTATTTCGTTACAAATTACTAACTTGAGCATCGGAGACGTCTAATTCTCTTTTGCAGGTATCGCCCTAAAGGCAGGGGGAATTATAAAGAAATGGCATAGAACAATCGATTGTTACAGCAAATAATCGATTATTTTACTGTGCGGACAATCGATTAGCAAGTATCACTAATCGATTGTTTATGTTTGATGTTTATTATGCATTTGTGTTTAATAATCGATTTTTTAACTGTTTAATCGATTACCGTCTCAGCCATTCAGTACTGCTTTCCTAAAACAATCGATTGTTTCATAAATATAATCGATTATTTTCCGAGTCAGAAAATCACCGTGCTCACTGTATCACACCAATCGATTATCATAATTCAACAATCGATTATTTTTTTCAGTAATTCAAATATTTGTTACCGTTTGGGTCCTGCAATCGATTTTGTGTCAGTTCCGAGTTCAAGTCAAAATCTGCTCAACAATCGATTATTTCGTTTCAACAATCGATTGTCTAACGGTCAGTGCAATTTATTTTTAGCGTTTCTGACTGTTTTGGCTCATAAATTTCTGCAGATTTTCATCATAAATGAAATGCCATTCTTCCCATTATAAATAGGCATCACAAGTCTTCAATTTTATTCACTCAAGCATCAATCTTTGCTCCCAAACCTTCAAAAATCTTCCAAGTTTCTTACAAAGTTCATTACTACTTTTTGAAAATGTCGGGCAGACACTCTAAACGTTCCCGTTCAGGTAGACAAGGTGCATCTTCTTCTGCTCCTCCACCTCCAAATTTCCCTTATCAAGATGGGTCAATTTTACAATTCAATACTGAAACCGAGCTTACTAGATTTTTGACAAAATTCGAAAAGCGTGACATTCTTCCTCCTCGCTTTTCAACAAGCAAGTATCTTGAATCATATGCCCCCGCTGCAAACATGCTTAAGGAATGTCAACTTCTTGACTTCTTATATCTTACCTATCCTTATATTAATCCTCCATTGATTCAAGCGTTTTACTCAAACCTTCATGAGGATGACGATGGTGAGCTTGTGTCAAATATTAATGGTGTTCAAATTCTTTTGTCCAATGAAAACTTGCATTCCATTGCCCATCTTCCTCGAAATGGCGAAAACATTACTCGCTACATTAGAGAGGTCGGCGCCTTATTTGATGAGAAAACTCTCCTAAACCAAATAGGACTTGGAGCTTATGATCCTAATCTATCTACTCGACGTCCTACCATTACGGGAATGCTCCCCGAATATCGTTTGATTTTCTATTTCATCACCCGAGTCCTCAAGCCTCGGAAGCATAATCATACCACTCTTTCCCAAGAGGATGCTAAGCTCATGTATGCCATTATAACCGGAGCTCACATCAATTGGTGTAAGTTCGTCAAAATTCACATGCGTGATGCCATCGGAGATGATAGACCTCTTCCCTATGCCCTCCTTATTATGAATTTTCTTGAAGCTTCCGGGTTCAACACTTCCATCGGTCCTCTCAAAAAGAGCACCAAGAAGTGGGAAATTTCAGAATCCTCCTTTCCCCATGACGGTGATCATGCAGCTCCTGCTCCTCCTCCAACCCGTCAATCGCGTCAGCCTCAACTACCTACTCTTCAATCCATTTCCGACCAAATTGCTTCATTGACCACCTCTGTCGGTCAATAGACACATGAGATCCATGGATATTTTGACCATGTTCATTATCCATATGCCGGTCTTGTTCCCTATGAAGCAGTGCCGGATGATGAGGCGGGAAATGATGATGAATAATTTTTCTATTTTATTGTTCTATGTTTTTATTGTTCCCGTTATGTAACCGTTTTTTATTAATAAATAAACAAGTTTTTTTAATTTTTATTATTTTTTTTTGGTAATGGCAAAAGGGGGAAGATAACGGGTATGCACTCTCAATACTTATCGGCATAAATTGAGGGGGAATTCATATATTGAGGGGGAACAAAACTGCATATCTATATACTTGTTGCATATCTTTACTTGTCTTGAATCGTATGCATATCCCGCTTAAAGTTTGCCATTATCAAAAAGGGGGAAATTGTTGGAAACACGTTCTCAAGGCATTATACTAAACGTGTGTTCATATTTGTAGGTTTTGATGAATGACAAACTATGCGCAAATTGACATATGACGAGGTCCAAGCACAAACGCAAAATTGATATATAACGAGATTCAAGCACAAGACAAAGATCGAGATTAAGTTTTATATGAGTCGGTATTTAATTGTGATCTTGATCCGACAACTTAAACTCAAGACTTGGCTTCTCTCGAAAAAATATTTTTAACAAATCATGCATATTTAATTTAGAGCAAAATGATTTTAAATAATGCATATTTACTTTAGTCAAAATGATTTTTAAACATGCCTCTAAAATCTGGACTAAGATAATCGATTATGTACTTATGATAATCAATTATGTTTAAGTCAGCTGCTTGACAATCGATTGTGAACTTATGACAATCGATTGTGTTAAGGCAGTGAGCATCAGATTTTTCAAATCTACATAACAATCGATTGTGAACCTTATGACAATCGATTGTGATGAGGCAGTGTCCATCAAAGTTTTTCAAAGCTCAAAATAATCGATTGTGAAGCTAATGACAATCGATTGTGAAGAGACAGTGTCCATCAGATTTTTCATAGTCACAAAATAATCGATTGTGAACTTATGACAATCGATTCTGTTGAGGCAATGTCTTCCAGACTTTTTCAAAGTTATTAAATAATCGATTGTGAACCTATAACAATCAATTGTCAAGAGGCAGTGTCTAAATTGATTTTCCAAGACTGATATATAATCAATTGTTAACTTAATATAATCTATTGTATAACTGACCGTTGCCAAAATGTTTTCAAATACCGTCAGGTAATCGATTATTGATTTCGTATAATCGATTGTTTTTATTAAAATCTGGAAAGGATTTTTTGAACGTTGCTGAGTAATCGATTATTGATTTCCTATAATCGATTGTTTTAATTAAAATATGGAAAGAATTTTTGAACGTTGCTGAGTAATTGATTGTAGATTTCTGACAATCGATTGTCTTAAGTAAAATCTGGAAATGATTTTTTGAACGTTGCCAGTAATCGATTATTGATCTTAGATAATCGATTGTTATGCGTAAAATCTGGGATTGAGTTTTGGAAGAACTGGCAAACAATCGATTGTGGTAATTTATCAATTGATTGTCACAGAGTAAAATCAACAACTCTTAATTGGCAATTAGGCAACGGTAATACAAAGTTTTTCAACTATAAATACAGCTTCAATTCAGTCTTCTAAACACAACAACATACAACAACTGATCATACAATTGCTAAAGCTTGCATACTTTATTGCTTATCATTTTATATTCATTACATAAGCTTTTGAGAGCCAAATTCTTGTCGAAAGTTGTTGCGATCTTGAGCGTATTCTTTCTACTCATATCTACTCTTAAAGGAGTGTCTTGTTTGAGTGCTAAGTGTTTTTGTACACTTGAAGGGAAGTGTTAGTCCCTTGTGTTGTAAGGAGGAACTTGTGTTTCCTTGGTTGAAGTCTTGGAGTGTTGTATCTCCGAGCAAAGGTTGTTGAGGCTTGTGTCCTCAAGTTGTAACGGTTTGTTGAGCACCCGTAAGCTTAACAAGTTAGTGGAAATCTCGAGAGAATCTCTCGGGGACTGGACTAGCCATGGGTTGTGGTGAACCAGGATACATCGGTGCGTTTGTTCTAATTTATTTACTTATCGCACTTATTTATTTCCTGCAATTTTTAAATTCCGCAAGTTTACGCAAATTTTTATTATAACGCTATTCACCCCCCCCCCCCTTCTAGCGGTAAGCGTATTATCTAACAACCTCCTCATCAAAATCAATATGAGGCTCCACCTGTGGAACTGCTGCCTGAGGTTGAGCTCTGGCCCTACCACGGCCTCTGGCACGACCTCGGCCCCTGCCCCTCGGGGGAGCTGTTGCTGGGAGCTTGCGCTGCAGCGCAGTAGAAGAAGACGCACGTGTTTTCGCCATCTGCGATAGAATAGAGTAGAATGACAATCAATATTTGAGAAACAAAATCGCACGACAAGAATGAACAAAGTGAAATTTTTCCTAACTCTGTAGCCTCTGGGATAAATACAGAGGTCTCTCTACAGATCCCTCATACTCTACCGAGCTTTTCCATGAGTTGTGAGACCCAAGTAACCTAGTGCTCTGATACCAATTTGTCACGATCCGAATTTCACACCACCGGGGTCGTGATGGCGCCTACTATCGGAGCTAGGCAAGCCAACCCTTTTAAATACTTCACAAGCTTTAATCTCAACGATATAATAAACGGAATAAATAATTATAAATACGCGAAAGACTTTTAAAGAAAAAAATAATACAGTGCTTGTAACAAGTCTTTACCCAGCATCTAGTGTCACGACTCATGGACTACTAAAGGTATACTAAAAACATCGTCTGAAAGAAATTACACAAGAGTCTGTCTTGATATAAATAAACAAACTGAAATGCCCGCGAACGCCAGCGAACTACCTAGGAGTCTCTGTACTGAAGGCATGCTCCCAAGATACTGCTGCGGTCCGTAAGCTGTCTCCTGACATATGCATAAAATACACAGAAGTGTAGCATCAGCACAACCGACCCCATGTGCTGGTAAGTGCCTAGCCTAACCCCAGCGAAGTGGTGACGAGGCTAGACAGGACCTACCACAATCGACCTGTGCAATATGATATACAAGTACGGAAAAGAAACAATAACAAATAATACAAATAAAGCTGGGAGGGGACGACGCGTCACTTGGAGTACTAGATAGAAATAGAACATCAGAAACAACAGCAGATCTATTCCGGGTTTCACGATACACATATCTACGGTGGATGGCGCTCCACACGATCCCATGAGGAATAATCTAAGTGGACTGCGCGCCACACGATTCCATAGTGCAGTACACAAGTGGATGGTGTGCCACATGATCCCGTAGTGTAGTATACAAGTGGACGACGCGTCACACGATCCCATTTTCTCCGTGCACAATGTCACCGGCATCTCAGGCCAATAACAACTATAAGTATAAGTTGTAATCGGCGTGCCACACGATTCCGTATTATAATTCATAAGTGGTCGCCGTGCCACATAATCCCATATTATAATTGATTATCTCTAATAATCTCTCCAAGAGAGGTCCCATTAGGGGAGAACAACAATATAACAATTAAACCCAGTAAGGGTACAGCTAACCGCCCAAATATCCCGTCAAGGGAGAAGAAATTAATAATAAGTCCCAGCAACGGAAACTAATCAACAATAAATTCCGGCAAGGGTAAAATATCACACTTCCTTCCTTAACTCATTTGCTTCTCAACTATCACTTCATAATTTATTTAGCGAGCAATTAACTCAATTGTTTCACATCTTTCGAATTTAAAAGCAACTACGACTCACGGTCATGCAAGATACCGGTGTACAGATACTCTCACCATGTCTATACACCGTACTCAATCATTTAGCAAATAGAAATCAAACACTCTAACCATATTCCCTCAAGCCAAAGTTAGATCAAACACTTACCTCGAAAGCTCCAAACTCAACTCACACCTCTAGGATAGCTTTACCCCTCGAATTCGCCACAAAACCGGTCGATCACAATTTACTCAAATGTATCAACAAATGCTAGTTAGATCAATTTGAATGCATAAGAATGAATTTTTCAAAGTTTTGCCCAAAAATCCCCAAAATGCCCCCGGACCCACGTGGTCAAAACCCGAAGTTTGAACCAAAACTGGGTTACCCATTACCCCACGAGTTCATATCTATGATTTATTTTGAATCGGACCTCAAATTAAGAACCAAACTCCCAAATTTTAATAAAACCTAGGTCTACACCAAATCCCCATTTTTACCCATTGAAAGCTTTGATTTAAAGATAAAATCATGATAAAAGATGTTAATGATTGAAGAAATTAGTTAAAAGTTGACTTACCAATGATTTGAAGAAGAGAGAGTTCGTGGAAAAATCGCCAGAGGTGTTTGGATTTTGAAAAATGTGGAAGTGAGCTTCAAAAATCGTATAAGTCTGAATATACAGGTGCAGCTATCGCAATTGCGAAGATTTGTTCGCAATTGCGAACACAGCAGGCTTGGGAAATGCGAGATTTTAGTTCGCAATTGCGAACTATGAAAGGTTCTGCAGAGTTTGCATTTGCAAACAAATGTTCACATTTGCGAACTCTAGGCTACAAAGGGGTAGTTTCGCAAATGCGAACATTTGGTCCCAAATGCGAACTCTGGGCTACAAAGGAGGACTTCGCATTTGCGAACACTGCAAGTCAGGCATACCAGCAGCTCTCAAACATGCTAAAAATGAACTCGCGACCTATCCAAAACCCACCCCAGCCCTCGGGGCTCCAACCCAAACATGCACACAATCCCAAAAACATCCTACGGACTTACTCGTGCGATCAAATCGCCAAAATAACATCATTTACATAGAATCAAACCTTAAAATACATGATTTCTACCAACTTTCCATAAAACTCTTATTTCTCATTTTCAAGTACGAAATACGTCAACGATGTCCGTTTCCAACCAAACTTTACAGATATCGTTTAACACTCATTAAGACCTGTGCAGGGCGTCGGAACCAAAATACTAGCCCGATACCATCACTTTCTAACTCATTTTCATTTCAATTTTTCATATCATTTTCAGATAAACAATTTCTTTTAAAAATTTCATACTCGAGCGTAGGACCTCGGATTTTAATTCCGGGAACACGCATGGGTCCCATATTTTTCTACGAACCCTCCGGGACCGTCACCTCACGGGTCAGGGTCTGTTTACCCAAAATGTTGACCAAAGTCAACTATATCAATATTATTATCAAAATTCATAGTTTTTAACATAAAATTTATATATTTCTACATAAAAAATTCCTGACTTCGTGTCAGGATTGCGCACGCAAATTGAGAAGACCAAATAAGAGGTTTTCAAGGCCTCCGAAGCACAAGGAAAGAGAGAATTACGGTGATTACCCTTTGGGTTGTCACAAGTTACACAATAAATTTGTGATATATCAAAATCAAATATTTAATAAAAATATCTCCGCATGATGTCGGATGCATTATTGATCTCTCCATTTTAATCGGTATTGTTAAACATGGGAGAACTTGTATTTAAACCAAGAGGGCTAATATTAGTTAACAGACGCTTGCTTTTTATGATATGCAGATTAGATTGACTGCACAAGGGTCCTATTGTTTGCATCTCCAAGTGATGGAAATATTCAACCCGGACAAATTTTATTTTTTATTATTATTATTATTTAATTGTTTTAAAGGAAGAGCTTGATTCAATACTTCATGTACTATCGGTACGATTACTTTGAAACTCAAAGAAGGAATCTAGAGCGAGACGAAAAGATATATCATATTTTTACAAAGTTTACACATTCTACTTATTATTCTTGCAGTTTTCACTGCATCAGTAGCCAAAAGAAAATCATCAAAATGAAACCTAGGATACCAGGTAACAACTAACAAGTATCCAGGTTATATCACACCTATGGTACATATTGAGAATAATGATATACGTATACATCTACCAGCCATATATTGGGTTTTCTACCTGCGGAGGTAAGAGATGGAGATCTTTGCAATGCTGCTTGTCATAATCCCGTGATCCCGGTATTGCACCGGTGCACAACCTCAAGAACTCGTTCCCTGTGAGATAATAATGCGCAAATGCCAGACCGCCATCAACCATCCCGCCAAGGTTAGGCATGGAAACTGATTTTCCCATGCCCTTCCTGCTTCTACTCTCCCTGCATGTTTCACTAGTCAAAACCTTATCGAGGTCAGAATATTCCATGAATCTTTGAGTTGCAGCTTCCCATGAAAGCTTATATTGTTCCTCGGGGCTAAGAGGCTGAGGCTCCTTCATTAGTGCCTCTTTAACCTTAGCTACAAAGTCTTCAGACGTCTTATAGGTCAAGCAGTTGGGAAATGCCCGGAAGAACTCATTAGATGGGTGATCTGCACAAACTACAAATTTCCCCATAGCGAGTGCCTCAGCTGTGGCTGTACACAGTACATCACTGATACTAGGATTTATGAAGACCTTATAACTGCAATCAAAAATTTATCTGTCAGAAAAAATAAACCATGAAGTACTAGATGCGGAGTACATGTTTAGGCATGTCACTATTAGCGCAACAAACAAAATGCAGAAAAATAATCACCTCTCAAATCAAGTAGTTTAAAAAACCAAAATGCAAAAACATCTCCAAAGATGCTTTCAAATCAAAGAAAGAGTGTGTTCGTGTGTGTGTGTGTGTGTGTATTGCATTCATTCGAACAAACAGCAAAGATAAAAATGTGAAAAAAGGAAAACAAGAATGTGTACTTCATTCTCATAATCTGCATATTGTAGGTAGAACCTATGCTTAATTTATCTCGAAGTATCCTTGCTATATATTATTTTTCCACAATCGACCAAAATATTTAAATAATGTAAATTCTGTAAAACAATCCATCCGTGGTGCCTTAGAATCATTACTCAGGAGATCCAATAGGACATCCTCAATAAAGTCATACAGACATATTGTAATCATGGCTCAGGAGATTCCACGAGATTTCTTCAATAAAGTCCGCTCTCTACTATTTCATATAATGGCAGAAAAGGTTCTTTTTTTTTTATGGTTTTTGAAAGATTCTTACCTATGAAGAGAATCATCTGCATGGTCTCTGCCTTTCATGAAGTTGACATTCAGATTTAACCTCCTAGCTGTACTCTGCACTTCATGAGCATCTTCCCCATTACCAAATACATCCATATTAAAACCATCAAGATCGCTTTTGTGCTTTGCTAACAGGTCTATCAACTCCCTGTAACCCTTAGCCCAAACCATTTTGCCCAAGAAATATGCACCTTTAGAGAAAACTTGCTGACCGCCTTGTCTTTCTGCAGCAACCTTTTCTCCAATTTTCAGAAACTTCGGATTGACTCCATGAACATTGCAGACCACAGACTTGGGTAAATCCTGTGTAGCAGCAGAAAGACGAAGAACCTAAACAAGGAAGTTAGCATTGCCATTAGGACCAGCATAAAATAATCGGACATGATAAACACTTTGAAGTGCTAATGCATCATTTGGTCCACACAGAAGGTGTTAATAAACAATTTTCTTCTCCAGTTAGGAGAACTCAATCAAAATGTACAAATATTACCTTGTCACAATGTGCTCTAGTGACCCAATTATTTACGTGTTTCACAAGGAAAGCTTGAAGAGCCCCATTCTTCTCTCTCTTGATATACTCCAAATAATTTGTGTGGACAATACCAACAACATGGTTAAATTTATCAGTCCAGCGTTTGCCATGGTGGTACCAGTTCAGATGTTCTGGTTCCTCTAAGATTGCAATATCGGCATCCCTTGATGGTATAAACTGAGAAGTATCTCCAGCTGGTAGTATACTTCGCCTTTCTTTGGAAAACTAGAAGAGGAAAACAAGTATCAAATAATCACATCATTTCAGTAGTTTCTTTTTCTTTTACTAGATAATATGCAATTAATTCACCAGGAATACCTTCCCCGGATAAAAGGAAATCTTGAAATCAGTCTTGAAACCGACTCTTTCCTCAAGCCAACTGCGTATATAGAGCTCCTGCTCTTCTGGCGAACTAAATGTAAGATTGTTTGGATAAACCAGTTCTTGGTCAGATTTACATAGCCATGGAACCAACAGTGTAACATTCTGATTTTCAGATTTGGCTAAATAAGCCGCTCGGAAGAGAGGATTCACAGCTGTTCCCGTCATCCAAGGAAGGCTAGCAGTTGTGACTATGGCTACATGTCTTTTACCATCTGATAGGTTCTGCCTAGTAGAATCACTCCAAAACCCACCTTCATAATGATGACCAGTACTCTGAAGTACACTGGCAATTCGTAAATCTAGTTCATCATTCATATTGTCGCCTTCAATCAGGGAAGACTCCCCTTCAGGTAAAGCACGTAATAAAAGTTTGTTCCGCCTTTTTCTGCACAGACTTTCCACGATCTTATCTGAGATATCTACAAGGAAATCAGAAGATCTAGATAAATAGCATAAGGTTTCAGTAGAGGAGACAAGGTTAGAAAGTATCAAACTTTTAGTGGCTAGAGAACAACAACAACTACCCAGTATAGTCCCACAAAGTGGGGTCTGGGGAGGGTAATATGTAGACGAGCCTTACCCCTACCCGAGAGGGCAGAGAGGCTGTTTCCAATAGACCCTCGGCTCAGTGAAGGAAATGAAAAACAAAAACAAAAACAAAAAAGCATTAGTAACTCCAGCAAAAATAGTGTAAATAATTATCTAAACATAAGAAACATAAATAAAATAGCATGCACTAAAATCATACAGTAACTACTATAAATGACTACCATAAGGGAGACACAAGCCAAAACTTATCAGATTTAACAAAATGTACATGGTCTATTAAGTTAAACAATTGAATAATTCAAATCAATTTATCAGATTACGCATGAAATTTATTGATATCCCAAGTATTAAAAGTAACATTGAGATCTGAGATTTTAGAACAGCATTACGAACAAGACTTTTAATAACAGAATTAGAGTTTAAATCTCGGAGAAGTAATTCAACTGATGAGATAACTGAAGGTTCAATCTGAACTAACTACATGGAAAAACAACTATCTCACACAAAATTCAGCTTTAACATGATCATGTCGGGAAACCATTGAACAGAATGCATTTTTGTTGCTGTAAGGTTGTGACTGAAACTTGAAGGGCTACAACAGATATACACAAAGAAATGTCCTTTACAGCGAAATACATTAGTACCATGATGTTTGCTGGAAAAACTTTGATTTCTTTATAGGTAACATCTAACTTTATGCATAACAGTTCAGTACTGGTATATAATAAAAACATTGATGATAAGTATTGTACACCTTGATGTTACTGCAGCTCATCCACCCAACTTCCAAACTAGCTAATCAATGAAGCACACATGGAATTTCAAAGTGACCTCAAATATTCTCATGTCGTTAAGTGGGAGCATATCTACTTCAGTATCAGAACTACATCGAGATGAATCTCACAGATGTCATAAATTAAGATGATAGTAGCAATTTTAGAGATCAAATGCAGAGGGAATACTGCAAGTATAACAAACCAGAGAAACACAATCCCAGGCTGCATCAACAAGTTTATGGAAGCCACAACCATTTGACAGACATTTTTTTTAAAATAAAGTAACCATGTTACAGGCCTACCTCTTCTTACGCCAATTTGATCCAAAAATGGGCTTGACTGTCTAACCAAATATGCTAACAACTCTGGTAGATCCAGGGGGGGAACTCCCTGCACAAATAAAGAGCATGTAAAGAAAACAGAAAAAAGGTCTTCAGACTGACTGAATTTTCAGTCCATTGTTTAAGTTCACCAATAGCTTAAACCTCAGTCAATTTCCTAGTTAAAATATATTGTATCAAATATTGAATAAAGATGTAAGTCTAAAGACAGATCCACTTGACATGTAATCGCTAGCCCAATTTGTGTATAATATACCTTCACCATACCTTATAGAGAAGAAAGAAAAGAATGATGGGTCTATAAAGTTGTGCGTTCGTCCCAGTTCCTCTATCGAATTCATCACTTCAAGGGGAGTAGGAAAGCAAGGGGGGGGGGGGGGGGGGGAGAGAGAGAATGATTTTCCTCTTTCTTTTCGGATTAGAGAGGAAACAGGAGAAATAGAAACGGAAATGATTTCTCCTCACTGAGATTTGCTCGTCAAATTTCCAATTTTTTAGCCAAACAATGTAGAGGTACTGCTTTCCTTTTATCTTCCATTCCTTACTTCTCATCCTCTCCTGACTTACTAAGCAAATCATTAATTGCAAGATACTGCTGCTGAAAAGTTTAACCACATTCAAAATCATGTAATTGTAATTTCATGATGTTAAAAGATAAGGCGCCAACCTTTGTCTCTTCTGGTTCCTTGCAAATTGATTTCTGGAACATTATTAGACAAACACAAAAGCAACAGATTAATCATGTGAAACCAGATCAATATATAATGTGAAGAGTAAAAAAAGCCATGATAAGAAACGAGTCACTGGATGGTGAAAGAAGAGAAAGAAAAAATTGAGACTGGCATCATTCTTAACAAGTTATGCAGACCAAGCTCTTACTTCATCAGGACCAAAAATAATCATTTTATATGAAGTAATATAGAGCTCATCAAGCACTGACTTACAAATAAGAAGAAACTTCGACCTATTTGACAAATTTCCGGGATTCAAACTAGAAAAATTATGCTATGACTTAGAAAAAAGCAAACTGGGCCGTTCACGCACACAAATCCACACGAATAAAGATTTCAAAAATAAAAGAGATTCCTTGCAAATAGAGTTGAGACACCAGACTTAGTGATGGATCCTACAGTGAAAATATAAAATATGAAAACTTCAACCAGGAGAAGTATCTCGAATGATGGCAAATCCTAGTTCATTGTTTCGCTCATATAATAAGAGCCACTGGTTTTTCTTTTTTTTCTTTTTTTTTTGGGGGGGGGGGGGGGTGGGGGGGGTTGTTCTTCCAAATGGAATAACTTGTTGAGGGGAGGTCACAGAGAAATGATAATGAACTATCAAACTGAGTACCCACTAGCTATTCCCGGCAAAACATTCTCAAAAATCGCAGAGCAGCAGCTCATAAACACCAAACAGATTATTCGTCAAAGCCAAACACCTGCAACGAAGTTCAAATTTCACAATCTACAAAGTTGACACCAAATTCTCTACTCTTTCTCAAAAGTCGCATAAGATGCATCTCAAGTTCAATGAAACAGAACAGATAATTCCAGCCATATACATATCCATTCAAGGTTCATTTAATAGAGTGACAACTTTTGATGGACCGTTCTGTCTTACCAAAATTTCTACAAACAGAATCACACTGTTTATACATGATTGAATCTAGAATAAGAATGTGTTTTAGCAATACCAGCATACAGTTAATTTTCGACTTTAGTACTGCAATCTATGCATAAGAATCCCAGTGAAACTAAATTAATTGACCGCTTAAATAATCTCTATGTTATAATTCCTGCATTGCAATTCTATGAAGCAAATGACACCCAACTTTTTTTTCCATTAAATTAGGACAAGCTGAAAAACCTGAAGTCCGAAAGTAAAATTTAGGTGGCATTTGGTTGGAAGAATTCTAAACCTAAGGTATATTATCTCATTTTTTGTAAACACGATTTGTTTGTGCTGCCAAAAAAGGGGAGAAATTTCACCAACTTTTTTTTTTTAATTTACAAAAACAGCCCAAACAAATCAGTGAATGTTCGTGGACAAAGATCTGCACTCAGCTTTTGAATTTTGTACTCCTCTTGAGTTTGGGCAAAACATTTTTTTGAAAGTTTCTAAGGAAAAATCCTTTATTTTTTTGCAAAAACGGCCAAGACAAAGCAAAGAAGGCACGCCTTAAATTTTGCCCGTCAAATGCCACTACCTAGTGTTTATACCAAACTATACTAATTTACCATGATTAAGCCATAAATTGAGGTGAGAATGTTTATTAATTAACTAATAATTTAATGATAAAATGTATGTCATGACATGTTATGCATTCATTTGGTTGGTGTAAACAAAAAATACTACATGATTCTTAAGAGTATTAAGTTGAATAGTAATGAATAATTTAATAACCCAAACTACCATATGTGTAAATAATCAAAGACGATAACAACGGACCAAAAAACCTACTTACCAAGCTTGATTTTACTTTCTCTACAAATTCACTATTCTTAATCCCTTCAAAAATATCCACCGACGACGAACTTGTGCTCTTAAGTTCTTCCTCCAGCTCCCTAAGCCGAGTCCTAAAAGCCTTAATTGGCTCCCAATTAACTTCACCAAATTGCCCTTCCTCCTTAAACCTCACTCTCCTCCATTTCCCGAAGCTCTCATCCTCCTCCTCTTCTTCCTCCTCCGCCACAATCGCATTCTTAATGCTTGACAGGTCAATTCGAAGCTTCCCTTTTGGGGCCCACTTAAAGTCCGGTGAAGAATAAGCCCTACGTATTTCCGACAATTTAGGCCGGAGCTTCTTCACGAAGTCGATCTCTTGCGGTTGCGGAGCCGTAGTTGCAGAAGCCGTAATAGTTGGGGCAATGAAGGGTGATTTTGAAGCTGAGTTGATGAAATTTTCGAGTTCCTTATCTGCTAAGTTCTTGAACGAGTTGGCTCGGTTTTTGATGAGTTGTAAATCCGCGTCCGCAGATGATCGTACCTCTTCCCATCCCTTAGAAATCAACGACAAGGCTTTCTCAGCCGTGGACGATGTCTTTCTGGTCTCCGGCGGCTTGAAATTCATCATTTTCTGGTCAGATTTCAGTTAAGTTGAAGCTTTCTAGGGTTTTACTACTGAAGGAATATTCTGGGAGGGAGTGCTCTGTTGGGGATGAAGAAAATGGGTGGCTGGAAACTTAACGGCTATTGATGGTTTTATAGCTTTGGTGGGATGACATGTAGGATGACTCCCATCTACAATAGATTCCCCGGAGAGGACGTGGACGGATGGAATTTGGTGACATGGATTTTGTGTTGTGTGCGGACCCTACATAATTGGGTTGCGTGTGTGAACGAAATTTATTGCGAATTTGTGGATTGTGTGTAACAAATCCATTTGGTATTCTCTCTTTGTTTAACTATATTTTCTTTTTCCTATTTTTGTTTCTATGCGGTTTCTTGAAAAAGACATCATTTGGAGAGAAAGGAGACCTTTTATAAATAGTATTTTATTTATGGTTGATTGTTTATATTTAGAAAGATTTTAGGGTTTATTACTTGGTAACTAAGTTATACTTACTCTTTAAATAGAGAGTTCTATTTCATTGTAATTCATCTCATATCAATAAGAACTTTTCTCTCCCTACTTTTCTCTGCAATACTCTTCTTTTTTTTTTATTATTTCATAACACGTTATCAGCACGAGACTCTAACCAATTGAGTAGAAGCTTTGGGATTGAGAATAATGGTCGTCAAATGTTTCTATGATCTTTCTTTATGACTAAATTCTGGATTTAAGGTAAGCATTTTACTTTTCTCTTTCAAATCCTTGTCATTCTATGATTTAATTTTAAATACAAGCAAAGACGATGAATTTTGATTGCAACTCTAATGGAGTTTGAAAGAAATTATAACCAAGTGATAAAATTTATATACCTTGCCATGATCAAATTCATGTATGATTGGGGGCAAAGAATTGAAAACTCGTTCCATTAAATTTGCTCCATTCTCATTCCCTTTAGAGAATATGATAGAAGTATGTGATAAGTTTGAAAGAAGACAAAATTATTACCGTAAAGGTATCAATGGATGTGAATGTAGCAATAGACGAAATTATAATTGTCATCATTGTGATAATGAGAATAATAAGGATTCTCAAAATAATCCTTCACTCTATGAAAGTATTATTTGTCATCAATTTGATAATATGAAATTTTATAAAAGCACATTAAATAACCATGGTCCATTCATGATGTGAGTGTGACAACATCTAATTTATGAATACATATTCATTCTTGGAAGATTATGAACGTACTAGTGGAAGTGAATATACTACATTCACCTCTAGAAGAAGGTTTGAGATGATATAAGAGAATAATGTCATTATTATGGCATGAATGACCATTGGCCACGTACCTATTATACGCCAAAATATTTTGGCAATGTGATTATTAAAGGACAACAATAATGCAAGTAACATATCTTGCATATAATATAAGAGGCACAATTCTGATAGAATTGATTTCATATGAAAGACATATAATTTTGTCTATGTTGTTTAAATACTTGAAAGTATAAAGTCAATGATATGTGCAATTAGTTTTGAATATCTTATTTGTATAGTATGACATGAAAACTTGATATGCATATAATTATATTCTATTATATGACTTATATTACTAGACTTATACGACAATTCTTGAATATTTAAAATGCTTAGAGCATATACAATTCTTGGTCTTGAAATACCACTTTCTCAGTGCAATTTGTGTACATTTGTATCTTGTTATAACTATAAGCATATAATGTGATAGCGAGAATACCTTTACAGTAGTTTATGAAGACATTATATATTTATCAAGAATGATGATTTCAAAATATTCATTCAAGTTAATATGATGAGGCAACCAAAAGGCGTATTGTCCCGCTGGGCTTTTCTTCCCTTACAAGGTTTTGTCCCACTGGGTTTTTCTTGAAAGGTTTTTAACGAGGCAACCAAAAGGCGTATTGTTAGATATGTGTGGTCTTTTTCCTTCTCTAGAATTGTTTTTCCATTGGATTTTATTTAGTTAAGATTTTAACGAGGCACATTATCTGTTGAATAGACATTCAAAGGGAGTATTATAAATAGAATTTTATTTATGTTGATTGTCTATATTTACAAAAATTCTAGGTTTATTATTTGGTGGCTAAGTCACATCCCATATCAATACGAGTTCTTCTCTCCCTATTTTTCTCTGCAATATTCTTCTACTTTTATTATTTCATAACATTTTACTTCTTATTTTGGTTCACATTTTTATTTGACGACTGACACATAAATCTAGTTCCACTATTATGTTTGGAATGGCTCAATGGGGTCAAGATCGAAACAACTTTATAAAGCTGCAGAAATTTTGTTTGACGCACTATAATGGACAAAATAACATCCAATAATTTTTGCAGTTATAATTGATAAGATTGTAATGCATATTTTACAATGACTGGTTTTCTGAATACTTATTACAAAGTGTATATTTCAGGTTTGATCAACAGTCATATAGTCTTATATTTTTAAAAAGTTGAAATACATAAACGATCTATTTAAATTGTCCTGAACAATAGAATGAACGTTTCACTAACCCCATTACCAAGTAGACACTTATTCTCCACTAAAGTGCAACCTCATAAACCTCTCATGCTGGCATGGCAAAGTATATGCTTTATATTAGTATTTTTGCACGTGAGACCCTCAAAATTAAGTCTTTTTCTTACATTAACCTTAGATTATGTGGACCCCACTTACCTTCATCTTCGTACTTCTCCTTCAATCTTCAGATTTTTTACCTTTGATGCAAAATAAGAATAATTGCTTTCCATATACATTGTGTTGCTTATACAATCAACTCTAAGCATTTAAATTGTTATGGCAAGCCAAATAGCACGCTAGCATAGGAAATTTGGCATCTCAAGTTTTGTATTTTTGTCTCCTTCAACCTCAAAATTGCCTGCCACTACCATAAGAACTATGTTCACCTCCTCCACCTCTACTGTAGCTGCCTCCACCATCACACAAAAAAACATACCAAGCAAATTCCTACGATATGTCACCCGAATAAACTCATCTGAAAATTTCTTCTCCACTATATTCATTGCTACCAAAAAGGAGGATTTTACATCTTTCAACAAGTCTACAAAAATTTCAATGACATAAAAGTAAAAAATGAGTTATGCTAAGAATTTAACTTCATTTGTAAATAATCTCATCACTTCTCCCTAAAATCTCATCTGCCACCACCCCCTGGTTTGTAACCCCCTCCAGTCACCATTTTATCACTTCTCCCTAAAACTACCATTATAACCGTGCCGACGAAATTCACAGAACCATAGCCACTTTCTTCCTTTCTTTCTCCCTTACAAAAAAATGTTTCTTTTGCATAACTAACAGCCATAGATGGCCATCGATTCTGTCGCCCCATCTCTACTTTTTAATCTACTTTCCACCATTGTAACCACCGCAAAATCACCTATTTAAGAAGTTATTGTATTTTGGTTGTGGGATCCGACTGCGGAGAAGAAGAAGAGGGGAGGGGGATAATTTTCTACTTTTTTGAGTCAAAGACTAAAGCTGTTAAGAATATAATTCTAATTAGAGTGAATGTCTAACTTGTAGAGAGTTTTACTTTGAGGCTAAGTCATTTTTTTTTCTATAAATAAAGGGGTTTTACCCCATTGTAAATTACACCAAAATTCAATAAGAATTTTCTCTCTCTTTCTCTGCAATATTGCTCTTATTCTTTTATTATTTTATAACATGTTATCAATACGACACTACCGTCTCAAGAAGCTCTTTGAGAAGATTAAGCAAATATGGATATCCCACAAAGCAAACTTGGATCAAAGTTCAATTGTAAAAATAATTTTTAATTGATTCATGTACGACACATACAATATACAAAGAGAACAAATATTTCTCTCATTTAAGTATGTGTAAGGTAAATGTTACTACAATTTCTAGTAGTAGTAAATTAATTGAAGGATCTGAAAGAGCTACTATAACTCTACCTAAAGGAGCAATACTTATCATAGAGAATGCAATGTCTCCTTCAAGTTCAGAGGAACTTGTTGAGTTTTAATGATATCCGTCAAAATGGATATCATATTGAGACAATAGATGGGAATAATCTTGAATATCTCATCATTACAAAGAATGTCTCTGGCTAAAAGAGGGTTCTTGAGAAATTCCCATCTTTATCTTGTGGCCTGTATTGGACAAGAATTAGTGCAATTAATGTACATTCTACCGTAAACCAAAAGGTTACTGATTCCAATACTTTTGTACTTCGGTATGATGGATTGGGACATCCTGGATCAATTATGATGAGACGTATTATAGAAAACTCAAATGGGCATCCATTAAAGAATTTAAAGATTCTTTTAAATGATGAATTTTCTTGCACTTCCTGTTATCAAGGCAAGTTAATTATTAGACCATCACTAATAAAAGTTGGAATTGAGTCCCCTGCGCTTTTGGAACGTATACAAGGGGACATTTGTAGACCTATTCACCCACCTAGTGGATCGTTTAGATATTTTATGGTCTTAATAGACGCATCTTCTAGATGGTCTCACGTATGCCTATTGTCATCTTGCAACCTTGCGTTTGAATATTTAATGGCACAAATAATTCGATTACAGGCACAATTTCTCGATAATCAAATTAAGTCTATTAGACTTGATAATGTTGTTGAGTTTTCATCCCAAACATTTAATGATTATTGCTTATCCATTGGGATAAAAGTGGAACATCTTGTAGCTTATGTTCACACTCAAAATGGTCTTGCAAAGTCTTTAATTAAACGTCTGCAGTTGATAGCAAGACCGTTACTCATGAAAACGAGACTGCCCACTTCTGTTTAGGGTCACGCCATTTTGCATGCTGCAATGCTAGTTCGTCTCAAACCGATAAATTATCACATATTCCCTGTTGCAATTAGTTTTGAGTCATGAACCTAATATATCCCATTTAAGAATTTTTGGATACGCACTATATGTGCCTGTAGCACCGCCATATCGCACCAAAATGGGTCCGCAAAGAAGGTTAGGAATATATGTTGGGTTTGAATCACCCTCCATTATTCGCTACCTCAAAACATTGACATGGGGTTTTTTTACTGCACAATTTGTAGAATGTCTATTAGATGAGATACTTTTACCAAAATTAGGGGGAGAAGTTGGTGAAACCAAATGGAAATTTTGTGGAAAAATCTATCACTATCTCATCTTGATCCACGTGCCTCTATTTGTGAAAAAGAGGTGCAAAAGATTATCCATTTGCAAAGAATAGCAAATCAAATACCAGACACATTTATGGAATTGAAAAGGATAACAAAATCACATATCCCCGCAGAGAATGTTCCAATCCGTATTGATTTCCCTATTGTACAATCTTCTAGCGTCATAGCTAATGAGTCAAAACCACGCCTAAAACGTGGCAGACCATTAGGTTCCAAAGATCGAAAACCTAAAAAAGGAAAATAAATAATCAAAATAAAACTACGAAAGAATCTCATGAGGAAATCTACGATTTAATAAATTCTGAGATTCATAGAAAATCCACTGAGCCCGAGACTCAAGGAAAAAGGAACTATCAATAAATCCAATCGATATTGAGACAAATTTTAATCGAGTGGATATAGTGGTGGATTATGTCTTTTCATATAATGTTGCATCTAGCATTATGCAAGAAAGTGAGGATCATGAACCTCAATCTATTGGAGAATGTCGACAAAGACTTGATTGGCCAAAATGGCAAGAAGCAATCCAATCATAATTGAATTCACTTGCAAAACGTGAAGTTTTTGGGCCTGTAGTCCAAACACCTAATGGTGTTAAGCCTGTTGGATATAAATGGGTCTTTATACGCAAGATAAATGAGAAAAACGAGGTAAAAAGATATAAGGCACGCCTTGTTGCACAAGGATTTTCACAAAGTCCTGGTGTCGATGATGAAGAGGCATATTCACCCATTATGGATGCTATAACTTTCCGTTATCTTATTACTTTTTCTGTCCTTGAAAAGCTTGACATGCATTTAATGGATGTGGTTACCGCCTACCTTTATGCCTCACTTGATAATGAGATATACATGAAAATTCCTGTTGGATTAAAAATGCCAAACATACATAATTCAAAGTCCCGGAAAATGTTTTCAATCAAATTGCAAAGATCTTTGTATGGTCTAAAGCAATCAGGATGAATGTGGTATAATCGTCTTAGTGGGTATTTATTAAACGAATGCTATATAAATGATGCCATTTGCCCATGTGTTTTTATAAAGAAAATATCAAAATTTGTTCTACTTGCCGTATATGTTGATGACATAAACCTTATTGGAACTACTATAAAACTTCAAAAGGCAATTGATTATTTAAGAAGGAATTCGAGTTGAAAGATCTCGGAAAGACAAATTATGTCTTGGTTTGCAAATTGAATATTTGGCAAACGTAATTTTTGTTCATCAATCTGCCTATATAGAAAAGGTATTGAAACGGTTTTACATGGATGGAGCAGATCCTTTAAGTACTCTGATGGTTGTTTGATCACTTGATGTGAATAAGGATCCATTCCAACCTTAAGAAAAGAATGAAGAGCTACTTGGTCCTGAAGTACCATATCTTAGTGCAATTGGCCCACTAATAAATCTTGCCAATCCTACAAGGCCTGACATAACATTTTCAGTTAATATCTTAGCAAGATATAGCTCTGCTACTACAAGGAGACCTTGGAATGGAAACAAACATATATTGCGGTGTTTAAAAGGGACTACCGATATGGGCTTATTTTATGGCAATAATTGCAGTCCTGATCTTGTTGGTTATGCTGATGCTGGGTATTTATCTGACCCACACAAGGCTCGATCTCAAACAGGTTATGTGTTTACCTATGGAGGCACTGCCATATATTGGCGATCGAATAAGAAATCAATTGTGGCTACTTCATCTAATCATGCTAAGATAATTGCTATTCATGAAGAAAGTCGAGAGTGTGTGTGGTTGAGGTCTATAATACATCTTATTCGAGACAAATGTGGTTTGAAATGTGACAAACTACCCACGATTTTGTATGAAGACAATGCAACATGCATAACTCAATTAAATGGAGGATTCATAAAAAGGAGATAGGACAAAGCACATTTCATCAAAGTTATTTTTCACACATGATCTTCAAAAGAATGGTGATATCAATGTGCAACAGATTCGTTCAAGTGATAATATGGCTGATTTATTCACAAAATCTCTACCAACGTCAACCTTCAAGAAGCTAGTGTACAAGATCGGGATGCGAAGGCTCAAGGATGTGAATTGATGCTCTCATCAGGGGGCGATAATGCGTGTTGACCTTTTTTCTTCTTACAAGGTTTTGTCCCACTGGGTTTTCCTTGCAAGGTTTTTAACGAGGCAACCAATAGGCGCATTTCTAAACATGTGTACTCTTTTTTCTTTTCTAGAATTTTTTTCCCATTGGGTTTTGGTTTCGTTAAGGTTTTAATGAGGCACATTACTTATTGAGTAGACATTCAAGGGGGAGTGTTAAGAATATAATTCTAATTAGAGTGAATGTCTATCTTGTAGAGAGTTTTACTTTGAGGCTAAGTCATTTTTCCTCCTATAAATAGAGGGTCTTACCCCATTGTAAATTACCCCAGAATTCAATAATGAATTTTCTCCCTCTCTTTCTCTGCAATATTGCTCATATTATTTTATTATTTTATAGCAAAATCTATTTTCTTAATTTTTTTTCCTTTTTCAAAATACACGTGTAATGTTTTAACTCGTTCTTTTTGCACGTCGGCGCGATTGTATTTCACGCTTGTGATCTGTTGGACTTGAATGTCCACGAGGTTGCACTTTAATAGAGAAGAAGTGTCTAATTGATAAAAGGCTCAGTGAAGATGTTCATCTTATTGTTCAGGACAACTTAAAGGGGTCATTTATGCATTTCGCCTTTAAAAATACTAATTATATCAAATTAGGCAAAATGAAGAAACTATATTTAGAAATTTATATAGTACTCTCTCTAAAGTATATATGTATAAGAGTAAAACTGGAGGCAATGTCTATTCCGATTTCCCGGTGAGAAAACAAAGAGAGACCGATGAGCCGGGAGATTGCATTCGAGGTCAGACACCTTTCATATTGACTCCCTGGAAGAGCAAACAATATATCTAACATCGAACATGGTGAAACAACGCGACCTGGCTGATTGCATGTTCTAGACCTCTGGAGGCATGGTGAACGGTTATTAATGATAGGTAACGGGTCGTAATACTTACCCTCAATTGGATATCACGGTGCGAATCTCGCTCGATGTCGATTATAGATTAACAATTACCAGGGAAAGATAATTTTTACCTTTTTAAAACTTATACTAGGATTGAAACTTTCCTACTATATAAAAGGGAACTTTTTCTTTTGTAACACACATTGTAACATGTAAATCAAATCAATACAAGTATATTTTCCGCATAGTAGCTACTATTAAAAGACTATGCTCATTTGTTCTGTTCTTCATTCACAGCTGGGCTCGAACAGAGGATCCAATTGAGGATTATATCATTGTTCAACCTAAGATCAAGCTTGGTCATAAAATTGTGAATGTTTTGATCATTTATTTTATCTTTAATTTATTTATTTGTTATTCTTAATTGATCATGTAGAATTAAACCATAATTATAGCCACTTTTGGGTTAAATAGTTTGGCATCCACCGTGGTGAAAAGGATAATCTTAGTGATTTGATACGAATCTCCAAACACACCATATTATATGTTTGCTCTTTGAAATCTTAATTTCAGGTCAGCCTAAAAACTCCAAACTCTCACTCTGCTCACTTGAACGTTGAAGGTGAATCCCGGTGTTATCCCAGTTGTTGACCTGATCGATGCTAACCTGCAGGTCCCAATCAACATCGATTTGCCAACTGATCTAGAAAAAAATGTTCATAGGGGACCCTGACCAATAGCTCGAAAATCACCCGAGGGCAAAGGTGATGAGATGAGGCTACGACTCATTTTTGAAACGATGCAGGCTCAACAAGCGGCAATAGCACATATGCACAATCAAAGCCATGCCCCCAATATGGTCGAGTCCGAACCATCCCAAGAAAGCACCCGAAGAGACAAACAAATTATTGAGAGACCGGGTAAAACCGTGCCCGGGGTAAATCCAGGGGTATTGAAAATGCTAGAAGTGTTGACAAATTGGGTAGAGTCGGGTGAGAAAAAGATTTAGGCTAATAAAAACAAAGTGGAAACATAAAACTCTAGGGTCGAGGGAGTACCCCTGATATTGAATGGACTAGACTCTAAAAGTTTATCCGGAAGCCTTTTTTTCTCCGAGCGCGGCACCAAAGCCAATCCCAAATAGGTTTCATATGCCCGACATCCTAAATATAATGAGCACACATATCTTAATTAGCATGTGACCTCCTATATATGCGCAATCAAGGGGAACAATTTGGAAGACAACGAGATCAAACCAGTGTTGCTAAAGACGATTGGGGAGACTTCGTCCGAGGGTGTAATGATATGGTATCTCAACTTGCCCCTAAATTCCATTGAATCATTTTCTATGCTTGTAGATGCTTTTGTAAAGGCCCATGTTGGGGCTATCAAGACGGAGACTGGGAAGTCATATCTTTTCAAGGTAAAAAAAAAAGGATAACAAGGTACCTGGGGAGTTCGTGTAAAGGTTCTAGATGGAACGGATGGACTTACCACTAGTTGCAGATTATTGGGACGTTCAGCATTCACTCAGGGTGTCAACCCTCAAAGTTTCTTGTCTTCTCTATAGCTAAAGCAGAATTTGGTGGAGTATCCGGTGGTAACCTGGGCCAACATTCACAATACGAACCAGTCAAAGATTAGAGTCGAGGACGACCAACTAGAGGCCCCTTATGGATTGGTTTACCCTATTAGAGCTGATGATAGATCTAAGAGGGCCATTGATACAAAGCCAAGAACGGTTCGATATTGGTATCAACCATAAAATGCGGATCGGAGGGGAAATGGATCTGTGTATCACCCTATAAGGAACAAGAACAAAAATGATCGAGGGCTTCGTGGCTCAAGTCTCATGAGCAAGAATGGGTCTAATAGGTCGCTCGGAAGTAGGGAAGCACCGAGATTGTCGGAATACAACTTCAACGTGGACACTACCAGAATTGTGTCAGGCATAGGGTACATCAAAGAGACCAAGTGGCCCCGACCATTGTAGTTTGATACTACCTAGAGAGATCTTAATTTGATGTGTAAGTATCATGGCACTCATGGTCATAGAACTGAAGATTGCCTACAGTTAAGAGAAGAAGTTGCTCGGCTATTCAACAACAGGCACTTCTGAGAATTCCCGGGCGAGTGAGCCAAAAATAGTTTCAGGAACATGGACGCTAACAAATAGGTCACACAAGAGGAGCCTCATCACCTGAGCAATATAATCATCAGAGGAGTTGATATTCCCCAAGGACAAATGATAAAATGTACTAAAGTATCTATCACAAGGGGAAAACGCACTTGGGATTATGTTCCAGAAGGAGCCATTTTATTCAATGATGAAGATGCCGATGGCATCATACAACCTTACAATGATGCACTGGTAATATACGTGCTTATTAATAAATCTCGAGTTAAACATGTGCTAATTGATCCAGATAGCTCGACAACAACATTAGATCAAGGGCCATATAACCATTGGGGCTACACGACCAAATTGTGCCAGTAGTCTTTGTATTGAAGGAGTTTAAACTGGCGTGTGAGACCATAAAGGGAGAGATAAACATACCAGTAAACACCGCCAGGACAATACAAGAAACAAAATTTTACGTGATTGAGGGGGACATGAGTTACAACATATGAGCACGTGATTTTTACCCTAGAATTAATTATTCCCGTAAAATTCAAACAAAAAGATTTTTCCTTATTTCTTACAATTTCTGTTGAATTTTCTGGTAATTGTTGCATTTTATTTGTGCATGATAATTTATATAAAATACAATAATTATGCATTTGCGTTTAGGATTTAATGTTATATCTTAATGTTAGGTAGGGATTAAGTTTTTTTAGAACAAGACATGAAAATCACAAAATAATTCACTTTAGCATTTTTATTGTTTTAATTGTTTTCTACAAAATTTTAGGTATTAATTAGTTTAGTCTAATTGTTATTTTAATTTTTGCACCTTTTTTCTTAAATTTAGAAATAAAAATTGCAAACATACAAAAGAAAAAAAAAGAAAAGAAAAAAAAGGAAATAAATAAGAGAAACAATTAATAATGGGAAAAGCCATAAAAAAGGGGGCTCCCCGAATTGGGCTAAGCCCAGTTTGTTTGCGTCCAGATCCAGTCAATTTTCCATCTCGCCCGGTCCAAGTCATTGATAACCAAAATGACGTCGTTCGGTGTCTTTTAGTCACAGCCATCAGATCCCTTGATCTAATGACCATGAATAATTCTGCAATATCTAACAAAACGATCCGAGAACCCTAGAGACAGACATCTCCTACTCGTACCCCTGTCTCTCCCCGCCTCCATCACTGTACCTTCGCCGAGATCCACGCTGGCGGGAAACGACTTACATGCAAAAAGTCACTAGAAAAGCACCATAGATGCTCCTTATTCTCCTCTTCCCAACCCCCATGATGGTTTCCTTCAAATCATAGCCAATCTCGTCGAATATTCCATCGAAGATTTTCCAGCCAAGTCACAAGTTGGACCAATTGAACCCAAAATCACACTAGACAACCGTCTTCCTTCCCTCATCGCTATTTCACACCTAGAATTCCTCGAATCCAAGCAGAAGGCCCTGAATTGCAGATCTAGAGTTTTGGGAATCGAACCTATTTCGAGGAGAATTTCAAGGTCGAGTGCTTTCTGTAGTAAGTATTTTGTAGCTCTACGATTCTCCTAGTTAATTCCTCTGTTACTTCTTTTTCACCTGTCTTAATTAGTGAGGTCGCTTTGCATTTTAAGTTTTGTTTAATTTGATTCATGTGTAGTTCAATTTCCAGACATTCTAATTGTTAGTTTAATTTTGATAGATTTTGTCTTGTTATTGTTAGCAAATTCTGAGTCGAGGTCTTTTCTTCTTAGTTCACAGATTCAATAGAGTTTCTTCTTGTTACTGTTTCCAGCCCGTCTTCAAATTGTTTGATTCTTGTTTATTTGAATTAATGATTCTATTAGTTTAAGTTTAGCTTAATTAAGTTTCACTCCTCATTTGCAGTTTGATTATATATTTAAAGGTTTGGATAAAGCAGAGTGATCGTTTGTCAATTAACATCAATTGAATTCTAGCTAGGGTGAGCGTATTGGGATCAGTTAACCATTGGTCTGTAATTTTCAGAATAGTAGAAGGGTAATTTAGGCATAGAAAAGAGTAATTTTATTAGGAATAGTAATTTTAAAGTAGGGAAGGGGTAGTATATGAATTTTAATGGGTATAGGACCTTCTAGAATAGACTTTAGTATAGTTTACAGCAAAGAAGAGGAACTTACTTGAGTAACAAGTTAGAAATAGGAGGTCTAAAATGAAATTAAGGGAGGGAGTACAAAAGAAAGCCTAAAATCTGATTTACCCTCTTTTGTCACCTATAAAAGGGCATCAAGCGCCTTGAGGACTTTAGGAATTTTTCAGCCCAAAAATCCCTACCAAAAGTTGGTTTTTCCCTTTCTCTCAAAAGTTCCAGATTAGTGTTTAAAGTCCAATATATAAAAAATGCAAAAACATAAAAAAATATAAAAATCAAAAAAAAAATCAATGTTTCATTAGCATGGCTTCAGTCTAGTTTCGAATTCTGTTGTGGATGCTTTCATTTGGGGTTTTATACGAGTACTATTAGCGTTAGAGGCTTTGAAATTGTTTTGGTGATTACTAGCCATTTAGTTGTAGCTGAATTCAAGTGTGTTTGAGTAATTGGTATTGGGTTTGGCTTGGGTGGATGTCATGCTCCTAGTTCACCAATCGTGAACCTGTCATGACGGCACCCAGTCTTCGCGACTAGGTAAGCCTGACACGTTGCGGAAATTAAAAAGTCTTTACTAAAACGATAAATAAAACTGAGTAACATAAGAAAATGTATAAGGTGCCGCTTGGCACATACACTTCGACTAAATAATGTAAAACCTCTAAGAACCGGAAACCTACGGGCAACACAGGCTAAGAGTAAAATATAACATATGGCTCTAACATCCAGATATGTGTACAATAAGTGAGTACATGAATGAAATTGCTAGCTAAAGGTAGAATAGAAGGAGACTCTTCGGATCTGTGGACGTGGCAGATGCATACCTCAAGCCTCCAAATATAGCTCCGAAATCCCTAATAGTGCACGTGACTAGTAGTACCTGGATTTGCACAACAAAAGTGTGCAAAAGAGTAGCATGAGTACACCATGGTGGTACTCAATAAGTGCAAGGCCTAACCTCGATGGAGTAGTGACGAGGAAGGTCGAGGCCCCTACTGAGATAAACATAAGAATAAATATCAATTGAAATTACAGTAGGAAATACGTAAATCTCGAATATCTAACAAACAATAAGAAGAACATAATAGGATATATTACAATTATAAAAAAACAAAATCGATCAGTACAGGCTATTTGTCATCGGGGATCTCCTGGTATCCCAAGGATCTCCCGGTATTCTCATGATACACATAAGGGATCTCAAAGTATCTCGAGGATCTCCCACTATCCTTATCATATAAGCAAGGGATCTCCAAGTATCCCGAGGATCTCTTAGTATCCTCCAGTTAATCAGTCCTGCCCTGGGATCTCTTAGTATCCCAGTTAACCAATCATGCACTGGGGATCTCTTAGTATCCGCCAGTTATATAATCCAGTGTTGGGGATCTCTTGGTATCCCGCACTTCCAAACCTCGGAACAAAATAGAATAGAGGGAGCTCCCAGGATGTCGTCCTGTAGTCCAAATAGTAAACACACCACAACAAACCAATATTTAACGGAAAGAAAGTGAAATGCGAGCAACAAGTAAAATCGAGAATTTAACATGCTTCACAAGAAAGACGAATATTGCAATTTATTCAACTAGGAAAAATAAGTTACTAACATGCTTTCCAAGAGAAGACATAATTTGAAATTTAGTCAAATAGAGTATTTAAGTTACTTACATGCTTTTCCTAAGTCAAAACAAGTTTCCTTTTTAACAATTAAATATGTGAAGAAACACAGTCTAAATAAGCCAAGTAAGGTGAATTTTCAACAATTAGCACAAGTACACGCCCATCACCTCGCGCACAGGGAATTTAAACAATGGCAAAGATATCCTAAGGGGAGATGTCCCCCACACAAAGATAGGCAAGCTACTTACCTCGAATTGGTACAAAACCGTTAAGAAACAATGCCCTTGCCACGTGTATCCGACTCTAAGTTGCCCAAATCTATTCAAACCAATTGCACATTGTAAATAACATCGCAAGTAACTAATTATACTGTTAAAATTAAAGCTAAGGCACGAAAATAGGTGAAATGAACAAAATGCCCCTCAGGCCAACATCTCGGAATCAAATAGTTTTTACATTTTCAGAAAACTCAAACTCTCACGAGTCTAACCATATAAATATCTCCCAAATCGGAGGTCAAATGCCCCTTCAAATCATCAAAGTTAGGTCTAAGAACTTTACCCCAATTTTATCCATTTTTATCCTTAATTCGAATTTAAAAGATGAATTTTACTACTAAATGATGGATTAAAGCTAGAAAGGATCATAGAAACGTTACCCAGAAATCTCCTCTCCAAATCCCTCTCAAAATCGCCTTGGTACGAGCTCAAACTTGATTTTTCAACTTATAAAGTTAAGCCTCGGATAAACCCCTTTTCTCTTTTGCGATTTTCACTTCTGCAGCTAAATGACTGTATCCGCGGTCACCGTCTATGCAGCCAATCAACAGAATTTACGGTATGACTAACAGTGGCAGGGACCTCTTCTGCGCCTCAGGACCGCTTATGCGGTCGCCGCTTACGCGGATCCTTTTTCGCTTTTGCGATCCCAGACCAAACCCCCTAAGACCGCATCCGCGACCCCTGCTCCGCTTATGTGGAACTCGCTTATGCGGCTCTCTTTCTGCGATTGCAAAAACAACATAAGGCAACAATTACAAACCATGCAACTCACCAAACGTTTCTCCGGTTAACCACCCGAACTCACCCCGGGGCCCCCGGGACCCCAACAAAAAGCACCAATACTTCCTAACACCTCATTCGAACTTGCTTGAATCCTTAAAACTCCTCCATTTACATCAGAATCCTCGTTGTTTATCAAATCGAAGCCTAAGTCCAAACGAAACTATCAAAACTAGCATTCGACTCAAAACCTAACCAAAACACGTCCGATTGACCTGAAAGTTTGCACTCACATCCCAAATGACATGATAGTGCTACAATAACTTCCAGAATCCCATTCCGACCATCAGATAAAAAGTTCACTGTCGGACCGGAAACTTCAAAATTCTCACTTTCGGCATTTCTAGCCAATTTGAGCTACAAACCTCCAAAATACATTCCGGACTTGCTCCTAACCCTGAAATCATCTAACAGAGCTAACAGAACCATCAGATTTCCATTCCGAGGCCGTCTTGATGCTATTCTGATTATGGACTATTTTTCAACACTTATGCTCTCATTTAGGGACTAAGTGCCCCAAAACACTCCGAATTCTATTGCTGAACATCCCAGCAAACCAAAATTGGAGGAATGAACTTAGGGGAAGCAGTTAATGGGGGAACGAGGTATAAATTCCAATGACGACCAGCTGAGTCGTCACATCCTCCTACACTTAAACAGTCGTTCGTCATCGAACGAGCATAGAGAGCATACCTAAAGTAGCAAAAAGATGAGGGTATCAGCTGTGCATATCCCGCTCGGTCTCCCAAGTCGCCTCCTTGGCCGGCTGACCCCGCCACTGAACCGTTGCTGAAGCTATATCCTTTGACCTGTGCTTTCAAACCTGCCTATCCAATATAGCCACTGGCTCCTCAACGTAGGACAAATCATTGTCCAACTGGACTGAAGCGAACTCCAACACGTGAGACGGGTCACCGTGATACGTCCGAAGAATCAAAACATGAAACACTGGATGAACCCCGGCCAAACTGTGAGGTAAAGCAAGCTCATAAGCAACCTTCCCAATCTGCCTCAAAATCTCAAATGGGCCAATGAAATTTGGGCTTAACTCCCTCTCTTTCCAAACCTCATGACGCCTTTCATAGGCGAGACCCTATGCAAAACCCGCTCACCAACCATAAAGGAAACATCACAAACCTTTCGGTCCGCATAATTCTTCTGTCTGGACTGGTCCGCACGGAGTCTGTCCTGAATCACGTTAGCCTTCTCAATCGCATCCTGAACCAAGATAGTGCGCAGTAGCCTGGCCTTGCGCGGCTCGAACCATCCCATTGGGGATCTGCATGTCGTTCCATATAAGGCTTCACAAGGTACCATCTAAATATTGGACTGATAACTATTGTTGTATGCAAACTCAGCCAATGGCAAGAACTGATCCCAAGACCCCCTAAATTCAATCACGCACGCACGGAGCATATCCTCAAGAATCTGAATAGTGCGCTCGTACTGCCCGTCCATCTGGGGGTGAAAAGCTATACTCATAGTCACTCCGGTACCCAACTCATGCTGGACGACTCTCCAGATCTGTGATGTAAACACTAAACCCCCGTCTGGGATGATAAAAACTGGAATCCCATGCAGACGGACAATCTCCCTGATATAAATCCCTGCTAACCGCTCTGCTGAATAAGAAGTACACACTAGAATGAAATGAGCGGACTTGGCTAGCCGATCCACAACAACCCAAATAGAATCAAACTTTCTCGCCGTCAGAGGGAGACCAATCACAAAATCCATAGTGATATCTCCCATTTCCACTCCGGAATATCCATCTGCTGTAGTAACCCTCCTGGCCTCTGGTGCTTAGCCTTTACCTGCTGATAGTTGAGGGATCTAGCTACAAAATCTACTATGTTCTTTTTCATTCGCCTCCACCAGTAATACTGCCTCAGGTCCTGATACATCTTAGCGGCACCCAGATGGATGGAGTACCGCGAGCTATGGGCCTTAGTCAATATCAACTCCCGAATATCATCAACATCGGGTATACAAATCCGACCCTGCATCCTCAATACCCCGTCATCTCCAATAGTCACATCCTTAGCATCGCCATGCTGAATTGTGCTCATGAGGACAAGCAAATAAGGGTCATCATATTGGCGCTCCCTGATACGATCAAATAATGAAGACCGAGAAATTGCATAGGCTAGAACACGACTGGGCTCCGGAAGGTCCAATCTCATAAACTGCCTGGCTAGAGCCTGAACATCCATCGCATAGGTCTCTCTGAAGCTAGTAAATATGCAAAACTCCCCAAACTCTTCACCTGATGACTCAAGGCATCGGCTACCACATTGGCCTTGCCCGGGTGATAAAGAATAGTAATATCATAATCCTTAAGTAGTTCCAACCATCTCCTCTGGCACAAGTTCAGATCCTTTTGCTTGAATAGGTGCTAAAAACTCCGATGATCCGTATAAATCTCATAAGGCACACCATAAAAATAACGACGCTAGTTCTTTAAGGCGTGAACAATTGTAGCTAACTCAAGGTCATGGACAAGATAGTTCTTTTTATGCACCTTCAATTGTCTGGACGCGTAGGCAATCACCCTATCGTCCTGCATCAACACCACTCCAAGTCCAACTCGTGAGGCATCACAATAAACCATATAGGACCCCTAACCAGTAGGAAAAATCAGAATAAGGGCTGAAGTCAAAGCCGTCTTGAGCTTTTGGAAGCTCGCCTCACACCCGTATGACCACTAAAAAGGAGCACCCTTCTGGGTCAATTAGTCATAGGGGCTGCAATCGACGAGAACCGTTCCATAAAACGACGGTAATACCCCACCAGGACAAGGAAACTGCGGATCTCTGTAGCTGAGGAGGGTCTGGGCCAACTCTGCACGGCCTCCACCTTCTTTGGATCTACCCGAATGCCCTCACTCAATAACACGTGGCCTAGGAATGCTACAGAACTCAACCAAAACTCGCATTTTGAAAACTTTGCATATAATTTCTTCTCTCTCAATCTTAGAAAACATCTGTGCGCCCTAAATTTGGTCAAATAGATCATCAATACAAGGAAAAGGATATCGGTTATTCACTGTAACTTTGTTCAACTGACGATAATCAATACACATGCGCATAGAACTATCCTTTTTCTTCACAAACAAGACAGGAGCACCCCTTTGTGAAATACTGGGTCGAATAAAACCCTAATCCAGCAATTCCTGTAACTGATCCTTCAACTCCTTCAACTCAAGAGGAACCACACAGTAAGGAGGAATAGATATGGGCTGAGTACCCGGCAACAAATCAATACCAAAATCAATGTCCCGATCGGGTGGCATGCCCGGAAGATCAGCTGGGAACACATCAAGGAAGTCCCGTACTACTGGAACATAGTCAACAGAAGGTGTATCAACACTGACATCTCTCACATAAGCTAAATACGTGGTAGACCCCTTCTCAAACATACACTGAGCTTTAAGAAAAGATATAACTCTGCTGGGAGTGTAATCAAAAGTACGACTCCACTCAATACGCGGAATACCTGGCATTGCCAGCGTCACAGTCTTAGAGTGACAATCAAGAATAGAATACTAGGGTGACAACCAGTCCATGCCCAAGATAATATCAAAGTCAACCATATCAAGCAATAAAAGATCTGCTCTGGTCTCAAAACCTTGAATAGTATCCAAACACGACCGATATACGCTGTCCACAACAAGGGAATCTCCCACGGGAGTAGAAACATAAACATGAGAGCTCAAGGTCTCTCGGACTGTACCTAAATGCAGAGCAAAATGAGATGACACATTAGAATAAGTATAGCCTGGATCGAATAAAATCGATGCCTTTCTGTGACTAACCAAAATAATACCTGTGATAATAGAATTGTAGGCGACAGCCTTGACATGATCAGGGATGGCATAAAATCTGGCTCTTCCCCTACCTTGAGGGAGACCTTTATCTCCCCTATCTCCGCCCCTGGCTAGCTTGGCAGGTGGGGTGGCAACTGGAGCTGGAACAAAGGCCTGAGAATCCAGCTGGGTACGCTTCTGCAGAGACTGCTGTGGAGGTGCACTCCTCCTAAGCCTAGGGCAATCCCTCACTACATGGCGGGTATCCCTAAACTCATAACAAGCTCTGGGAGGGCGTGGTGGCTGTGACTGACCGGACACATCCTGCTTGACTGACCTCTGGAGGTACCCCGCGCAGGAGGAGCACTAGAAATCAGGGGTTCATAATAAGGCTCCTGGGATCTGGGAGGAGCTGGAATACTGCTGGGTGAAGGAAGAGCTAAGTGAATTAGGCAACCCGTATAGCCTCTACCATGACGTCCTGCTCCTGAGGTACAGGTACCAAAGAAATGACCAGACTCTCGAGACCTTTTGGCCTCTCTCTCCTCTCGCTCTCTGGCATGCCTACCCTCTATCCTCCTGGCTATACTCACCACTTGGTGATAGGGTATATCCATCTCCAACTCTCGCACCATGCCAGACCTAATGGAAGGAATGAGATCCTCGATAAACTACGAACCCTCTCACGAACAGTAGCCACCAAAGCAGGCGCATGCCTAACCAACCTAGTATAATGGATGGCATACTCAGAGACAATAATAGGGCCCTGATGCAAGTGCTCAAACTCTGCGCGCCATGCATATCGGAGGCTCTAGGGAAATAATTCCATCTGAAATATATCTAAAAACTAAGTCCAAGTCAGGGAGGCAGCCTCGTCCGGACTGTCTAACTCAAAAGTGTGCCACTAGTCGTAGGCGGCTCCTCGAAGCTGGAAAGCTGCAAAAGAAACCCCACTCGAAGCAGTAATACCCATGGTGCGAAAAATGCAGTGACAATCCTCCAATAACCCCAAAGCATCGTTTGTAGCTAGTCCGCTGAAAATAAGAGGGTCATACTTCTTGAATCGCTTCAATCTACACTACTCATCCTCTGAAGCAGGTGCCCCATCCTCGGGTTGAACAGGTACTGCAGACTGGGCAGGAATAATATCTGTAATCGGTCCCATGTGCACCCTCTGCTCTAGAGTGTGGGCCGAGGGAGTCTGGGCTCCTCCCCTGGCCTGGGACGTAGGTAGAGGAGGTGGAAGCAGCCATGCCTGTGACAGCGTGGTATACGTTCTCATAAACTGCGCCAATGCCTCCTAAACAATAGAAGTAGTGGTGGTTGTGGGCGTCTCTGGTGCCTGAGTCCTGACGGGTCCACTGGCGGCACCTCGGAGGCTGCTCGTACCTGTGCTCTGGCTGCACCCCGTGCACGTCCACGACCCCTTCCTCGACCCTTGCCCCTAGCTATTGCAGGAGGGGATGCGGGTACCTGATCATCCCGGGTCATACGTGTCCTCACCATATGTGAGAGAATAGAAGAGAGAACTTTCGAATCTATTTATAAAACATAGCACGACAAGGAATTCAATGAAAGGAAGATTTTTCCTAAACCGTTACATACCCTCTCATAGATAAGCACAGACGTCTCCGTGCCAATCTGCGAGACTCTAATAAACCGGCCTGTGTCCCGTGACTCCTATGAACCTAGAGCTCTGATACAAACTTGTCACTACCCTAGTTCACCAATCGTGAACCTGTCATGATGGAATCCAGTCTCCGCGACTAGGTAAGCCTGACACGTTGCAGAAATTCAAAAGTCTTTACGAAAACGATAAATATAACTGAATAACATAAGAAAATGTATAAGGTGCCGCTTGGCACATACACTTCGACTCAATAATGTAAAACCTCCAAGACCCGGAAACCTACGAGCAACACAGGCTAAGAGTAAAATATGACATATGGCTCTAACATCCAGAAGTGTCTAATACAAGTGAGTACATGAATGAAACTGCTAGCTAAAGGTAGAATAGAAGGAGACTCTTCGGATCTGCAGACACGGCAGATGCATACTTCAAGCCTCCAAATATAGCTCGAAAATACCTAATAGCGTGCCTGACCAGTTGTACCTGGATCTGCACAATAAATGTGTGCAGAAGAATAGCATGAGTACACCACGGCGGTACTCAGTAAGCGCCAAGCCTAACCTCAGTGGAGTAGTGACGAGGAAGGTCGAGGCCCCTACTGAGATAAACATAAGAATAAATATGAATTGAAATAATAGTAGGAAATACGTAAATCTCGAATATATAACAAATGATAAGAGGAACGGAAGAGGCAATATTACTATTCCACAAAAACAAGAACAATCACTACAGGCTATTTGTCATCGGGGATCTCGTGGTATCCCGAGGGTCTCCCGGTATCCTCATCATACACACAAGGGATCTCCAAGTATCCCGAGGATCCCAGTATCCTTATCATATAAGCAAGGGATCTCCATGTATCCTAAGGATCTCTCAGTATCCTCCAGTTAATCAGTCCTGCCAGTGGGATCTCTTAGTATCCGCTAGTTAATCATCCTGCACTGGGGTTCTCTTAGTATCTGCCAGTTATATAATCCAGTGCCGGGGATCTCTTGGTATCCCGTACTTCTAAACCTCGGGACAAAATATGAATAGGGGGAGCTCCCGGGATGCCGTCCCCTAGTCCCAATAGCAAACACACCACAACAATCCAATATTTAATGGAAAGAAAGCGAAATACGAGCAACAAGTAAAATCGAGAATTTAACATGCTTCACAAGAAAGAAAAATATTACAATTTAGTCAACTAGGGAAAATAAGTTACTAACATGCTTTCCAAGAGAAGACAGATATTGCAATTTAGTCAAATAGAGTAATAAAGTTACTAACATGCTTTTCCTAAGTTGAAATAAGTGAAGTTTCATTTTTAACAATTAAATATGTGAAGAAACACAGTCTAAATAAGCCAAGTAAGGTGAATTTTCAACAACTAGCACAAGTACACGCCCGTCACCTCGCACACACGGCATTTAGATAACAACAAAGATATCCTAAGGGGAGAGGTACCCCATTCAAAGTTAGGCAAGCCACTTACCTCGAATTGGTACAAAACCGCTAAGAAACAATGCCCTTGCCACTAGTATCTGACTCCGAGTGGACCAAATCTATTCAATCCAATTACACATTGTAAATAATATTGGAAGTAACTAATTACACTGTTAAAATTAAATTTAAGGCACGAAAATAGGTGAAATTACCAAAATGCCCCTCAAGCCAACATCTCAGAATCGAATAATTTTCACATTTTCAGAAACTCCGTACTCTCATGAGTCTAACCATATAAATATCTCCCAAATTGGAGGTCATATGCCCCTTCAAATCATCAAAGTTAGGTCTAAGAACTTTACCCCAATTTCATCCACTTTTGATCCTTAATTCGAAGTTAAAATATGAATTTAACTAATTAATGATGGATTAAAGCTATAAAGGATCTTAGAAACGTTACCCAGAGATCTCCTCTCCAAATCGCCTTGGTCCAAGCTCAAACTTGATTTTTCAACTTATGAAGTCAAGCCTCGGATAAACCCATTTTCTCTTCTGCGATTTTTGCTTCTGCGGCTCAGGACCGCTTATGCGGTCGCTGCTTATGCGGATCCTTTTCCGCTTTTGTGGTCCTAGACCAAACCCTCTCAGACCTCGTCCGCGACCCTAGATCCGCTTCTGTGGAACCCACTTACGCGGCTCCCCTTCTCCGGTTAACCACCCGAACTCACCCCGGGGCCCCCGAGACCCCAAAAAAAAGCACCAATACTTCCTAACATCTCATTTGAACTTTCTCAAATCCTTAAAACTCCACCATTGACATCAGAATCCTCTTTTTCACCAAATCGAAGCTTAAGTCCAAACCAAACTATCAAAACTTGCATGCGACTCAAAACCTAACCAAAACATGTCCGATTGACCTGAAATTTTGCACGCACATCCCAAATGACATGGCAGTGCTACATCAATTTTCAAAATCCCATTCCGAATCTTGGATAAAACATTCACTATCGGACCGGAAACTTCAAAATTCTCACTTTCGGCATTTCTAGCCAATTTGAGCTACGGATCTCCAAAGTATATTCCGCACATGGTCCCAACCCCGAAATCACCTAACGGAGCTAAAAAACCATCAAATTTCCATTCCGAGGTCGTCTTGACACTGTTCTGATTACCGACTATTTTTCAACACTTAATGTCTCATTTAGGGACTAAGTGTCCCAAAACAATCCGAATTTTATTGCCGATTATTATGACAAACCAAACTATCAGAAATGAACTTAGGGAAAGCATTTAATGGGGGGATGGGTATAAATTCCAAAGACAACCGGCCAGGTCATCACAGTAGAGTTGATTTCAAAAGTTCTCAGTGGATTGAACTAGTTGCTGACTGGTCCTTTCCTGTTTGCTGCTCGTGTAGACTGCTTCTAACTGATTTGCATCTTCTTAATTACTAAAACCATGTACACATTAAAGTTTCTTCGATGTAATCTCCTGATTGAAAGGGAAATGCATTATGAATGGAATATGAAGAGCATTTTTTGTTCTAGTTTGTCTAACATGTGATTATGTAGTCTGTTAGGTTGAAATTACTTTCAATTTGTCTAGTTAAGCCCTGTTACTGTTTTTAATTATGAAGGTTGTTCTAATGAATGATAGTAGATTGTTAATACAGATCCTGGACTGTATTGATTTTGAGCTTGCAAGCTGTGAAGACTAGAAATTAGATTTAGCTTAGTTAGTTTAGTTTGTTACTTCTGTGTCGTTATCTATTTAAATTAAAAAATAATGGAACATAGAAATAGAATATGCTGAGCACTAGCATGTGAGCACACACATTGAAAATTAGTGCAACGGTCTTATACATCAGAAATCTCGACAATGGCAGTAGCTTAGTTAAAATTTGTAATTGTTTGGATGTTGATAATGTGTCATTAGGTAAGTATTCAATTTGGTTTATTAACACTGGTAGATGAGGTAGTTTGGTAAAATTGTATCAAGTGTTTGGTTTTGGTTAATTATTAAATATGATTGGAGCCATTAATTCAAGCATCATAACCTTTGTTGGGGTCGATTCCCCACGCAATGTTCCACCTGGGCGGCTGCGCTAGGCCTTACAAGGGAGGCCCATTTGTTGAAGCTCACATGCACGTTCTGACTTGCATTAGCAGGGATTCGATCCCTCATCTTCTTAATCTCTTCTGTTCCTATTAATCAGGTTTATTGGGCCAGCCGTTTGGGCCCAATTCTCAATTCTATTCAAATTGGTTAGTTAGCATAAATTTGGGCCCTCGGGTTAGGTAGCGGGTCCAAGCTAAAAGGTTCGTTCTTTTGTTTAGGTCCGAACTTGAACTTGAGGCCCGGATTTTAATAATAATCAATTCGAATATTCTGTTCTTTTAGAGACAAACGAAAGAATAGAAAATATAGTTGCTTTAGGCTTGCCTTTTAAAAAAAATGAGACGAGCCTCGCCCAATGAAGTACAAAATTATGGGGCCCTCAATAAAGGTTTAAATATATTTAGAAAAAAAGGGAAGGGTTGTTAAGAGAATTTCACGACCCTCCCAAAAGATAATAAGATGCTAGACTCTTTTGGATGCGATTCTAAAAAGTTACCTTCTTAAACTCGGGTGTGCATTTCATGCGACCCAAATCTAATCCCAAAACGTTGAATAGAGTGTGCTTAGGATTGCGGGTGCTTTTCATATGATTCGATCCAAAGGCACGCTTTAAACGACGTTCACTTTCTTTTATATAAAAATGGTAAAAAGTAAAATTGGCACATAGGTTCTTCACGTAATAAAATCAGATAATAGTTAAATGCAACAGTTGAGCTACCGTGCTAGAACTACGGAACCCGGGAATGCCTAACACCTTCTCCTGGGTTAATAGAATTCCTTATCTGAATTTCTGGCTCGCGGGCTATGAGCGGAGTCGTCTTTTTCCTCAGTTCGGGATTCAATCGGTGACTTGAGACACTATTAATCTCCCAAGTGGTGACTCTTAATCTTAATAATTAAATCCCGTTCCAATTGTCCTTTAATTAGAATACTCCTTTACACCTTGCGGGTGTAGTGAACAAGGAGGTGTGACACAACACTTTATTTGGAAGGCCATAAGTCCACAACATGAGTGCAGTACCATTAACCTTGCACCAGGCGTTGAAATTTCCAACACTAGGGGGAGTCAAAACTGTCTACGAAGAATAGTCGACCGCAAGAGAGATGTATGTCGTTGATGAAGTAATCCTAGCGTATGCGTTTTTGACATCAAGGAGAACGAAGCAGACCAAAAAGGAAGAGATTAAATAACAATCATTGATACCGACTTCGTCTGAATCGGAGAACTAGGAAGAGAACTAGGTTTGCATTTGAAGAGTCGCCACCTAATGATTTAAGGTGCATTAGTACACAAATGGGGTTCAATTCTAAGTTTCTTTGAATAACTAGAGGCAGGGTAAAGGCTTGAAATTATCCCAAGGGGAAGGTATTAGGCACACGTCAGGATCCACTAGTGTTGTTTCCGGCCAGACAATTTATTGTGTTTTTAGTAAATAGACAAGTATGGGCTCAAATATTAGGGGATTTAAATTTAAACACATAAAAGAAAGAAAAAATTAAAAGAAGAGCTTTAAAAAGGAGTTTTGCAAATAAAAGAAAAAGGGGTCCTAGGTTAATCTTTAATATGGATCACATCAATGCGATACCCGGTATGACACTCCTCAAAATAGGGGATACATGTGGTGTTAGCACACCGGTCATTATATCCATATCTACATTTCCCACTCCATCAAGGTATTAAAGTGCAAATTGGTCTCGATTACTATTGTATGCTATTACCCGTCCCATTGCTATTATTCCTTGAGGAACTTAGGACTACTATTACCAAAGGAGAGGGATATTAGGCTGATTGGCTTAAAAGGGTAAAAAATCTAAGGCGACATAAAAAAACACATGCTCCATGTTGCGGAAAGCACATAAATAGATAATGGCCATTGTACACCTCCTTAAACAAAAAGCACATAATTAGCATGACTTGCACATACTTTTAGGTATGATTAAAATACTAAAGATGAGGGGAGTTTAATTATTAAGGCAGACCACTTTATTACATAATTCAGATAAGATGTCTAAATCAAGCCTGCTAGCTGGTTATATTAATTAAAAAGCGGATTCAATCTTATGGTTATTACTTTAAGGCTTGTCTAAGTGTTTAGATGGTGAGTTATTACTGTTTCGCCACATCCTGCCAGCTTTTTAAACCCTATGGACACGATATCTAACACTAAATGTGAATGGAAATGAACCAGATTTACTTTGGAATCCCTATAGGCATATTTCTATATATTACCGATTTCGACATTATGAACTTGACAATTATGTATAGCCATTTAGAACCTAAAGCATGATATCTAAGTGGCACTCAGAATTTAAATAAGTCTTGTAGGCAGGTTATCTAGGTGTGAAATTGATCATGAAGAAATAGACATGGTGTCTAAAAATGCAGAATTGAACACGCAGAATTAAAAAAAACTGTCCTATAGGCATGATTTCTACCCTTGAGCGTACATAGTTACCCTAACTCTTTTCACTAGTCGACCCCAAATATTTAATACAAATTATTACATATTAGAAATAATGAATTACACCAGACAATTAAAAAGAAAAGTTACAACTAGAAGAAGCATGATTCATGACTCCCTCTCTACGTTATGAAATAAATCACCTCAAATGCCATTGATACAACGACTTTCTCAGACTTGAGTGTGTCAAAGTTCCCTAAGGGTCTCAAGAGGAACCCGGGCAATGGTCACACCTAAGTTACATAAGTAGAATATAGATGAGTCCAGTGTGGAAATGTCTGCCCTTATGTGTCCAAGTTTATAGGGAGCTCATAGGTCCCAAGTCAAGGCTCACATGGGGGGATGGGGGAGGGGGAGTTTAAGTCAAAGAAGATAGTGGAAGTGTAGAAAGAAAAATTTAAAAACTGAGGGAATAATAGGAGAGGTGAAAGGGTGATAGGGAGACATCCATTAGCATTTCGTAGGGTTAATAACTTCAAACAAAGGGCTCAAGGGGTTGGGAATCCATTGAAAGTAGCCCATGCACTTAGGCCTAGATTAGATTTGGGCATGTACAACAATAGAAAGTGCTGACATGCTTATAAACCAATTAGAATACACAACATCTAGAGGAAGCATGGAGGTTGTGATCCCAGGGGATCAGGTTTGGGTCATGTACATCAATGTCTAATGTTGTCATGCCCCTAACCAACCACAAGTATTAAACACATTAGGGTAAGGATTTAGGATTCACAAGTCATGATACATTAATTAAGAATAGGAAACAGGGAAATTACAGCATGATTAATAATGGTACTAGGTTAAATACAAACAATAGACAAACAAGGATACAAGAAATAGTAAATAAGCATGTTGTTGTTGGTGCGGAAGTTTAATTAGAACATACTAGTAAGAAATACAAATGCAGAGAAAAATAAGCAAGTTTCTCATAGCCTAGCCTTGGCTTTCAGCCGGCTAGGTAAGGCAGCGATGCAGGTAGTAACAAGGAAAAGAGAGAGATTTAGTGGAGTGTGTGTATGAACTCAAGTGTTTTATGCCTTGTGTTCGTGTTCTTGAAAGAAAAGACGTATCGGGTATTTATAGTTTTTGAAAAAGAGTTAGAGAGAGGTAATAAGCTACAAATATGGAAACAATCACGATTCAAAATCAATTATACAAGTGATTGCCTTTAATTAAGGGATCACTTGCTTAACGGGCAGTGACATGTTCAATATAAGGAAAGAAATCAATTTGTAAGTAGGCTGATAGTTGCCACAAAAGATGTAGTGGAACATTAAGTATGCAATCGTGTCTAGGTACAGAAACACACTAATTTTGGAAACGGCTTAGTAAGGAAAAACAGGAAAAGAAATCAATTAACTTTAACAGGCGAGTGAATCAGAATTTCACAAAGGAAAAGTTTGAAATCAATCAAAAGTTTGAAGATCAATCAAAGAAGGAAACTCGGCATACAAATAGAGTGCACAAACAATATACATGTGAGGCCAAGAGTATTAGCAAAAAGAAATAGCATGCAATAGTAGCACAAAATTCAATAGATAGCAACATTCGAAGCATGATAGTACAATAGGTCAAGTCACATTAAATCAGTAGTGAAGAAAACATAGAATATCAAAAGCATGCGAAGATCTCACAGTAGTAGGTGAGGAAAACCCCTTTTGAAAATTAGGGTTTCGAGCATAATCGAGTTTTAGAGAAGATAGAAACCCTGAACCAGAAGAATCACACAAAGGAATAAAAGGTTTCAAAATAAAGAACTTCAAATTGAATCAGGTACTTAAACGAATAGTCTCAAACCCAAAGCCACAAGATTTTCAACAATAGTAAAATTCTAAAAGAGAATAAACAAACAAATCTGACAAAACTCAAGCAAACAAGAATTCGTCTAATAAACAGTCAAAAACAAATTAGGGCTTTTAACATGCAAACTCAGGTAGAGAAAGATATGAGCAAACATAGAAAAAAACAAGTCAAAAAATCAGAGAAAAGTTTTGAAATAACTTAATATGAACCCTAATCAGAAAATATAAGGAGTCTTGAAAGCAGAGTTTCAAAAGAAACTTCGAGAAAAATGCTTAGAAGTTCAAAGCAAACATTGATCTTAAACAGATATGAAAGAAATCAAAAGAACCTTAGATATTAAGGTTTTAGAAGAACCACAAGTGGCGAGAAAGGCCTTGAAAACCATCGATCTAAGTAGGAGAATCAAAAGTCTGACTCGAATAGCCATGGCTGGCTAGAGAAAGGTCAGAGAATACCGGAGAACAATCATTGACTAAAGACTGGACAAAACCCCTTCAGGATCTGGTCATGAGACCCTAGAAACGAACACGTAGAAGCCATGGGAGGATGATACAGGTCTCCGATAACCTCGGAAGGCCATGAATAAGGGAAGATGAGGGTGGCGACGACTAGGATTTGAGGGTGTTGTAGAGAGGATTTAAGAGAGGAGGGGGTTTCAGAGGCTGTGTTTGTGGGAAATGGTAGGATTTGGGGGTCGTTTAGGATTAATTAAGGTAAAGGGGTCTGATGGCTGTTGATCAAAATGATTAACGGCCTAGATTGAACAGGTAGGTTGGGTGGTTTTAAAGAATAGGGTTTGGGTCGGTTCAGATGGCAATTGGGATGGGGTAATTGGGGTTCAAATTCGGTTCATTTGGGGTTCAAAATCAGTCTATAATTGAAATGAAATGGGGCTAACATTTAAATAGCCAATATTTCCTATTTGATTTATAAAAATAGTAAAATAATTTCTGTAAATAAATTTAAGGTTCTAAATGATTTTCACATAATTATCAAATTAAAAGTACTGGACTTATTTTTTGTAGATATAAACGTAATTAAATCTAAAAGAGGCTAATATTGCAATTATATCCAATTTAGCTTTAAAAATACTAAATAGATTTGTAAAAATATGCAAAAATTATCTTAGCTATATTTTGATATAAATATTAGAACCCAATTAATAAATCACGAAAATAATAACTTTGGGAATATTATTGGATTTTTTATAAGTAAAATAGAGGAATAAATTAGTTTTAAAATCTTTAAAAATTAAAAAAATAATAAAACAGTTGGACATATATATATATATATATATATATATATATATATATATATATATATATATATATATATATATATATATATGTTATTTTGTAAGTATTTTGTATATATAAATATACGGGGAAAATTGGGTATCAACAACGGGAAGAACAAGGGGAAGACGAGGAGAATCATTATGGCGTCCAGAGGTCATTCATAGCTCCTGATGACACCGACACCACCAAATCAAGCGTTGAAGAATTGGACCAATTCATTTAATCGAGCATCTACTGGATCGCAAAAGGATACCTAGGCATGTGGTTAACCCCCGACCTCAGGAAAAAACTTATTGATTTTCTTAAACCTAACACCGATTGCTTTGCTTGGTCCCATATTTACATGACCGGAATCCGACCCAATATAACCACTCACAAGTTGAGTTTCGACCCGAAGTTCCACACGGTTAAGCAAAATCAGCTCGAGATCAACATACGTTCATCAAGGATAAGGTATCCAATCTTCTAAACATAGGATCCATCCGAGAAGTCAAATACCCGGATTGGTTACCTAATGTAGCAGTAGTACCTAAAATGGGAAATAAACTAAGGATGTGTGTGGATTATAAAGACCTAAACAAAGCATTCCCTAAAGATTCTTTCTCCTTGCCTAATATCAATTGAATGATCGACGCGATGACCCAGCACAAGATACTCAATTTTCTCAATGCCTACTCGGTATAACCAAATTCAAATGGACCTGGGCGACCAAGAAAAGACTTCTTTCATAACCAAATTCCGCACCTACTGCTATAATTTAATACCGTTTGGATTAAAGAACGCCAATGCCACCTACCAACTCCTAGTAAATCGGATGTTCAAAGAACAAATAGGGAAATCAATGAAAGTTATATTGACGATATATTGGTCAAGTCCCTACGAGCAGAGTACTATTTCAAACATTTACAATAAACCTTGAACATACTAAGGAAATACAACATGAAGCTAAACCCGTAGAAGTGCTCAGTTGGGATCGATTCAGGAAAATTCCTCGGGTTCATGGTGTCCAATTGAGGGATAGAGATCAACCCCGACAAGATAAAGCCACAGAAGACATAGCCGTAGTGGATAACTTCAAGGCAATTCAAAGATTTACCGGTGTATAGTCTCATTGGGCCGATTTATCTCGATGTTCTCGGATAAGAGCCGTTGATTCTTCTCACTATTGAAGAAGAAGAATAACTTTTCCAGTACTCCAGAATGCTAAAAAGCTTTGGAGAAACTCAAACTTTACCTGTAGAGTCCCCCGCTGCTAAACACTCTAAAGGAAAACAAACAGTTGTACCTCTACTTGGCGGTTTCCGAGGTTGCGGTAAGTGGTGTCTTGGTTCGGGAGGAAGAAGGTAAGCATTTCCTATTTACTATCTTAGAAGAACTCTAGGCAATGCCGAATCGAGGTATCCTCACCTGAAAACTTGGCACTTGCTTTGATAAGTGCTTCAACGAAAGTAAAGTCGTTCTTACAATACCACCGTAAATGTGTTGTATCATCTTCCCCACTACCGAATATCGTACATAAGCCCAAGCTTTCGGGCTGGTCGGCCAAATAGGTCATAGAGATTAGCGGGTATGGCATCAAGCACTAACCCCGAAGTGCCATAAAATCTCAAATTTTAGCAGAATTCATGGCCGACGTTACGTCACCTTAATACCCAAAGTTGAAAAAGAATTGTTTCCCACCTCGGGAAATAATTCGGGAATCTGGACCCTATTCATTGATGGTGCCTCCAATGCAAAAGTGTCCGGGCTCAGTATCATGTTAAAACCACCCGCATATAGCATGATCAAGTAGTCTATTAGAACTATAAAATTGACTAACAATGAAGCTGGGTATGAGGCCATGATAGCAGGTCTGGAACTGGCTAAGAGCCTTGAGGCCGAAGTGATCGAGGACAAATGTGACTCCCTTTTTGTGGTAAATCATGTCAACATAATGTTTGAAGTAAAAGAAGAACGAATGCGGAGGTAATTGGACAAATTGCAAAGAATGGACTCTGCAACATGTATCTTGAGATCAAAACTGTGAGGGTGATGCACTGGACAATTTAGGGTCATATGTCGACTTTGATGAATTTAGATCGGGGGCAGTGGTACAACTGATGAACTCGGTGGTAGAAAGAAGGTCACGCCAACGTAAACTAGGCAAGTTTGACTTGGGATTGGAGACAAAAATACATACACTACCTAAAGACATGAAAATGTTTTCCAGATCCCAAGGAATAGAGAGCCGTGCGCACTAACGCTGCCATATTTTTGTTAGTCGAAGGGGCATTATTTAGAAGATCTTTCTCCGGTATAGTAGTATGATGCTTAGGGAGGAAAGAGACCAATTATGCCATGAGAGAAGTTCACAAGGGCACTTGTGGGAACCATTCGGGGGTAGAATCCTTAGTTCGAAAGCTAATAAGAGCCGGCTACTACTAGGATGAAATGCAAAATGATGCGAGAGACTTCATACAAAAATGCGACGAGTGCCAAACACATGCTCTGATGATCCATAAATCGGGAGGGATGCTCCACCCGATCCTCTCTTAGTGGCCACTTATGAAGTGGGAATGGACATCATTATCCCTTGCTATGGGCACCAGGTAAGGCCCAATTTTTACTATTCATGATGGATTATTTCTCCAACTAGGTCGAGGCTCAAGCGTTCAATAATGTTCAAGAGAAAGAAGTCATTGGCTTCATCTGAGATCACATAATATGTCGATTTGGGATACCGGCCGAGATTTTTACAACAATAGGAAAGAATTTGTTGGAAACAAGGTGAGTAATTTTTTCAAAGATCACAAGATCAAGAAGATACTATAAACGCTTTATCACTATAGTGGGAACGGGAGGGCAGAATCAAAGAACACAACTATACTCCCAAACCTAAAAAGAGGTTTACTATTTTGAAAGGAAAATGGAAGGAAATATTGCCTAAAGTCCTATGGTAATAACGTACAACTTCAAATTGAGCACCAGGGCCACCCCATCTTCTCTAGTCTATGGATCTGAAGCCTTAATACCAGTCGAGGTAGGGAACCAAGCCTCATGTTCTAGTATGCAACCAAAGAGTTGAATGGTGAGGGCTATGGTCATGAGACTAAATATATTAGACAAAAGGAGGGAGGCCGCCATGGTCCTGTTAGCTGCCCAGAAGCAGCGAGTCGAAAGATATTACAAGGAAAGAGCCAACCTCCAATATATTCAAGTCGAGAACTTGGTGTTGAGAAAGGTAACACTACATACCAGGAGCCTAAACGAAAGTAAACTGACCTCGAAATATGAAGGACCATATCGAGTTATCAAAATAACCGACAAAGGTTCATATAACTCAAAGCAAGAAATGGTGTACAACTACAAAACAACTGAAATGTTGCACACTTGAAGCGGTACTACTTCTAAGGTACAAACTTAATTCCTTTTTAATATTTTACATTACGAACTAAAGCATGCAGGTACTCGGCCAATGAGGGATGTGACTATTAGGTCTAAAAGTATGTATTGCACTCTTTTTCCCTAGAATCGATTTTTCCCCGAAGTGGGTTTTCCAAAAGATTTTTAATAAGGCAACTGTAAAACGTGTTACCTCATATTTGAATACATGATTTAAACCAGCATTGACAATCACTTGCATTAGATCAATAGTATCCAAGCCCTCACAAGTTTGATTTTGAATATTGGAGACTATTATTACTAGAGTAAGATCTTTTGCAAGGGAATAGAAAATATTATATGACGAAATCTAAAGCTTGGTGGTTAGGATTAATAGTAATGGTCAAACAGGCATGCGAACCATGCACACATAATCCACTCTGGCCATGACACAAGGTTTATGCGCTTCTGATCATGTACCTATCACGCCCCAAGCCTGAAGAGGCGTGGCTGACACCCGATGTTATACTCAGCTCGAGTGTACCACTCTGTAACTATAAAATCTGGAGGGGTAACCCTCAACTTAGGTCGATGAGGCCATATTCTAAATCATCTGAAAATAACGTCTCTCTCATCTATGGGGTAAACATACACAAAAGCTGATATATAACTATGCAGGCTGAGAAGGCTTCCATGAACATCTACTAATATACAAACAATACAAGACTTTCTTCAAGCCTCTAGATATAACTGAACTATACCATGGTTGCGAAAGGCCTCGACCTACCCATCAAACTTGTATATATAAAATGGACCCCAAGGTCTAGACCTTGTAACTCCGAGGAAGTGGAGCTTACCAACCAGGTTGATACTTGACTCTGTCTGCTGGGAGGGTCTATCCAAAAGTCAATCAAGACTTGCAGACATGAAATGCAACGTCCCCAACAAATAAGATGTCAGTACGAAATAATGTACCGAGTATGTAAGGCAACATAATAATTGAAAGTTGAAACTGAACTGATAATATAATAACTTAAAGTAGTTGGGAGTTAAGGATTATCTAAAGATATGCTTACCTGTTAGTACTGACTCAACTCTATCAATATATTAAGTAAAATAGTCATTTGATCCTATAAAGATTGGTAGATATAACTGCTCTGCAGTAGTAGTCTCGCTCATAGGCCTTGTCCATACTAGTCTTTATATCTCGGCTATTCTAGACGCTCATAGGTGCTCGACCATAGTATGCTCGGTACATAACTTACCATTTGGTCAGAGGTTGCCCAGTAGGGGCCTTCCATCGATTATAGATCGATGATGGTGACAATACTGTAATACTCTCTCTCTCTCTCTCTCTCTCTCTCTCTCTCTCTCTCTCTCTCTTCGCTCTCTTAGCTGAAAGAAGAAAAAACTAAATTGAATATGAAGCCACGACAAGGGAGACTATTGTAACTTATGAGACTAGGACAATGTACATAAATTAAGGATTATGAACTTCTCTTTATGTCTCGTTATTAAATGCATGCAATTATTGGATCATGCCAAAATAAGGATACTTTCTAGCCTTAACCTCATTGAGTCCTTAATAGCTTTGGCAACTCTTCAAACAACTCAACTAGTTCTACCATAGCATAAGGAGATTCAAAATCGGTGCTGAGTAAATGCTAAGTCCGTAACTTAAGATAGTAGCTAGTTTATGTAAATTTGAGAAGCAACTCCCCGGTAACAAGGTCCTTCTCCAATATCATATACAAATATCCCAACAACACCTACCAATCTAAAGAATAACAAATGCACAAACCTCACACAAAAAACTGCTATTTAACACGACGAGCGGCAAACTTGGATTGGAACTAAACCCCAACTTCTCACCTAGAAATCATGCCTATAGGTTTTTAATATTTCATCGCACCTAGAAACCACGCCTATAAGAATTGCATAAAAACACTAGGCAAACAGTAGGTCCCATAAACGTACTAAAAATAATAAAGTTAGTATGTAGATAGCATGCCTACAAGGTACAAAATCGCCTGATGTGTTTCAACGTGTTAATTTAGTTTGACCTAAATCTGTCTATATATAAATCGCGCCAAGTTTTCCCTTTTATGTCATTCCGAACCAATAGAGTATTTTTAAAAGGCCAAACCTAAATTTATAAGAATTAACTTTGCCTGCCTAGTTTTACGCCTCAAGACTCTTTTGAAAACTTTCTTTAAGCAGTTCGGCTAGTTTGTAAACCATTTCTGAACTTTCTGCAGACTCTAAATCCCTCTTTACAGACCTATGTACGAAACTAATGTTTTTTCTCATAAATTACTGGTTTTAAATCATTTCAAGTTCTAATAACCGGATCCGAGGGGCTCAAAGAAGATTTATTATCCATCTTTATGTGTTTTAACTAATCTATTCGATCAGCTTTAATATTAAGACCAAATCAGTATTTGAAAGTCATGCTAGACTAATTGTTGTTATGGTTTACGGGGTTCCTGTATGAGCCTTTGAATGTCTGATTTGTATACCTTTATCTTCTATTTTTTTGACTGATGCTTAGTATTTTTACCTTTGAAAACTCCATATATGTCCTATCCTTCTCTCCCCCTCTTAAGATTAGAACTCCTAATACCCCGGGACTAATAGGATGATAAAGATGCGATAATATCATAAAGCGACCCCTCTTTGGGAATATGTACGGGATATTGTATCGAATGATCCATACTATAGTCAAACCAAGGACCTCTTTCTCCTTTGCTTGCTTTACTTAAACGTCTTCCTAAAGTAATGCTTTTTAAAATTAATTCTCCCTTCTGCTTTTATTTAAATTATGCCTTTCCCCTTTTGAAAATTCTCAAGTTGTTTGAATGATTTATACGTGAACCTTATTTGCTTACTTGCTTCATCTCCTATAAAGTCACAATTAACACGGTCGGGAACCACACTAGTGGATCTTGAGGGGTGCCTAACACCTTCCCTCTAGATAATCTCTAGCCCTTTACCAAACTCTGGTTTTTCTTCAAAACACTCTTTTTTTCCTAAAAGTGTCCTAATGCACTATAATCATTAGGTTGCGACTCTTCAAATTCCATAACCCGATTCCCAAATGGGAATAAGAGTTGTTTTGCCCAGAATGTCATAAACCAGATTTCACTTCTTTTAGTCGAAAAAGGGGGTGTCGACATTCCACAGACTACATGTAAAGTTAAAATCATAGAAAATCAGGCAAAGTAAACTCAGGAAGTCCAAGGAACATAAACATTTCATGGAAGAATAACAAAAGAAAATACAGTAAAAGAAATCACTAGGAAACCCTAGGAGGAATCACAGTAAAAGAAAACTAGTGGAAATAATGGTGACAACACTTAGGAGTTAAACTGAAGAAAAATATAGTAAAATAACCTAAGAAATCACATTAGAACAAGTAAAAATCAAGGAAACCCTAGGTTTGAAGACAAATAGTGTTGTAAGCAAAAACTTGAAATGATGTAAGAAATACTTTGAAAACCTTAGAAAATAGCACGGATCTAAAGCAGATCTAGAGAGAAATAAGAAAATCTCAAAATTTCTTAGGGTTTTAGTGAAACCCTAGAAGATGAGAAAGGCATGAAAAGGGGTTGGTCCGAGTCGAGACGGACTTATAAGGCTAAGACACGCCGCAGATGAGCCGGAGATGGCCACAGAACCTGAATCAAAGGAACTCTGAGACAGGGTCTTGAAGGTAGGAACTTGAAACTTGACGTAACAGGAGTATAAGGGCACATGGGGGTGAGTACAGGCCACTCAGGGCCTGAGATGCCATGGTTTCAAGTGACATAAGTTGGAAACCGGTGGGAAGGGGCTAGGGTTTCGGAGAGGAGTTGATAGAGTTTGATATAACAAAGGGATTCAAATGAGGTTGTTCTATGTGAATGATTAGGGTTAGGCGGTCGATTGGGTTAAAAAATGAAAGGGCCAACGGGGGCCGTTGATTAAAATAGTGAACGACCCTAATTTAAGACGGGATCCGGGCAGGTTCCTTTGGTTGGGTCTGGGGTAGGTAAAAGTCAAAATTGGGTTGTTTAATTTGAGGCTTGATTTGGATTAGAATCGAGGCTATAATTGAAAGCAAACATGGCTAAAATTGAAATAGCCATTTTTCACTTTTGAATTTATAAAAAATAGTAAATGATGTTTAAATATCAAATTAAAAGTGTTGGGTCAACAAACAATATGTATGTATTTATTAAGAAATATTGGGATTGATTTTGGGATTAAAATTGATATTAAATCTGAAAGTGGGCTAAAATTGTAAGTTCATGCAATATAATTTAAAAATACCAGATGGAATCGTAAAATTACGCGAAAATCATGTAAATTATAATTTGGTCTAAATATGAGAATATATAAATTATTCTCTAAAATGGAAAGTTTAGAAATAATTACTGGGTTTTACAGTTTAAAAATAGATAATAAATTTATTTTAGAAATCTTAAAAATTTGAGAAAAATACCAAAATCTTTGGGGATTCTTATATATGCATATACATGCTATTTTGAAATTATTTTGAGTATAAAAATACATAAGGAAAAATTAGGTATCAACACTTACTGATTACCGCTTTGGTATACTCACGTCTCTTCTGCGCATGTTTTTCATGTGAAGATCTAGGTACTTTCTCCCAGGTGTATCATCCTCCTGGTGGAGAGATCTAGTTGAGGCTTGAGGTATATATACTACGTTGATAGACCAGGAGTCCCTATTATATTCCGACTTTAGCAGATAGTTCCTTTCATTCCTATCATATTGTTTAGAAATTCTGGTGTAGAGGAGATTATTACATTCTATTAGCCTGTGTTGCCCGTGAGTTTTGAGTTTTGGAATTTATTTTTAATTTGTGATGTTGAGATGTATATTCCAAGTGGCAGTTAGTATAATTTTCCTCTCTAGATATTTAATTTGATTTTCTCTATTTTTCGTAATTTTCCACAAGTGTTAGGCCTACCTGGTCGTGGGGACTAGGTGCCGTTGTGACAAGTTCACAATTGGTGAACTAGGGTAGTGACAAGTTGGTATCATAGCTCTAGGTTCATAGGAGTCACAGAACACATGCCAGTTTATAAGAGTCTCGTTAATAAGTACAGAGACGTCTATACTTATCTATGATAGGATATGTAAGTGTTTAGGTAAAATCTTAACTTCGTTGAACTCCTTGTCGTGCTATATTTTAACATCAATTTTAAAATCAGTCTTCTATTCTCTCACAGGTGGTGAGAACACGTGCTACTGAGATGATTAGGCATCTGTGCCCCCTACTGAAGCCGCCTGAGGCAGAGGCCTGGTAGAGGTCGTGGACGCGCATTTGGTGAAGCCATAGCACCTGCACAAGCTGACGTTGAGGTACCACCAGTTGATCCAGATAGAGTTCAGGCACCCGACACGCCTACATCTACTACTACTCAAGCCCTTCATGAGACATTATCTCATTTTGATGCCTATGTACACCACCTTAGCTCAGGCGGGGTTGCTTCCCCTCGCTGCAGCCACATCCCATGCCGGGGGTGGGGCCTAGACTCCTGTAGCCCGCACTCCTAGGCAGAGAGTGCATATGGAGCAGGTCCCAGAGATCATTCATGTACCATCTGCAGTGCCAGATCAGCCCGCAGATGAGGCATCTGCTGTGAGGACGAGCAGCGGAGGTTGAAGAGGTTCAAGAACTATGATCCTGCAGTTTTCAGTGGATTGGTGATAGATGATTCCTTGGGGTTTCTAAGGAGTGCCACCGTATTCTTTGCACTATGACCATAGTATAGTCTAGCAAGGTTTCTTTTACTGCTTTTCAGCTTCGAGGAGCCGCCTATGATTGGTGGTGCACTTTTGAGATAGACAGCCCAGTCGAGGTTGCCTCACTGACTTGGACCCAATTCTCGAAGATATTTATGAGAGAGTTTTTCCCCCAAAGTCTCAAGGACGCATGGCACGCAGAGGTTGAGCAATTGCGCCAGGGTGCTATGGCCATTTCGGAGTATGCTATCTGTTATACCTAGTTGGCCAGACATGCACTAATTTTGGTTACTATAGTCCATGAGAGTGTTTGCGGGTTTATTGAGGGTCTTTTCCCACCTATCCAATCTAGCATGGCTCAAGAGTTGGAGATGGAGATTCCTTATCAGCAGGTAGTGAGCATTGCTAGGAGAATCGAGGGTATGCTCTCTAGGGAGCGAGTGGAGAGAGAGGCTAAACGCTATCGAGAGTTAGGCCACTACTATGGTGCTCGTACCCCAGCAACAGGTGGACATGGTAGGGGTTTTGTGGGTCGCCCCATTCAATTAGATCTTCCAGCAGCCAGCAGCGCTCCAGCTCCGCCTGTACCTTAGGATCCTTACTATGCACCTCCAGTTTCTAGCGTGCCTCCTGCGCGAGGTGCTTCCAGGGGCCAGTCCAGAAGATCTAGCCCTAGCCAGTCACAACCACCATGTCCGCCCAGAGCTTGTTTTAAGTGTGGCGATACATGTCATATGGTTAGGGACTGCCCCAAACTCCGTAAGGGTGCATCTTCACATACTGCTAAGCCATAACGTGCTCCTCAGAGTTCTCAGGCAATGATCATAGCTCCAGCTGCCACCCCATCTGCCCAGCCAGACATGGGCGGAGGTTAGGGAGATAGTGGTCACCCTCGAGAGAGGGGCCAGGCCAGATATTATTTCATTCCTGCTCGTACTGAGGTTGTTGCCTCTGATTCTTTCATCATAGGTATTGTACCGGTTTGCCATAGAGATACATCAATTCTATTCTAGCTAGACTCCACCCATTCATATGTGTATTCTTATTTTGCACCGTGTTTAGGTATATCTCGAGACTCTTTGAGTTCTCGTGTTTATGTTTCTACTCCCGTGGGAGATTCTCTTATTATGGACCACATTTATCAGTCGTGTTTCGTTACTATTTGTGGTTTTGAGACCAGAGCAGATTTATTGCTACTCGGTATGGTTAACTTTGATATTATTTTGGTAATGTACTGGTTGTTGCTCCATCATGCTATTCTTGATTGTCACGCCAAGACCATGACACTGGCTATGCCAGGTATTCCGCATACTGAGTTGATAGGTAATTTAGATAACACTTCAAGTAGAGTTATCTCTTTCCTTAGAGCCCAGTGTATGGTTGAGAAGGGGTGTGCGACATATTTAACCTATGTGAGAGATGTCAGTGTTGTTACCCCTTCTGTTGATTCTGACCAAGTGGTACAAGATTATCTGTATGTGTTTCCAGCTGATCTTCCGGGTATGCCACCTGATAGAGACATTTATTTTGGCATTGATTTGTTGCTGGGTACTCAGCCATTTTCTATTCCACCATATCGTATGACTCATCTTGAGTTGAATGATTAGTTATAGGAATTTCTTGATAAGGGTTTTATTCGACCTAGTGTTTCACTGTGGGGTGCTCTTGTCTTGTTTCTAAAGAAAAAGGATAATTCTATGCGCCTGTGTATCGATTATCATTAGTTGAACAAAGTTACGGTGAAGAACCGTTATCTGTTGCCTCGTATTGGTGATATATTTGACCAGCTTCAGGGCACACATGTGTTTTCTAAGATTGACTTGCACTCAGGTTATCACCAGTTAAAGATTCGGGAGCCGGATATTTCGAAGACTGACATCAGGACTCAGCATGGTCACTATGCGTACCTTTTTATGTCATTTGGGCTGACGAATGCCCCAACAGCTTTTATGCATTTGATGCACAGTGTATTCAGGTTGTATCTCAACTTGTTTGTCATTATTTTCATAGATGATATTATTGTGTATTCCCGAGGTCGGGAAGATCATGAGCAGCACCTGAGGACAATGCTTCAGACCTTAAGAGAGAATAAGTTGTATGAAAATTCTCAAAATGTGAGTTTTGGTTGAGTTTTGTGTCATTCTTAGGCCACGTGGTATCTAGTGAGCACATTTGGGTGGATCTGAAGAAGGTGAAGGCTTTATTTAGTTGGCCTAGGCACTCATCCATTATTGAGATTCATAGTTTCCTTGGCTTGGCGGTTTATAACCGTCATTTTGTAGAGGGGTTTCATCAGTTGCAACCCCTATGACTATATTGACCCAGAAAGGTTCTCCATTTTAGTGGACAGAAGAGTGTGAGCCGAGCTTTCAGAAGCTCAAGACCGCTTTGACTACAAACCCTATTTTGATTTTGCCTAATGGTTCGGGGTCCTATATACAGTTTATTGTGATGCCTCACGGGTTGAACTTGGAGCGTTGTTATATGCAGGATGGTAGGGTGATTTCCTACGCGTCCAGACAGTTGAATATACATGAGAAGAATTACCCTATCCATGACCTTGAGTTAGCTGCTATTTTTCTTGCCTTAAATATCTAGCGTCACTATTTGTACGACGTGCCTTGTGAGATTTACATGGATAATTGGAATTTGCAGCACTTTTTCAAGCAAAATGATCTAAACTTACGCCAGAGAAGGTGGTTGGAGTTACTGAAGCATTATGATATTACTATTCTTTGTCCCACGGACAAGGCCAATGTTGTAGCCGATGCCTTGAGCCGCTGGGCGGAGCGTTTAGAGAGTTGTCCATATTTACCAGCTTCAAAGACCTACTGCGATGGATGTTCAGGCCTTAGCCAGTCAGTTTGTGAGACTGAATTTTTTGGAGCCCAATCAGTTCTAGCCTGTGTGGATTCTCGGTCTTCATTGTTAGATCATATCAGGGAGCGGTAGTATTATGACCCTCATTTGCTTGTCCTCAGGGACACGGTTCAACATGGCGATGCTAGGGATGTGAATGTCACACCTTCTTTTTCACTACACCCGCAAGGGGTAAATAAGTTTTTCCACTTAAAGGACAATTGGAATGGGATTAATTATTAGAATTCAGAGTCGCCACTTGGGGGATTAATGGTGTCCCAAGTAACCGATTGAATCTCGAACCGAGGAAAATATGACTCTGTTAACAGTCACCGAACCAGAAATTCGAGTAAGGAAATTTGTTATCCTGGGAGAAGGTGTTAGGTATTTCTGGGTTCCATAGTGCTAGCACAGTCGCTCAACTTTTATATTTGGATTTATCTTATTTCAAAACATATTTTAACTTAGAGAGAATACATAGACAAACACTTTAACAATCAATGAAAGTTCATTTGAACACCTCAACTATGATATTTTCCACCGAAACACTTTTACTATACTTTTACTGCACCAGTTAACACGTCCGGCCTTTATGTTGTACAAAGACAACTAAGACAACAGGGTTATTTTGTCAATATGGGTGCGTTTATCAACAAAGTAAAGGTGTTCAGGGTCGAACATTTTAAACTGGTCGGAAGTGTTAAACTAGTGCAGTAAAAGAATAGTAAAAGTGTTTCAGTGGAAAATGTCTTAGTTGATGTGTTCATGTGAACTTTCGTTGATAGTTGAAGTGTCTCTCTATTTATTATGCCTTTAACTTATGTGATATTAAACCTTGAACCGCTTTATTATTATTCTCGAAGCACGTCACATAAATGTACCCGTAGTTTTCAACACATTTCAACTTTGTTGGGATTTGGATTTGGGTCACATACATGCACACCCTAATTTAAGAAGGCAATGTTATTAAAATACACGCCTAAAGAGACTAACACGTTATTATCTTCGGGAAAAGCCTTGAAATTTGCTAAACGGCTCATTCCGGATTCTAAGTATTTTAATATAGCCATTTATAAAGGGCACCGAAATTTATGTATTTCGTTTAGTGAGGCTCATCTTATTTGTTATTTAAAGGCCAATCTTAAAGCAAACTACAATTTTCCTATTTATTTTATCTCTAATAATAAGAAGAAAAAGTCTTAATCAATTAACATTATTTAAAAGTTGCTATATTCTTAACTAGTTCGGGCCTTGAAGACACCCATATAAAGAAATCATAATCAATGTATGCTTAAAGGGCAAGCCAAATGTAAGCATGGGCCTAGGTCCAAACTGTCTGAAATGGTTATTTAGCGCTGCTTGTTAAAACCAAACCCAACCCCGATTCAAATTGAATAAATATTCGCTAAGACTGCTCCAAGTTATTCAAAAGGTGTTCAACAATTTATTATCAAGAAAAAGCAATATTCACCTATTCGAATTAATGAAATATTGATCACTAGAATCCTATATTAAAACTCAGATTATTTTACTTATTTATCTACTGATGATTTCATGGATATTACTACAAGTGTAAATCAGACTGGAAACACAATTGTGACAACACAAAGCAAACCTAACTATTTTTGAATTAACTCAGCTAGCACTGCCAAATAAGCTGCACTATCGCACTTAATTGTTAAAACTTGAAATCCTATTGGACCTCTTACCCCAAATTCTACTTCCTTTTAATTAGAAACTAGAACTGACAGAAGCATCATACAATCATGTACTTTAGATTAACATGGTAATCAAACTCAAACTGTGGAAATACTACTAATTGTCTATTCTACAACTCACATAAATCCGAAATAATTCACAAATCATCTGTCAACCTATCACGAAACTAATTATCCTTAACGTTCAACTCATAGTAATTATATGAACCTGGTACAAAATAGTTTATACAATCTATTTAATACATATCAAGCAAAAACTTAAACAACATTGATGAACTTAAATGTTGAGTATGCAGATCTGGACATAAACTAAATCAGAACTCAATTCATTCTTCACATAAATTTATTTCTACATATTTTCAGCTCGTAGTCATCAGGAATACCATTGTGTACCTGGGTTTGTGAAATATAAGAAAAAGAGGAGGAAATTAGCAGCAGGTAACAACGGCTAATATCCAGCACTTACAAGCAGCATTAACCAGTCAACATGTAATTTCGAACAAAAAAAGCTTTACCCAAAACTAGTAACACACCATAGAACAACACTCGGCTGATAGCCAAAATGACTTGACTGAACCCCAAAAACTACTCGAAATCAAATTGAAACACCTCTACAACTTCAAATTCCCAGAAAATGAACTAAGAAATGAAAATCAGCTATGAACACTAAAAATTAACTGGGAACTTGAATGAAACATCTTTTTTTGATTTTCTACTGGATTTTGTTTGTTTTTGATTTTTTTAAGGAACTAAGATCTAGAGGAAGATTTTGAACTTCTATTTATTTGAAATTTCAATTTTAGGTTCAGGTCTGCATAGAGGGTTTCGGGGAAATTTTGGTGTTAAAAACTTGTGAATGAAGCAAAAAGGACTGCCTTTTATAGGCATCAATAAGGGCAACCCTCAGTTTTTATGTTTTCCTTCTTAGTCCCTGTTTTATTTCAATTTTTCCTACTTAATCCCCAATTTTCTGACTTGTCACATAAGTAAGTACACTTATATTACTGAAACTCCTTAGAACCTCTATCTAGAAACTTTTAGGAAGTTCTTTTTTCAGTTATTGCAAGATTCCTTTCAACTAAAGTCTATACTACCCTTAGATTTAACTTGATTTTGTAGAACCTAATGTCTACTTGACCACTAGTCCCCTTTTACCTTGGTAAAAAATGATCCTAATTAACTAATTAAGCCTAAAACGTTTAACTATACACAAAATGATTATAAGGGAACTGTGAATTAAATTAATTAACTAAGAAATATTCAAATCCAATCAATACAATAACATGGAACTAATTATCAGATAACAGTCAATATCATAGCACCATCAAACACGAGATTCAGCAAAAAAATGAATCAAACTGAAGCAACATTACTTTTTAAACAAGATGAAAAATAGAAAATCATGTTCCATCAACTACTTAGAACATATGAAAATTAAAAGCCTAAAACCTACAGGACCAAAAACTAAACCAATGTAATAAATACATTAAACAAAACTCCAAAACAAATTAAATGAAGAAGAAGAACTAGCTATGAACAAACAAGAATAGAAAATTGAAAAGGAAAAAGAAACCATACTGTTTTTACTTGACATTCCAAGAACATAGAACAAATTGATGTCAATGGCTCTAATGACTGGAACATGACTTGGATCCTAAAATTGAGTGAACATGAATGGATTCGAATGAGTCATATTAGGCATGGGGAAGGCCTGGGGGTTCTATGGTGTGATTTGAACATGTTTTTTGGGAATATAAGGTTTTTGGCCAAACTTTGTTTTAAGATTCAATACATTATGATGATATTCGAAGGAACCTAGTTGCATATTTGGGCTGAGGAAGTTAAGGAGGCCCAGGGGTATAAGTTTGGTCGGATTTGAAAGAGTTTGCATTTTGGCCGAAATATTACAATCTGATATTCGAAGGGTTGCGATGGGATTTGAGAAAAACGGGTTGTGGATTTGGATAGAGGAAGAGAAGGGGGATCTAGGTTGTTATTTTAGTGGTGTTTGGAGACGGGCCGACAACGACGACGATTTTCGGCCGGCGGTGTTAGGTTAGAGTCTCTGAGGATTTGGACACAATGATGGAGGGGTTCTGAGAAAGGGGTTAGTGAGGGCCGACAATCTTATATCTAAGACCCCCCCCCCCCCCCCAGTTCCAGAACGTCCGATTAGCAAACCTAGATGGCCTAGATCAATTTGCCCCAAAACGCAACTGTTTCATTTAACGGGGAACTGGATCGGGTGTGGGCTGGATGTGGTTTGGATGTGGTTGTATTTTGATTGGGCTGCGCAGGGGAAAAGGTGGCCCAATTCGGGTACTTCATTAAGCTCTTTTTCTTTTGTTTGTTTCCTTTTTGTTTTCTCTTTTTATTTCTTTGATTTTGTATTTATTTTTTCTAATTTTATTAAAATACAAAATTAAAATAAAGACCTAATTTATTTATAAAATTAAACTAATTAATTCCTAAAAATTGATTAAGTCCTATTTAAAAGCAAAACCCCACGACAAATTTAATAAAATGGACTATTTTTGTTATCTTCTTTATTTTTTGTTGTAAACGTAATTAAACTACTAATTAATACTAAAACATGAAATTAAATCCTAAAAGATAATGTCAAGTGTATTTTTGTATTTTCATATGAATTAGAATGCACAAATAAAATGCAAACAATTAACATAAAATAACACAAAAATTCACAAAATTAAAAAATAATGAAAGATTTATTTTGTTTGAATTTGGGAAATAATTCATATAGGGAAAAAATCACGTACTCACAGCTATCATTCTTTACCCTAAAACACGAAGAGTTTTCGTGCAAAGATAACTGAGTGAAAACGAGCAATTTTTACCCGTCTGAATATTTCATGTGAAGCATTTTAGAATGATTTGACCGCACCCTACTTCAGGGATTTCCTACATATCCTTGGCTAAAAAGGAATCAGGTCAGTGTAGTTTGGGAGTGTCTGGTAGTTGGGTCTACCAGGAACTGTGATTTCACTGCAATTGCTGGTGCTACTGCTTGCTAACCTCCCTTATTACACCGCGTCAAAATAAAAGAAGCTAAACTAGCTATGCTCTATGAATTACAAAAAACCTATCTATATCTTCAATTTTGATCTTGTATTTCTTGTTGCCTTGTGGTCTTGTATTTTCTTGGTGAAATCCCTTGTTTCCACTTCAAATTGTAAAATTCGATGTTGTTCCTTCTTTCAAACCGCTGAACTTGAATGTATTCCTCTGCTGTACGGGAGGGCTCCCAACTTCAAAACATAAAATGTATTCCCCAATTCTCTGGGCGGGCTCATGACTTCGCGAAAATAGATAAAACAAATAAATCTTTCTGCCCAAGTTTGGAAACTGGGTACATGTTACTAGATGAAAATTTAGAAACTAAAACTTGACTTTAAATACCTCTGTTCTCCAGGTGTGCTCCTGACTTCACAACTTGAACTGTATTCCTCTATTCTCTAGGCGGGCTCCTGACTTCAAACTTGAAATATACTCCTCTGTTATTCAGGCGGGCTCCTAAAATCACACAAACAGACAAAACAAAGAAACTTTTTGCCCTAATTTGGAAAGTGGGTACATGTTACCAGATATTAATAAGAATTTAAAACTAATACTTAAATTGTAGTACCTCTGTTTTCCAGACGGGCTCCTGACTTCAAAACATGAAAATGCATTCCTCCATTGTGCCGGTGGGCTCCCGACTTCAAAACTTGAAACGTATACCTCTGTTCTCCAGGCGGGCTCCTGACTTCAACATTTGAAATTTATTCCTCTATTCTCCTGGCGGGCTCCTGGCTTCTTAAATTTGAATTGTATGCCTCAGCTCTCCAGGCAGGCTCCAGACTTCTGAAATTTGAATTGTATAACAGTGTTCTCCAGGCGGGCTCCTGACTGCTGAAATTTGAATTGTATACCTGTGTTCTCCAGATAGGCTCCTTACTGCTAAAATTTGAAATGTTTGTCTCTGTTCTCCAGGAGGACTCATGACTTCAACAAAATAGGCAAACAAAGAAAATTCCCCCCCCCCCCCTCCAATTTGGAAGTTGGGTGCAGTTCGTCGATTGTTTTGCTGGATACCATAAGATGTGGATAGAAGAAGAGGATATAGAGAAAACGACATTCATCACGCCATGGGGGATGTACTATTACAGTATTATTCCGTTCGGTTTGAAGAATGCTGGTGCTACCTACATGAGAGCCATGACCACTATCTTTCATGACATGATACCTAAAGAGATCGAGGTGTATGTGGACGACGTCATCATCAAATCAAAGAAAGCTGCAGATCACATGGAAGATTTGAGGAAGTTGTTCAACATACTGAGGAGATACAACTTAAAACTGAATTCAGCCAAGTGTGCATTCGGTGTCCCAGCCAGAATGTTATTGGGTTTCATTTTGAGTTGCCGGGGAATTGCATTGGACCTAGCAAAGGTCAAAGCCATTCAAGAGTTTCCACCACCAAGCACGAAAGATGTAATGAGCTTTCCAGGAATACTCAACTATATCAGTCGGTTTGTAGCCCAGTCCAGTGTTATTTGTGAACCTATCTTCAAGATGCTAAAGAAGGATTCCGCCACTAAATGGACTGATGACTGTTAGAAGGCTTTCGACAGAATCAAAGAATATTTGTCAACACTGCCAGTTTTGGTTCCACCCGAGCCAAGGAGACCTTTATTGCTTTATCTTGCAGTATTGGATGGAGAATTGGGGTGTGTTTTGGGACAACATGATGAAACGAGGAGGAAGGAGCAAGCCATCTACTACCTCAGCAAGACGTTTACCCCGTATGAGGCTTTGCATTCCTTATTAGAGCGCACTTGTTGTGCTCTAACCTGGGTGGCTCAGAAACTGAGGCAATATTTCTGTACTTACACAAATTATCTCATTCCAGGATGGATCCAATGAAATATATCTTTTAGAAGCCCATGCCTACCGGCAAGCTCACCAAATGGGAAATACTGTTAAGTGAGTTTGGCATTGATTATGTTACCCAGAAAGTTATCAAAGGACAAGCTTTGGCAGATCACCTCGTCGAGAATCTTGTAGGAGGAGAATACGAACCTCTAAAGATGTATTTTCGTGATGAAGAGTTAGCCTTCATAGGAGAAGACATTGCAGAATCATATGATGGTTGGAGTATGTTCTTCGACGGAGACGCAAATTTCAAAGGAGTCAGTATAGGAGCAGTCCTGGTATCAGAAACTAGTCAACATTACCAGGTAACTGCCATTCTCGGGTTCTTGTGCACCAACAACATGGCCGAGTACGAAGCCTACATCTTGGGCCTCAAATTGGCAATTGACATGAACATTCAAGAATTATTAGTGATCGGAGACTGAGAACTGGTCATACATAAGGTCTGAGAAAAATGGGCAACCAAGAATTCCAAAATACTCCCCTATCTACACTATGTACAAGAGTTGAGGAAGAGATTCAAAAGACAGAATTCCAGCACGTTCCCGGAGTACATAATGAGTTCGTTCATGCCTTAGCCACTTTATCATCTATGATACAACATCCATACACAAACTTTATTGATCCTATCCAGGTCAGGAATCACAACCAACCAGCTTATTGTGCTCATTTAGAGGAAGAAGACGACGGGAAGCCTTGGTTCCATGATATCAGAGAATACTTGACAAAGGAAGAATACCCAGAATTTGCTAATGCTACCCAGAAATGCACACTCCGGAGTTTATCCAACAACTTTTTTCACAACGAAGGAATCCGGTATAGAAGGACTCTCGATCTGGGATTATTAAGATGTGTCGAGGCAAAAGAAGAAGCCAAATATTGGAGGAAGTGCACGCAGGGACCTGCGGGCCGCATATGAATGATTTCATTTTGGAAAAAAAGATACTCCGGGTAGGGTATTTTTGGATGACTATGGAAACATATTGTATCTAGTATGTTGGAGATGCCACCGTTGTCAGATGCATGCAGACATGATAAAAGTGCCTCCGAACGAGCTTACTGCAACAAGCTCACCATGGCCGTTTGCCGCTTGGGGAATGAGTAGAAATTCCCTCCACGAGGGTCATAAAAGAAGCAGAGCTAGATGATGCAGAATTGGTCAAGAGTCACTACGAGCAATTAGCCCTAATAACGGAAATAGAATGAATGCAGTTTATCACGGTCAATTATATCAGAACAGAATGTCCAGATCCTTCAACAAGAGAGTTAAGCCAAGGAATTTCACACCAGGATAGTTGGTATTGAAGAAAATATTTCTGCATAAAGATGAAGCAAAAGGGAAATTCTCTCCCAATTAGTAGGGCCCGTACATGGTCAATCAGGTTCTAACCGGAGGAGCCCTTATTCTCGCAGAAATGGACGGAGAAGTCTGGCCGAAGCCAATCAACTCATACGTAGTGAACCGATACTACATTTGATCTTATGCTTTTCTTTCATGATGTAATTTAATTTATGCCTGACCTGATTCCCGATTAAGAGGGGAAGCCTTATTGGTTCGGTCACATTTGAATAAAAATTCCATTTTCCCCCGCAATTGGAACTAGGGCATAATTTTGAGGAGGACCCTCAAAATTCCGAAGTAAGTTTTTCAGCACCAACCCAGTAAACTGGGGCAGCATTTTGAGGAGGACCCTCAAAATTCTGGAATTGATCCATTTAGTTACTCAGCACAACCGTCTGCAGCACCAGCCTAATTAACTGGGGCAGAATTTTTATTAGGACCCTAAAAATTCCGGAGCAAGCAAGGTCGTCGTGGCTAGAACCATTGCAGTTGTTGGTTCATCCAAAATAAAATCATTTTATATATGTTCTTGCATTATATTTGCTAAGTCATGCATAAATATCATTGGCATCACCATCGTTTAGCAACACTACCCCCGTGATACACGACGCCAAGAGCTAGAGGATACGAGCTAACCTCCCTTCTACAAAACTCACGATTTTTCTTTGGATGCAGGAACTCAGGCCACGAATTAAGTACATTTGTTCTTCAAAACATCAAAACCCTCCCAAGGATCACTATCCACATCCAACATTCCCCAGCAGTCTTAATATCGCAACCGTCTATTAGCTAAGAAAACTTACTACTATTCATTCTTTTACATTCCTGTACTGCATAAGGTTACTCTCTGCCTTTCGAGGTTAAGGTCTACGTCCATATTACATAAGGCTACTTATCTGCCTTTCGAGACTAATCTCTGTCTCCATCCGTAATTTTTACATTATGCTACTCTATGCCTTTACAGGTTAAGCACTACCTCCATGTTGCATAAGGCTAATTATCCGCCTTTCGAGACTAAGCTCTGTCTCCATCTGCATCTTTTGCATTAGGCTATTCTCCGCCTTTCGAGGTTAAGCTCTACCTCCTTATTGCATAAGGCTACTTATCAACCTTTCGAGACTATGCTCTGTCTCCATTTGTATTTTTTTCATAAGGCTATTCTCTGACTTTCGAGATTAAGCTCTACCTCCATATTGCATAAGGCTACTTATCTGCATTTTGAAACTAAGCTCTGTCTCCATTTGCATTTTGCATAAGGCTATTCTTTACCTTCTGAGGTTGAGCTCTCCCTCCATATTGCATAAGGCTACCTATATGCCTTCCAAGAATAAGTTCTGTCTCTATCTGTATCGCATAAGGCTACCTATCTGCCTTCCGAGACTAAGCATTGTCTCTATCCTGCATGGGAGAAATATCGCCACTTTATTTTTAGAACGGTTGAAATATCGCCACTTGCATTTTAAATTATCGTTCTGGCTGAAAGATCGCCATCCCTTGCATTCATTTGGCTGAAAGATTGACACCTTCTTATGGGTTGAAAGATTTCCAACTTATTCAAAGGCCTCATAGTTCATAGGAAACATCCACATTTCCTGAGAACACCATTTCATGGCCAGCGAACCTTTATTTTATGCCCTTCATAGCCCAGGACATCATAGTCCGAGGACGTCATCCTAACCGTCAGAAGACAACATTCATGGTCCAATGGGAACTTGCATAACGTTTAAAGTATGCACAATATATGCATTTGTTCATTTACAGGTACCTCGGCTAGCGAACAACTATCTGAATAGGAGCGATCCCGCTCCGGGTTTTTCCTCAACCTATCTAAGCCCAAACGTCTTTTTAAATCCAACAATTGAGTCCGTCCTTTCAAACCTCCATCAACCCATTCCGTCAATGGATCCCGAACTACATATGACCTTATTCCTGTAAAATTAGGGATATGTAGGCAGCGCAGAAGCTAGAGCACGGTCATAATTCTATTACAATCGCTGTTATCGGTTAAAATTGATCATATTATATTTTCCCGACAACTCTTTCATTCTCTTCGATTAAAGAGGGGCAGCAGTTGATACCCAATTTTTCTCCATGTATTTTTTACATACCAAAATGCTTCCAAAATAGAGTATAGGTGCATATATGAGCACACTCATGAGTTTTGATATTTTAATGATTTTTAAACCAAATTATCGCCTATTTTAATATCACAAAAATAATCAAAACTTTTCCCAAATATTATATTTTGGTGAATACATTATTTTATCCTCGTATTTACTTTAATATTTAATTAATATGATTTTCCATATTTACGTATTTATTTGGCATTTCTAAAACTGAATTGTATATAATTACAATTGTATCTCATTTTGTAATTAAACGTATTTTTGGGATTGTAAAATTACTCCTAATACTTTTAAATTATTATTTATATATTATTAACAATTTCATTATTTTTAATTTTTTTAAAATTATTTTTACTATTTTTAATTAATTTAAAAAGGGGGAAAGTGGCTATTTAAGAACTAGCTTATTTTTATTTCAATTCCCCGAATTTTAAACCCAATTCAAACCAACCCACATCCTATTTGGACCAACCTATTAACCCGACCCAGCCTTGGTTCAATCTGAACCGTTGATAAAATGAGATCAACGGTCCAGATTTGATTACCCAAAATAAATCCCATGTCTACCCCTCGACCCCTCATTTTCAGCGACCGGCCTCTATCTCACTCTTTGTCTAATTATTACTTTCCCTTCTCTCTAGAACCTTTTGGTTCCTTCCTTCTTCTCTGACGAACTTCATCGCCTCTCCGGCCATGCTCCGTCTTCACTTCTCTCCACCTCTAGCCACCATGGAACCTGTATCATTAATTCTCTCTGAGTATTAAAGCCCCATAAGCTTCCACCATGAAGATGGTCGTTGAAGCCTCGGCGGGGTCCATTTTCGGCCTTTCTCTGATGGCATTTGGTTCAATGATGCTAAAAACACCATTATCTTTGAGCTTCACGGCCAGCTTTCTCTTACCCCTGTCACTGTTTCTTAGGAAATCCTAAGCTTAACCCAAACCTCTCAAATATCTAATTTTTTAACAATTTTAACTCATACCTTTATGTTTTGCACTATTGTTTACTCAATTCTTACGATTACTCCAGTTTTAAGCGATTTTTGTTCCCTTTTTGAAACTAGGGTTCCTGACCCCCTTTTCGAAATCCCTTTATTTCTAATTTTTGAGTACTAATTCGTTATTCTTAGTACTATTTTCTAATTATTTTGCTAAGTCTAATGAATCCCTAACTTTGTATGTTTGTGTTTGCATTTTTTGTGTTCTTCTGGGTTCTTCTTCAAGTTCTATGCCCCTCGCTTTGATTTTGTTATTAGTGTTTAGTTCCCCTACCATTTCGTGTTCTTCACTTAAAGTTTCTATTATTGCTTGCATTGTTATTTTATACTTTTTCTTCGAACCCTCTTTGAGACTGTGATACTTGCTTTCAAATTATAATTCCGCGTAATTTCCCTATAGTTTAAATTTCTTTCCTAATTTTTGGGATACTTTCCTTGGATAATACTGATTTGATGGGTTTTCAATCTTGGTCATTATTTTGAAAAACTATTTTTCAAAATTACGGAGGTATTTTGCGTTATATAGGTAACGAATTTGTTGATTGATTTGCTTGACATATTTCCTTATTTAGATGGTCATGTATCTAGTCTTTATTGCATGCTTTATGCTACTTTGTTCCCTTATGTGATTGTACCTTACTTTGTGATTTCTTTCCTTTTAAATGACTGATTATTACCGTTTGATTTGGGATCCCTTAATCAAAGGGAAGTCCAACTACTGATTGGATTGTAATTGATACCAGTCCCTTAATTAAGGGACCGATACCTTGTTTATTTACTCGTATTCAGTACTATAAGTACCCTCCCCCATTCTCTTTGCAAACACGAACACATTGCATATCACTTATACTCAGTGTTCTAACTCTCTCTCTTTCACCTAAACATCTTTGTGCCCTTTGTCTCTACACAATTTTCTTGCACTTTTCCTGTTGAATGCTAATCACTCAATTGGCTGCAAGCCAAAATTGAGCAGTTTTGGTCACTTTTACTCTGCTGGCTTCTACTGTGTTGTTTTCTTTGAGTCTCCCTTATGCTCAATTCTTTCATATTGCTGCTCACTTCTTGCATACTGCTGCTTACTTCTTGCATACTTTTGCTCTGCTCCCTGCTTCGCTGTGCACACTACTGCTCCCTTCTCTACAACATATTGCTCGATACTGCTATGTTTTTACATTATTTTTAACTGGTATGTATCGTATTTAAGTTATAGCTTCAAAAACAACATGCCTCTATTGGTGCTGCACTTTCTTTTGTTCCTTGTGTTCCTACTTGTGGTTCTGCTGCTCTCATTCCAACTAGCATGCATCTGTGTTAACTAGTAAACCTAAGCCTAGCATGTTTGTTACCCCTGTGCCTATCCCAATGCATGTTTCCCCTTTGCTTTTGCATACTACTGCCATCCTCTTGGATTCTACATAGCCCAAAACCTTCTTGAGGATGATTTTGTGTCTTGTGCTGTAAGAACCAGACTCCTATTTAATCAATGAACGCCCATTTAATGTGTATGTCTGATTATCTTGTTGGTGAGCTGTTTTTTTCCTTTATCTTTACCTTTGTCTGTGTGACTGTTGCTTCTCAAAACTAGCCTTGGAGTAACTATTTTCAAACTCAGGTAAGTTCTTTTCACTCTCCTACTTTTTTTCTCAAACTATCCTTTATGTAAAACCTTTCCAACTCAACTCCTTCACAAGCACACTACTATTTGAATTAGGTTCTGCCCCCTTGTGTAATCACTTCTTTGGGTACCTTGAATACCCACGTAACTTTGATGCAAAAGGTTGGCAATCCCACACTTGTACTAATCAATGGAAATTTTTTTTGGGGTGCCTGGTATTCGCCGGGGTCTCAAGAGACCCTTAGGGAACTTTGTCGAACCCAAACTCTAGGTGAAGGTTGTGAAGCTCGAAAGAAGTGAAGTTGGAGATTTGGGCCTGGATGAATGCTCCCGAAAGAATAGCTTCTTGTTTTATTCTTCGTTACTATAATTTGATTGCTTAAGTTGTAATAATTATAAAGAACTACGGGGGTTTATAGTGAAATTGGGAGGGATATGTATGTTTATTAAGGGTATGGGCAGAGAGCATGCCTATAGGGTATTTATAAATTCATGCAATAGAAATCTTGTATAATACATGCACACTGCATATAAAAATCCTGCTTTTAGGATCCTTACATCAGTTTGATATTCTTATAGCCACAATCAGTTAATACTTAAAAACTCTATCACTGCATTTAGATACCCTATTTCTAGGACCATCGTGCATTTAGATATCCTGTTCTTAAGGCCATCACGTGCATTAGATATCATGCAATTAGGAATTCACTTGCAATATTTTTACCATCCTATCCGTTATTCAACCGTGAAAACTGGCTTTCTAAAACTAAACTAAAAAAAATGTCATGTGTATTATAACGCCTAGGCAAGCCTTAGGCCAGAAAAAATCGATTAATCGTATTCGACCTCTCCAAGTTGTCCAATTTAATCTGCCTTCTTGAAGTCTTTTTGTTTTTACTATTAAATTCCTATCTCATTCTTTCAACTATAAGTTTTTTATTAAGTTATATTTCCAGTTCAAGACTTGACTACCGTTTTCCTAAAGGTTTTAATGGACTCTGTAATTTTCAAGGCCCATCACTCCTTGTTTTCTCTAATTCTAAAGTAATTTTTTACATCCCTTCTATACGCCATCATTAGTCCAGAATTAACCTAGTGTTTCTAATAGCAGGCTACTGCACACGTATTGGCTGTAAGTGTGCTTGAAAGGATAAATATTTTTTCCTACTCTTAGATGATACGCATATTTTTACTACTTTACCTTCAGTTTTCCACCTTTTCTTGGCTAATTCTGCCTAGATGTTTAGTTTTTCTACATTCTGATTATTTAAAACTCTCACTCTATTTAGACCTTAAATGTAATTGAGGTGTGCTACTTGTATGTATATTCGTGGAGGGGTACTTGAGCCATTTACATGATTTTACTTGATCCCTTTTATGAAGTCCTACTTGCCTTTAGTATGTTGCCTAGTATTTTGCCTTTAAACTTAAGGGTTCAACCTAGACCTCTCTTTGTAGGAGTAGTGGTCCTAAACACCCTCTAGGACATATAGGATGGGACGGGTAGTAGCACGCGCTAAGCATTCATGACGAATACACGCGCTTAAAATAACCTCTACGGGGCAGGGAGGGTGGAAAATGGATATGATGATCAGTCCGCTAATACATCGTATGAGAATGATTACTGGGTATTGCACCAAAGTAATCCATATTATATTTAACCCTAGGACCCCTTCCCTCTTTTATTGATTTTTCTTAAATTAACGTTTTCTTCCACCAAGCTTTTCCCTTTTTCAATATCACTTATGTCTTCTTTATTACAAAATTCTCAACTTGTTTATGCTTTCTATGTGAAAATTTTACTTGTTTATTTTTTTAGCCCTTTTAAAGTCACAACTAAGCATGACCGGGAACCACACTAGTGGATCTTGAGGGATGCCTAACTCCTTCCCTCGAGATAATCTCAAGCCTTTACCCGAACTCACGTTTTCTTTCAAAAAAATCCTTTTTCTTTTATTTAAGTGTCCTAATGCACTATAATCATTAGGCGGCGACTCATCGAACTCTTCAAGCCCGCATCCTCAAAAGGGAAAAGAGTTTTTTGTCCATAATATCGTAAATCCGATATCCCCGCTCTTCTTGAGTCCGGAAAAAAAGGGGGCGCCGACACAACCACAACTTCTACAATAGTTTCTTGCTTGGGGACATTTGGATTTTTATTTTGGTATGGCTGAACTTCAGAGAGGCTGCCTATGTACCCTTTTGGGATCAAGTCAAATGTAGTTCATGGAATAGAAACTACGTTGTTGTGATGTTCTTTTCTTTTCTATTTTTTTGTTTTCTATTCTTCTTTTCCTTTCTTGTTCCTCAATTTCTTTTATTTTCTTTTCACTTTTCAATTTTCTTCTTTTTTTCTTTTCTTTCTTTTCTTTCACTTTTCATTTTTCTTCTTCTTTTCATTTCTTTTTCTTCCTTCCTTTTCTTTTCATTTTTCTTTTCTTCCGCACTTGAATTTATCAATTATGCCATTGATTCCGAAAGAGGGTTGTGGATACCCAACTTTTTTTATATATTTTATTCTCAAAATATTCTAAAAAATAGGATATATAAGCATCCGTAAAGGTTTTAGTATTTTTCCCATTTTTGATGAATTTTTAAATTAATTTATGACTTATTTTGGCACTATAAAATCTAATAATTATTTTTGAAACTTGATATTTTGGTAAATAATTTAGTTTATTCTCTCATTTACACAAAAATAGAATTTACATGATTTTTACATAATTTTACAAGCTCATTTTGCATTTCTAAACTAAGATTGCATGAAATTATAATTTTAGCGTATTTCTCGATTTTATACTATTTGTAACCATAAAATCATTTCTAATATTTTTTAATTAATACTTATGCTTTGTTTACCAGTATTTTTAATTGGATTTATATGCATCATTTTCTAATTTATAAAATTTAAATTACGGGGAAATTGGTTATTTAAGTTATAGCCCTTTTGTTTAAATTATAGCCCTAATTCCCAACCCCAATTACACTACCCAATTTATTAAAAGACCCGACCCATACCCCACTAAAATAACCCGCCATGTTCTCTCTTTTAAATCGTGGCCGTTGATCAATTAGATTAACGGCCCACGGTAACCCTTCCTTAATTAAATCCCAGTACACACCTAACCCTAATTATTTTACACATTCAGCCGCCCTTGTATCCCCCTCATCCCTCAAACGCTCCCAAGCCCCAAAAACGCTATCCGCCTCTGGTCAATTTCTGACCTCTTTTCACCAGAGACTATGGCATTCCAGGCTTCATGCTACCTGTACTCACCCATCAATCCCTTCTACGACCCTTTTGTTCGAGGATTGAAACCCTATTGTGAAGACCACCGTCTCAGAGGTCCACCGACTTGAGTTTCTACGGCCATGTCCGGTCTCTCTCCGGCGAGCCTTAAGGTTGTGAGTCCGTTGTCGACTCGAAGCTAGCCAGTTCCCGGCTTTCTCTTTCTCTAGGGTTCTCTGTGAAATCCTAAACCACCAAGGTTGTTCTGCGTTTCTCTTTACAATCTACCTTAGATCTATCTGATTTTCTAAAGATTCAAAGCGTTTTCCACAATTTTACCAATTTTTATCTTCGAACTTTTCATCTTCCTAAAATTAAGGTTTATCCAATTTTCTTATTAAACTACTCTACTGTGATTTCTTTGCTTTTGCAATGACTTTTCGGATGTTTACCTGTGATTCCATGCAATTTTTCACCTAGGGTTTCTCCAATTTTTCTTTCTAAAACTCCTCTACTGTGATTTCTTTATTTCTTGCTATGGCTTTTGAATGTTTCCTTTTACCTAGGGTTTCTGGAAACTCTACTATACGTTGCCTTATTTGTGTCCTCTCTAAGTTTGTTTACCTGAGTAACCTTGTGTTTTCTTGTTTACACCGTAAAATGTTAGGGAAACCAAGACTTTGGGTTTTCATCTTTGTGTGTGTTGTTTGCCTGATTCTGAAAACCTAACTGCTTAAACGCTTCATGCTTCTGATTTTTGCAAGAATTTCTAATTGCATCTCATGCTTGTGTGCTTTTTCTCTCTGATTACCCGACTTCTCCATTAATTTTATCCTTGCATGTATTTGTGCATCTTTTATAATCAGCCTTTCCCTTTTCGAAATAACCTATTTGGGAAACTGATTTGTATGAACTTATTTCATTCTTTAATTTGGACTTGCTTTCTGACTAAATTCAGTATCAATGTGTATCCCAGTTTCCTTGATTCTTTGAATGATTGACGATTTTATTTACCTTATTTGTTAAAACCGTGTGTATTTCGAAAAACCTTAAATATATTTACCCCTTATTGTACAACCCATTCTTTATTTCCTTTCCATATGTTGAACTCTGTTTATTTACCCTAAGTCTGACTCCCTTAATTAAATAGAATTCTTTTCTTGATTGATTTTGACTGATACTAATTTATTTTCCTCCCTTAGTTGCTACTTGTTTTCACACTATGAAAACCCCCTTCATCTTCACTTCAAAAACACACGAACAATACAAGTTCGCACTCAAAACTCTCTCTACTCCTCTCTACTTTTCTCTGTTACTTGTTCTGCTACTCGAGTTTAGCCGGCTGAAAGCCAAGGCTAAACTATAAGGTTCCATTTGCCCTATTTGCTTTATCATTTTAAGTTGTAAACTGGTAGGTCTATGATTTAATACCATCTCCAAAACTTCATGTTTAATTGTTTCTTTTCACATGTCTGTTTATGTTCATTATGCAGTTAAAACATCAGCGTGCGTATCCCTACCCCTATATCCCTATATTTCAATACTATTTGCTTGTATGGATGCTTTCATGTATTTCCCTCTCCCCAAATCCCTTTAGTCTACTTCTATTTGACTTTGTTTCTATTTTTATGCAAATGCTTTCATATTTCATCCCTTTCCCCGACCCCCTTTATATGTGAGTATTGTTTTGGACTAGAGTTGTACTCTATTGCCACCTTTAGTTCAGAACCAGGTTGTTCTAAACCTCTACTCAAATCAGTCTCATTCCCTTACTCCCGTTTATGCGTTGAGCTTGACTCACGTCTGTTGATGTATGCTCTTATTTGTTTAAGCCATGTAAAAGGTCAGGGGTGTTCCAACCCTATTCATGGCTAGGTATGACAAACTTTTGCATTGGTCTTCCTCTAATCCCTCACTTTACACTTCCTCTTAGTTCTTTAAGCCCTACCCCCCCTCTGGTAAGCCATGCTTAGGGACCCTTGAGTTCCCTCTGAACTTCGATACCTAAGGGTTGGTTATTCTACACCTTGCACTACTCTAATCATTATTTAAGGGTGTAAGCATTGCCTGGGATTCCTGAGAGCCCTTGGAACTTTGAAACACTCTAAGAGAATGCCTTGGAATCTGGAGCCTGGATTTGGTAAAATACATATGTTGGACATTAAGGTTTCTTTGAGCTTCCTCGGGTTCGTTTAGCTTTGATATACTTATTTCCTTAGTCGTTTTCTCTCCATTTATGTAACAAGATTTGTAAAAAGAATTTGGGGATATAGTGAAAAGGGTGTGGGAGGGGTTTATATTTTTGCTAATCATAACAGAGATCATGCCTATAGGGATTTTGTATTAGAAATAACGCCTATAGGATTTTAATATTGCATCTCATCTAGAAACCATGTCTATTGGATTTCAATATCGCAAATCACTTAGAAATCATGCCTATAAGATTTTAATGTTGCATTTAGAAATCTTGCCCATAAGTCTTTAACATTCCTTAATCAAGTACATATAGAAATCATGTATATGAGGACTATATAAAAAATGCTAGGCAAATAGTAGGTCTCTTTAACGTTTAAAAGCAACAACAAATCAATATGTAGATGTCATGCCTATTGGGTTCAAACTCTCCTAATTTGGTAGACGCCTTCAATAAAAGAATTTGTCCAATACTGTCTATTTTGAAATCTGACCAAATCTGCATTCTACGCTATTTTAAATCTATAAGAATCTTCTTAATTCCAAACCTGCATTTTTTCTGAAATCAACCTTTCTTTTCCTGCATAGTTTGTACTTCAATACTTTTCTTGCACCATTTCACTTAAGCTGTTCGGCTATTTTATAAGCCATTTCTGAATTTTTGCAAATCCCAAATTCTTATTTCAAATCATCTCGTTCTGAAATTACTGGTTTTTAAAAATACTTTAAGTTTCAACAAACCTGATTCGAGGGGATCAAAGTAGACTTATTATCCTACTTTATGTGTTAAACTAATCTATCCATTATCAGTTTTAAACTCAAGACTAAATAAGTAATTGCAAGTCATACTAAACTAATTGTTATTGTGATTTGCGTGGTTTTGTATGAGCCTTTGAATGTCTGATTTGTATATGCTATTTGTTTTGGTTGACGCCATAGCATTTTACCTTTGAAACTCCATATATGTCTTATATTCTTGCCCCTTCTAGGATTAGAAGTCCTAATACCCCGGGACTAATAGGTTGGGACGGGTATTAGCACGCAATAAGTAAACGAGACTAAATCATAGATCAGCCGATTCATAGATCAGTCCACTGTCATTTGTGAACCCATTCTCAAGATACTAAAGAAAGATGCCGCCAGTAAATGGACTGATGATTGTCAAAAGGCTTTCGACAGAATCAAGGAATACTTGTCAACGCCGCCAGTCTTGGTTCCACCTGAGCCAGGGAGACCTTTATTACTTTATCTTGCAGTATTGGATGGGGCATTTGGTTGTGTTTTCGGGAAAAATGACGAAACAGGAAGGAAGGAGCAGGCCATCTACTGCCTCAACAAGAAATTTACCCCTTATGAGGATCGGTACTCTTTATTAGAGCATACTTGTTGTGCATTAACCTGGGTAACTCAGAAATTTAGACATTACTTCTGCGTTTACACCACTCATCTCATGTCCAGGATGGATTCATTGAAGTATATTTTCCAGAAGCCCATGCCTAATGGAAAGCTCGCCAAGTGGCATATCTTATTAAGTGAATTCGATTTGTGTTACCCAAAAGGCAGTCAAAGGACAAGCCCTGACGAATCACCTTGCCGAGAATCCTGTAGGAGTAGTATACGAACCCTTAATGACGTATCTTCCTGATGAAAAGATAACCTTCATATGAGAAGACATTGCAGAATCCTATGATGGATGGAGGATGTTTTTCGACGGAGCCGCAAACTTCAACGGAGTGGGTATAGGAGCGGTTTTGGTATCACAAACTGGTCAGCATCACCCGGTGTCCGCCAAGCTGAGATTCCCTTGCACCACCAATATGGACGAGTACGAAACCTACATCTTAGGCCTCAAGATGGCCATTGACATGAATATTCAGGAACTACTAGTGGTCGGAGATTCTAACATACTCATACATCAGGTTCGAAAAGAATGGGTAACCAAGAATTCCAAGATACTCCCCTATCTACACCATGTGCAGGAGTTGAGGAAAAGATTCAGAAAGACGGAGTTCCAGCATGTTTCCAGAACACAGAACGAGTTCGCTGATGCTTTAGCCTCTTTATCATCCATGATCCAGCATCCAGATAAAAACTTTATTAATCCCATCCAGGCCAAGATTCACGACCAGCCCGCTTATTGTGCTCACGTCGAGGAAGAAGCCAATAGGAATCATTGGTTCCATGATATCAGAGAATATTTGACAACAGGAAAATACCCATAGCTTGCCAATGCAACTAAAAAAAGAACAATTCGGAGATTGTCCAATAATTTCCTTCACAATGGAGGAATACTATATAGGAGGACTCCTGATTTTGTATTATTAAGGTGTGTCTAGGCAAAAGAAGCAACCAGACTATTGGAGGATGTGCACGCAGGGACTTGTGGACCACATATGAATGGTTTCGTTTTGGCAAAGAAGATACTTCGGACAGGTCATTTTTGGATGACTATGGAAAGGAACTGCATTCAGTACGTCCAGAAATACCACCGATGTCAAGTACATGTAGATATGAGAAAGGTGCCTCCAAACGAGCTTACTGCGACAAGCTCACCATGGGCATTCGCCGCTTGGGGTATGGATGTCATTTGACCAATCAAACTGGCCGCGTAAAACTGGCACAGGTTCATACTAGTGGCAATTGATTACTTTACTAAATGGGTTGAAGCAACATCATATAAGGCAGTCACCAAGAACGTAGTTTCAGATTTCGTTCAAGATCATATGGTTTGTGAAGAGATACTACATTTGATCATGTGCTTTTCTTTTGTAATGTAATTTGAACTACGCCTGACTTGATTCCCATTTAAGAAGGGATACGTAGGCAGCCCTATGAGTTCGGTCACATTTTAATAAAAGTTCCATTTTCCCCACTATTGGAACTGGGGCAGAATTTTGAGGAGGACCCTAAAAAATCCGAAGTTAATTTTTCAGTCTCTTCATAAGCGCCGACCCATTAAACTGAGGGAGAATTTTGAGGAGGACCCTCAAAATTCTGGAATTGTTTCACGTTTAGTTATTCAGCACATCCACTAGTAGAACCAGCCTATTAAACTGGGGTAGAAGTTTGAGGATGACCCTCAAAATTCCAAAAAAAGCAAGGTCGTCGTGTCTTGAACTACGTTGCAGTTCGTTGTTTCATCCAAAATAAAAGCATTTTTTATATATATACGTACTTGCATTATATTTACTAATTCATGTGTAAGAATCACTTGCACCACCATCTCTTAGCAACTCTACCCCCATGATACAGGATGCCAAAGGCAGGAGGATACAAACTAACCTTCCCCTACAGAACTCACAATTTTTCTTTGGTTGCAGGAACTCAGGTTACGGATCAAAGCGCATTCGCTCTGCAAGATCGAAAAACTGAGTATTTTGAGAGCTCTTTGAGGGAGATTGAAGAGGGATTCAAGGAGAATTGATTGGAGGTAAGATTTATGAACCTAAAATGTGATGCTATTGTGAAATTAACCTAGAAATTCATGGAACATAAGCTAAAAAATGGCAGAACTAGGGCTTGGGATTTTGAAATTTTAAAATTGTATTTTAAGGGCCATTTGAGTTCATATTTGAGAACTTTTGATATGTATGAAGTCGTGGAGGAATAAGGAACCCATTGAAATGAAACTTTCTTAGTCTAGAGAAATGGTCCTGGGGCTCGGAATTTGCTAATTTCTAGATTTTTGATATTTCGATTGTTTTAACTTAGGTTTTATTCCCTTAGCATACTGTGACATATTACTTCTAGTTTTGGATAGATTTGATGCACATGGAGGCCAATTTGAGGGGCAAAGGCATCGTGAGCTAAAGATTTTGCTAGTTTGAGGTAAGTAATGAATGTAACTGATGTCCTGATGGTTTGAAACCCCAGATTGTACATTGTAGTTCTATATTAAGGTGAGACACGCACTTGATGACGAGCGTGGGATCATTTACTATTGGGAACTGTGACTTGGTCCGTCCTGATTTATGATTTTACCACATATTTGATTGAAACATAATTGTTACCATCCTTATTTGGATTGATTGTTATATCTGGGCTTTGTGCCAACTATTTTAACCCTCTGGGAATTTTTATTGCTATTTCCTCACTGTTTTGACTTACTACTTGAACTCAATCGTACTGTTTTAGAACTCATCCACTATTCCTTAGTTTTGAATCTAAAATAATATTTTAAATGTTGTTTTGGACTGGGAACTAATGTTATTCTGTTGCTTGAGGGGCATTAGAGTTTTTCTGACTGTGTGAGGTTGAGGCCTTGTGTTGTGAGAATACTATAGGATCGGGCTACGTGCCGCAGTAGTGTTATAGTGATACTGATATGAGGTTGAGGGCCTAGATTTGCTGCCACGAGATGGTCTAAAATTGAATTTTGGCCGTAAGGGGCCCCTCTTAGAGTCTGCACACACCCAGTGAGTGTCGTCGATGAGATATATGGATTGCGCTACATGCCACATTGATATATAGATCGGGTTGCACGCCGCAGCGGTGCTGGTACCATTCTAAGTGTATATTTTCTTTATACGTCTGTCACTGAACTATTTATCTCTGGTAGAATTATCTCCTTTTGCTTTTCATTGGTTTATTGCTTTCATATTACTTATTTTACTTGTCAATTTTTATGCTCATTACTTACTAGGTCAAAGTACTCACATAACTCCCTGCAGCTTGCGTGTAGATTCAGGTGTTCCAGAGGCTGAGTGAGAGCTTTCTAATCCATCAGCATTATCCGGGAGTATCGAGGTAGCTGCACGGCATCTGCAGCGCTTATTTCTACCTTCTATCCCTTTGTTTTTCCGCAAATTTCCTAGACTAATTATATAGTATGATAATCGACTTGTACTATAGGCTCGAGAATTATGAAAATGGATCTGCATGGGTTATGTAGAGGTATTATCATTTGACTTTCCGCATATCTAACGCGTTGTTTCAAACCTTTATTATGTTAATTTGGCAATTGAACTATGTTAGCTAATAATGAATTTTGTAAGAAAATGGGTTGAGGTTGTTAGTTGGTCAGGCTTGCCTAGCAGTGTGTTGGGCGCCATCATGACCGGGGTTGGGGTCGTCACATAATATGCTCAACTAGGTTGTGGTGGTACGGGTAGGTGCACAAGGTGTTAAAGAGTAATTTCGGAACAACTACGGAGCAGTTCTTAACATGTTTGGGGACAAATGTATTTTTAAGTAGGGGAGAATGTAATGATCTGATTGGTCGTATTGATCCCTAGCATTTCTTTTGGTGGTTTGAGGCCTTAAATAGCTTCATTTCATGTATTACAACTTCTACGTGTGGTGGAAATTGGGTTTTGGAAGCTTCAAATTGGAAGAATTGACTATCATTTATTTTTGAGATAACAACCCAAGAATTGGGATTCCAATGTTCTTATATATTTGTATAATGATTTCAGACTTTGACGTATGTTCAAATTGAGTATCGGGTGGTCCGGGAGTATTTCAGCATTTATTGTGAAAAGTTGGCATTTTGAAGGTTTAAGAATTTTTTAAGTTTGGTTTGAAGTGAATTATGATGTTATCGATGTCCATTTGGAATTTTGAGCCTTAAAATCGGTGCATATCGTAATTTGTGACTTGTACGTAAAGTTTGGCATAATTCCGGAATGTTTTGATATGATTCAGATGCATTTGTCGAAGTTTGGAAATTGAAAGCTTAAAGAAGGATTTTTGTGTTGTTTGGCGTGATTTGATTTCACGACTAAGTTTGTATCGTATTTGGAAGATGTTGGTATATTTGGTTAAGGCCCTGAATGGATCAGGTGAGTTTTGGATGGGGTTCAGATTGATTTGAGCCTTGTTTAAGTTGCTAGAATTTTTCGTTTGATGGTGCAATCGCTTCTGCTAAGCCTTCGTCCCATAAGAGACTTCGCAGAAGCGAGATGAAGCTCGTAGAATCAACTTGGGCAAGATGGGCATGTGGTCTCACAAGCAAAAAAGAGTACCGCAACGTGTGCACAGAAATGACACCACTGTCGCAGGTGCGAGAAAAGGCACAGATGCGCAAGGAAGGCCCAATGGGCTGCTGATAGAGGACTTCCGCAGGAGCGAGATTTTGCTCGTAGAAATGAGCTCACAAGCATGCAAATCATCCGCGAGTGCGAGATTATTGCTATGCAAAGGTTCTTTAAATCGATACTTAGCTCTCATTTCTCCCATTTTCCACGTGCATGGCCGAATTGGGGGAGCTATTTTGAGGAGTTTTTCATCATGAAACACAATGTAAGTAATTTTTCACTTGCTATAAGTTAATTTCATGGATTCTATGTGGATTTGTGCATGGAAATTTTTAGAAATTTGAGATTTTAGTGGAAAACCTAGAATTTGGCAATTTTAGAATTTTGACCTCGAAATTGGACATGAAATTGAGAGTAAATCATATATTTGTCACGGGTAAAGTTTATTTTCTCATAATTTCAGAATCGGGGCACGTGTGCCCGAGGGTTGACTTTATTGACTTTTCGAACGGAGTTGGAAGTGCTATTAATTAATTAATTATGATGTTGTCGTATATTTTAATTGGTTTTCATGATTGTTTGACTAAATATGTATCGATGGACCTCTGGATGAGGTTCTAGAGAGGTGTTGGAGTCGGTTATAGGATTTTGGGACAAGGTAAGTCTTTCGTCTTACCTTGTGATGGAGAAAATGCCCATAGGTGATGTGATTGTTATCTTCTACTAGTTGTGGGTGTACGTACGTACAAGGTGATGAGAGTTCGCACGTAGTTAAAGCATGTTTATGTTCGGGTAGACTTAGGACATTATTATGCGATATTTAAATTATTTTAAGTTATTCGGTTGGCTTAATCAACCCAATTTATAGATTGAAATTCATTTAGAAATATATATATTTATTAAGTCGAGCCTAAACATTTTGAGTTGTTGGTGAGTTAGTTGAGAAATGATAGAGGTTACATTAACTTTATGCTAATGTACTATATTTTAAGCATGTGTCTCGTAATACAATAGTTTCTTCCTTTGTTGTAGAGTGGGCCGAACGCCTCTGTAATATAATAGATGCATTTATGGTTCATGTCGCTCGACCCTCAGCAGTGTACACATTATTCTAGATCAGGGTGTATGACCTCGGTATAATCGTGCGTTATAATGCTAGCAGTCAGAATGTTCAAGGATTATCCTTCCAATGATGCCCGACAATTTTATATGGTAATTCCTTATTCTTTAAATATTTGCACATGATATTTCTGCACGGTTGGGATAGAATACAAAATATAAAAATCGATATTATTAAAAGAAATTTTCGAAGATTGTGTTAGTTACATATTTACCTTACTACTACTATGGTTGTGCTTCTTATCTGTTATGATTTACCATATTGATTTATTAGACCAGTAGTAAGTGTCGATGTCAACCCTTCGTCGCTACCTTTCCAAGATTAGGCTAGATATTTACTAGGTACACGTTGAATGGTGCACTAATGTTGCACTTCTGTACCAAATGTGCAGGATCTGACATGTTCATTTGGTGATCATATTGGCGGCCAATGCATCCATTGAGGAAACTTTATGTGAGAAGCATTTCAGGCTATATGTCGTAGTCTAGAGAGTCTCCATCATACTATTCACTTTGTCTTGTCTTATTTATATTTCAGACAGATGTTTTGTTATTCCTTAGTAAATACACATGTACTTGTGACACCAAATTTTAGGATGTACTAGTTAATTCTTACATTTCTATAAAGTATCATCACCTTTCATTTTATTTATAAACTACTAATTTTGTACGTTCCCGTGAATTTAAAAGTGTAAATTTCCTCCCTTATTAAAACTTATGATTTTGGAAATTAATAAAATGAACAACTAATGTGATAATTCGTCGTTGGATTGTCTGACAACGACGTTAGGCGTCATCACAACCTATAATGAATTTTGGGTCGTGGCAGAAGGTATCTAGCATAAAAGGTGGGGCACACATGTGTTAAACTGAAACTTTGGGGCAAGACACATCATTTTTAAAAATTACGAGCATTTTGGTCATTAAATCTTTTAATGGGACTCCAGGTGTCATTTTTTCCTTATTTGTTTACATTGATTTTTTTTTGACACTTAATATCATTAGAATTCTAGCATTCACACTTATTACTAACTGATGTCACCGCTTACCATTGTCAACTATCATGTCCATTATACTTAACCACCACAACCTCCATCCTCAACAATACCCGCCATCACTACCACCTCCACCCCTCCACTCCAACCACCACCATCCTCAAACACAACCACACACTCACTCACGTAAACTATCATAATCAATACCCTACAACCATCAACAATAAAAGCTGGCACCACCCACCATCATAAACTATCACAATTGTCATGACCATAGTTCACCAATCGTGAACCTATCATGACGGCGCTCAGTCTTCACGACTAGATAAGCCTAACACATTGCGGAAATTTAACAACCTTTACGAAAATAATAAATAGATACTGAATATCATGATAAAATGCATAGAGTGCCTCCTGGCACATACACTTCAACTCGAATAACTGTAACAACCTCCAGGACTAGGAAACCCACGGGTAACACAGGCTAAGAATAAGGCATAACATACGGCTATAATACTCGGAAATATATACAGCAACTGAATACATGAAATGGAACTGCTAACTAAAAGGTAGAGTAGATGGAGACTCCTCAGTTCTGCGGACGCGGCAGATGCATTCCTCAAGTCTCCGGCTGTACAACACCCTCCAAGGCTGACAAAACTGAATGAGGGTACATGTATCTGCATAACAAAAGTGTGCAGACGAGTAGTATGAGCACACTACAGCGGTAACCTCGATGGATTAGTGGCGAGGAACAGTCGAGACTGTACCGGTCAATGAACAATATAAAGAAATAATAGAGATGACAGGTAAATATGTACAGACTGCACGGATGAGTAAAAATGCTACAATTCACAATAAGGCTAACGGATAAATAGTAACAATGGAAATAAAATAAATGATAATATAAAAATGATGGCAGAAACCACAATCCAAACTTGAAGTCACAACACAACAAGAACAAATAAGTCGCTAAGTCATTATTCTGCAATGATGTTTACATAAACTCATTCCAACTCTTTCCACAATTCTACCACAACTCTTAGACCAGCCACAACTCATGAAAATCCAGCACATGAAGTGTAACACTTGGCATCTTGTGCCCCATTGATGACACGGTCATGCTGACAACTAACTAATCAAGTAGGGTCACACTCACATATAAGTAATGGGTAAACGAGGGCATATCCTTACCCCTAGCCAAATCAGAAGGGACTTATCTCTAATAGGATGATAAGCTTGTTCAAATGTATCTAATACGAATCCTACCAACTAGTAAGATAAGGAACGGATCGACTAACACCCGACTTATTCACACCTGGATAGGATCAATGAAAATATCAGTTCAGAACACAATGAGTTTAATTGGGATCTCCCGGTAATCGAACCCGTAGTCCATCATATTAATAACAGAGGATCTCCCGGGAATTTAACCCGTAGTCCATCATACCAATAACAGAGGATCTTCCGGGAATTGAACCTGTGGTCCATCATACCAATAATAAACAAAAATAGGAAAAAGGCCTCCACGGGCCTTCACAATTCATCAAAATCAGCCCCTGACATAGCCCACCTTATTACGCCACGTGTGCAATCAATAAAAATGTAGCAAGCATCGCCTTATTTCGCCACATGCGCACTCCACATAGAAGCATATAACATATCCTGCCTTATTACGCTGCATGTGAAACATCAATAGCAACAATAGCACGGCAAAGACCTCGTGCAACTATCCAACAACAACCCCACGGCAGAGACCTCGTGCATCACGGTACCAACAGTCACACAGTAACAATAACGTCCCGGCAAGGGAAATCAACAACAGAAACAATAACATCCTGGAAAGGGAATCCAAAATAGAAATGAATAACGTCCCAGCAAGGGAATCAACAGTAGCTAATAAGGTCACGGGACACCAAGGAAAACACAATAACCTCACCGACAATCAAGACATAAGAAACACATAATAACTACACCGATACCACAACAGTTGGACATGTAATATATATTTGCACGAAGTTACAGATAAACTTACAATGAAGGAGTATCCAATAGTAAGAAAGTTAACATGAATAAAATAATTACCGTTTAAGGAAATATACATAAATCATAAGATATCCGTCTTCCTTCCAATTAAGACCGATTAATTAAATAAGATATAACATTTATGACTTTCAATTAAAGAAGAGTAGTTAGGGCGGGTAATATGGCTATAGAAGGGTATTTTTCTTCAGTTATACACATAAAAGTCCATTTAACAGAAGAAATAAATCAAGAAGGGCAGCAAATATCAAGTAAGACATGTAGAGGTAAAACTAATAACAGTGAACTCAATTGTATCAATATCATCTTCATACTCGGTGAACTTCACAAGTCTAAGAGCCTAAAAGGGACAATTTACCACAAATAAATCCAAGCATGCACTCGTCACCTCGCATACACGGACTACAAACAACATATAAGACTCAAATCCTAAGGGGAAGTCCCCCACAAAAGGTTAGGCAAGGTACTTACCTCAAACCGGCTAAAATCAACTAAAAACCGCATTCTTTCCACGAGTACTCGAGTCTAAATGGCCCCAAATCTATTCAATTAAATCAAACATTGTAAATAATATCGCAAGCAACTGATTCTATATTTTAATTCAAAGCTAAAGTGCGAAATTAGGTAAAATGACCAAAATTCCCCTTGGGCCAATGTCTCGGAACCAGATGAATTTAACATTTTCAGAACCTTCGTACTCTCACAAGTCTAACCATATAAAAATATCTCAAATCGAATGTCGAACACTCCCTCAAAATCCAACAATTTGTCTAAGAAGTTCTACCCATTTTTCATTCAAAAACTGAAATTAAAGGATGGAATTAAGATGAGATTCATGGAAGTTGGTCTAAATCGAGATAGAAACACTTACACAAGCTGCCCAGGTGAAAATCCCTTCAAAAATCGTCAAGAACCAAGCTCTAGCAGTCAAAATATGAATAAATGGTGAAACCCTCGATTTGGGAATTAAATCTGTCTGCCCAGGTATTTGTGCATCGCGATCGCGGGAGAAGAGAGATGTGCGGAATCGCGATCGCGAAGGGAAAGATTCGATCGCAAAGAAGAATTTCGAGGTAGTCTTCAACAAAGAAACGCGATCGCGGGAGAAGCTTCGCGATCGCGTAGAAGGATATCAGAAGCAGCAGTTCAGCAGTTCAAAATGGAGGAAAAAGGATCTGTAGCCCATCCGGAACACACCCGAGGCCCCTCGAGACCCCGTCTAATCACACACAAGTCAAATAACCTAACACAAACTTGCTTGAAGCTTCAAATCACCTACAAAAACATCGAAACGACGAATCGAACCCAAAATCAAGCTTATGAACTTTCAAATCTTCAAATAACAAAACTCATACAAAAACCTATCAATTCAACTCGGAATGACGCCAAAATTTGCAAACAAGTCAAAAATGTCATAACAGAACTGTTCCAATTTTTGGAATCGCATTCCAACTGATTGCCCAAAAGTGAACAGTGAGTCAAACTTCTTCATTTTCAAACTTCAGCTTTCGCCGAAATGCCTCAATATACTCTACGAACCTCCAAATCTGAATCCGGATGCGCGCCTAAGTCCAAAATCACCGTACAAAGCTGTTGAGTTCATCCATGATTCATTCTGCGGTCATTTAAACAAAAGTTCAATTCCGGTCAAATTTTCACCGTTCTAACTTCCAAAATAAGGTTTCTTCTCTAGAATTGATTCCAAACCATCAGAAAATTGAATTCCACCTTGCACGAAAGTCGATAATCATTTTCCAAAACTACTCCAGATCTTATTCCGCTAAACGAAGCTTAATTTCTCAAAACAACCGGTCGGGTCGCTACATCCTCCCCCTCTTAAAACCAACGTTCGTCCTCGAACATGCTAAGATTCATCTTGATTTCCCCAAGTCACTGAGTGGACACTTCCAACATACAAACCTCAACTTAAATTTACCCTTCTAGCAATACCATTAAGCCCCCAAACCAGATTCCTCAACTTCCATCTGTTTCCAAAGGATCCGATTCTAAGTCCATATCCATTATCGGTCTCAACTAGCTAATTCAACACAAGCCAGCACACACAGGGTACAGCCACACAATATGACACACCACACATAGTGCCACAATAATATTTCTGATAGCAATAAATACCTGAGATCAAATATGTATTGGCCTTAAGCCTCATGTTCAATAGGAACTCTTTTCAAACCGCCGATAACACTGGCGAATGATACAATATCCATCAAACCACAACACGAGACACCTGATTAACTAAATCTCAGCCAATACCAACGGGTACACACCCCACAAACTAAAACTCAAGGAGCATAGAACGAAAATGAATGAATATGGAAGAGGAAACACATAAGAGAACTAACAAACAAATTAAGCTAGCACAAAAATTCTTCTAATACACAAATCTACAAGACATGCGACAAGAAAGAATGAAAGCATATAATGGACTCACAAAGATCTCATACTGGTATAACTCTCATCGCAATACACAACCCAGTCTCAACATATCAAATCACCTGGTATCACGAGGGCACAAGTAGGGTACACATCAACCCATCTAGAGACTCTGACTAGATCACTTCCGTCTAAAATTTACAACATAGAATAGCTCCCACACCGGTGGAGCATAAAGATCACAGCTAGTAACCAAGAATGCTCAGAAATCACATCAAGTCTACCAGAACAGAAAATAGGAAAATACCACTAGCCTCATAACTTTGACACAGGATAGAACATATGATAGACACGACAATCACTTATGAGTCTTGCCAACGGGATAATCACAAGGACAGAGTGAAAAGCATGAAGCACTCCCGTGAATGGAACAACAAACAAGGAACTCAACCTGATAAGTAGATTGTGATGAACTAGAGATAGTGCCTTTCAAAAACAAACTGAATCCGTACCTGAGTGACACTAGCTGTGCACCTGCCTCAAACCTACTGTATGAAATGCATCAATGAGCTGGGCCTCCCCCCTCATTAGTGCCCTCCCCCTGTCTGAAGACCTCGCTATGACACATCGATCCAAAGTCTAGGACAATCCCTCACTATATGGTTAATATCTCCACACTCAAAGCACCCTATCTGCTGACTAGATGGTGGAATCTGTGCGGTATGGGCCCTCCGAGACCCATGAACAACCGAGTCACTATGCAAAGCCTGAATCGCGAAATGAATTGGCTGATCGTCAAAACCTTTACCATGACGTACCCTACATCCAAAATAAGGAACAGTATACCTCACCGACCTACGAGACCTTCTCGCCTCCTCAGTCTCTCTCTCTTGATCTCGTCTGCTCTCTCTCACATGACCCTGCCTACCCCCTCTCTCTCTAGCATGCATACCCTGTATCCTCCTAGCAATATTCACCACATGCTGGGAGATATCTATCTCTAACTCACGGGCCATACTGAACCTGATGCTGGGAATAAGTCCCTCGATGAACCGGCATACCCTCTCGCGAACAGTAGAAACCAAGGCTGCGGCATGTCTAGCCAAACTGGTGTAACGGATAGCATACTCTGAGACGGTCATAGCACCCTGGCGCAAATGCTCAAACTCCGTGCGCCAAGCATCCCTGAGGCTCTGAGGGAGGAACAAACTCTCTCAGAAACATATCTCAAAACTGGGTCCAAGTTAGTGAAGTTGCCTCCTCTGGGCTATCTAACTCATAGGTGCGCCACCAATCATTGGCGGCCCCTCGAAGCTGAAAAGTAGTGAAAAAAACCCTGCTTGACTCAGAGATACCCATAGTACAGAGAATGCGGTAACACTCATCAAGAAACCTCAAAGCATCGTCTGATGCTAACCCACTGAACACCGGAGGACCATACTTCTTGAACCTCTCTAGTCTCATCTGATCCTGCTCGGAAGTCACTGCCATGCCCTCGGGCTGAACTGGTGCTGCGGGTGGCGTAGGAAAAATCTCGGGAACCTACTCAACATGCACTTGCTGCTCATGAGTGCGGGCAGTGGGAGTCTGTGCTCCTCCCCCGGCCTGGGGTGTGGCTGGAGCAAGAGGAAGCAAACCGGACTGAGCCAAACTAGTGTACGTACTCATGAATTGCACCAAAGTCTCCTGAAGGGCTGGAGTAGCAGTAGCTGTAGGCGTGTCAGATGCCAAGATTCCGGCTGGATCTGCTCGTGGTACGTCGAAAGCCGCTCGTGCAGGTCCTCTCGCTACATCATGTGCGCATCCTCGAACTCTATCTCGACCCTGACCTCCAACGGCTGCAGCAGGGGGCGCGGATGCCTGATCACCTCGGGTAGTACGTGTCCTCCCATCTGTGAGAGAGTAGGAAGCAGAAGTTTAGAATTGTGGTATTAAAAATACTCGCAAAACTGGGAAGTCAAATGAAGTGAAAATGTTTCCTAAACAGTTACATAGCCTCTCGTAGATAAGTACGGAGGTCTCCGTGTCGATCACCGAGACTCTAAATAACCGGCTTGTGTCCCGTGACTCATATGAACCTAGAGCTCTGATACCAACTTCAAGACCCTAGTTCACCAATCGTCAAACCTGTCATGACGGCGCCCAGTCTTGTCGACTAGGTAAGCCTAACACATTGCGGAAATTTAACAACCTTTATGAAAATAATAAACAGATACTGAATATCATGATAAAATGTATAAAGTGCCGCCTGGCACATACACTTCAACTCGAATTACTGTAACAACATCCAAGACCTGGAAGCCCACGGGGAACACAGGCCAAGAATAAGGCATAACATACGACTCTAATACCTAGAAATATCTACAGCAACTGAATACATGAAATGGAACTGCTAACTCAAAGGTAGAGTAGAAGGAGACTCCTCGGTTCTGCGGACGCGGCAGATGCATACCTCAAGTCTCCGGCTGTACAGCACCCTTCAAGGCTGCAAAACTGAATGAGGATACCTGTATCAACACAAAAAAACTGTGTAGAAGAGTAGTATGAGCACATCAAAGCGGTGCCCAGTAAGTATCAAGACTAACCTCGATGGAGTAGTGATGAGGAAAAGTCGAGACACCTACCGGTCAATAAATAGTATAAACGAAATAATAGAGATGATAGGTAAATATAAAAAGACTGCACGGTGAGTAAAAATTCTACAATTCACAATAAGGCTAACGGATAAATAGTAACAACGATAATAAAACAAATGATAATATAAAAATGACGGCAGAAACCAAAATTCAAGCATGAAGTCACAACACAACAAGGACAAACAAGTTGCTAAGTTATTATTCTGCAATGATGTTTACATAAGCTCTTTCCAACTCTTTCCACAATTCTACCACAACTCATAAAAATTCAGAATCTGAAATCTAACACTTGGCATCTTGTGCCCCATTGATGAAACGGTCATGCTGACAACTAACTAGTCAACTAGGGTCACACTCATATATATATATATATATATATATATATATATATATATATATATATATATATATATATATATAATGGGTAAACGAAGGCATATCCCTACCTCTAGCCAAATCAGAAAGGACTCATCTCTAATAGGAGGGTCTAACTACGTGTAAGCTTGTGCAAATGTATCTAACAGGAATCCTACAAACTAGTAAGAATAAAGAATGGATCAACTAACGCTTGACTTATTCACACCCGGATAGAATCAATGAAAATATCAGTTCAAAACACAACGAGTTTAATGGGGATTTCCCGGGAATCGAACCCGTAGTCCATCATAACAATAACAAATGATCTCCCGGGAATTCAACCACTAATCCATCATACCAATAACAGAGGATCTCCCTGGAATTGAACCCGTAGTCCATCATACCAATAACAGAGGATCTCCTGGGAATTGAACCCGTAGTCCATCATACCAATAATAAACAAAAATAGGAAAAATGCCTCCACAGGCCTTCACAATTCATCACAATCAGCCCCTGATATAGCCACCTTATTACGCCGTGTGTGCAACCGATAACAATGTAGCAAGCACCGCCATTTTTCGCCACAGGTGCATCACAATATTCCCATCTTATTCTGCCACATGCGCACTCCACATATAAGAATATAACATATCCCGCCTTATTACGCCGCATGTGCAATAAAATCAATAGCAACAATAGCACAACACAGACCTCGTGCAACTCTCCAACAACAACCGCACGGCAGAGACCTCGTGCATGACGGTACCAACAGCCACATAGTAACAATAACGTCCCGGCAAGGGAAATCAACAACAGAAACAATAACATCCTGGCAATGGAATCAACAATAGAAATGAATAACGCCCCGGCAAAGGAATCAATAGTAGCTAATAAGGTCACGGAGCAACCGGGAAAACGCAATAACCTCAACGACAATAAAGACATGACAAACACATAATAACTACACTGATACCACAACAGTTGGACATGTAATATATATTTGCACGAAGTTACAAATAAACTTACAATCAAGGAGTATCCAACAGTAAGAAAGTTAACATGAATCAAATAATTACTATTTAAGGAAATATCTGTAAATCATAAGATATCCATCTTCCTTCCAATTAAGACCGATTAATTAAATGAGATATAACATTTATGATTTTCAATTAAAGGCGAGTAGTTCTTGCGGGTAATATGGCTATAGAAGGGTACTTGTCTTCAGTTAAACACGTAATAGCCCATTTAACAGTAGAAATAAATCAAGAAGGGCAACAAATATCAAGTAAGACATATATAAGTAAAACAAATAACAGGGAATTCAATTGTATCAATATCATTTTCATACTCGGTGAACGTCATAAGTCTAAGAGCCTAAAAGGGACAATTTACCAAAAATAAATCCGAGTACGCACTCTTCACCTCGCATACACATACAACAACCAACAGAGAAGACTCAAATCCTAAGGGGAAGTCCCCCACACAAGGTTAGGCAATATACTTACCTCAAACCGACTAAAATGAACTAGCAACCGCGTTCTTGGAATGTGTATTCGACTCCAAATGGCCCCAAATATATTCAATTAAATCGAACATTGTAAATAATATCGCAAACAACTGATTCTATAATTTAATTCAAAGCTAAAGCGCGAAATTAGGTAATATTACCAAAATGCCCCTCGGGCCAATGTTTCGGAACCAAATGAATTTAATATTTTTAGAACCCTCATACTCTCACGAGTCTAACCATATAAAAATATCTCAATCGGAGATTAAACACTCCCTCAAAGTCCAACAATTCGGTCTAAGAAGTTCTACCCATTTTTCATTCAAAAACTGAAATTAAAGGATGGAATTAAGAGGATATTCATGGAAGTTGGTCTAAATCGAGTGAGAAACACATACCCAAGTTTCTCAGGTGAATATCCTTTCAAAAATTGCCCAAGAACTGAGCTTTAGAAGTCAAAATATGAATAAATGGTGAAACCCTCGATTTTGGGAATTAAATCGGTCCGCCCAGGTATTTGTGCATTGCGATCACAAGGGAAGGGTCGCGATCCCGTACAAGAAATATCAAGGCTGTCCAGATTTCTCATCGTGAACGTGAGACCATGGATGCGATCACGAAGTGAAGAGGATTAGACAATCGCGATTGCGGGGAGATGAATGCGAACGCAAAGAAGAGAGATGCGGGGCATCACGATTACGGAGGTATAGATGCGATCGTGAAGAAGAATTTCGAGGTGTTCTTCAAAAAAGCAACGCGATCCCGGGAGAAGCTTTGCTATCGCGTAGAAGGATATCAGAAGCAGCAGTTCAGCAGTTCAAAATGGAGGAAAAAGGATCCGTAGCCCATCCGTAACACACCCGAGGCCCCCGAGACCCCGTCTAATCACACACACAAGTCATATAACCTGACACGGACTCGCTCGAAGCTTCAAATCACCTACAACAACATCGAAATGATGAATCAAACCAAAAATCAAGCTTATGAACTTTCAAATCTTCAAATAACAAAACACATGCCGAAACCTATCAATTCAACTCGGAAGGACGCCAAACATTGTAGACAAGTCTAAAATCACATAACGGAGCTGTTCTAATTCTCGGAATTGGATTCCCACCTCGATTGCCCAAAAGTCAACAGTGAGTCAAACTTCTTCATTTTCCAACTTCAACTTTCACCGAAATACCTCAATTTACCCTACGGACCTCCAAATCTGAATCCGGATGCCCGCCTAAGTCCAAAAGTACAATACAAAGCTGTTGAAATTATTCATGACCCATTCTGGGTCATTTACACAAAAGTTCAAGTCCGGTCAAATTTTCACCGTTCTAATTCCAAAATAAGGTTTTTTCTCTAGAATTGATTCTAAACCATCCGAAACTAAATTCCACCATGCACGCAAGTCAATGCTCATTTCCTGAAACTTCTCCAGACCTTACGGAGCTTAATTTCTCAAAATGACCGGTCGGGTCGTTACACCGCCCCACCATCACCTTCCTTAATCACAATCACAAACACCACCATGACCACCCATTATTAACTTTCACCACCCACCAATATCATCCTCGGCCATAATCGCCATTGCTGCAACTCACTACTAGCTTCTACAAGGAACCACAACCATCAACCAAAATAACCACTAAACACTGCCTCGAGTTGGCATTCACAAGCATCACAATTAGTCATCATCACTACCAACTACCATATATTATATATATATATATATATATATATATATATATGCATATATATATATATAATTGTTATTATTTTAAAATTTTATTTTTATTAATTTTAAAATTAAGGTAAGTTTTATATGTTCAAATGTTAAAAAACAAATCTTTTTAACCATTAGTATTTAGATCTTAATATATATATTAATATTATGATGTGTATTTGGATTTAAATATCTTAATTTTAATATATATACATATTTATATTATGATTCACACATTAATCATAAAAAATACAAATAAGGCCTTCGTGTCCTTTCAATGTGCTTTTCTTATTTTTATGGGTTAAAAAAATTAGATAGGGCCTATTGGTAAGTGGCTTATCTAACCTTGTAGTATATATGATTTCGAGTTGAGTATTGAGCCGGTTTGAGGTAAGCGGCTTGTCTAACCTTGTGTGGGGGACATTCCCCTTAGGATTGAAATTTTTTGTAATTGAAATGCCTTGTACATGAGTTGACGAGTGCGCGCTTGTGCAAATTGTTGGAAATTCGGTTTTCTTTAAGCACTTATTAGTATATTCCTTCTCCTGCTTTTATTACTTGTAATATTTAAGCATGTGTTAGCTTAGGAAGGCATGTCTATGTGATTTAATTGATTAAATTGTTAAATCTATTTACTTGAACTATGTGCAGCATGCTAGGCTAGAATTATTTGTTTTCTTAATATGAAATTTCCTTCTCTAAATAATTTCTTGGTACTGTTGTGTATTTATAGTTTTATACCGGGACTATGGATGTGGAATTCCGGTAGCTCCCCCTTGTCTGTTTACTTTGGGACTGCAAGTTAGATTCTCGATAGATTCCCCGTGAACATTTACTTTGGGACTGAGGGTTAGATTCCTGATAGACCCCCATGCAGAGTTATATGGAACAACGGGAATGCACCTGGTAGATTTTTCCAGTACTGGGTATTTATATTTGGGAACTATAAAGCGAGATTTTTGGTAGATCCCCCGTGCATTGATAGATGGACTATGGGACGGGATCCTGGGAGATCTTTCGTATACATATAAGATGCACTACTGGAAGGTATCCCGGGATATCCACTGGATAGTTGTGACTGAGACTACAGGACGGTATCCTAGAAGTTGCCCCGTTGTTATCTTTGTGCTGAGAAGTATTCATTTTCGTTATTTGTTTGCCTTTGTTCTAGTTGTTGATGTTCTTTCAATTCTATGTTATTTCTTTCTGTTGCGCTTATTCATACTGTTTCACTCACAATGTTAACCCTTATATTATATTTCATCTCAGTAGGGCCCTCGCCTAAGGCCCCTTCCTTATCTCTACCCGACCGAGGTTAGGCTTGGTACTTATTGAGTACCGCTCTGGTGTACTCATGTCTCTGTTGCACATGTTTTTCATGTGTAGGTCCAGGTAATTCTTCTAAGGTTTATCATCCTTGAGAGAGGCGACTACTTAGACAGCTCGAGGTACATCTGCCCCGTCCGAAGATCGAGGAGTCCCTTTCTGTTCCTACTTTTAGTATTTTAGGCCTTCTATACTTTCTTTTCTTATTAGACGAATTCCGTAGTTAGAGCTATGTAGTATTTCTTTGTCTTAGCTTGTGATTCGTGGGTTTCCAGGTCTTGGATTTAGATATTGGTTTTGAGTTTACATATGGTGTGTGCTGAGTGGCCATTTGAACACTATTAATGCTTTATTTCTATTTTTAAATTGTATTACTTCCGCAAGTTTAGTTATTTTGTAGGCTTACCTAGTCAAAGAGTCTAGGTGCCATCACGGCTGTTCACGAAGGGCGAATTGGGGTCGTGACAAGTTGGGTATCAGAGCTGTGGGTTCATAGGAGTCATGAAACATAAGCCGGCTTATTAGAGTTTCGCTGATGAGTACGAAAACATCTGTACTTATCTGTGAGAGGCTATGTAACTATTAGGAAAATTCCACGTTATTAGATTCCTTGTCACGCGAGTTTTTGTGAACGTCATAATTCTGAACATGCGTCTTCCATTCTCTCACAGATAGTGAGAACACGTGCTGCCAAAGATGATCGCACACTCACGCCCCTTACGAGAGTTGTCAGAGGTCGGACTGGGGCAGACGTCTAGGATGCGCACATGGTGCAGCTAGGGCACCCGTGGGAGCTGCCACCGAAGAGTCCCCAGCAGTTCCAGCTAGAGCCAAGAAATCAGATAAACCTACTTCTACTACTACTCCAATTCTTCATGAGACATTATCACAGTTCCTAAGCATGTTTGGTATATTAATTCATGCGAGATTGATTTAGGTTGTACCAACCACTTCACAGGTCGGGGGAGGGACTAAGACTCCTGCCGCCCTTACTCAAGAGCAACGAGTTCCCATTCATCAGTTTCCATGTGTCATAGGGACACAACCTGTGGTCCCAGTTAAGCGAGTGGTGAGGACCTCTCGCCAAGTGGAGGGCAGGTGGGTCATAGAGAGAGGGGACAAACGGGGTCAAGAGAGATAATATAGGGAAGTAAGGAGACCTCGTTCATTGTAGAGACCCGTTGGTCCTTATTTTGGAGGAAGAGTATGGTACGGGTAAGGTTTTGCGGGCCAGCCATCTCAGTTTGCATTTTCGATTCCTCAAAGTGTTTTAGGGGTCTTGCAGTACCCGCACCGCACAATTCCCGCTGCCACGTTAGCTGCGAGGTTACTTTGAGTGTGGTGACATACGCCATGTGGTGAGTTATACTTCCCAACCACTGCGTGCATCGTAGAGTTCTCGGGCTATGATTACAGCCCCAGTCGCTACCCCATAAGATCGTACCAAGACTGTTACCTCTGATTTTGTCATTGCAGGTATTTTCATGGTTTGCCATATATAGGCATCGGTTCTATTCGATCTAGGCTCCACTTATTCTTATATGTCTTCTTATTTTGCTCCACCTTTGGGTGTACCTCGGGATTCTTTGAGTTCTCCTGTTTATGTTTCTACTTTTTTAGGAGATTCTCTTGTTGTGGACCGTGTTTATCGGTCGCCTTTGGTTGCTCTTGGTGGTTTTGAGACCAGAGCCAACTTATTGTTAATCAGCATGATTGATTTTGATATTATCTTGGTCATGGATTGGTTGTCACCCAATTATGCTATTCTTGATTGTCACGCCAAAACGGTGACGCTGGCTATGCTAGGTGTACTGCATGTTGAGAGGAGGGGTACCTTAGATCACACTCCCAGTAGATTTATTTCTTTCCATAAGGCTCGGCGTATGGTTTAGAAATAGTGTGAAGCGTATCTAGCTTATGTGAGAGGTGTCTGTATTGATACCCCTTCTATTGATTTAGTCCCGGTAGTATGGGATTGTCCCAAAGTGTTTCCAGCTGATCTTCTAGTCATGCCGACTTATAGAGATATTGACTTTGCCATTAATTTATTGCCGAGAACTCAGCCCATTTCTATCCCTCCGTATCGTATGGATCCTCCTGAGTTGAAGGAGTTGAAGGATCACTTACAAGAATAGCTTGATAAGGGTTTTATTCGACCCAGTTTTTCACCTTGGGGTGCTCCTATCTTGTTTGTGAAGGAAAAGGATGGTTCTATGCGTGTGTGCATAGATTATCACCAGTTGAACAAGGTTACAATGAAGAACTGTATCCTTTGCCTCGTATTGATGGTCTGTTTGACCAGCTTCAGGACGCATGAATGTTTTCGAAGATTGATTTGCGCTTAGGTTCATAAGAAAGATAAGTCCTAAGGATGAAGCATCAATATCTTCTGAACTAATCGAAAAGGTTGCATAAAGTATGAAAAGATTAAGTCTCCTTATGAGAAGATAACTTAATCTGGATCAAGGATAAGGGTTGGAGTTTGTACTGTTCTAGGTCTCAAATTTGATAAAGGATCATCAATTGAGTCTCAATCAAACTCCAATTACTAACTCACTAAGTAACTTTAATTGTTCTCTATTAAAGGTATTGCACATACGCAGAAGTTAAACTAAATTGAGAGCAAAATAGCAAGGAAATTTTTCAAGCAATTTAAGTGAGATTTAGGTGAGTACTCCTGAAGCTACTTGAACGAAATAGAAGAACCAGTTCCATTGTCTTTATTCTTATTCTAGTTCAATTGTAGTAGGTGGTTTAAAATTATACCTTTCCAGCTTTCATAGAAGCAATTGTATTTGGTACTTTGAGTATTCAAGTTAGAGTTAACTTGAAAGTGTCGCAACAGTTGAGGTTGTATGCCATATTGGGATGAGAGTTAATTCTTAGGTTTACAAGAGTTTTGTAAATGCTATTTTGGCTCATGGATTTTAGTGGATGCTTGGTAAAATTCTACTGAGTAGAAGGTTGTGGTTTTTTCCACCTTTCGAGCTAGGTGTTTTCCACGTAAAAAATCTCCGGGTTCTTTATTTTCTGTACTTTTAGTTCTGTAACACTAGTAGTTAGAATATCTAAAAGAAATGGGTTCTTCTAGATAAAAACATTTGGTACCACACAAATCACCCCCCCTCCTTGTGTGGTATTGACGTTTGGAACATCACTGACCAAGTTCGCTCAATTTGATTCCTATGTATACTACATATTTTTTAGAGCGGTTGGTAGAGATTTATATTTGGGAGATGTTCGACAGCATGGTATTCCAGTTTCCATTATTTCATATAGAGACACTCAGTTCTCATCACGATTTTTATGGGCCGTTCAAGAAGAGTTGGACATTCGGGTAGAGTTAAGTATAACATTTCACCCTCAGATGGACGAACAATCAGAGCGCACTACTCGGATTCTTAAGGATATGCTTCGTGCGTGTGTGATCGAGTTTGGAGGTTCTTGGGATCATTTCTTTCCATAGGCATAGTTTTCTTACAACAATAGCTATCTATCCGGCATTTAGATGGCACTATATGAGACTTTATATTGTAGGTAGTGTAGGTCTCCAGTGGGTTGGTTTGAGCCGGGTGAGGCTAGACTATTGGGCACATATTTGGTTCAGGATGTTTTATCGAAGGTTAAGATAAACTAAGGATAGACTCCATACAACCCAGTCCATACAGAAAAGCTACGCGGACCGGAAAGTTCGTGATGTTTCCTATATGGTTGGAGAGCTGATTCTGCTTCGGGTTTTGCCTATGAATGACATCATGAGATTTGGGAAGAAAGGGAAGTTTTTTCCGAGGTTTATTGGCCCTTTTGAGATATTGAGGCATGTTGGGAAGGTTGTTTATGAGATTTCCTTACCCCCCAGCTTGGCAGGAGTTCATTCGGTATTTGATGTTTCGATGCTTCGGAGGTATCACGTTGATCTGTCACAGGTGTTGGATTTCAGTTCAGTCTAGTTGGACAAGGATCTATCCTATGTTGAGCAGCCAGTGGCTATATTTGATAGGCAAGTCAAAAAGTTGACGTCAAAGAACATTGCTTCAGTAAAGGTTCAGTGGTGGGGTCATCCGATCAAGGAGGCGATCTGGGAGACTGAGCAGGATGTGCACAGTTGTTACCCTCATCGTTTCACTACTTCAGGTATGTCTCTACGGTCGTTCGAGCAGGAACGAATTTTTAAGTGTGGGAGGATGTAACGACCTGGCCGGTCATTTTTACAATTAACTCCCTCATCCTCTATTAACTACTTTCCCCAAGTTTATTTCTACTCTTTTGATTTGTCAAAATGTTCGGTTTTGAGTTTCGGAGAGTTTTCAGACACTTAGTCCCTAAATGAGAGCTTAAATATTGGAAAATTGATCGGGGTTGGAGCAATGTGAAGACGGTCTCGGAATGTAATTCTGATGGTTCTATTAGCTATGTTAGGTGATTTCGAGGCTAGGAGCGTGATCGAAATGTGTTTTGGTGGTCCGTAGCTAACTTAGTCTTGAAATGCCGAAGTTTGAATTTTTGAAGTTTCTGGTCCGATAGTGAGATTTTGATCAGTGGATTGGAATGAAATTATGGAAGTTGCAGTAGCTCCGTCGTGTCATTCGAGATATGTGTGAAAAATTTCAGGTCATTCGGACATGGGTTGTTTAGGTTTTCATCAAAAGCGTATTTTGGGAAAATTTGAAGTTCTTAGGCTTAAATCCTTGATTAATTCGATTCTCCGATGTTTTTTAGTTGTTTTAAGGATTGGTACAAATTTAAATAATGTATTAGATGACTTTGGTGTTTTGGTTGAGGTCCTGGGGCCCTCGAGATAATTTCAGATGGTTGACGAAAGGATTTTTGAAGTTGAGAGATTGCTGAAGTAGCTGGTACCTGTCATAACCGCGCATACGGTTTGGGTTCAACAGGTGCGGCACCGCAAAAATTGTATGGATGCCGCAGAAGCAGATTTATGCTTTCCCTCAAGTTTTAGCAGATGCGATGGTTGTACCGCGGGAGCGGTTTCGCACATGCGAAAGATTTATCGTCGATGCAGTCCTTGCCTTTCTAATGAGAGTCGCAGATGCGATGTGTTATCCAGAGAAGTGGAGCCGTAGATGCGGTTCCAGAGTCGCAGATGCGGTTCCAGGTGCATAAGTCCTTGGGAAGAACATATAAATAGTAACCTTTGAAAAAATTGGCTATTCTTCCACCATTTTTATCCGGGTTTGAAGCTTCTAAGAGGGGGTAGTTTTGAGGAAATCAAAGAGAAATCACTGGGAGGTAACGTCCTTGATTCTATAACTCGTTTTGATGTGATTAAAGACCTAATTAGAGCTTTAAATTAAGAGTCCTTTAAATAAGGATTTGAGGGGTCTATTGAACTCCGATTTCTATTTTCTTATTATGTATAGGCTCGTAATAGTACGAGGTTTTTGAAAATGTAACTTTCACCTTAACTCGAGATGTCAACCTGAGGAGAATTTTTGTTATTTTACCTTATTTCGAATATTAGCTTTTAATTAAATCGTAGAATCAGCTATTTGAGGTATTATTTACAATATGCAATTGAATTGAATAGATTTGTGCTATTTGGAGTCAGATTCTTGTGGCAAACGCGTGATTTCGAGTTGAGTATTGAGCTGGTTCGAGGTAAGTGTCATGTCTAAACTTGTGTGGGGAACCTTCCCCTTTGGATTGAAATATTTGATAATTGAAATGCCTTGTACATGAGGTGACGAGTCTGTACTTGTGTAAATTGCTGGAAATCCGGTTTTCGTTAAGCACTTATTAGTATATTCCTTCTCCTACTTTTATTTGTTGTACTATTTAAGCCCGTGTTTGTTTATACTATTTAAGCATGTGTTAGCTTAGGAAGGCATGTCTAAGTGATTTAATTTTTTTTAATTATTATGTGCAACATGCTAGGGTAGAATTATTTAATGTCTTATTATGAAATTTTCCTTCTCTGAATATTTTCTTATTGCTGCTATGTATATACATTGTAACTACAAATGTGGGAATCCAGTAGCTCCCCCTTGTCTATTTACTTTGGGACTGCGGGTTAGATTCCCAATAGATCCCTCCTGCACAATTACTTTGCCACTATGGGTTAGAGTCCTAATAGATCTCCTTACATAGTTATATGGAACTATAAGAATGCACCCGGTAGATTCCCCCAGTACTGGGTATTTATATTTGGGGACTACGTATTGAGATTTTCGGCAGATCCCCTGCGCATTGATAGTTGAAGTACAGGACGGATCCTGGGATATCTTTCGGACTACGGGACGGTATCCCGGGAGATCCACTTGATAGTTTTGATTGGGACTACAGGACGGTATCCTGGAAGTTGCCCGGTTGTTTTCTCTGTTCTGGGTTGTATTTTTTCCGTTGTTTGTTTGTCTCTTTTCTAGTCGTTGATGTTCTTTCAATTCTATGTTATTTCATATTGTTGCACTTATTTATACTATTTTACTCATAGTGTTAACCATTATATCTTATTTGATCTCAGTAGGGCCCTGACCTTCCTCATCACTACCTGGCCGAGGTTGGGCTTGGCACTTACTGAGTACCGCTGTGGTATACTCATGCCTCTTCTGCGCATGTTTTTTATGTGAAGATCCAGGTACCACTTCTCAAGTTTATTATCCTTGAGGGGGGGCGACTACTTAGAGATTTCGAGGTACATCTGTCGCGTCCGCAGACCGAGGAGTCCCTTTCCATTCGTACTTTTATTATTTTAGCCCTTCTGTACTTTCTGTTCTTATTAGGCAAATTCTGGAATTAGAGCTATGTAGTATTTCTCTGTCTTAACTTGTGATTCGTGGGTTTTCGGGTCTTGGATTTAGATATTGGTTTTGAGTTTACATTTCATTTGTGCCGAGTGGCCATTTAAACACTATTAATAATTTATTTTTGTTTTTAAATAGTTTTACTTCCGCAAGTTTAGTTATTTTCCGCAAATTTAGGCTTGCGTAGTCATACATATTAGGTGTCGTCATGACGGTTTACGGAGGGCGAACTTAGTGACAACAATAAATTACGATCTGTTATTATGTATATCGTATTGCTATCCCCTATTTGTTTGCAAGTGCTAATACTAGTTCTTTATTTCCGGATGTCCTTTTCCTCCCGCTGGCACATATTCACCTTTTTTTTCTGCGATCTTCACCTCCTCTGCTGCATGTATCTCACAAACAACATCTTCCGCTTTTATTGCAGCTACTGGATTCACCTCCTCCACTGCGATTTTCCCTGCCGATTCTGTACAATCATGTATCTCTACCACAACAGAAGCACCAGTACTATGGACGTTGTCAGCCTCCAAAACAGGAATCAGAATCTGTGGCCGAGGCAGTGGTTTCTCCAATTCCTTGGCCGAAGAAGAATCCTTCTTCTTCTGCTCCTTCTTTTCCTCCTTGATGAAACGTGCTACAATTGAAAGCTCTTCAACAGCCTCCGAGATTTTGTCGATGCATTTGGTGACGTCAATGAGTATTGAAACCACTGACATAGCTCCGATGACATCAATGGTGTCTGCTTCTTCGAACAAGAAGAAGGCTTTAAACGTAAAAAGTGCCTCTTTAAGATCAGCAATGGCAGTTCTTGCGTTATACGCATGGGATTCCGTTGTAATGGTGGAAAGTTTCGTCACAATTTTGATGGAGAATGCAAGCTCTTTTAAGGTTTTGCTAGATTCCGTTATCATTCTTTTGCATGCTTTGTTTGTTCTTCTATTGAACTCAGTTGGTGCCTGGAAAATTAAGCACGTGTGATAATTAGAAATTTCATTTAGCTCCAAAATAGTTTCTACCTTAACAAATGCTATAAAATCTCCTAAAATTTTAATGAAAGAAAAAGAAAGAAATGATAATTGAGTAAGTTTTACGAGATGAAATGACACTACATCTTGTGGCATTTCCAACCTTTACCTTATATTTGGTCCCCAGAATAAGAATTCCCTCATTTTAGGAATAATTTACTATATTCATTCCCCCATTTCCCCCCCTAAACTTTTGTTTATTCTTTTATTTCTTCTATATTATATTATTATATTCTATTTAATTTTATTTTTTAATTTCCACTAAATAAATTTCATTTTTTATTTTTATTAATTTATAATTTCATTAAAATATTCCACAAAATTTTAAATAATATAATTTGTAACCAATTATTATAAATTAACTAATAATTCAAATAAATGCGAAATTATTGCAACATCTAATATTATATATTCACACCTTTCAACTTTGGCAACATCTAATATTTTATATTTGCACCATTTATTTTTTGAGATAACTATATATTTTTTATACAATTACAACTTATAACAAAATTAACTTACAGTTTTACATAAAAATAATAAATGCACGAAATTTAATTTATCAAAATTATACACCAAATTTAAGATGTAAAATTAATATTACAAAGACATTACATAAAAATAATTAGATATATATAAAGAGATACATTAAAAAATAAAATAAAAAAATAATAATAAATAAGTAATGAATAATAATGGGGGAGATGAATAGTGTATCCCTATATTTGAGGCAACACTATTCATCCCCCATTTTGGGGACAAAAATGGGAGAAGATTGAAGCTAAATTACTCTAAAAATTGCCCTCATTATAGGAAATGATTGTAAGGTTGGAGATGGCCTTAGTAGTATGTATCTATACGTACTACCTCACTTCAATTTCATATAATAGGGTAAATATTACGAATGATCATATACTTATGATTATTTTCTAGCAAAGTCATATATATATGTTTTCAAACACAAAAATTAGGGGGAAAAGAAAATACAATTTTTTAGTTGTATTTCTTTATTTCAAATTTTTTATTTTTATTTTCTATCTAATAAGTAATAATCCAGTTAAAATATGAATGACACAACCTTGTCCTACTCCACTCGACCCAATACTTATATATATAAATTAAAATTATATTAAAAGTGAATCCTCTAACACACGATACTTCTATCTTTTACTTTTCTTTTAAAATTTTCATTCAAACTAATATTATTCTCTTCATTTCAGTTTATGTGAACCTTTTTTGTTTTTGGTCTGTTGCAAAAAGAATGACTCTTTTCAAAATTTGAAATAATTTAAATTAAACTTACAATTCTAACCTCAATAACGATCTTATAAGCACACAGATACTCTGGACCTATTTTTGACTTCTTTAGGAGAAAAATTCAAAAGTTTTTATTTTTCCTTAACCTATGTGCCCAGACAAACAAATTCACATAAATTGAAACGGAGGGAGTATTATTATTTCAAGAGCTCTTTAATTATCCATTTTTTGTCATAATCCCATGCATTCTAAAATATTTTTTTAGAGGGGGGGGGGAGGCGGGAGGCGGGAGGCGGGAGGCGGGAGTATATATATATATATATATATATATTGGATTAAGCCAGGTTGTGTCATTTTTATTTAAAAAAGAAATTCAAATTGACTGTTGGATCGAAACTAATTGCGTTCTCTAGAAAAAAACGACACATAAAGTATAGTTCCACTTTACCCTTAAATGTAAACATAAATATCATGGCCCCAAAAATCTTTTGTCCCTTAAGCTTTTAGGATCACATGTTTCAAAAGTTTTTTTTTGGAACTTTGTGCCAAATCAAACTATATCATCTAAAATGAACAAAGAAAATATATTTTATTAGCTAGTATTATTTTTAGGGGCGGCTCAAAATATATATTTTTCTCCTACTTTAATTGGGTTATTATTTGTTTAATTTAAAATATTAAAAAAATAAAATAAGAAAATAATACTGGAAAGTTGTGCTTTCCAGTCACTTTATTTATTATACGAGTTTGTGAAAGTTTTATAATTTTGTGTGAAAAAAATATAGTTACATGACGTTAATTAAAATATGTCTATATGACCATTTGTTAAATTTACCCTTATATAATAACAACATCAATAATACTTCAATATCAAACAAGCCGGGATCGGCTATGAATTCTCACTTCACCATTTAAGCTAAAATTGTGTCATCATCACATCTCAGTTAAATTATAAAAATTACAGAGATTTTTTTTATATTATATTTGTGATGTTTGAAAATAATGATTGAAAATTATTCTACGAAAGGATGCCAAGCATTTTGTGACTCGCAAATACTGCTGAACTAGTACAGACAACATTACAGTTTTTTTTAATCATTATTAAAAAGTCTAAACTTTTAATGTTTATCATTAATTCATTTCAGATTAAATTTCATACAGAAAAATGTCTTCACAATTATTACCATTGAGGTATGCAAATTACGGTCTTACAAACACTTTTCGTGTTTTTCTTTTAAGGACGGAACATCTTCTATGTTATGCATGTATAATATACCAAATCGAATATATTTATTAAATTCTCGGTAATTGTTTTAACAGTAATATATGAGTATACTGGCAATATACATACCTGAGACTTGGATTTTAAGTGGCCACTAAGAGATTGAAGATGGCCAGCACATTCTCTAGCAATTCCACCAATCTTCAAGTATTGTTTCCATGGATGATTAAACCTGAACGCTCCGTGTGCAGGCTCCCACCATGCAATGTTTGCCTGAGACATTTTTCTTGTTTCTATTATTTTTGTTTGCTACAGAGATAATGAAGGGAGAAAAAAGGGCAAGAAATTGTGTTTCTTTTTCTTACTGTATGCCTCCTGAATGTTTCTCTTATCAAGAACTAAGACATTTCAAAGTTGAATATGCTATATAAATCCTCACTATCATAAAAAAATTTTTTAGGCATATTTCAATATTCAATACTTAAGTACTGTTATTTAACACCAGGTGTTCTCTGATATACTCTTGTGGTTATAATTTTTAATATACAGGAGTCTTCTGGTTAGAACTAGTTTTCTAGTTGGTATCACCTATTACAATTTGTTAACTTCCATTATTTTTATTTTATTTTTTGTTTTGTTAGATTTGCTCGGACTCCTAGATATTACCTTTTGAGATTACTTTTTGCCATGTAATTTTAGGTCTGTCTCTCTATCTTTTAACTCCTTCAATCATCATAATTTTAGGTCTAAAACTCGGTACATTTGAAAGGCTAACGTATGACGGGGCAAAAGTATCTAAAGCAACATTAATCTCTTATGTTCTATCGCACCTTCTGATAAATGTGATGATTATTTATGTACTTTATCAAAATTTGTATGATTGTATATTCATCTTAACATCCGCATCAATACGACATTGATCTTGTGGCAAATCTCTAAAACCCTACATTCACTTATCTCTATAGATAATATGACAATAACTTCTTTAATTTTATTTTACCTTCTATGTTCCATTTTATTTCTTATTCCATCTTGAATGTAATTATTGCTTCAGATACTTTTCAGAGTAGTGAAAAATTAAAGAGTTTCTCACTGCAACAACTGACGTAATATTCTGCCAGTAAAAAAGGAAAATTTAAACTTCTGAGAAAAATGCTCTTTTTAGTCGTTCTAAGGAAATCCACAACAGAAATACAAATTAAGAGCATGGAATGGATGTTGAATTATGAAATAGTCTAGCTATATGTCTAGTGTATTAGTGAATGAACAAGAAGGGAGATTTGTGATCTCTTATACGCACCAAAGATTGCTCAGTGGCCTTAGAACCAAGAACACTTTTAAAGGCTTCAAAATATCCCTTTTCATTGTCCTTGTAGCCCTCCCCACTTGCCTCAGCCTCTGAAACGTCAAAATACTCACTTCCAAATCCTTCAAAAATAAAATCTCTTTTTCAGTTTTCAATTTGTTGCTGCACATAAATTCTCAATGGAGTGACAAATGTTAGACCGTACTTCCTCCATTTCAATTTATACAGCATAGTTTGACATAATATAAAGTTAAAAAAAAAATTTAAGAGTTTAAAAACTTGCGATCTAAAACATGCAGTAATATTTGTGTAAGTGTGAATAAAATTATTAAAATTTGTGGTTTTAAATATGTCATAAAATTTGTAATAAATTGATTCTAAATTTCTAATTTGACCATTCTTTTTTACACATAAATGGAAACGGAGGGAGCAAAAGAATTTAAGATATCCAACGGACCTTCTAAGAAGCTCGCTAGCTTTTCAAGGTTGGTAGTAACAAGGTTATGAAGATCTTCCCCAGCCCAGACTGGACAAATAAGCAAGGAGATGATCGTGACGGTTGCAACACTGACCATAATGGTGGATATCCGCTGCTTATCCAAATCCATGTACTGGTCACCGGAGACTGACACCAAACTGAAGGTTGCGACAAAGAGCATGCATCCATAGTCATACCTCATTTGCATATGAGGGTAAAACCTTGTAAATGTACCTATAGCACCTGCATGAAGCACACGAGTCTTCGATGTAACCAGGGGCGGATGCACCATTACATACCGAATTCATTTGAATCTATTTACTTTTCATGCGGAGTATAATTTTACTGATAAAATCCACTAATATTATAATAAACACATATATGAACCCATAACTTTTATATCATATATAGTGAATTCATGCTAATAACCTTAAAGATGAACCTGTAAAGATTAAATACTGAATCCGCCAACATACCTACTACTGTTGTTCGGTGAAACAATATATATGATTTTATTATGAAAAAGGACTTCTAGCTAGCTATATATCATCACGTAAAATTTTTGAAACTGAGAAAACTGTGAACACTTATTTTATTATGTACATTTTGTTTAGAGAAAGTGTGTGCTGAGCTTCCATTTCATACCTATAATGAAGACAAAAAACCCAAGAAATATAGGTTCCCCTTCTTTTCCACAAAGCTCAGCTAAATATTTAGCACCAATACCTAATGTGCCACCTAGGGCCGTAGCAAAAGCTATGTTTATGCACTTAGAAATAGTTGCACCTGAAAACATAAAATCCATTAATATAAAAAGTGTAAGAACGAATAAACAAGATCATCAAATCAGAAGAAAAAAGAGAATGTTCTGAGATCACAAAAATTACCAGCAGTGTACTCAAAAGCAACCATTACAGTCAGGCAAGCCATTATTGCTGATTGTTCAAAGCTATGATAGAGCGGCCAGGAATAGTAGAATAACAATACTAAAGTGAGACATAGTCCCACCTTAGCTGCATGCCAAATTTTCCTTGGATCATCTTTCCCAATCTGTTTTATGTTCTTAGCAATGTTCCATACTTTGTCCTCCAACATCCTGGGAAATCCCTTGAGCTGGCTCCACCACCGGGTGAAGACACCAGCTTGTTCTTTGCTTTTAGAGTCGGTCTTTCTTGTGGAGTCAATCTCCATGGAAATGGGGAAATGGCTAGATTTGTATGAAGAGGTATTGGAAAGCAAGAAGATCCAAAAGAAGTTGATGGGTATAAAAATTAATGGAAGAGCCAAAAGAAGGTGATGGGTATAAAACTTCACAATGGAAGAGCCTCAACCAGCTCAATTTATAGTTAGCAAGAAAAATTGGGGTTGACTTTCTTTGTTTTCATTTGCAAATGAGTATCTACCTTGTCGTCGATCTTTATTGATCATGTTTTATACTTCAATGCACATAAGCATAAATATAGAAGGACATGGTTCTTCTATATGTTCTTTATACTACTATTGCGAAAATAATAAATGCAGAAAATAAAGAACACAAACTCTTCACATTCATCCCTTATGCTTGAATCTGCCGGTATATGTGTACATTGTGTATGGACCTGGTTTATACTTGAGTTCCTTTGTCAATAATCAAAACAAACTTTAGCTGGGCCAAAAAATTCTCCCTTTTTGATGATCACAAATTATGTACTTTTCATAAGCATATGCCATGTTTCAATTCATCTCAACATCAGCACAAAGTTAGAATACTTTTCATCTTAAAATCAGTAATCACCATGGACCAGGTTCATTAGGTTATAAATATCATAGCCCAAAGTAAAAGCCACAACCTAATTTTTCCTTTTTGGCATTATCGAAAAGTTGCATAATTATGTTAGATAACCAGATTTTATCAGAAATTGGTCATTGGAGTTACTTCAAATATAGACATTGAATCAAGCGTCATTTATCAATCTAATGATATTAGCCATATAAGAAGCATCAACAAACAAGTAGAGCACTAAAACAGTTGATTGTTGTTGATACTTGTCATCCACAAAGTATAAAGAGAAATAAAAATACTGGATCATCAGCAAAAAGAACCAAAGAAAACCTATCCGGTCACTGGTTACACTACTAGAAATCCGGAATTTAGCGACCAAAATTTTGCGAACAAACTTGGTATGTCTAGATTAGATACCAAAGTTGGTCGGTAACGGGGAAAAAATATTTTATATTTATTTTATATAAATTACCGACCAAAGTTGGTTGGTAAAGTGGTCAATAGGTTGACCTAGATGGTCATCGTTGTGCAGTTAAAGAAAATTTTACATTAACGACCAACTTTGATTGGTAATGTGGGACCTAGTTAAAAAATTTTAATAGTGATATTATTGTTCAAAATATTTTATAAAATATGAAAAAATCTTATTTAAAATTACTGACCAAAGTTGGTAGGTTAATATAGGGAAAGAATTTAACAATCAAATTTGGTCGCTTTTTTTTTAATATATGAAAAGTAACCGACCAACTTTGGTCGGTTATGTGGTCAACACTAGTCAAAATTTAAAACACTTTTAAATTTACTATCTAAATAATATAAAAGTAATCCGTTAACTTTTTTTAATACAAGGGATGAATACACCAACATATACTATAACATGATATATATGCAGTTAAAGTAGTACAACGAAGCTTGTTATATATATAGGTGAGAGATATTTTATTTTTAATATTCATCAATGCATCTAAGTAAGTTATAGGTCGATGAGTCAATTTACAAAGAAATATATTTGATGATAAATTATATATACTATTTAGGATCTTCAAAAGTCTATCAACTCCTAAAAGAACCCGACCCTTATCTATATAGATATAGATATAAGTGAGACGTTTTGTTTTTAATATTCTAAGTAAGTTATTAGTTGATGAATCAATTAAAAAACAAATATATTTGATGATAAATTATGTATACTAATTAGGATCTTCACAAGTCTATCAATCCCTAAAAGAACTCGACCCTTATCTGTATAGCTATAGATATTGGTGATACGTTTTGTTTTTAATTAATATTCAACGATGCATCTGAGTAAGTTATAAGTCAATGAATCAATTTACAAACATATATATTTGATGATAAATTATATGCACTAATTAGGATATTCACAAGTATATCAATCCCTAACATATCCCTAGTAATAGGAATACGAGGATAATTACCAAAGCCACCAAAAAGCTTTATGATGGCCCTTATGCGACTTGGTTTGATTTCCTATTCTCGCTGAAGGAGCAAATTTTTAATCAATTAAGGTTAAATATTCTTTTAAGCAGCTTAATAATTTATATTTATAATATTTCTTGTTTAATATTTAACTTTTAAAATGCAGAGCAAGTGTGTATGGAAACACCATTATAGCGCGGAAGTGGCTGCGAATTTTAATCAGAAAGCTCGCAAGCGATTGTCGCATTCTTTCTCTGAAGCTAGAAAGCAGAACAAGAAGCCTCGCTAGTCACTTCAAAATTTGTGGGAAGATTTGCAAAGGCAATGGCTTACCGCAAAGTTCTTGGAGAAGAGCAAAAAAAGAAAGAAAGCTCGCGCATCTGAGAAGGGAGGCTCCTTGCATACTGGAGGTGCGGTCAGCCTAGGGACAATAAAAGAAGATTGGTACGTAATTGCTTAAATTATGTTAATTTTCAATGTACATCTATTCAGTTTATTAACTAAATTAATTTATTTTCAGGAGAAGAAATTGGGGTGTCCAAGGAAGCATAATGAGATATTCAAGGATTGTAAATAAGAAGAAAGAGACAGATCAAGAAAGGTGGATCGAGGACCAGGCCTCGACTGTATATGTAAGCTTTCACATTTCTTTAAGTATTTTTACTTTTATATAAATTTTGAAATACTAACTCAATTAAAATTTTCGTAGATGATCACTACCAAACTAACGTGGATGAGTTCCTCCGTACTCAGCCAACTAGTGAATTGGGCGAGCCAAACCAACCTTTGGATGAGGATGATGAAAGAATATGGATGGACTCTATTGGCGGTTCAAAATAGGGGAAGGTATACGGTCTTCCCACTAAAAATTTCCATTGCTATAAGTGTTAAATGCAAGGAATAAGGACTTCCTCGCAAGGAGAGCAAGTTGATGAGGACAGCCCCTCTGCTATGTGCGAGACTATGACAAAGCTCACATCCGAGCTAGAAGCGGCCAAGGAAAGAAAAAGAGTTAGAGATGCTCAATTCCTTGGCATGCAAGCTCAAATCATAACTCTCCTGTCTACTGGGATTTTCCGTTGCCCCAGTCTCATGAGTCATCGCAAGAGGCTCGACTTGAACGTGAGTGTTCCTTCCGTTCTCTCCATGACCGTTCCTCCCGTCCTCCCTGTGGTCGTTCGTCACGTCCTACACAAGACCCTTCTCGACACCGACTTTTAGATGAAAGTTCATCACACGGTGATGATGAATTTATACAAAACACTCCTTAACTTGTATTTACTTTAAACTAGACAAATAGAACCCATTTTGAATTAGTTGTAATAAGAAGTTACTTGGTTTTGGATTTTAAAGTTCACTAATTTGTTAGTTTAATATATTTATTTAATTGTGTTGTTGTTATTGTTGTTGTTGTTGTTTATTGTTGTTGTTGTTGGCATTAGTGTCTTTTTAGGAATTTTCGTATGTTGCCAGGTGGTTAACTGCCAAAACAAGCATTTTATACTAAAAATTAAAACCAAAAAAATCGACCACAGTTGGCCAGTATTTACTTTTTAAAAAAATTCTTCTGGTTAACGACCAAAGTTGGTCCATCATTACGTTGTATCTCAAGAGCTTTTGATTTTATGTAGCTTCCAATCCTTGAAGAACCATTTCCTCTCTTCAAGTACTTCTTAAAATATTTGGTAATCATATTCATTTTATCATCTTCCATATCAGAATCTTTAGTGATTCTGAGAGCGAAGTTCTAAGAGCCAAGTTCCTTTCCTTCTTCAGTACATCTATCCTCATGGTCTGTCTCCTAAGTTCATAGGCAGTAACATTTCCAATTAATTCATCTAATTTGAGTGTGACCATATTCTTTGATTAATGGATTGCAGAGATTTTACTTTCCCAGGTGATATACAAAGCTCTAGTCAGTATATTTTGACCCTTTCTTCTTTAGGAATAATCCTTCCAATAGATTTTGGCTCCTTTTTCAGTGTAGTGAACTTTGTGTATATTCCTTGAATGATTTCTCCTTCATTCATAGCAAAACTCTCATATTGAGAGTACAATAGAGAATCTGGACCTCTTCACCAGAGGTGTTCCTTCGTGAGCCACTTGCAGTGTGTCCTAAATTTGCTTAGTAGTGGTACAACCTTGGATTCTGCTATACTCATCTTGACCAAGACAACAAACAAGTCATTCCTTGGCTTTAGCATTACTTCCTCAAGTCATCAACAGTGCAATCAGCTCTAGTCATTGGCACATCAATTCCTTTAGAATTTTTCTTTAAGGTAGAAAGTGGACCATCGTTGACAATATCTCATAGCTCATAGTCCTCCCCTATAATATAATCACTCATCTTATTTTTTCACCAAGAGTAGTAATGTCTGTTAAAAAGTGGTAGCCTAGTAGTGGATTGCCCTTCCCAATTGTAGGTGGTGCCCTCATGTTGATATTTAATAAAGGTATAACCCTCTACAGGGATAACTCGCTATGATACCAATTGATATTTAATTATACTTCAATGCCACACAAGAGGGGCGGGGAGGGGGGGAGGTGATTTGTGTTGTGACTAATATATGCATGCACAACACCATAGAAGGACCTGATTCTTCTATGTGTTCCTTATACTACTATTGTGGAAATAATAAATGCAAAAGTAAATAACACAAGTATTTTTACGTGAAAAACACACGGCTTAAAAGGTGAAGAAACCATGACCTACAACTCAATAGGATTTTTCTCCAACAGTTCACCAAAATCACTAAGCCAAAATAACATTTACAAAATTATTCATAAATCTAAGGATTACCTCTAGTTCTGTTGTGGCAACTAGCCGATAACTGTTGCAACAACTTCAAATTAACTCTAACTTGAATACTTAGAGTACCTGATACAATTGCTTCTAGATAAACTCAAAGGTACAATTTAAAAATCACCTATTATAATAAAACTAGAATAAAAGACAGACACTTAAAATTGGTTCTTTTATCTAGTTCATGTAACTTCAAGTTCGCACACTTGAGTTACACAATAAATGCTTGCAAAATGCCTTGCTATTTTGCTCTCAACTCACGTTTAACTTCAGCTTTTGTGCGTACCTGTAAAGTGAGAACAACATATAATTTATAAACTTAGTAGAATAGGAAATAACTAGAGTTCCAATGCTATACTCTTCCTTGGTAGAGGAGCTCTAGTTATCTTCGAATTCTAACTCCTCTCATATTTTGGATGAAGTTCTCTTTGATTAAGGAGTCCTTCTCCTTGTCATTTATGCAACCTTTTTGATAAGGAGATATCAGATATACCAGCTGAAGCTTATATACTTCACGCGCATCCCTTATGCCCGTGTCTGTGTACACTATTTATAGACATGGTTCATGCTTGAGTTCCTTTGCCAATCATCAAAACAAACTTCACTTGGACCAACACTTGAGAAGGAAAAGTCTTTGTTTTTTTCTCTTTTATTGTAACAACTCACAGATTGCTAGTGATTGAACTTAAAAAGGAGTGCAATATAAAATTTGCTTTACATAAGATTCACTTCGGATAACTTAGGAAGTTAGGCGCCAAGTATGGATTTCCTGGTTGTATTGATCCAACCAGTTGTTTTGGCATCTAAAATCTCATTTTCCTATTTGAGACTCTCGTAGGTTCATTTGATATTTTATAACTTGCAGGGATGGGTGTTGTAATGACCCGACCGATCATTTTGAGCTTTATCATTTTGTTTAGCAGTTTTGGAACCTTGAGTAATTTCATATGACGTATTATGACTTTCTTATATGGTTAATTTTGATGTTCGCAAAGTTCGAAATTGATTTGATAGAACGATTCTCAATTTGGAAGCTTCAAGTTAGAAGAGTTGATCAAGGTTTGGCTCTTGAGTAAACGACACCGGAATTGATATTTGACTGTTTCAGTAGGTCCGTATGATGATTTTGGACTAGGGCATAATTAAGAATTTGAATTTGGTTGTTCCTTAATGGTTTTAGCTCAATTTGTAGAAAGTTGGCAACTTGAAAAATTGGACAGTTAATAAGTTTGTGAGTAAGTTGACTTTGAGACTATCGGGGTTAGATTGTTGTTACGGGAATTTGAAAAGGTGCATTTTCGTCCTTTAAGATTTGTGCGCTTGGATTCCGTATTAGTTAGGCTTGAATCAGATAGTTAGTTTGAAATTGGAAGTTGATGAACTTATGAGATCGATCTTGGTGGATGATTCTTGGATTTGATGTAATTCGGGGTGATTTTCACGTTTTGATAAGTTTAGATAATGTATTTGGATTTGTTGTCATGATATCTTAGGATCCCGAGGGGCTCAAGTTAGTTATGGGGTAGTTTCAGATCATTTTAAACCACTTTGAGATGACTGATGTGCTAGTGTTCTGATGTCCTTCATGTTCACGGTCAAAGGGATGCATCCTCACTGAGTAATTTGGTCAGTGGGGGGGGGGGGGGGGTTTGCAACCTGAAAGTCGTGTTTGTGAAAAGTGTTTTGGGTTCCATGTGACCGTGTTCGCATTGAAAAAGTCATGTTCATGGAGCCTTATTTATTAGGTAGGTTTTTGGCTATCGCGTGTGCATGGGGAGTGCCGCATTCTCGAAGGCCCAGTCAGTGTGAAAACTTTTGCGTTCATATAGGAGTCTTCACGTTTGCGAAACACGACTGGAGCTGGGGGAAGATTGATCTTCGCAATCGCAGGTACTACCATTGATCGCGTAGGGTACAACTGGGCACTGCATATAAGTTGTTATTTTTGGGGCTCTGAGATCATTTTATCATATTTTGGGATTGAGAGCTCGAATTAAGGGGATTTTCACCAACTTGGATTGGATAAGTGTTCTCGAATCAAATTCGATTTTCACCCAGGTAGCTTGGATTGGATTGGTATATTTCTGGTTGATTTTTTTGTGGAATTTGATATGGTGTGTTTGCATCCTAAATGTGGAAGGTTTGACCATGCAAGTGAATCCATTATACTTTATCATGCATTCTACATGTTTTCTATATTGTAATCTAACCTACTACTTGATGCCTTTATTGTATACTTTGGATTTGCTACAAGAGATAGAACTATCCATGTTGATTTGAAATCTCTTGCCATGATCTTTGGCGATATTGTATCTCACCTCATAGTCTTGTTATGTATATCTATGAATTTTTTAGCTTTATTTGATTAGTACGTATCGCATGACTTGAATTTTGTCACCACTTCACCAAGGTTAGTCTTGATACTTATTGAGTATATATTATCAGTACTTATACTATATTTTTGTATATTTTTGTGCATATTTTTGTGTTGGTAGTAGTGGACCTCGGGAGAGTGCCTAGCAGTTGACAGAGGAGACTCGAGGTAGTGCAGCATGAGCACTAGCAGACACTTGGAATTGCCTTCTTCCTAATTTAATACTTTTATTTACCTTTCATAAAGTTTTTATGTTATTGAGAGATTCTATTGTATAGTATTTTAGAGCTCATGATTCTCTATTACCAGATTTTGGAGAATTTATTGCTATAGTATTTATGTATTTACTATCGTCGAAAGACTTATTCCACTTATTCTATCTCATTTAAAATATATTAGTTTGATCTATATTTGTATGTTGGCTTACCTAGCAATCGAATTTAGGTGCCCTTACGATCATAGGTGGGATTTTGAATCATGACACCTTTGTACTACCATGCATACTATCGGGATCTACTAGATAAGCGACTCGTGAAGTCGATCATACTCAACCAGGTGATTCAAAGAATTAATTTATAACTAGGACTAAATAAACTCTCTAATTTAAATGTTTATTTGCATCATATTTCTTATCTAAAATTGTATACTAAGGTGGAGTGTCAATTGTGCCCTCTGCTGAATATCGTTGATGGTGAACGAACTAAAATCTGTAAGATATATGGATTTATATCTAGATATATGGACTTATATCTACACACATATGAACAATATATGGATAATTATATGTTATGTGCTATCTTTTGGTTTGGCCTAATTATGTGGTCTTATGGACATTATGTTAAGGGGGCCAATGTATTGTCATACTAAAGTGTAGGACTAATGTGTAGATACCCAAAAGGGTAACCTTAGTTTATGATGGGCTAACTAAGGTTACATATGTAACCATGGTTACATGCTTGTGACTCTTGAGTTTTGTAACTCTTGCAAGACATAACTCAAGACATAACTTTTGTCTTGTAACTCTTGTCTCTTGGGTTATGTAACTCCTAGAGTTATAAAGTGGGGGGTTATGGTTCCCATTCTTTAGCAAGACAAGTTCTTCTTCTTCCCATTGAATCAAGAACCATATTGTCCATTGTCTTGCAAATAGGGTGGAAACCTATAAGCCAAATTTTGATAATTGTCATAACACTATTATTGTGAATCTTTTCATATATTGTTGAGTATTGTGTATACATTCTTGTGGGGACAAATATACTTCAAGAAACTTGAAGGAAGGCTAAAGGAGTTCACAACAAAGGACAATCATCAAAAGGAGGCTCAACATTTCCACATATGGATTCAGGTTAGCTTCCGCTCATGTAGTTTATATATCTGAATTATTCAATATGAAGGTTGTTGTCTTTAGTAGGAATCATAATCCTAACAATTGGTATCAGAGCCACCCTTCATTTTGGATAATTTGGATGTTCATAAGAATCATGTTATGTTAGGATTCATGTTTTAGTTTTATAAGAATTTTGTTTATGAAATTCTACCATGAAATAGCATGATCTTATGAATGTTATGTTTTGATTTGATGTTTTAATATGATGTTAAAACATTGTAAATAGCATGATTTTAGTTGGTTAACAACATGTTTTATGTTTAAAATCCATGTTGAAAATCATGTGTTATTCTGGAGATATTTTTTGGTCACTGCCAGTCAGACAATCGATTGTTGCCTTAAACAATCGATTGTCTGAGACGTTTAAAATTCTGGCAGTTAATTTTTTGTGAGTTGAAACGTTTCCAGTAACTGAAATTTTTTTTTAGAAAAATCCAAACAATCGATTGTCTAGCCTGACAATCGATTGTTGGATGATCCAGTAATTTGAAAATTTCAGAAAACCAAACAATCGATTGTCTGGTTTTGACAATCGATTGTCTGATCCAGTAACAGAAATTTTTCCTTGTCACATCCAGTGACTTAAAATTTTTCCAGAAAAAAAACCAAACAATCGATTGTCTGTTTTGACAATCGATTGTCTGGTCCAGTAACTTAGAAAAATTTTTCCTTGTCACATCCAGTGACTTAAAATTTTCAGAAAAAACCAAACAATCGATTGTCTGTGTTGACAATCGATTGTCTGGTCCAGTAAAGTTTAAGAAAAACGTTTCAACTCTCTTAAGTTTCAGTGAATGTTAATTGTTTTATAGTCCATCAATTCTTATATATTATAGAATTGTCCAATTCAGTAAACAACGATTAATATTCAAGTGTTACACATCAAATCTTGTAACACATTAAGTTGAGATTCATAAAATGGCTTAAGGAACTAAAGTTTATTGCATCTAATATTTTAGTTATTCAATTGAAGCATTATGTTGCCAAAGTAACCTCTATTGTGTAGATTGATTAATTTTAAAATATAAGATGACTGTGGATGTTAGTCTTCCATGCGTTTAACATCGGCCCAAAGGAAGGTGTTATTTGGCAGGAATTCGAACATGCTTGTGGTGGTAAATATGAGACGATTATTTGGTTTTCCATGTGAATATTAAGTCGGCCCAAAGGAAGGCTTAATGTTTGACAGGAGTTTATTGTCTATGTTTGATCACTACACCAAAAGTACCACTTACAAGTTGTTTTTCTGTCCAAAGACTAAAAACAATGTTGTGCTAGGTATCTTGTAATGGGAAATGCCTAATTTTGAATCTATAAAGTTAAAGTTCAAGTTTTTGTAAGCATGTATTTAGTAATCCTTTTGTTCTATTTTAAGTAAATTCTTCTGCTTCTACGATCTCTGCCAATATCAATAGCATCCCTGTGCTTAACGGCACAAACTTTAAGGAATGGAAAGAGAATGTAATGATCGTTCTCGGTTGCATGGATCTTGACTTATCACTTCGGACCGAGCAACCTACTCCTCTTGAGGATACATCCTCTCCTAATAAAAAGAGAGCGATGGAGAAGTGGGAACGCTCGAATCGCATGAGTCTAATGATCATGAAGCGTGCAATTCCAGAATCATTCAGGGGCACTATGAATGATGAACCTAATGCCAAAGTTTTCCTTGAAAACCTCGAAAAGCGTTTTATTCAAAACGAAAATGCGGAAACAAGTGCACTATTGAGTAAACTTGTTTCTATGAGGTATAAGGGCAAGGAAAACATTAGGGAGTACATTTTGGAAATGTCTCATCTTGCTTCGAAACTTAAGTTACTCAAGCTAGTATTACCTGAGGAACTGCTTGTGTACTTTGTTTTGATATCTCTTCCGGCACACTTTAATCAGTTTAAGGTCAGTTATAACTGCCTGAAGGAGAAATGGACTCTTAATGAGCTCATTTCACATTGTGTGCAAGAAGAGGAAAGGATTAAGCAAGATAAGACTGAAAGTGCTCATTTGGCATCTTCTTCTAAGGAAACTAAGAAGAGAAAAAAAAAATAAGGAAGTTGCGGTTGTAAGGCCCAAGATTAAGCAACATAAGGAACCTAAGGTTGAAATTACTGGATTAGGTTGCTTTCTCTGTAATGGGACTGATCATGTAAAGAGAAATTGTACCAAGTACCATGCCCGGCGTGCGAAAAAAGGTACATTTCTGTCTCTTGTTTGTTCTGAAGTTAATATAATTTCGGTACCTAAGGATAATTGGTGGGTAGGTTATGCTGCTCACATAAGGATATCTATGCAGGGTTGCCTGAACTGCCGAAAACCAAATGATGGTGAAAGATACATCTATGAGGGTGACGGCAAGAAGGTGCCAGTTGAAGCTATTGGCAAATTTAGGCTGTTGTTTAAGACCGGTTTTCATTTAGATTTGAATGAGACTTTTGTTGTACCGTCTTTTAGACGGAATTTAATTTCAGTTCCCCAATTGGACATATCCGGTTATAAATGTACATTTGGGGATAATAAAGTTAGTCTCTTTCAGTGTTCAAATCTTATTGGTACTGGTGTTTTATCAACATTTGATAGCTTATATTTGGTTGATACAATAACTTCAAATAAAGAAACTTTGCATACAAGTTTAATGGTACCCAAAATTAACTAATGAGAATTCTATTTCACTCTGGCATAAACGTTTGGGTCTCATATCCATTCAAAGAATTCAGAAACTCGTGTCAGATGGAATTCTTGATTCTCTTGATTCCTCAAATTCGGAAATTTTGTATTGAGTGTATCAAGGGAAAACAAACAAACAAGAACTAGATTAGGTGCTAAGAGAGATTCGGACGTCTTAGAATTGATACATACGGATATTTGTGGGCCATTTCCTACTCCTTGTCGGAATGGTCAACAATACTTTATCACATTCATAGACGATTACTCTCGTTATGGGTACCTATATCTTATTCATGAAAAGTCCCAATCCATATTAAAAACCGTAGCTTATATTCTTAATAGAGTTCCAACTGCAGCTACAATAAAAACCCCATATGAACTTTGGACTGGGCATAAACCCGGTATTCGGCATTTTCACATTTGGGGTAGTCCAGCTGAGGCAAGGCCTTATAGGCCGAATGAAAAGAAACTGGACGCTAAGACGGTTAGTAGCTATTTTGTTGGATACTCTGAAAAATCCAGGGGTTTTAAGTTTTATGATCCCACATCACGAACTATTTTTGAGACGGGAAATGCTAGGTTTTTTGAGGATATTGAGTTTGGGGGGTGGGGAGATAAAGTTGTTAGAGATTTTGTCTTTGAGGAAGAACATGTGTCTTTACCTCAAATTGTTGATCTTGGTCTTCCTGACTCGGATCACACAACTCCAGTTCAAGACAATCTCGAAAATCTCCCCCATCAGGAACCTGATATAACTAATGAAAATCAAACTCAACAACCTCAAATAACTGAAATGCCATTAAGGAGATCCACTAGAGAGAGGAGAAATGCAATTTCGGATGATTATTATGTATTTCTCCAAGAACAAGAAAGTGATATTGGACTTGAGGAAGATGATCCAATCAACTTCAGTCAAGTCATTAAGTGTTCTAACTCTCAAAAGTGGATTGATGCCATGAATGATGAGATGAAGTCTATGAGCGATAATGACGTTTGGGAGCTTGTTACATTGCCCGAAGGTATTAAACCTATTGGTTGTAAATGGATTTAAAAACCAAAAGGGATTCAGGGGGCACTGTTATTAAGTACAAAGCTCGTCTTGTCGCAAAAGACTACACTCAGAAAGAAGGCATTGATTATAAAGAGACTTTCTCTCCAGTTTCATCGAAAGACTCTTTCAGGACTATAATGGCATTAGTAGCACATTTTGATCTTGAGCTTCATCAAATGGATGTTAAGACTGTTTTTCTTAATGGTGACATTGAGGAAACAATTTATACGGTGCAACCTGAAAACTTTGTTTCGGATGAATCAGAGGAAAAAGTTTGCAAATTAAAGGAATACATCTATGGGCTCAAGCAAGCTTCTCGTCAATGGTATTATAAGTTTCATGCAGTCATTACATCTTTTAGTTTTGAATCGAATATTGCTGATGACTGTATATACCATGAGTTCAGTGGGAGTAAGTATATTTTTCTGGTTTTATATGTCGATGACATACTGCTTGCCTGTAACAATATAGCATTATTACTTGAAACTAAGAAATTTCTTTCAAAGAAATTTGAATTGAAAGATCTTGGTGAAGCTTCTTTTGTATTAGGAATTCAGATACAACGAGATCGCTCTAAAGGTGTTCTCGGTCTGTAACAAAAGGGCTATATCGATAAGGTTCTGAAAAGATTTGGCATGCAGGATTGTAAACCAGGAAACACCCCTGTTACTAAGGGAGACAAGTATAGTCTCAAACAGTGCCCAAATAATACATATGAAATTTCGGAAATGCAGAAGACGCCTTATGCTTCGGCGGTAGGTAGTCTGATGTATGCTCAGGTATGTACACGACCTGATATAGTATACATTGTTGGGATGTTAGGCAGATATCTAAGCAATCCGGATATGGACCATTGGTAGGCAGCCAAAAGGGTCATGAGGAACGTACATAGAACAAAGGATTACATGCTTACATATTGGAGTTCGGACCAGTTTGAGATCATCAGGTATACCGACTCCAATTTTGCCATTTATGCTAATAACATATGTAACCATGGTTGCATATGTTAATAACAACAGTAATTTGACGAAAGCAAAACATAAGGACGTCAAATTTCGGGTTGTTAAAGAAAGAGTACAAAATGGACAATTGTGCATTAAGTACATAAGTACAAACTCCATGCTTGCGGATCCGCTCACTAAGGAATTGACACCAAAAGTATTTCATGAGCATATTGCTTGTATGGGTGTCAAATCAGATAAGGATTATGTATTTTAGTGGGAGTTTGTATTGCACATTTATGTATTGTTCATTATATTCAGTAATTCAGTTATATCTGCGCAGATATTCAGTTTTAAAGTTTTGTACTCTTACAGTTTAAGTATGATCTCAATAAAGAGAACCAGTTGGAAATAGACATTCTATTGACCACACTTTATGTTATTTCCATGCTACATACCTACACTTGATCCATGTCGTTGGTTATATTGATATACGTGATCTATGATTGGTTCTAGTTACGAATGAGTAACGACGAGCTCTTAGGTCCTATGTTGGTATGATTGATGGACCGGATTGTTCATGACAATTTTATTGTGATAGCAATTTTGTGCACCTAAGGTTTGTAACATATAATATTAAGGATTGTACATATGTTTGTATATCTCGTCCAAGTGGGAGATTGTAAGATATATGGATTTATATCTAGATATATGGACTTATATCTACACACATATGAACAATATATGGATAATTATATGTTATGTGCTATCTTTTGGTTTGGCCTAATTATGTGGTCTTATGGACATTATGTTAAGGGGGCCAATGTATTGTCATACTAAAGTGTAGGACTAATGTGTAGATACCCAAAAGGGTAACCTTAGTTTATGATGGGCTAACTAAGGTTACATATGTAACCATGGTTACATGCTTGTGACTCTTGAGTTTTGTAACTCTTGCAAGACATAACTCAAGACATAACTTTTGTCTTGTAACTCTTGTCTCTTGGGTTATGTAACTCCTAGAGTTATAAAGTGGGGGGTTATGGTTCTCATTCTTTAGCAAGACAAGTTCTTCTTCTTCCCATTGAATCAAGAACCATATTGTCCATTGTCTTGCAAATAGGGTGGAAAACCATAAGCCAAATTTTGATAATTGTCATAACACTATTATTGTGAATCTTTTCATATATTGTTGAGTATTGTGTATACATTCTTGTGGGGACAAATATACTTCAAGAAACTTGAAGGAAGGCTAAAGGAGTTCACAACAAAGGACAATCATCAAAAGGAGGCTCAACATTTCCACATATGGATTCAGGTTAGCTTCCGCTCATGTAGTTTATATATCTGAATTATTCAATATGAAGGTTGTTGTCTTTAGTAGGAATCATAATCCTAACAAAATCATCACCTTTGCAATCCTTTATCAAATTTCTAAGAGAACCGTTGTGACCCAAGAAAAATAGACGTAAGTATCACACTGGTACTGAATCAGTATAAAAACTGTTGCGTGTTCTTTACTTTCCTGTCGGTTTATTTCATTTTCATTGAAATTGTTTACTGTGCAAAACTAGTCTACTAAATTCATACTTAGTCGACAAAGATTTTAAATAAACTACAATTCATCCTCTATTGTACTTTCACAAAGTATGCAAATGAATATCTCTTTACTAACTGAACTAGACATGTACATATGCACCATATACGTGCACTGAGAACATGTAGAACAACATGCGTGTTACTCATAATATACCACTAAGCCTGTCAAAGACATATAGCACAATGATGGTGGTCATGTGTTTGCTTGTTCTCTCATATGTGTGCCTCGCCAAAAAAACATACAGCTAACAGCTTCTTAGCATGCTTATCTTAGGGAAAAAACCTTTAAATGTCAAGTCTCCCCTAACCTAATGCTAATGTAGACTTACATCTTCTATTCCTCATTTCCATGCTCAATTCCCATCAAACATCTCCAATCCATGCTAAACAATACTAAGCGGCTTTAAATATTTTATTCGAATCATCACTAAAAATAAACCATTGTCAAACTAAAATTCAACACAAGAGTTCATCTTTGGGCAATGGAGTCAAATCCTCAGACACAATATATTTTATGATACCTAAAATTCAATAATCCAAATATATAATACCTTTTTAATTGAGTCCTAAAAGTCCATCTATCCATGATTTTCTAACTTTGGAGTTTATGACTCTTTGTCTACGGTTGCATTCTCATTTTTTCAATGCAAAAACCATTATTTAATAATGTATATAAGTCAAATAAATGATGGAAATCATTACCTTAGTCCAAATGATTGAATCTTTGCTCAACAGACCCAATCACGTAGCGCTAGCTTTTTAGAAGTTGTGATAGTGGACAGCACCTAGTAGGTCGCAATCATAATTATCGACCCTTTTGGGATCACAGAGTTCATCTGTATTTATCTGTATTCTGCATGCACTAGATTTTTGTGATTGTTCAAAATCATGTTTGCACCCTTCGATCTCTATTTTACTCATACTAACAAGTTGTAAATTGTTATATCAATTTAGAAATACATTTAAAACACAATTTAAAGCACAAATACTCAAATTAAGGGATCGGTATGTAATACGTTATGATTCTTTGCTACCAATAATAGTTTAATTTCTAACATGTTTGTGTGAACAATGACGAAAACCTCCTTATTTCAAGTCATGCAAATTGTTAGACGGAAGCCATTTTTCCTTGTATAGCGGGAAAAGGTTAGGTCAATCAGTTAATGGCCCGTTTGGCCATAAGAGATCTTTTTTTGTACTTTTTTTTTTTCAAAATTTTTTCTATTTTTTTTTCCAAAAATCGATAAAGAAATTTTCAAATTTCACTTGAAGTTGTATTTTGAAAATTTCAAAAGCTCCAAGAACTTATTTTTTTAAAATTCACTTTAAATCACTTATAAAAATTCAAAAATAACTTCAAATTATTTTTATGTCCAAACACAAATCTAAATTTTAAATACCTTTTTAACTTAAACTTTTGTTTTTAATTTTCTCCAAAATTTTAAAATTCTTGTGTACAAACGCCCACTAAAAGTCAATATAGGACCGTTTATTAATCATTTTTTGGACAATCTATCTGAAGTGGGCATCTATTACAGTCTAGGAAGAAAATTCTTTTTTTTTTTCCTTTTAATCACCCGATAAATTGTCTGAAACTTTAATTTTGGTGGTATTTCACTCTTTAAAAGGTACTTTAGAGATCCAAATAAAAGCTAAATAAATCGTATTCTTGCTACAATATTATCCAGGGCGGCCTGACGAGTTCTATGGCCTAAAACCAAACTTTATAGGGAACCTTAACCTCTTTTTTTAAGAAAAAAAATATTTATTTATTCGAAGTCTATTTCTAAGGTTTTTTAGATAAAAAATTATTAATAGCTTTTTTATAATATCCTAATAAATCTTTCTCAATTGATAATATAGCTAATCTGTTTAACATTTATTGAGACACTATTGATCTTAGGTGAGATTTTATCAACTTTAAATATGAAAATTTCTTTCCGATAAGCGGCAGAAACAAGAGTTATTAATATTATTCCATAAGTAATATAGATATTTGAAAAAGAATCAAGTTTTTTTTACTTAATCGAGTGTATCAATAAAACTGTTATTTTTAACAGTACCATTTTTCGAATTATATTTAATTCCAAAAAAAATTTTAAACCATCAATATCGATTTATTATTATGTTTTAAGGAACATTCAAGATTAAGGCAATATTATTTAAGATTTTCATCATCTAGTGATCTTAACTTTTACCGCTAAATAAAAATCTGAAAATATTTCATATACTTCGAATTGTTCAAATCTATTTTGAAGTGAAAAAATAGCATTTTCTACTATGTATAATGTAATGAACTCCAAAAGACTCTTTGAAATATTTTGAGTTTTTATTATCAACATTCTCATCAAATTGTTACTTAGTATATATCATATGTTTCTTACGAATTCGGGTTCGATATTTAATTTAAGTGCAATTTTCTTGGCAGAAATCATAGCAGTTGCAAATCCTTCTTCTTTATACTTATTATGTCACGGCCCGTATTTACCACCATCGGGAGTCGTGATGGCGCCTACTAACGGAGCCAGTCCAGCCAAAATTTAAACATTTTCTGATAATTCTCAACGATATAAATTTACGGAAACATATTACATAAAAGAGGAAGACTTTAAGTTTAATAAAACTCCAATCAAAATGCGGAATTTTAAAACATATCTCTACCAAAAATCTGGTATCACTACCTCACGGACTGCTAAAGAGTGCTACAACAAGTATGAATAGAAATACAAAATGTTTGTCTCGGTACAATGGAAACAAACTAAACATAGAAAAGGACTCTGGCCTGCGAACGCTAGCTAGGGTACCTCGAAGTCCCTGGACTGAAGTCAGATCCCGGTCAATAAGCAATTGATGTGATCCAAAACTGCTCCAGTACCGTAATCTATGCAAAAAGCACAGAAGTGTAGCATCAGCACAACCGGCCCCATGTGCTCATAAGTGTCAGGCCTAACCCCGGCGAAGTAGTGACGAGGTTAGACAGGACCTAGCTAAAACAACCCGTGAGACATATATATATATATATATATATATATATATATATATATATATATATAAAGCAACACAAGTATTGACAAAGAACATCAATTAAGAAGGGGAAGTAGCATGCTCGGGGGAGATACAGTGAAAACAGTCAACGGATATAACAACAAAACTATCTCAACACCATAACTCATATATAATTGGACGACACGCCACACGATCCCATTTATTAGCTCAAATGTGGACGGTATGTCACACGATCCCATTTCATAATTCATAGGTGGATTGTGTGCCAGACGATCCCAATTTATATTTCATAAGTGGACGGCGTGCCACACGATTCCATATCATAGTTCATAATTGGACGGCGTGACACACGATCCCATATTGTAGTTCATAAGTGGACGGCGTGCCACACGATCCCATATTACAATGAATAGCACAAATAATCTCTCTAAAAGAGGTCCCTTTAGATAAATTCAATAACATAATGATTAAACCGACAAGGGTACAACTAACAGCCCAAATATCAAGGCAAGGGAGCAACAACAATAATAAACTACGCGTCCTGGCAAGGGAAGAGTCACCACACTTTCTTTATTAATCACTTCTTTCCCAATTATCAAATTTTAGTTCGAATCGATACTCCAATAATATACCAATCGAAATTCTTCCTCAATCGGTCACAAAATATAAAACTGAGCAATTAGACAAGAGACATATTTCACAAAGTACGATTCAAACACATTTAAGACCCACGTTCATTCTAGACTCCGGTGTATAGATAACTGTCAGCATTCTTATACACCGTATGTATCATTTAGCAGTTAGCAAATAATATCCTAATCCTATTCCCAATAACAAATGTTAGAACAAACATTTACCTCGATCCTATAATGACAATCAACTCTCCAATACGTCCTTTCCTCTATAATCCGACTCCGAAACAACGATATATAAGCATAATCAATTCAATAATATCAATAAAGGCTCAAAACTAAAATCCCATAGCATAGAAATGAAGTTCCTAGCTTTCTTCCAAAAATACCAAAATCTGACCCCGGGCCCACATGGTCCAAACTCGAAGTTCGAACCAAAATCCGTTCACTCATGATTCCACGAGTTCAAATATATAATTTACTTCATGATTCGACCCCAAATTGAGGTCGAGTCACCTGAAATTCTCAAAGCCTTTGTTCTACCCAAAACCCCAATTTCAACTTTGAATTCATAATTTTTTGGCTAGGAAATTTGTGATTAACAGAAGAAATTAAGAGGGAAAGAATTTAAGAACACCTACCTAAGAGATTACGGAGAAAGAAGAGCTTGAAAATCGCCTATTGGGTGTTTAAGGGAGGAGCATATGTGAAAATATGGCTAAATCCCGTGTGTCTGCTACTATTTTAAACATTAAAAATCGATGAAGGAAATAACCTTTCACGGTCTGCTACTATTTTAACCATTAAAAATCGATGAAGGAAATAACCTTTCGCGGTCACGATAGGAGGGACGCGTTCACGATGAAGACGGACATGAGGCATCGCATTGTCGATTGGATGTGTGCAAATGCAAAGAAGAAATCTAGGGGTCGGGGGGTCAAGGTTGGTCTACGCGATCATGAGTAGACAGATGTGAACGCATTAAGGAGTTTGAAAGGGCTACCTGATCGCAAAAAGAGGGTCGCGAACATGGAAGAGGAAATTGACAAGGCACTGCGAACGCGAGCCTGAGGTTGCGTTCGCAAAGAACAAACCACCTGTGCAAAAAATGCAGAAAATCTGCTATGTTTTCAAGCACAAAACATCCCCGAGCCACCTCCGAATAACGCGCGAGCCCTCGGGGCTCCTAACTGAACATACACTAACTCAATAACATATACGGGGTTTCTCGAGCGATCAAATCGCTAAAATAACATCAAAATCAAAGAATCAAGTCTCAAAATCATCATTCTCTTTCCAAAGTTCTTAAACTTCTAACTTTAGATATTTAGGTCCGAAACACGTCATACAGCGCCCGATTTCAACCAATCGGCCAAAGTAAACTTTAACAATATTACATATCAAAATGTTTCAAATATTTTCACAGAATTCACATATTTCAACATAAAAGCTTTCCAGCTATGAGCCCGGACTGCGCACAGAAATCGAGGCAACTAAAAGTGAGATTTTCAAGGCCTTAGAAACGTGGAAAAAGGGAGAATTACGGTGATGACCCTTTGGGTCATCACATCCTCCACTCTAAAACAACCTTCCATCCTCGAATGCTGAAATCTAATACGTGGTTTGGATCGCCGTGATACCTCCGAAGCATGGATACATGAAAATTGGATGCACGGCTGACAAGATAGGCGTCAAGGCAAGTCTATAAGCCACCTTTCCCACGTGATCAAGAATCTCAAATCGGCCAACGAACCTAGGGCTAAGTTTGCCCTTCTTCCCGAATCTCATCTATGAAGGAGAAAAACTCGCTCACCAACCATGAAAGCAACATCTCTGACCATGCAATCTGCATATCTCTTCTTCCTAGATTGAGCTGTTCGAAGTCTATCTTAAATGATGTTGACCTTAGCCAAGGACTCCTGAACTAGATCTGTACCCAATAATCGATCCTCTCCTGGTTCAAACTATCCGACCGGGTACTGACACCGCCTACCATACAACGCCTTATACAGAGCCATCTGAATGGTGGAATGGTAGATGTTGTTGTAGGAAAACTCTGCTAACGGCCAAAACTGGTCCCACGAGCCTCCAAAATCAATAACGCAGGCTCGAAGCATATCCTTAAGAATATGAATAGTCCTCTCGGACTGACCGTCCATCATGGGATTAAATGTTGTGCTCAACTAAACCTGGGTGCCTAACTTTTACTGAACCGCTCTCAAGAAATACGAGGTAAATTGTGGACCCCGGTCCGAAATTATAGATATAGGCACCCCATAAAGGCGAACGATTTTCCTGATATATATCTTAGCTAATATCTCGGACGAATAGGTGGTGGCAACCGGAAGAAAATGCACTGACTTGGTCAGCCTATCAACAATAATCCAAACCGCATCCAAGATTCTGAGTCAACGGAAGGCTAGAAAAGAAATCCATGGTAATCCTCTCCCACTTCCTCTCGGGAAGCTCAATCCTCTGAAATAATCCACCGGGCCTTTGATACTCATTCTTAACCTAGTGACAGTTGAAACAATTAGCCACATATGCAACAATGTCTTTCTTCATTCTGTGCCACCAATAGTACTGCCTCAAATCCTGATACATCTTCGCGGCGCCCGGATAAATAGAATATCAAGAACTATGGCCCTCCACTAAGATCAACTCCCGAATTCCATCAACATTAGGCACACAAACTCGCCCTTGCAATCTCAATACACCATCATCTCCCAAAGCCATTTTCCTGGCACCTCCACTCAGCACCGTGTCTATCAGGACACACAAATGGGAATCATCAAACTGCTGCTCACGGATACGCTTCATCAATGATGAACGAGCAACCATGCAAGCTAACACCCTACTAGGATCAGAAATATCCAACCTCACAAATTTAATTGTCCAAGGCCTGAACATCCAAAGCTAGCGGTCTCTAGATGATCGGAATGTAAGAAAGACTACCCATACTGGCGGACTTCCTACTCAATGCATTGACCACCACATTGGCCTTCCCTGGGTGGTATAGGATAGAAACATCATAGTCTTTCGACAACTCCAACCACCTCATCTACCTCAAATTCAACTCCTTTTGCTTGAACAAGTACTGAAGGCTCTTGTGATCCGCGTGCACCTCACACGTCACACCATATAGATAATGCCTCCAAATCTTCAAAGCATGAACAATGGCTTCCAGCTGTAGGTCATGAACTGGATAATTCTTCTCGTGGAACTTCAACTTCCTTGAAGCATATGCTATGAATCTGCCATTCTGCATCAATACTACGCCAAGCTCAATACGGGAAGCATTGCAATAAACGGTTTAAGACCCTGATCCCATTAGAAAAAGAAATACCGGTGTTGTATTCAGAGCTGTCTTGAGCTTTTGGAAGCTCGCCTAGCACTCATCTCACAACCTGAACAAGGTACCTTCTGGATTAATCTAGTCATTGGGGCTGCGATGGATAAAAACCCCTCCATGAACCGTAGTAACCTCCTAACCAAATGAAACTCTGAATCTCTGTAGTTGACGACAGTCGAGGCCAATTCTTGTTTGCCTCAATCTTCTTCGGGTCCACCTGAATACACTCTGCTGAAACAACGTGACCCAGGAATGCAACAGAACTCAACCAAAACTCGCACTTCAATAACTTGGCATATAACTGACTATCCTTCAGAGTCTGAAGAACCACTCTGAGGTGCTGCTCCTGCTCCACCTGACTACGAGAGTATATCAGAATATCATCAATGAAAATAATCACGAACAAATCCAAATAGGGCCTAAACACTCTGTTCATAAACTCCAGCAATGTTGCTGGGCATTGGTCAGCCTAAATGACATGACCAAAACTCATAATGCCCATACCGAGTACGAAATGTTGTCTTAGGGACATTAAACGCCCTAAACCTAAGTTGTTGATAACTAGACCTCAAATCTATCTTCGAGAACACCCTCGCACCCTGTAATTGGTCGAGTAAATCGTAGATCCTCGGTAGTGGATACGTGTTCTTTAACATCACCTTGTTTAACTGCCGGTAATCAATGAACATCCTCATCGACCCATCACTTTTATTCACAAATAACACTGGCGCATCCAAGGTGATACACGTGGATCTAATGAAACCCTTATCAAGAAAATCCGAAAACTACTCATTTAACTCTTTCAACTCTGGCGGGGCCATGCAATACGGCAGAATGGAAATAGGCTGATTGCCCGAAGCCAGATCAATACATATATCAATATCGCTGTCAGGTGTCATACCCGGTAGGTCTGAAGGAAAAACCTCAGGGAACTCCCGAATAATAGAAACAAAATCAGTAGATGAAACCTCTGTGCTGGAGTCGCGAACATACGCCAGATATGCTAGATACCCCTTCTTGACCATGCGTCGAAATTTAACATATAAAATAACACTGCGGGTGGCATGACCTGTGGTCCATCTCTACTCAATTCAGGGAAAATCTGGCAAGTCCAAGGTCTTGCCATGACAATCCAAAATAGCATGATACGAGGACAACCAATCCATCCCCGAAATAACGTCAAAGTCCACCATATCTAAGAATAATAAGTCAACACGGGTCTCAAGACCCTCAAATTAACGATGCACTCGATAGATCACTATAGAATCACCCACTAGTGTAGATACATAAACAGGATCACTCAAGGCATCGCTAGCTATAACCAAGTAGGGTGCAAAATAAGACAACATATGTGAATGCATAGATCCATGATCAAATAACACTGAAGCACCTCTATCACATACCATAATAGTACCTGTAATGACCGCATCGGAAGAGTCAGCCTCTAGTATGGCTGGCAAAGAATATCACAGGGGCTGGGCCCCACCTCCCTGAACTATGTCTCTAGGAAAATCGGCTATTGGCTGACCCTTTCCTCTAGCGGTCCCAGCTCCACCTCTCTGATCCCTACCTCAACCTTTATGGACTCTACCCCCCACCCCTAGCTGGTTGGGCGGCATGTGGATCACCTGTTGCCTGAATCATGGGACGAGGACCCTGCTGCTGAGAGTTGTCAGATGCCCGAGGGAAAAACATAAAAGTCTGCCTCTTGTTGCCACATGTGTAACAAGTCCTCGACTGCTGAGAATAACAGAGTGTTATGCGCTGATAGGTGCTGATAATGAGCTGGAAATATACTATTGTCACTGGGAACTACGGCCACCTGTAGTACCATGTGAAACTCTTAGGGCTGACTGAAACGGCCTAAGAGGATCGCCTCTACCATATGAATCCCTACCTCCAGATGAGGTACAACTGAACCTACTAGAATGACGAGACCTCTTATCTGAACCATGACCACCTCCTCGTGCATGTGCCATCTCTATCATGCGGGGCGCATTGGCCACCTCCTAAAAAGAAATATCACTACCAGCTCCTACAGCCATCTAGAGTCGGATCTACTGAATAGACCCATCAATGAATCTGCGCACCCTCTCCCTCTCAGTGGGAAGTATATGTGACGACCCGACCAGTTTTCTTTAGAATTTATGCCCCGTTTCCCCATTAACTGCTTCCCCTAAGTTAATTTACGCCATTACTGTTTGCCGGGATGTTCGACAATAGAATTCTGAGTGTTTTGGGACACTTAGTCCCTAAATGAGAGCTTAAGTATTGAAAAATGGTCTGTAATCAGAACAGTGTCAAGACGACTTCGGAATTGAAATTTGATAGTTACATTAGCTTCGTTCAGTGATTTTGGGGTTGGGAGAGTGTCCGGAATCTGTTTTGGATGTTCGTATATCATTTAGGCTAGAAATGCCAAAAGTTAGAATTTTGAAGTTTCGGTCCGATAGTGAATTTTTACCCGATGGTCGGAATGGGATTCCAAAAGTTACTATAGTACCTCCATGTCATTTGGGACGTGTGTGCAAAATTTCACGTCAATCAGACGTGTTTTGGTTAGGTTTTGAATGGAAAGTGAGTTCGATTAACTTTTTGAAATTTTAAGTTCAAATCATTGATTTTAGCGTTGTTTCAGGTGGTTTAAGGATTGGTACAGATTTGGATGATGTTAAGGGATAGGTTTGTAGGTTTGGTTGAGGTCCTAGGGGCCTCGGGTGTGTTTTGGATGCTCGACGGGTTGATTTTAGAATTTTTGGATAAAGTTCATGTGATGCTTCTGTTGTTTCCGATTCTGCGGCTTGGGGACCGCAGAATCGGCGCCACAAAAGCGGCTCAGAAGTCACAAAAGCGGAAGGGGCCCTGGGCCAGGAGACCGCAGAAGTGGTAGGCATTTCCGCGGAAGCAGGGATCGCCTTCGCGATGTATGTTCGTAGAAGCAGAAATTGATATTGTAAGTAAAGCCACTGAAGCGGCAATTTGACCGCAAAAGTGGGACCACATAAGCGGTCCATGGATCCGCAAAAGCGAATATCACAGTAGAGAAAAGGGTTTATCCGAGGCTTAAATTTCATAAATTGAAAAATCAATTGAGAGCTCGGGAGAAGGCGATTTCGAGTGAGTTTTGAAGAAGAGATTATTGGGTAATGTTTCTATGATCCTTTCTAGCCTAATCCATCATTTTGTTGTTAAATTCATCTTTTAAATTCGAATTAAGGTTCAAAAATGGAGGAATTTGAGTAAATGTTCAATGACTAAACAATTGGGATTTGAGGGAGCATTTGACCTCCGATTTGGGAGATTTTTATGGCTAGACTCATGAGAGTAAGAGGTTTCTGAAAATGTGAAAAGTATTTGATTGCGAGACATTTTCTTGAGGGGCATTTTGGTCAATTTACCTATTTTCACGCCTTAGCTTTAATTTTAACAGTGTAATTAGTTACTTGCGATGTTATTTACAATGTGTAATTGGTTTGAATAGATTTGTGCCATTCGGAGTCGGATACTCGTGGCAAGGGAATTGTTTCTTAACGGTTTTGTACCAATTCGAGGTAAGTGGCTTGCCTAACTTTATGTGGGGGACCTCTCCCATTAGGATATCTTTCCATTGTTTAAATGCCTTGTGCGTGAGGTGACGGCCTTGTACTTGTGCTAATTGTTGAAAATCCACCTTACTTGGCTTATTTAAACTGTGTTTCTTCACATATTTAGTTGTTAATAATGAAACTTCACTTGTTTTGACTTAGGAAAAACATGTTAGTAACTTATCTGATCTATTTGACTAAATTGCAATATCTTTCATCTCTTGGAAAGCTTGTTAGCAACTTATTTGCCTTATTTGACTAAATTGAAATATTTTTCCTTCTTGTGAAGCATGTTAGATTTTCGATTTTATTTGTTGTTTGCATTTCGCTTTCCTTCCGTTCAATATTTTTTTATTGTGGTGTATTTACTATTGGCTACGGGACGACATCCAAGAGCTCCCCCTATTTGTATTTTGTTCTGAGGTTTGGAGTACGAGATACCAAGAGATCCCCGGCATTGGATTATATAACTGGCAGATACTAAGAGATCCCCAGTGGGGGATTGATTTTTTGGCATATACTAAGAGATCCCCAAGGCAGGACTGATTAATTGGAGGATACTAAGAGATCTTCGGGATACTTGGAGATACCTTGCTCATATGATGAGGATACTAGGAGATCCTCGGAATACTTGGAGATCCCTTGCTTATATGATGAGGATACTGGAGATCCTCGGGATACTTGGAGATCCCTTGCTGATATGATGAGGATACTGGGAGATCCTCGGGAAACTTGGAGATTTATATGATGAGGATACTGGGAGATCCTCGAGATACTTGGAGATCCCTTGTGTTTATGATGAGGATACCGGGAGATCCTCGAGATACCAGGAGATCCTCGATGATAAATAGCCTGTAATGATTCTTCTCGTTTTGTAGAATTGTAAAATAGTCTATTCCTTCTTCTTAATGTTTGTTAGATATTCGAGATTTACGTATTTCCTATTGTTATTTCATTTCATATTTATTTATTCTTATGTTGATCTCAGTAGGGGCCTTGACCTTCCTCGTCACTACTCTACTAAGGTTAGGCTTGGCACTTACTGAGTACCGCCGTGGTGTAATTATGCTACTCTTCTGCACACCTTTGTTGTGTTGATCCAGGTACTTCTGGTCAGGCACGCTATCAGTGATTTTCGAAGCTACACTCGGAGATTTGAGGTGTGCATCCGTCGCGTCCGCAAATCCAAAGAATCTCCTTCTAGTCTACTGTTAGCTAGTTGTTTCATTCATGTACTCAGTTATTTTTTACACTTCTGGATTACTAGAGTCGTATGTCATATTGTACTCTTAGCCTGTGTTGCCCGTGGGATTCCGGGTCTTAGAGGTTTTACGTTATCGGTTCGAAGTGTATGTGCCAAGCTGCACCCTATACATTTTCTTTTGTTATTCGGTTTTTTAATCGTCTTCGTAAAGATTGTTGAATTTCTGCAAGATATCAGGCTTACCTTGTCGCGAAGATTGGGTGCCGTCATGGCAGGTTCACGATTGGTGAACTAGAGTCGGGATAGTATAACAATAGCATGGCATGTCAAATCAATAAAATAGGTCCCATACTTCGTGACAGTCATAGTACCATGATGAAGACACTCACACTGCCTGCATAGAGCATCTCGCTCATTCATTGGGAGAAACTTCTCCAAGAATAACTCTGCAAACTGATCCTAAGTCAATTATGGGACCCTGCTAGCCTGGACAAAAAATAGTCCCTCCAAAGAGTCTTGGCGGATCTTGCAAGCCGAAAGGTGATGAAGTCGAACCCATTGTTCTCCACAATACCCACAGTCCGGAGAACCTCGTGGCAGCTGAATAAGAAGTCATGGGCGTGCTCTGTAGAAGCACCGCTTAAGGTGGTGGCTAAGAGCTTGGTGAACCAATAGAGCCTCCATAAAGCATTCGCGGACATTGCCGCACCATCGTCGGTCTAATCTGGAATACCCAGCTAGACTGCCACAGCTGGAACCTAAGCCTGAGGAGGTACCTGCTCCGGAGTATGCGTAGCGGGAGTCTGAACTCCTCCCCCAGCCTAAGAGGTGGCTGGTGCTACGAGAAGCAAACACGTTCAAGGTACGCTCTCCATAAAGCCTACTAGTGAGACCAAAGCGTCATGGAGTACTGGAGTGGCTATGAAACCCTTTGGGACCTGAAATTGGCCCCACTAGATCTACTGGTGCTGGAACCTCCTCATCATAGTCAAGATGAGGCTCCACCTTTGGGAGTGTTGCTCGAGGCTGAGCTCCGCCCCGGCCTATGGCACGACCTCGGCCTCGCCCTCTACCCCTGGTAGGAGCTGCTGCCGGGGCCTCGGGCTACTACAATGTAGAATAAGAAGCACGTGTTCTTCCATCTGCGAAAGAACATACTAGAATGACAATAAGTATTTGAGAAACAGATTCACAAGACGAGAATGAACAAAGTGAAATTTTTCCTAACTTAGTAGCATCTGGGGGATAAATATAGACGTGTCTGTACCGATCCCAAAGACTCTACCGAGTTTGGCTGTGAGTTGTGAGACATACTTAACCTAGTGCTCTGATACCAGCGAATATAACAACGAAACTATCTCAATACCATAACTCATATATATTGGACGGCGTGCTGCACGATCCTATTTATTAGTTCATAAGTGGACAGCGTGCCACAGGATCCCATTTCATATTTCATATGTGGATGGCGTGCCACACGATGCCAATTCATATTTCATTAGTGGACGGCGTACTACACGATCCCATATCATAGTTCATAAGCTCACAACGTGCCATACGATCCCATATTATAGTTCATAAATGGACGACGTGCCACATGATACCATATTATAGTTCATAAGTGGACGGTGTGCCACACGATCCCATATTATAATGAATAACACAAATAATCTCTCTAATAGAGGTCTGTTTAGGTAAATTCAAACAACATAACGATAAAACCAGCAAGGGTATAACTAACAGCCCAAATATTCCAGCAAAGGAGCAACAACAATAGTAAACTACGTGTCCCAGCAAGGGAAGAGTAACCATACTTTCTCTATTAATCACTTCTTTCCCAGTTAACAAATTTTTGTTCGAATCAATAATCCAATAATATACCAATCGAAATTTTTCCTCAATCATTCACAAAATATGAAACCGAGCAATTAGAGAAGAGAGATATTTCACAAAGTACGGTTCAAACACATTTAAGACCCACGGTCATGCTCGACTCCGGTGTATAGATAATCGTCACAATGCCTATACACCATACGTATCATTTAGCAATTAGCAATTAATATCCTAATCTTATTCCCTCTAACCAAAGTTATAACAAACACTTAGCTCGGTCCATGAATGACAATCAACTCTCCAATACCGCCTTTCCTCTACAATCCGACTTTAAAACAACGATATCTAAGCATAATCAATTCAATAATATCAATAAAAGCTCAAAAGTAAAATCGCATAGCCTAGAAATGAAGTTCCTATCTTTCTTGCAATAATATCAAAATCCAACACCGGGCCCATATGGTCCAAACTCGAGGTTCAAACCAAAATCCGTTCACCCATGATCTCACAAGTTCAAATATATAATTAATTTTAAGATTTGACCCCAAATTGAAGTTGAATCACCCAAAATATCAAAAGCCTTAGTTCTACAAAAAAACCCCAATTTCTACTTTGAATTCATGATTTAGGGCTAGGAAATTGGTGACTAATGGAAGAAATTAAGAGGAAAAGAAGCTAAGAACACTTACCCAAGAGATAATGGAGAAAGAAGAGCTTGAAAATTGCCTATGGGGCATTTAAGGGAGGAGCTCGTGTGAAAATATGCTAAATCCCGTGTTCATCTATTTTTTTAAACATTAAAAATCGCTGAATAAAATAACCCTTAGCGATCGCAACAGGAGGGCCACGTTCGCGATGAAGATGGACTAGAGGCATAGCGTTCGTGATTGGATGTGTGCGAACGCGAAGAAGAAATCTGGGGGGGGGGGGGTCCACGTTGGTCTACATGATCACGAGTAGATAGACATGAACGAGTTGAGGAGTTTGGAAAGGCTACATGATCGCGGAAAGAGTGTCGCGAACGCGGTAGTGGAAATTGACAGGGAACTGCAAACGCGAGCCTGAGGCTGGGTTCGCGAAGAATAAACCACCTGTGCAAAAATTGCAGAAAATCCGCTAAGTTTTTCCATTCAAAACCACCCCGAACCACCTCCAAATCACCCCCTAGCCTTCGGGGCTCCCAACCAAATATACACTAACTCAATAACATCCCACAGTCTTGCTCGAGCGATCAAATCGCTAAAATAATATCAAATCAAAGAACCAAGCCTCAAAATCATCATTTTCTTTTCAAAGTTCTTAAACTTCTAACTTTAAATATTTTGGTTCGAAACACGTCAAACGACGTCTTATTTTGACAAAATTTAATAGAAAGCGCTTAACGCATATTTAAAACATGTACCGTGTGCTGTAACCAAAATAAAGGCACGATACCTATATTTTCTAACTCATTTTCATTTCAAAATTTTCATATCATTTTCAAAATAAAAGAATTCCTTCAAAAATTCTTTACTCAAGACCTCGAATTTCGATTTCGAAAATACGCCCGAGTCGCATATTCTTCAATGGACGTTCCAAAACCGTCACATCACGGGTCTGGGCCCGTTTACCCAAAATTTTGACCAAAGTCAACTTTAAAAATATTAATATAAAAAATTTTCAAATATTTTTGCAGAATTCACATGTTTCAACGTAAAAGCTTTCCGGCTACGCGCCCGAATAGTGCACGCAAATCGAGGCGATTAAAAGCGACATTTTCAACGCCTCGAAAGCATGGAAAAAGGGAGATTTACGGTAATGACCCTTTGGGTTGCCACATATTAAAGAAGGAAAACAAACGTTTTCACTTCACATAGCTTTTTTTAAAACTTATACATAATCTATTAGGTGTAACGAAAAATGGACCTCCAAAAATATGGAGCCTAAATCAATTGCTTTACTTGCTTTATGCAAGGGCCGCCCTTGAATATTGTTTCAATAGAGAATGCAAACGCAAATATGCTTTTCATTTCCAATACAACATGCATGCATTATTCAAACATTCTTGATCAAATACTATTCCTTAAGTTAATTTCAAACTAACGAAACTCCTGACTAGGGGTGGCAAAATGGTTCAAAGAAAACAGTTAACCACTTATATTATCTACTAAGAAATGAGTTGGACAATGAAATTTTTAAAAATGGGCCAAATATGGACAAAAACTATATTATCCATTTAGAAATATGGGTCGGGTCGGCTAATTTATCCATTTTTTCATGGGATTTTTACATATACATCCCATATAGCAAACCTTATAACCACTCATGTTTAAGGTTTGTGTTTATTACATTTAAGTATACCACCTTTCAATTTATGTACCAAAATTATATTTAAGGTTAATGATCAACTCATAAATTATTTGCTTGATTTGTGGAACAAAATCTTTTGAAACTATTAATTAGAGGCTTGATTTGTGTATATAAAATCTTTTCATATTTGTTTTTTACACCTTTTAAATATTTTCTTTTTCCGAAAATAAATAATATCCATTGCGAATTTTGCTGGTCTTGTCTAATCATGAGGATCGTATTACTATAAATAAATAAATGTGGCAAACATGGATTCAAGGATCCAATACTCAACAGAGGTGCATGTAAGCTTTACGTTATCGGATTCAACTTAATACAGTATTTTATATATAAAAATATTTGTGTAAAAATTTATGAAAATTATAATAGATAGTTAATAAATTTTAAACTAAAATGGGTTCAACGAGAAGAATATTAAATGTTAAACTTATATAGATTAAATCCGCTTTTATATTATTGTAACTGCTATTTGATTAAGCTGCTATTGCTCGACATTTAAGTATACCACATTTTAATTTATGCACCAAAATTATATTTAAGGTTAATGATCAACTCGTTAATTATTTGCTTGATTTGTGGAACAAAATCTTTTCAAATTATTAATTAGAGGCTTGATTTCTGTATACAAAATCTTTTCATATTTGTTTTTTACACGTTCACATTTGACTACATTGCTCCTTCTTCTTCTCAGTCCCAAATTCTCAAATTCCATTTTTCTATGAGTGAGAAACGAGGGTTTTCTGGGGGAAAATATGTGATTTCTGTATGAAGTGTAGTTAAGGTTATATGCAGTGTTTCCAGTGAGTTTTTATAATGTAGTCAAATGTAGTCAAATGTAGTTAAATGTAGTTAAGGTTATATGAAGTGTTTCCAGTGAGTATTATAAATGTAGTCAAATGTAGTTAAATGTAGTTAAGGTTATATGAAGTGTTTCCAGTGAATTTTTTCGTTTCGTATTTATTTGTTATTGTAATAAATTTCTCCTGAGGCAGTTGGAATTTTAATGTAAGGGAAGAATCTTTAAAATGGTGACTTCTCTACTTTAATAACATCATGTAGTGCAGGCAGAACCATTCCTGCTAAATTTCTTTTTTCACTTCCTTCACCTTGTCATCTTAGCTATTGTGAATTCTGTTTAAAATACATCTCTAGTATAAAATTTTATACTATTATATTGATTGGTGTAACTACTAAAATCCAAGCTAAAAGCTGCTCATTACTCACGATTAATAACTAGTCTGTAGTTATGTAATTGTAGATATATGCAGTATAGATGTGTAGTTATATGGAATTGTAGGTAATTGTAGTCACAACATTAGTAATTTCTAATGTATTCATGAAGCTATTTTTCAGTACAACCAAACTGACATAATGCTCCACTTCATGAAAAATTGTTCAGTATTCATGAAAAATTGTTCAGTACAACCAAAGTTCATTACAACAGTACACTCTACTTCTTCTTTCGTTCAACTTTATTTCTCTCATTCTTTGGCGGTGGACCCTTCCTCCTTGCAAGCCTGCGGCTAACCTCAGTTGAAGCCCTCACCTACAATTCAAGATCAGAAGAAAATAATAAGGTATCAATAAGTTAACTATGTTAGCAACAATCAGTTAACTACAAATAAGCTACAAACAAACTGCATATAAACGTTAACTACATTAACCCACATTTGACTACATTTTAAAAACTCACTGGAAACACTGCATATAACCTTAACTACATTTACTTACATTTGACTACATTTTAAAAATTCACTGGAAACACTTCATATAACCTTAACTACATTTAACTACATTTGACTACATTATAAAAACTCACTGGAAACACTTCATATAACCTTAACTACATTTAACTACAATTGACTACATTTTAAAAATTCACTGGAAACACTTCATATAACCTTAACTACATTTAACTACAATTGACTACATTTTAAAAACTCACTGGAAACAAGTTCAACAACTACTACTTTTTTTGTTTTTTTTTTCCTGCACCAAACAAGAATATATTACCTTTAGTTTTTGGGATAATGTATTGTTATCTTCCAATTCTTTGTTGAATTTGTGCCCAAGTAATGTGAAAGTACCCTTTGCCTTCAATCTCCATCAAGTTGTTGTGGTTATTTTCATAAAATGCTAATCCTTCTTCCAACTCCTTCAATTTTTCAACCAATCTTGGAAGAATGAACTTGGATCGTGCATCAACTTCTCCAACCATATCAAACACTACTTTTGATGAAATTAGAGAAGAAAAGGATAGAAAGGAAACTATAAGAAAGAATTATGAAAATAACAGAAGATATCATACCAGGAAGCTCTCACTAAATATTCGGAGCAACTTAATTTCTCCAATTTGGAGAAGAACCCTAATTTATCCAAGTTGGCTTCTAAATGGAAAACAAAGTTTGGAGAGGGTATGTGGCAAGAAAATAACGAATGATAGCCCTTGGTTTCAATGATACAGAATGTTAAAATTCTTGGATCCATTCTTTATTAGTTTGTTAAGATTTTACCTTAACCGATTTAGCATTTATTTGGTACAAAATCAAAGATTAATTAGGAGTCATAAATACAGGAGTTATTTTAGGATACAATTCATTTAACATAAATTTGAGCCTTAATAAAGGCGTTATTTTAGGAGGCAACATCTGGAAAGATTCCGTTTGGTATATATTGTGTAACAAAAACATGAGATATGAGGGTAATAAACAAACCATGCACAATAATGATAGTAAGGTTTGTTATATGGGATGTATATGTAAAAATCCCTTTTTTCATTATCCATTTTCGAACCGATCATATCCGATCCGACCGGCCCATTTGACTCTCCTACTCCTGACCTGTAGGACGAGGGAAAATTATAATTTCTCAAACGACTGTTGAATTGCTTGTGTTTGTTTATTAATTTTTGTTATTTAACTGTTAATTTTCATGGAAAGAAAGGACAATATCATGGAAGCAGCATTTATGAATTGTTGTTAGATCTACCATACACATAGTGAAAGCTTAGCACACTCCTTTTATTTGTTAGATTTATTTGAAGCTGTACAAATTAATCTCTATTAGTATTAGCTAGTTTGACTTGAGCGAAGTACCATTTGAAAAGTAAAAAAGAAAGTAATTCAACTTGGAAGTGCTAGCAGTCCCTAGCTAGAAAGGAAAGGCTCCACTGGTTTTACCCAACTTACGTTAGAGTATGGTCATATTTGCACACAACTTGTGAAATATTTTCATGTCACTTGCAAGAGAAGGTATAGATTATGCAAGGTTGGCTTTGCATAGAATTTTATGGCAAACTTGGCCTCTCCACAAACCAAGAGCAATTCTCCCCAAAATTGGCGGATTGGTTATGCTACAATAGGTAAACAAGTTTGAATTCTGTGTCCTTTAGGTTTTACACCAAAATTTCCCTTCTATCCCCACCCTCAATAAATGTTCCAATCACATTTACTGAACAAATATTTCTTGAATTAAGCCAATCTTCCACTTGTAATTGTGATTAAGTGTTTTCCTATTCCACAACTCCAATCCACTGATATTATAATATATCATGTGAAAATAGAGGTTAATGTTATTTAGGTTAAACCAATTATTATTTTTTAAACGATGTGTTTTATTATAATATTCTTTGTGAAAATATTATTTACTTACCCATTCAAATTAATGAACTTTATTTCAAATAGATCATATATTCGTTTGTTTATCATTGGCTAATGTAGTATATAATTTAATCAGTGTATAGAGTTAAAGCTTATACACGTAAAGTTAAATCATATGTTATTATAAGGCATACATCTTCACAATCTAATGATAGAGTTTGACAATCCTTTGGAATAGTTATTCTACAAGATTAAATACAATTATTTTGACTAGTGAATGGTTTAATTCCGATTTCTTGTACTAGAATAGTTTGTATGTACTAAATGGACGATGTAAAAATAAATATTTTATATTAAATTGATAAAATAATTTTCTAGTCCACTAAATATATATATATATATATATATATATATATATATATATATATATATATATATATATATATATATATATATATATCTCACACACTGTTAATTTTAATATAATTATTATTAATTATATATATTATTTATTATTTAAAACTATTAAAAGCTAAGACTCTTTTGTTGGTCAATAAGCCCCGCAAATTCGACAATAATAGTATATATTAGCGAAGTATATTAGTTGATGAAATTTATTGTGTTAGTGTAACAGGCGGACCACTCAATTTGTGTATTTGAGCCCCATTTTTCCTTTTGAAGATTCATGTATGTGTATTTGATTATATTTTGGTATTGAGTGATGTGATTGGATAGAGTCCTGGGGGCTTTGCGTGAGTGTCAAATGGGGTTCAGATCTTTTTTCCATGTTTTGGAATGATGGTTTGCTGATATTTGACTTTCTTCATCACGATCCTGACAGAGTAGTCAAATTCGTGGAGAGAATTTATAGGTGAGGTAGCATTTGTTGAGCTTGAGAATCAGTGACCTTCGTGTTCCCCTAGAAGTGGTCACGTTCATGTATAGGAAGGGCGGCTAAGGGATCATGCGTTTGTTCTTCGCGTTTTCGAAGGCCCAACAAGTTTGAGCATCGCGTTCCAGAGGGAGGGCTTGGGTTCCTATAGAAGGGTCAGCAGCTGAGCGTGGGTTTTATCATCACGATTGCAACATAGGTCACGTGATTGTGATGCCTATGCCTGGGCTGATCATTTAAGTACTCTACATAGAGTTTTTTTATTATTTTATCATATTTTGAGATATAGGGCTCGGATTTGGGTTATTTCACAAACAATTTTTACGATTTAGAATGGGTTAAGTAATTTTTACTCAAATTTATTTATTTTTCATGTTTCCAAACTTGATTTTAATGTTTGATTGGTGAATATAAGTGAAGAATTTTGGGATTTTAGAATAAAATTTTCTAAAGTAAAAATTGATGATTTGAGGGTCAATTTGAGTTTAGATTTAGATGAAACAAGTATATTTGGATGTCACGATCTAAAATCTCACCTTAAGGATCATGATGGCACATAGTACTTAGGACTATGTAAGCGTAACACATACTTGTTATTAAATAATTCAAACTATTCAAACATTAAATAAAAACCAGTAATGACATACATAGCTAACAACAATTAATAGTTATACATTTTCCCAAACTTGTAGTAAAGAGTCATAAGCTCTTATAAGAGTAACTAAGAATATCAAATACATCACTGTTTGGAAAAGAAGCAAACAGTAACAAAGTAAATACAGAAAGTTACTCAAAGGCGTGCAAACATAATGGTAGGTATAAGTTTAAGTCTCCCTAAAAATTTCCAACAACTAGTTAATGATCGGCACGCTCAGATGTTCCTGGATCTGCACAAAAATATATAGAAACATAGTATGAGTACACCACAATCCGTAACCATTAAATATCAAGACAAACCTCGGTGGATTAGTGACGATATACTAGTCAAGAAACCTACTAAATATAATAACTCGTGCAAAGAAATTATATTAAGCTAATAGCAGAACAGATATCAACATAAAGCTAAATGCTTATAATTGTGATAGCTGAAGCACTAGCATATCAGCAACCTTGAATAAGTTCAATCCAATCCGAAACTTACAATTTTCAGCAAAACAAGCCAAATCAACTGAGAGATCTTCGAATTAAATTTTAGGCACAACAAGTCTAAAATCATATTACGTGCCTATTGGAGCAATCAAAACATTGTTCCGAGGTCGTTTTCGCAAAGGCCAAACCTCAATCAATATTTATATCTTAAGCTTATAACATGAAAATAATTTATCTAAATCAATCCCGAATCACTCGATTATAAAAATCGACCATGCACACAAGTCATAATATACAATACCAAATCACTCAAGACCTCAAACAACGGAATAGAATGCTAAAACTCAAAATAACTGGTCGAGTTATTGTATTGGACTCGAATAAATATAGGTGGTCGAAATGTTTGAGTTTTATCGGGTTCTAGGATACGAGCCCATAGTTGACCTTTGGGATTGACTTTGCTTAATTGAAGGAAGATCTTAGATTTATGGTTGGGGCTTGTTTCTGTCTTTTATTGGTATTATTAAGTTATTTTGAACAGATTCGAGCCTCTCGAAGGTTTTATCTTTCCTAACTCTATGTGGGAGAGATTACCCCTTATTATTTGTCTTTAATCGAATTTATTAAAGCTATAAGAAATGATATGTACATGAGGGGACGAGTGCGTACACGAGCGTATGTGTAGTATATGTTCAGATTAGACCTTAGGCTATTAAATAGGCCTTGAATTGGGGTTATTTTCTATATGAATATGCTTTATTATTCATTCTCCACACCTTTATGCTATTTTCATGTTATTGTACATCTTGTTTTTTAGCTGTGAACTATATCTTCTCGTGGCTGTGGGATATTGCTATTTTTGTGATATTGTAGAACATGTGGGCTTGTTGTGCGGGTTGATGTTGTTGTGTGCAGTATAAGGGTGGCGAGAAGCGAATGCGATGATATAAGGGTGGTGTTTATTTATGCGCATGCGGTGAGATAGGGGGATTATGATAGTGTAGCTATATAAGGGAAAATATTTCATTGTGAAGCTCACGCGAGCATCATAAGGGTGGCATGTTGATGATGTTATGTCGTATTTCGAGGTGAGTCTTGATATTATTCACGTGTTGGGAATGGCTTTATGTTTTGAACATATCCGTGTTTCCCTTAAATGACTTCACTTATTTTTTATGAGTTGTTGGACGATTTCTCCCCGTTATCACACGCCCCACTCTTGGTTGATTTTTATTCTATTATGTTTTCTATTTTCTATATTATATTGCTATCTTATGGAGTTTTATTGACTCGTATGTGCCTTGACTTGAACCTTGTCACTACTCCACCGAGGTTAGTCTGGATACATATTGGGTACCGGCTGTGATTTACACATACTATGCTTCTGCACATTTTCTATGAAGATCTAGGTACCTCAAATCATGTTGGTCGTTAAAGAGTGGTACTGAGTTGTTCGAGACTTCAAGTTATACCTGTTGTTCTACTTGCAGGCCTCATAGTCACCCTCTTTAGTTTCCATATTGATATTTAAGTATTCAAATAGTGATGTACACATTTGATAGTTTATGACTCAGTATTATCGGGATTTGGGATTTTAACTATTGTATTCACCTTATGGTATTGTTATAGCATTTTTAAGATTTTATTTAATATTTAAGTTGTTAAATTCTATTTGATCTCATCATGTGATAGACTTATCTAGTCTTAGGAACTAGTTGTCATTATGACCCTTATGGTGGAACTTTGGTTTTTGTGACAAGTTGGTATTAGAGCTCTAGGTTTATAGGTTCTACGAATCATAAGCACATTTGGTAGAGTCTTGTGGATCGTTATGGAGATGTATATACTTATCTTAGGGAGGTTACATAACTATTAGGAAATTTCACATCTTTTATTTTTTATTGCGCATATTTATTGATTTTGAAAATTGAGCCTTTGTATTCTATTCTCTCGCAGATGGTGAGGACAGGGGCTTCAGTTACTGATCATGCTTCCCCTAGTACATATTTATTGATTTCAATAATTGAGCCTTCGTCTTTCTACTCTCTCACAGATGGTGAGGACACGAGCTTCAGTTACTGATCTTGCTTCCCCCAGTACTGGTGTTGCTAGAGGCCAACACTGATGCTGAGGTAGAGGAAAAGGCAAAGAACGTGTTGCAGCAAGGAGCCATGATGGGGCCATAATTCAGGATCCACGAGTATCACTGGTTAGGTAGCAGGCACCCAAGGCTCCTGTTGGTACTCCTGGACTTCAAGAGACTTTAGCGCACTTTCTTAGCATGTTTGGTACCTTGGCTCAGGCATGGTTGATTCTAGTTGCACCAACAACTTCTTAGGATTGGGAAGGAGATCAGACTCCCACCGCCCATACTCTAGAGCAGCAAGGTCGAACAAGCTCCGGATGTTAGACGGTGCAACTTGTAATTGTAGTTTAGCCCGAGGTCAAACTACTTGCGTCAGAGGAGAAGAAAGAAATGTTAGAGAGGTTCCAGAAGTGTCACCCTGAAAATTTCAATGGTGAAGTTTCTGGGGATGCACATGGTTTCCTAGAGGAGTGTCACCATATTCTACGCATCTGGGCATAGTGGAGTTGAGCAACCTTACTGCTTTCTAGATGAGAGTGCTGACATATAGATGGCCGCTAACGTATGAGAAAAGTAGTCCAGCTGGTGTAACACCACTTACTTATTCCCAGTTAACTGATCTCCTCTTGAGGGAGTTCATTCCATAGGCCCTCGGTGATGCATTGCGCACCGAGTTTGAGAAGTTGTGCCTGAGGACTATGACTGTGTCTGACTATGCTACGAGGTTTACTAAGATATTTGTGATGCACGTGCTTTGGTTTCCACTGTTAGATTGAGGGTCCAAATATTAATTAAGGAACTCGGTAATAGCATTAGATTTGGGATGGCACGAGAGTTGGAGACCAAGACTTCATTGAATCATATTGTGGAGATCACTAGTAGGTTGGAGCATATCTGCGACCATGAGAGAGGGGATAGGGTGGCCAAGAGGCCTCGAGCCTTTTGAGGATTTAGTGGTTCTTGTTCTACGGTTTTAACTTGTCATGGCAGAGGAATTGTCAATCAACCAGTTTAGTCCACACTTTAGGTTACTCGTAGTGCTTCAACTCGTCAGGGACCCCAAGGTACTCATATTGGACAACCATCTTTTAGTTCACCTTAAGCACGGGATTCATACGACAATTATTCTAGCAGCCCTAGTTAGACTAAGTATTAGCAGTCATGCTCGTATACAAGTTATTTTGAGTGTGGTTATACTAGGCACAAGAAATGGATTGTCCCATACTTCGGAGTTATGGACTTCCGCAGGGTACTCAGGCTATGGTTTATGCTCCAGTTGCTATGCAACCGGCATATCCAGCTATGGGTGGGGGACAGACGATTATAATACATCCTATAAGGGGAAGCTAGGCATTTTGTTATGCTTTCCATGGTAGGATTGAGGTAGCTGCATTAGATTCCATGATTGTAGGTGTTGTTCAGGTCTGTCATAGAGATGCATCAGTTTTATTTGACCCGAGTTCAACTTATTCATATGTATCATCCTATTTTACTTCATATTTGGATATGTCCGGTGATTCTTTGGGTACTCAAGTTTATGTTTATACATCTTGGAGACTCTATTATTGTGGACCTTGTTTTTCATTCTTTTATGGTCACTACTAGGGGCTATGAGGATAGGGTTGACCTTCTGTTAATTAATATGGTCGATTTTGATGTCATTTTTGGCAAGTAATTATTACTATTGATTGTCATGCTAAGACTATGACATTGGCTTTGTGTGGTTGTTGAGGTTGGATTGGAGAGGTTCATTGGGCCATGTTCCTAGTAGGGTAGTGTAATGACCCGATCGGTCGTTTTGAGAATATAAGTTCCGTTCAGCGACATAAGATCTGGATCAGCTTCGTTACATGAGTATCGGCTTAAGCGCATAGTGGAATTTAGTTTTCGGATGGTTTAGAGTAAATTTTAGAGAAGAAACTTTATTTTGGAAGTTAGAACGGTGAAAATTTGACCGGTACTAGACTTTTTGGTAAAAGACCCCGAAATGGGTCGTGGATGATCTCAATAACTTCATATGGTGATTTTGGACTTAGGCGCGTGTCCCGATTCAGAGTTGGAGGTCTGTAGAGTGAATTGAGGCATTTCGGCGAAAGTTGAATTGGAAAAATAAAGAAGTTTGACTCACAGTTGACTTTTGGGCAATTGGGATCGGAATGTTATTCTAAGAGTTGAAACAGCTCCGTTATGTCATTTTGGACTTGTCTGCAAAATTTGGCGTCATTCCGAGTTGAATTGATAGGTTTCCGCATGAGATTCGTTATTTGAAGATATAGAAGTTCATAAGCTTGATTTTTGGTATTGATTCATCATTTCGATGTTGTGTGATGTGATTTGGGACTTCAAGAGAATCCGTTTTAGGTTATATCACTGGTGTGTGTGATTAGACGGGGTCCCGGGGGCCTCGGGTGTGTTTCTGATGGGCTACGGATCCTTTTCTTCCATATATGAACTGCTGAACTGCTGCTTCTGATATCCTTCTACGCGATCGCGAATAGTCTCCCGCGATCGCGATGTTCTATTTGTTCTTCAATCGCGTTCGCATGAAACGTCCTGCGATCGCGAAGGTCTAACAGTCTCCACTTCGCTATCACATCCCTGATTACGCGATCGCATAGACCAACCAATGGACCCCCTGTACTTGCTTCAACGCGTTCGCATAAATGCCCCCGCGTTCGCGAAGCACCGCCTAATTCTTCATGTAGAAAATCACTCTATCTATGATATGTGCGCTTTGGTTGTATGAGCATGATTTTCAGGTATAGGTTTTGATGAATGACAAACAATGAAGTCAAGTGTCAAACAACGATATCATATGACAAACAATCAAGCTTGAATGCCGAGAAGCATATTGATGAATGGATTTGCAATGGAAACGCCAAAGACGAGTTCAAATGTTCAAGACCGAAGACCCAAGACGTAGGTCGTATAGAACAAATGTAAGAGCAACGCTTAAGTTATCTCGTCTTTTGGCTCAACATAGGTTATCATAAATATGCATAAAATCATTTTATTAAATCATATTTATCATAATCATATTTTATTAAATCATATTTATCATAAACATATTATAAATACTTCAAACAAAATGATGTTAAAGTTTTCATCTTAACCAAAATGGTTTTTGAAGTAAGGTTTTCAAATCTGCCTCAGAATAATCGATTATACAAAGTGCATAATCGATTATGTTATAACAGTGGCCAAAGTGTTTGAACACTGCCACAGAATAATCGATTATACAAAGTGCATAATCGATTATGTTATAACCGTTGCCAGTATTTGAACACCGCCTCAGAATAATCACTATCAGTATATGCATAATCGATTATGTTGTAGACCGTTGCCACTGTTTGAACACTGCCACAGAATAATTGATTATGCAGTATCAGATAATCGATTATTCAGCAGAAAATCAGCTTCTGATTTTCTGAACGTTGGAGAATAATCGATTATCAGATACTGAATAATCGATTATCTGGGCACAAAATCAGCATAATTGATTGCCAATTAAGCAACGGACATACACCATTTTTCACCTATAAAAAGAGGTCTTTTGAGCTGATTTTAAACACACAACACCTCCCAATATTGATATACATATTGACATTATTTGAGCATCATTTTAGAGCTTTTGTTGAGCCATTTGAGAGACAACTTTGAGTTGTTCATAGAGCTAAATTTGTATCTCTTTATCTACTCTTTTAAGAGAATTCTTGTTGTAAAAGAGAAAGGTGTTTGAGAAGAACATATCTTATCATTGATTGTCGGGTTCGCTAAGTACCCTAAGTCTTAGTGTGTGAAGTCATGTGGTGCGGTATTCACGAGCAAGGTTGAAGTCTTGAGGTGCTGTATCCTCGAGCAAGTTGAAGTCTTGTAGAGTGTACATCTACGAGCAAGTGTAACGGTTTGTTAGGCACCCGAAAGCTTAACGGAGTTAGTGGAATCTCGAGAGAGTCTCTCGGGGACTGGACTAACCACAAGTTGTGGTGAACCAGGATAAATTCGGTGTGTTCTTTCCTTGCTATTTTAATTACCGAATTTATTTTATTCCTGCAATTTTAATTCCGCAATATTTATCAATATTCTCGTGCCGCACTATTCACCCCCCCCCCCCTCTAGTGACGGGCATAATTCCTAACAGTTGGTATCAGAGCCTAACTCTCTGAAAGCCTTAACCGGTTGAGACCGATATATATTTTTTTTGTTGAGAATATTGAACGCAGGAATAATGAGCGAAGGACACTCCACCGAGAGGCCTCCATTCTTTGATGGAAGAAATTATACATACTGGAAAGAGCGGATGAGAATATTCATCCAATCACACAGCTTTTGATTATGGCAAATCATCAAAAAAGGTGAACAAATGCCAACAAAGAAAGTTGGGGAAATCATGGTTCCAAAGGAGGAAAATGAATATGATGCCGAGGACATCAAGAAAATTGAAAGAAACGCAACGGCCGTCAACTTACTATTTTGTGCGGTGAATCCGGACGACTATCGGAAAATCTCTTGTTGCACAACCGCAAAGGAAATGTGGGATAAACTCGAGATCACTTATGAAGGTACGTCTCAAGTCCGAGAATCTAGAATTGATTTTCTAACACATGAATATGAACTTTTTAGAATGAGGGAAGATGAAAACATCGACAATATGTTCGAACGGTTCTCAATAATCGTCAATGATCTTCATGCTCTCGGAAAAATATACTCGAACAAAGATCTAGTTCGAAAAATCCTACGGAGTCTCACTCCCAAATGGCGCTCCAAAGCAAATGCTATCCAAGAGTTGATAGGAATCACGGACGTCACAATTGATGGACTACGAGGTAATCTTAAAGCTTATGAAAGCACAATGCTTAATCCGTATCTTAGAAGTAAGTCGAATATTTTTCCTTCAAAGCCTCATCTTCTAAAAGAGTAGAGGTAAGTGATTCGGAAAGTGACGATGATGTTATTTCCAATGATATAATTGAAAAGTTTTGTAAGTTTATGAAGAAGGAAATAAAGAAGGAAGAACCATGTCCTTCATGTCAAAATTGTGGAAAAATTGGCCACACCAAATCACATTGTCCAAAATCAAAGCCAAGAAAAAGAAGAAACACCATAGGCGCGTAACATGGAATTCGGACAGCTCGGGCGATGAAACTGCCGCGTTATGCCTCATGGCCAACAAAGAAGAAGAGGTAAGTATTTCTAACTCTTACTCGTTAGAAGAATTGCAAAATGCTTATGATGAATTATATAGTGAATTTGTTAAAGCTTCAAAAACCATAAAAGAATTGAAGAAAACACTTTCTTTGCATAAAAAGATTTTGAGAAAACACTTTCTTTGCAAGAAAAGATTTTGGAAAACAACCTTCTTTAAAAGAAAAAGATTTTGAAAAATTGACTTGTGAAAATCAAAAGCTAAAAGAAAAAAATAAATTTTTGGAAAATGACATTGTTGATTTCAAAAATAAAATCAAGGAGATGAATGAAGCCTCTTTAATTGTTCAAAGTTCAAATTGTTCTTCTTGTAGTTCTTTAAAAATGGAGAACGTAGAACTTAGAAATACACTAGAAAAATGTAGTGTAAATGATTCTAGAACAAGTGAGGATATTAAAAAGGGTGATAAAAATGAGGTTAAACCACCTAGAAATAATTCTAGGATTTTTGTAAACGAGCCTACAAATAATAATTTTAGGCCACCTAGAAATGATTCTAGAATTTTTGTTAATAAGTCTAAAACTAATCTTTTTAGACCACCTAGACACAATTCTAGGAATTTTATTAATGAGTCTAGAATGAATAATTTTAGACCACCTAGAAATAACTCTAGGAATTTCAACGCTTCTAGGAATAACAACTTTAGATCACCTAGAACGCATTTGGCTCAACCTAGACATATGCACAATCCTAATGTCATATGTCATTATTGTAACCGGGTAGGACACATTGCACCCGTATGTTTTGCTAAACATAGAGATTCATATTTTGATTATGATTATTATTTGCCTAACCCCCAAGGACCCAAAAGAAGTTGGGTACCGAAAACCTATTTTTAGGTACTTTTGCAGGTGTGCTTGAAGACTACAATATTGTAGTCGATGCACCAAACACGAAACCTTACTGCATCAAGGGGGAACGTCGGTTAGTTATCGTATTTTTGATAAAAACGTAATAGTATGATATGTGCTAACAATTGATATTAATTATTGATTCATGTTTTGATAAGTTTTATTTTGAATAACGTTTAGTATCAATTATCTTTATGTTAAATGATTAATTCATGGTTTGATGAATATTTTTAGTTCAAATAACAGTTGGTATATAATGAAAAACCGTCATTATGATTGGTATGATTTTACGAACACTTGGTAGTATTTGATGTTGATATGATTATTTTTCTAACAATTGGTATCATCAATAATTTCAATAAACAATTGGTATACTCTTTTTGCTAATGCCAAAAGGGGGAAGAATTTAGGCGATATGCATCGAATAAGGGGAAATGTCTTCACATTCTAGTATGCTTTAATTAAGGGGGAATTATATTGTATTATTTGCATGAATTGTATGAGATATAGCATGAAGTTAGGGGAACTCGATATGCATATCTCCTGTTGTTTGTCATTATCAAAAAGGGGGAAATTGTAGAAAATCACTCTATCTATGATATGTGCGCTTTGGTTGTATGAGCATGATTTTCAGGTATACGTTTTGATGAATGACAAACAACAAAGTCAAGTGTCAAACAACGATATCATATGACAAACAATCAAGCTTGAATGCCGAGAAGCATATTGATGAACGGATTTGCAATGGAAACGCCAAAGACGAGTTCAAATGTTCAAGACCGAAGACCCAAGACGTAGGCCGTTAGGTAGAACAAATGTAAGAGCAACGCTTAAGTTAACTCGTCTTTTGGCTCAACATAGGTCATCATAAATATGCATAAAATCATTTTATTAAATCATATTTATCATAAACATATTTTATTAAATCATATTTATCATAAACATTTTTTAAATACTTCAAACAAAATGATGTTAAAGTTTTCATCTTAACCAAAATGGTTTTTGAAGTGAGTTTTTCAAATCTGCCTCAGAATAATCGATTATACAAAGTGCATAATCGATTATGTTATAACAGTGGCCTAATTGTTTGAACACTGCCACAGAATAATCGATTATACAAAGTGCATAATCGATTATGTTATAACCGTTGCCAGTATTTGAACACTGCCTCAGAATAATCGATTATCAGTATATGCATAATCGATTATGCTGTAGACCGTTGCCACTGTTTGAACACTGCCACAGAATAATCGATTATGCAGTATCAGATAATCGATTATTCAGCAGAAAATCAGCTTCTGATTTTCTGAACGTTGGAGAATAATCGATTATCAGATACTAAATAATCGATTATCTGGGCACAAAATCAGCATAATTGATTGCCAATTAAGCAACGGACATACACCATTTTTCACCTATAAAAAGAGGTCTTTTGAGCTGATTTTAAACACACAACACCTCCCAATATTGATATACATATTGACATTATTTGAGCATCATTTAAGAGCTTTTGTTGAGCCATTTGAGAGACAACTTTGAGTTGTTCATAGAGCTAAATTTGTATCTCTTTATCTACTCTTTTGAGAGAATTCTTGTTGTAAAAGAGAAAGGTGTTTGAGAAGAACATATCTTCTCATTGATTGTCGGGTTCGCTAAGTACCCTAAGTCTTAGTGTGTGAAGTCTTGTGGTGCGGTATCCACGAGAAAGTTTGAAGTCTTGAGGTGCGGTATCCTCGAGCAAGTTGAAGTCTTGTAGAGTGTACATCTACGAGCAAGTGTAACGGTTTGTTAGGCACCCGAAAGCTTAACGGAGTTAGTGGAATCTCGAGAGAGTCTCTCGGGGACTGGACTAACCACAAGTTGTGGTGAACCAGGATAAATTCGGTGTGTTCTTTCCTTGCTATTTTTATTACCGAATTTATTTTATTCCTGCAATTTTAATTCCGCAATATTTATTAATATTCTCGTGCCGCACTATTCACCCCCCTCTAGTGACAGGCATAAATCCTAACACTTCACACTGATCGTGTCCAAACCATCGTGTTTGCATAAAACTCTTATGGACCAATCAATATTTCTTCTACGCGATCGCGTCCCTTGTTCCGCGATCACGATGCGCAAATGACAAACAGAAAGATTTAAATCCCAATTTCGAGGGTTTCACCATTTTTTCACTCTTTGACTTCTAGAGATCTATTCTTGGCAATTTTTGAAGGGATTTTCACCTGGGCAACTTGGTTAAGTGTTTATCACACGATTTAGACCAACTTCCATGAATCTCCTCTTAATTTCATCTTTTAATTTAAGTTTTTGAATGAAAATGGGTAGAACTTCTTAGACCGAATTTTTAGATTTTGAAGGTGTGTTTGAACTCCAATTTGAGATATTTTAAAATGGTTAGCCTCTTGAGAGTAAGAGGTTTCTGAAAATGTTTAATTCATCTGGTTCCGAGACGTTGGCCCCAGGGGCATTTTGGTCATTTTACTTAATTTTGCGTTTTAGCCTTGAATTAAATAATCGAATCAGTTGCTTAAGATACTATTTACAATGTGTTATTTAATTGGATAGATTGGGCCATTTGGAGTCGAGTATTCGTGGCAAGAACACGGTTGCTTGTTGATTTTAACCGGTTTTGAGGTAAGTATCTTGCCTAATCTTTTGTGGGGGATTTCCCCTTAGGATTGGAGTCTTATCTATTTCTTGTATTCCTTTTATACGAGGTGAAGAGTGCGTGCTCGGATTTATTCTTGTTAAATTGTACCTTATAGGCTATTAGATTCTTGAAATCACCGAGTATGAAGATGATATTGATACGAATAAGTTCTCTGTTATTAGTTTCACCTCTACATGTCCTACATGATATTTTTTTGGCCTTCTTATATTATTTTTTCTTTTTAATGGACTTTTACGTGTGTTAACTAGAGACAATTGCCTTTCTATAGACATGTTACACGTCTTAGCTACTAGCCTTTAATTGGAAATCATAAATGTTGTACCTCATATAATTAATTGCACTTAAATTAAAAGAAGATAGACATCTTATGATTAGTGTTATTTCCTTACATTGTAATTATTTGCTTCATGTTGACTTCTTACGGTTGGTTACTCCCTCATTGTAAGCTCATCTATAACTTCGTGCAATTATATTACCTATCCAACTGTTTTGGTATCGGTGTAGTTATTATGCACTTATTACCTCTTTTTATTTGTTGAAGTTATTGTGCTTTTCCCCTGGTGTTCAGTGGCCTTAGTAGGTACTTTTTATTCCCTTGCCAGGACGTTATTGATTCTGTTGGTTATTCCCTTTCCGGGACATTATTGTTTCCATTATTGTTTCACTTGCCTTGCTCCTGTATATATATATTGGTTGTTATTTATTAAGCGGCTGTTGGTACTGTGATGCACGAGGTCTCTGCCGTGCGGTTGTTATTGGAGAGTTGCACAAGGTCTTTGCCGTGTTTTTGTGGCTATTAATTTTTTTGCACATACGGCGTAATAACGAGGGGTATGCTATATACTTATATGTGAATTGCGCATGTGGCGGAATAAGGTGGGAATATTGTGGTGTACGTGCGGCGTAATAAGGCGGGGTATGTTATATGATTATATGCGAATTGCACATGTGACGAAATAAGGTGGGCTATGTCAGAGGAAGGTTGTAATGAATTGTTAAGGCCCGTTGAGACATTTTTCCTATTTCAGTTTATGATTAGTATGAAGGACTACGGGTTCAATTCCTGGGAGATTCTTTGTTATTGGTATGATGGACTACGGGTTAAATTTCCATGATATCCTTTGTTATTTGTATGATGGACTACGGGTTCAATTCCTGGGAGATCCTTTATTATAGGTATGATGGACTACAAGTTCGATTCCCTGGAGATTCCCCCTTAAACTCATTGTGTTCTAAACTGATATTTTCAGTTATTCTATCTGAATGTGGCCCTAGCCATTATATTTATGAGAGTGACCCTAGTTGGCTAGTAAGTTGTCATCATGATTCTGCTATGGATGGGGAACAATATTCCAAATGTTAGACTTCAGATGCTAGGTTTCCATGAGTTGTGGCCGGTTTGAGAGTTTGTGGTAGAATTGTGGAAAGTGGGAAGGACCTTATGTAAACATCATTTCAGAATAATGACTTAGCGACTTGGTTTTCCTTGTTGTGTTGTGACTTCAAGTTTGGTCAGTCATTTTTGCCGTCATTTTTATATTATCATTTATTTTATTCTCGTTGTTACTAATTGTCCGTTAGCCTTATTGCGAATTGTAGCATTTTACTCATCTGTGCAGTCTTTACATATTTACATATCATCTCCATTATTTCTGTTATACTTTTTATTGACGGGTAGGTGTCATGACTGTCCCTCGTCACTACTCCATTGAGGTTAATCTTGATACTTAGTGGGCACCGTTGTGGTGTGCGCATGCTACCCTTCTGCACACTTTTGTTTTGTATATACAAGTACCCTCACTCAGTTTTGTCAGCCTCGAAGAGTGACGTACAGCCGGAGACTTGAGGTATGCATCTGCCGCGTCCAATGACCGAGGAGTCTCCTTCTATTCTACCCATTTTAGTTAGTAGTTTCATTCCTGTATTCTGTTTTTGTAGACACCTTTGGATATCAGAGCCGTATGTATAGTTCTACTCTTAGCCTGTGTTGCCCGTGGGTTTCCGGGTCTTGGGGTTGTTACTGCAATTCGAGTGGAAGTTTATGTGCCAGGCGGCACTCTATACATTTTATCATGATATTCAGTATTAGTTTATTGTTTTAATAAGGGTTGTCAAACTTGCGCAATGTGACATGCTTATCTAGTCCCGAAGACTGGGCAGCGTCATGCAGGTTCACAATTGGTTAACTAGGTACGTGACAAGTTGGTATAAGAGCTCTAGGTTCATAAGAGTCATGGGACACATGCCGGTTCTTTAGAGTCTCGCTGATCAGTACAGAGACGTCTGTACTTATCTACGAGAGGCTATGTAACTATTTAGGAAACATCTTGACTTCATTTGACTTCCCTGCCGTGCGAAAATTTTTAATACCACAAATCGAAACTTTTGCATCCCACTCTCTCACAGATGGTGAGGACACGTACTACCCGAGGTGATCAGGCACCTGCGCCCCCTGCTGCAGCCGTCGGAGGTCATGGTCGAGGTAGAGTTCGAGGACGCGCACGTGGTGCAATGAGAGCACCTGCGTGAGCGGCCACCGAGATACCACCAGCAGATCCAGACGGAGTCTAGGCATCTAACAGACCTACAGCTACTGCTACTCCAGCTCTTCAAGAGACTTTGGCATAGTTCATGAGTATGTACACCACTTTGGCTCAGGCCGGATTGCTTCCCCTTGCTGCAGCTACACCCCAGGCCGGGGGAGGAGCAAAGACTCCCACTGCCCGCACTCCTGAGCAGCGAGCACATGTTGAGCAGGTTCCTGAAATTATTCCTGCACCTTCTGCAGCATCAATTCAGCCCGAGGGCATGGCAGCGGCTTCCGAGCAGGAGAAGATGAGACTAGAGAGGTTCAAGAAGTATGGTCCTCCGGTGTTTAGTGGATTGGCATCTGACGATGCCTTGGGGTTTCTTGATGAGTGTTACTGCATTCTCCGTACTATGGGTATCTCTAAGTTGAGCGGGGTTTCTTTCACTACTTTCGAGCTTCGAGGGGCCGCCTATGATTGGTGGCGCACCTATGAGTTAGAAAGCGTAGAGAAGGCATCTTTACAAACTTTGACCCATTTTTGAGACATGTTCCTGAGAGAGTTTGTTCCTCAGAGCCTCAGGGATGCATGGCGCGCAGAGTTTGAGCATTTGCGCTAGGGTGCTATTACCATCTCAGAGTATGCTGTCTGTTACACCACTTTGGCTAGAAATGCCTCAGCCTTGGTTTCTACTGTACGTGAGAGGTTTCGCCAGTTCATTGAGGTGCTTATTCTCAGCATAAGGTTCAGTATGGCCCGTGAGTTAGAGATGGATATTTCGTATCAGCAAGTGGTGAAAATTTCTAGGAGGATAAATGGTATGTATGCTAGAGAGAGAGATACGGCAGGCAGGGTCTTGAGAGAGAAAGAGCATACGAGATCAGGAGAGAGAGCCCGAGGATGCGAGGAGGCCTCGTAGGCCATTGAGATATAACGATCCTTATTTTGGAGGCAGGGTGCGTCATGGTAGAGTTTTTGCTGGTCAGCAAGTTCAGTTCGCGCTTCAGGCTTTGCATAGCGACTCGGGTGTGCAAGTGTCCCGAAGGACCCATACCACACAGTTTCCACAACATCGTCAGCAGAGGGGGTGCTTTGAGTGTGGAGATATTAGCCACATGGTGAGAGATTGACCAAGACTTTGGACTGATGTGTCGCAGCGAGGTATTCAGACATGGAGAGGGTAGCCAAGAGGGGGAGGCCCAACTCGTTGATGTGTTTCATATAGTAGGTTTGAGGCCGGTGCGCCAGCTAATGTCACTCAGGTACGGATTTAGTTTGATATGGAAAGGCACTATCAGTAGTTCATCACAGTTGTACTTATCAGGTTAAGTTCTTTTTTTGTTGTTCTATTTATGGGAGTGCTTCATGACTTGCACCCTGTCTGTGTCATTATTCTGTTGGGAGGTTTTATGAGCGATAGTTGTGTCTATCATATGTTTTAGCCATTGTCGAGAGTTATGAGGCTAGTGGTATTTTCCTGTTATCTATTCTGGTAGGCTTGATTTGATTTCCGAGCATTCTTGGTTATGAGCTGTGATTTTTATGCTCCACCGGTGCGGGAGCTAGTCTATGCTGTAAATTGTAGACAGAATTGATCTAGTGGGAGTCTATAGATGGGTTGATGTGTACCCTATTTGTGACCCAGTGTTGAGCGAGAGACCCTCGTAATATCAGGTGATTCAATATGTTGAGACCGGGCTTTGTACTGCGGTGAGAGTTATATTAGTATAAAATCTTTGTGAGTCCACTATATGATTTCATTCTTTCTTGTTAGATGTCTTGTAGAATTATGTTTTAGAATATTTATGTGCTAGTTTAAATTGCTTGTTAGTTCTCTTATGTGTTTCCTTTCCTTTATTCGTTCATTTTTGTCTATGCCTTGAGTTTAGTTTGTGGGGGTGTGTACCTGTTGGTGTTGGCTGAAATTGGGTTAATCGCGTGTTTCATCATGTAGTTTTCGTGTTTGTTGTATCATCGCCAGTGTTATGGGTGATTGAAAAGAGTTCTTATTGAATATGAGGCTTATGGCCAGTACAGATTTGATCTTAGGTATTTATTGCTATCAGAAATATTATTGTGGGACTATGTGTGGTGTGTCATGTTGTGTGGTTGTACCCTGTGTGTGATGACCTGTGTTGAATTAACTGGTTCAGACTGATATCGGATATGGACTAGGGATTCGACCTTTTAGAAACGGATGGAAGTTGAGGAATCTGGCTTGGAAGGCTTAATGGTATTGCTAGAAAGGTTAAATTTCAGTCGAGATGGTGTCGTCGTGCCAAAATGGATTGGGGTGACCTGGGGTCACCCACAGGTGTATGTATGAAGTGCGCATTTAGTAGCTTGAGGACTTCGAGGTGAATCTTAGCACGTTCGAGGAAGAACGTTGGTTTTAAGAGGGGAGGATGTAACGACCCGACCGGTCGTTTTGAGAATTTAAGCTCCGTTCAGCAACATAAGGTCTGGAGCAACTTCGGGACATGAGTATCGGCTTGGGCGTGGAATTCAGTTTTCGGATGGTTTAGAGTCAATTTTAGAGAAGAAACCTTATTTTGGAAGTTAGAACGGTGAAAATTTGACAAGAACTGGACTTTTTTGTAAAAGACCCCGGAATGGGTCCTGGATGATCTCAAAAGCTTTGTATGGTGATTTTTGACGTAGGCGCGTTTCCGGATTCATAGTTGGAGGTCCGTAGAGTGAATTGAGGCATTTCGGCAAAAGTTGAAGTTTGAAAAATGATGAAGTTTTACTTACAGTTGACTTTTGTGCAATCGGGGTCAGAATGTGATTCTGAGAGTTGGAACATATCCGTTATGTCATTTTGGACTTGTCTGCAAATTTTGGCGTCATTCCGAGTTGAATTGATAGGTTTCGGCATGAGATTCGTTATTTGAAGATTTAGAAGTTCATTAGCCTGATTTTTGGTTTGATTCGTCGTTTCGATGTTGTGTTATGTGATTTGGGACTTCAAACGAGTCCATGTTAGGTTGTATAACTGGTGTGTGTGATTAGACGGTGTCCCGGGGGCCTCGGGTGTGTTTCGGATGGGCTACGAATCCTTTGCCTCTATTTTTGAACTGCTGAACTGCTTCTTCTGATATCCTTCTATGCGATCGCGAATAGTCTCCCGCGATCGCGATGATCTGTGTGTTCTTCAACCGCATTCGCATCAATCGTCCCGCGATCTCCAAGGTCTAACAGTCTCCACTTCGCGATCGCATCCCTGATTACGCGATCGCATAGACCAACCACTGGACCCCTTTACTTCCTTCAACATATTTGCATAAATGCCCCCGCGATCGTGAAGCACCGCCTTATTCTTCACCTTGATCGAGTCCACACCATCGCGTTCGCATAGAACATTTCTGGACCAATCAATATTTCTTCTACGCGATTGCGTCCCTTGTTCCACGATATGCACAAATCACTGACAGACAGATTTAAATCCCAATTTCGAGGGATTCACCATTATTTCACTTTTTGACTTCTAGAGATCGGTTCTTGGCAATGTTTGAAGGGATCTTCACTTGGAAAACTTAGCTAAGTGTTTCTCACTCGATATAGACCAAATTGCATGAATCTCCTCTTAATTTCATCTATTAATTTTAGTTTTTGATTGAAAAAAGGGTAGAACTTCTTAGACCGAATTGTTGGATTTTGAGAGAGTGTTTGACCTCCAATTTGAGATATTTTATATGATTAGACTCGTGAGAGTACGAGGGTTATGAAAATGTTAAATTCATCTGGTTCTGAGACGTTGTCCCGAGGGGAATTTTTGTTATTTTACCTAATTTCACGTTTTAGCCTTGAATTAAATTATATAATCAGTTGCTTGAGATATTATTTACAATGTATGATTTAATTGGATAGATTTGGGCCATTTGGTGTCGAGTACTCGTGGCAAGAACACGGTTGCTAGTTAATTTTAGCTAGTTTTAAGGTCAGTATCTTGCCTAACCTAGTGTGGGGGACTTCCCCTTAGGATTGGAGTCTATCTGTTGCTTGTATTCCTTGCACTCGAGGTGACGACTGTGTGCTCGGTTTTATTTGTGTTAAATTGTCCCTTTTAGGCTATTAGACTCTTGAAATCACTGAGTATGAAGATGATATTGAGACGATTGAGTTCCATGTTATTAGTTTCACCTCTACATGTCCTACCTGATATTTGTGTGCCCTTTTAGAAATATTTTTGCTGTTTAATGGACTCTTACGTGTTTAACTGGAGATAATTGTCTTTATATAGACATGTTACCCATCTTAGCTACTCGCCTATTATTGGAAATCATAAATGTTGTACTCAAGTAATTAATTGGACTTAAATGAAAAGAAGATAGACATCTTACGATTAGTGTTATTTCCTTACATTGTAATTATTTGATTCATGTTGACTTCTTACGGTTTGTTACTCCCTGATTGTAAGCTTGTCTGTTACTTCGTGCAATTATATAACATGTCAAACTGTTGTGGTATCGGTGCAGTTATTATGCACTTATTATGCCTTGTTTGGCCTTAGTAGGTAGTGTTGATTCCCTTGCCGGTACGTTATTGATTATGTTGTTGATTCCCTTGCATGGGCGTTATTGTTTCCCTTGCCTTTCTCCTGTATATATATATTGGTTGTCATTTATTGAGCGCTTTTGGTACTGTGATGCTCGAGATCTCTGCCATACGGTTGTTATTTGAGAGCTGCACAAGGTCTTTGCCATGTTTTTGTGCATATGATATTTTGGCACTTGCGGCGTAATAAGGCGGGGTAGGTTATTTGCTTATGTGGGAATTGCGTATGTGGCGGAATATGATGGGAATATTGTGATGCACGTGCGGTGTAATAAGGCGGGGTATGTTATATGCTTATATGTGAATTGCGCATGTGGCAAAATAAGGTATGTCAGGGGCTGATTATGATGAATTGTGAAGGCCCGTTGAAAAATTTTTGCTATCTCTGTTTATGATTAATATGAAGGACAACGGGTTCAATTCCCAGGAGATCCTTTGTTATTGGTATGATGGACTACGGGTTCAATTCCCGGGAGATCCTTTGTTATTGGAATGATGGACTACGGTTCAATTCCTGGGAGATCCTTTGTTATGGATATGATGGACTACGGGTTCGATTTCCGGGAGATCCCCTCTACAAATCATTGTGTTCCTAACTGATATTTTCCTTTATTCTATCAGAATGTGCCCATAGCCATTATATCTATGAGAGTGTCCCTAGTTGGCTAGTTAGTTGTCAGCATGACTGTGTTATGGATGAGGCACAAGATTCCAAGTGTTAGACTTCAGATGCTAGGTTTCCATGAGTTGTGGCTGGTTTGAGAGTTTGTGGTACAACTGTGGAAAGAGTGGGAAGGACCTTATGTAAACATCGTTTCAGAATAATGACTTAGCGACTTGGTTGTCCTTGTTGTGTTGTGACTTCAAGTGCGGTCAGTGGTTTCTGCCGTCATTTTTATATTATCATTTATTTTATTCTCATTGTTACTAATTGTCCGTTAGCCTTATTGTGAATTGTAGCATTTTACTCATCCGTGTAGTTTTTACATTTTTACATATCATCTCTATTATTTCTCTTATACTGTTTATTAACCGGTAGGTGTCATGACTGTCCCTCGTAACTACTCCATCGAAGTTAGTCTTGATACTTAATGGGCACCGCTGTGGTGTGATCATACTACTCTTCTGCACACTTTTGTTGGGCAGATACAGGTACCCTCACATAGTTTTGTCAGCCTTGAAGAGTGACGTAAAACCGAAGACTTGAGGTATGCATTTGCTGCGTCCGCATGACTGAGAAGTCTCCTTCTATTCTACCCTGTTAGTTAGTAGTTTCATTCCGGTATTCCGTTGTTGTAGACACCTTCGGATATAAGGGCCATATGTATATTTCTACTCTTAGCCTGTGTTGCCCGTGGGTTTTCGGGTCTTGGGGGTTGTTACTATAATTCGAGTTGAAGTGTGTGTGCCAGGCGGAACTCTATACATTTTATCATGATATTTAGCATTGGTTTATTGTTTTCATATGGGTTGTCAAACTTCCGCAATGTGACAGGCTTACCTAGTCGCGAAGATTGGGCGCCGTCATGACAGGTTCACGATTGGTGAACTAGGGTCGTGACAGGTAGTGTCTAATCTGAATGCTCAATAGGTGGTTGAGAAGGGGTTTTTTTACAAAGCCTTCTTACTAGTATGTCAGATCCTCTAGTGAGAGGGTTTCCAGAAGTGTTACCACCAGACCTACTAGGCATGCCACACCGATATAGATATTAATTATGGTATTGACTTGGTATGACAACCCCAAACCGGTCCGGTCGTGATGGCCCCTCTCGTGAAGACAACGCCAGCCAACACAACACCCATATTTACCCATAATCCTTGAGAGTCATTTTTAAGACTGTAATATAACAAATGTTTCCTAATATAAGTCTGAATGAACAGTCCAAAAATAACATACAAGTTCGACATCGGGGTGTCACTAGTCATGAGCATCTACTACAAGTGTCTAACTACATCAAGACTAATATGGTTGGGAAAAGTAACAACTTATATATAAGGAAGAATAAAGAGGGAGAAAGCAGAGGCGCGATGGCCAATCAACTTCATTACTAACTTCGATGAAATTTCCACCCATCTCAGAAATACCCGAATATACACACAAGGTGCAGGAAGTAATTTGAGTACTCCAACACAGTAAGCAATAAAATTAAATAAAGTCTGAGCAGTAAGAAATATGGAATCCACATAATGATAAGCTCTCTAAGAACAACAAGCTTTCAAAGCAGAATACAAGACAATCGTCTCCTGTAAAATATAGCTTTTGGTAAAAATCAGTTGATGATGCATTCCAAAAGTTTTAATATGGGTTTAATACAATATATAATTAAAGAGATGAAAATTGTAAGCGGCCCCTCGGGCAAAACATAGTTCGTATACAGCCCCTCAGGAAAAAAAAGAATCATAAATACCTCAAAACATAAAAATCTCAGTGAAATAACAAAGCCAAAAAAGTGATTAAATTCTGAAAAACTCATAAAACCCGAACTTAAAGGAAAGTTGTTTAAAAATATTTTTTAACATTTTCGACAGAAGCTCAGTATAAGGGTGAGTGAAAGCAGTAAATAAATCAACATATCCGATAGAAATTAAGTTTAAAGAGGGGTGAAAATTCAATTAGTTCATAGACATGACCCTTAAGTAAGGCATCACTCATGTACATGTATATATCTGTCGCCCCTCAGGCAAGCATCTCTGTCACTCGTGACTCAAGTCTTACCAATCAGAGCTCATACTCAGCACACACACTCAATAGGTACCACATAGTAGTTGTTTGCAGTGCGCAGCCCGATCCAGATACCGCTGATGCGTGCAACTCGATTCATATGTATAGTCGACAACACTCACTGGGGTGTGCACACTTCGGATGGGATCCTAAAGCCCAAGCGTTATATCTTTGCGGGGTGCAGCCCGATCTAACATATGACTGCAGCGTGCAACCCCATCCATAGGTATATAATCCTCATAACTAGTCCCTCGGCCTCTATCAGTCATTAACCTCACAATCCGAATCTCGATCTATCTCAGTCATCAACCTCGCAATCATACCCTCGGTTTATCCCACTCATCAACCTTATGATCGCTCAGACCATCAGTAAAGAAAGGAACTCAGCCCAAACAGTTTTTACTTTTTCTTATGAAACAAAGTGATAAAGCCAGATTTAAACAATAAACATGAAAAACATGACTGGGAATATGCTTTCAAAAGAAATATAGTGAGGAACATTAGTGAAAGTTCCCCTAAGGTTCTCAACGGGTTAGTACAAGGCTCCATACATGGCAAACAACAAAATATAACATAAATATCTAGAACATGGAATGTCATATGATTTCAAATAAAATACGTGACATATGGGACGGACCAAGTCACATTCCCCGATGGTGCACAACTTCACGCTCTTCATCTAGCGTGTTCGTCATCTCAAAGTAACACCATGATGTGTAATCCAGGGTTTCAAACCCTAAGGATAGTATTTACAGTCACTACTTACCTCGATCCAATCCAATTCTAGTCCGCGATAACTTTGCCTGCATGAATCGACTCTCGGACTCTCAAAGTGTAGCAACAATCAGTACATAACCATTAGAATATGCTAAGGAAATGAATCCCACTCGAAAGTATTCAATTTACATAAACATTCCCGAAATCGCTCAAATCCAACCCTCGCGCCAACATCTTAGAACTCGATAATAATCACATCAACGGAATCTTTATCCCCCCCACAAGTTCATACATACCAAAAGCATCAAAATCCATCCACAAACAGCCCCTAAAATCCCAATTTTTAGGTCTCCAATTTCAAGCCGTGGTTCTTCAATTTTAGGCTTATTTCTATGATTGATTAAGTAGATTTTACTATAGAATCGAGTTTTAAGTCCAAAATTCTTACTTCCAAGTTATGCTCCTCGAATCCATCTTCAATCTCCTTCAAAAAGCATAAAAAACGACCAACAATGGAGGAACTTATCCTTAAATTTGCGGAAATGACCTTTTAAAACATTCTGCCCAGCTACAAATACTCCTTCACTGTGATCGCGAATAAAGCCACGCGATCGCGAAGCACAAAATGATGACTCCCCCATTTAACTTTTTGAGATCGCACCAATCAACATGCAATCGCGAAGCCTTAGCTCCCAGACCTATGCGATCGCAACTGAGCTCACGCTCACGCCAAGGCATACCACACAGACCTACGCGATCGCATAAGGAAACTCCGCCTCAGCCCTCAACTAAGCCTACATGATCGCAATTCCTTATACGTGATCGATAGAACAAATGGTCCGCAACAGGCCTGTAGAAAAATCTACAACACTTTGATATGGAATTTCATATGTTTAACCATCTGAAACACACCCGAGGCCTCTAGAACCTCAACCAAAGGCACCAAGTTCAACCAAAACCTTATTCAAACTTGTACCAATCTTCAAAACACCTCAAAAAATATCTAATCGACCAAAACACATTGGATTCGAGCGTAAGAATTTCAAAAACTTCTAAATTTTGCTTTTGGACAAAAACCCACCCAAACCACGTCTGGATGACCTGAAATTTTGCACACACATCACAAATAACACAACGGAGCTACTGTAACTTCCGGAATTGCATTCCGACGTCTATATAAAAATTTCACCTATCAATCGTATAACGCCAAAAATTGCAATTTAGCCAATTCAAGCCTAAACCAATTCCGACCTCTTTACAATATCTCACCTATCAATCGGATAACGCCAAAAATCCCAATTTTGCCAATTCAAGCCTAAACCTTCCACAGGCTTCCAAAATATATTGTGATAACGCTCATTAGTCCGAAATCACCTAAAGGAGCAAACCAACAGCAACAACAACAACAACAACGTCCCAGTAGGAGCCCACAAGTGGGGTCTGGGGAGGGTAATATGTACGCAGACCTTTCCCCTACCCCGAGGGGCACAGAGGCTTTTTCTAGCAGACCCTAGGCTCAAGAAAGCGACAAGAGGAGATATATTAGTATTATCAATACACTCATAATAAAATAACATAAAATAATGCACATAACATAAAATAACAAAATAAGAGCAATATGTGAAAACTAGAAAATATGAAAAAGAATAAAGGTATAAGAATATGTACCCAGTCACGCCCTGCATCAGTATCTGAGTAGTAGCATCCTAGGACTAACTCCTAGCTCTCTAGTCTCACTCTAGTGCATACTATAAATATTTACAATTTTCCCTAACCTATAGCCTTAATGCTAGACCTCCACTGTTCTCTGTCCAGAGCCATGTCCTTAGTAATCCTATGTCGCGTCATGTCCTGCCCGATCACCTCACCCCAATACTTTTTAGGTCTCCCTCTACCTCTCCTCGTGCCCACCATAGCCAGTCGTTCACACCTCCTTACTGGTGCATCAGAGATCCTCCTATAAATATGCCCAAACTATCTAAGTCTTTCTTCCCTCATCTTGTCTTCTATGGGGGCCACGCCCACCTTCTGTCGAATAACTTCATTCCTAATCATATCCATCTTTTTATGCCCGCACATCCACCTCAACATCCTCATCTCTGCTACTTTTATTTTCTGGATGTGTGTTTTCTTAACCGGCCAACACTCAGTTCCATACAACATGGCTGCCCTAAACACTACTCAATAAAACTTACCTTTCAGTAACAGTGGCACTTTCTTGTCACACAGAACTCCTGACGCTAACCTCCACCTCAAACAACGCACTCCTACATGGTGTGTGACATCCTCGTCGATCTCCCAGATCCCATGAATAACTGGCCCAAGGTACTTGAAACTACTTCTCTTAGGAATGACTTGATAGTCGAGCCTCACTTCCACTCACACTTCCGTCGGCTCAGCCCCAAATTTGCACTCAAGGTATTCCGTTTTGTCATACTAAACCTGAAGCCCTTAGACTCAAGTGTCTATCTCTAAACCTCTAGCCTCTCGTTGACTCCGCCTCGCGCTTTATCATATTAGAACTAAGTCATCAGCAAATAATATCCACAATGGCACCTCCCCTTGAGTATGATGGGTTAGTGCATCCATCACCAGGGCAAATAGGAAAGGCCTGATCGTAGACCCTTGGTGCAACCCCGTAACAACCGAAAAATGCTTGGAGTCACCTGCTACTGTCTTAACCCGAGTCTTAGATCCATCATACATGTCTTTAATCACCCTAATGTAGGCAACCAGGACCCATTTTAACCTCTAGGCATCTCCATAGGACCTCTCTGGAGACCCTGTCGTACGCTTTCTCTAGATCAATAAACAACATATTGAGATCCTTCTTCTTATCTCTATATTTCTCAACCATCCTCCTAATAAGGTGGATAGCTTTTGTGGTAGATCACCCCGGCATGAACTCCAAGTGGTTGTCTAAAATAGACACCGTCCTTCGCACTCTTGTTTCCACCACTCTCTCCTAGAATTTTATTGTATGACTCAGTAATTTGATACCCCTATAGTTGTTAGAGCTCTGGATATCGCCTCTATTTGTACTCCACCTTCACTCTTCAGGCATCCTATTAGTCTGGAATAAAACATTAAACAACCCAGTAAGCCATTCCAAGCCTGCTCTACCCACAAACCTCCAAAGTTCAATTGGAATTTCATCTGGCCCGGTAGCTCTTCCCCTTCTCATTTTACGCATTTCCTACATGACCTCATCAGCCTAAATTTCCATGCAATAACTTATTTCATGGGGACTATCATCATTCCTCAATTCACCTAGTACAATATCCTGATCCCTTCATTCATTTATAAGTTCATGGATGTGGGTCTGCCATATTCTCTTAATATAGTCATCCCCATCAACACTTTGCCGTCATCATCACTTATGCACCTCACTTGATCTTGATCCCGAGTCATCCTCACTCTCGCCTTAGCGAGTCGGAACAACTTTTTCTCCCCGCCTTTGTTACCTAGCTCCTCATACAAACGAGCAAAAGTTGTCGTCTTAGCCGTCGTTACAGCCCTCTTCGCCTCCTTCCTAGCTTCCTTATACCTCTCCTTTTTTGCTATTTTCTCCTCCTTACCACTGCTCCCTATCAACCGTAGGTAACCAAATCATAAGAATTCTGATCTAAGATCATATTCGAATAAGTCAAATCCTTGTCAAACCTTTCGAATTTCAAGCTACAAATTGAGAACTATTCTTCCAAATTCATTCTGATTACCTTGAAAACCGAAATCAACGATTTATATAAGTCATAATACATCACACAAGTCAAGTCATGCCAGAGAAATGACGAGCAAGGTGCAAAATCTCAAAATGACCAGTAGGGTCGTTACATCCTACCCTGCTTAAACATACGTTTGTCCTCGAACGTGCCCAGAGTTGTTCCAAAATCCAACCAACCGCTGAATAACCTTACCATGAACATATCTTGTGGAGATCCCACACCACCCTATCACACATAGGTCTTATAAAAATATAACTAAAATTTTCACAATCCAACCTAGCCCATAAACCTTAGAACCACACTTCACTTCTGAAATCATCCACAAGATCTGAACCTCACATCTATACTCTGAATAAGCCCTAACAAGCTGCATTAACCCATACCTGAAACCTCAGGTGCAATTACATGATATACCACATACCTCAAACACTTGTAGCGATTACTTCTAATCAAAACAACTGCAGACAACAATCAAATACCGGTAGAAAACCTCTTATTAACTAAAGTCCCATTCCAACACCTTCATATACTACCCATCATAAATAAAACACTCAATCAGCCATAACCATTTCTCACATCAACCATTCATAAAGTCAATTCTCCTTTGGCAAAGATTATAGAAAATTTGTAAGCCGAACCTCGATATTATCCTTCCAACATACTAAAATTGAATCCGTTTGTACTCATTAAAGACCCCAATGATCTCATATAATCCAAGAAAATTACTCTGGTGACATGACGTATCAATACATGCTAAAGCCACAACTTGTGCAATCCGCAAATAAATAAGAAAAAATCCGAACACCTCAAATCATGAAGATGACTCAAATGAACGAGCTTCATCGCAAGCTCACCGGTACCACCAGACACACAATGCTGGGAACCCGACACACATCATATGAACAAAACATACGAATCTAACCTGCAGAACTATACCTTCACATAACCTCGCTCCAATGCGCGACCTCATCCAAACACTAGTCCATGTGATACACTTCAAGTTACCATGCTCAAAGTCAACAACCATGCACAATATGATGTCTAAAACCAAACCAATCATCATAACCACCACGAAACAATTGACATAACATTACACCTACCCGAAGGGACATCACCGATACGCCACCCACTAAGTAATACCAGGCACTCTTCCAGCTCGACTTCTACTATGAAACCCCAATGGAACCGCACCACATGTGCCTATAACCCACAACTACAAACGTCTTGCAACACAAAATGATAACTCATAGATTCCCCTGATTACTAATAGCTCAATAACAACCGAATCACATATCCCTCATCAATAGCAACTCCAAGTCAACATGTCATCTCGATGCAGAACACACAACCATATAGGTCTACCAATGAACCACGCATCAACTCTAGTGACCCACAAAAGATAAATAATCATCCGAAGTTTTGCAATGGCTAAATCATAGCACATTCTAACATTTGACTAAGTTACCCACATTTTGCATCCACAACCACGAGTTAACCAGTATGTGATAACTTCCAGTTTCCAAGTCCATAAAGCACACGAATTACCATATCTTATCCCAATTTTACCTCTCGAATATACAATTAACACCACAAATATTTAATCATCCCATGAGAGGTACACCTATAATTCTTTTATGCCACCAAGCCAACTCGAATGCCATCAGACAATCAGACGAAATAGTGCCGCAATACCAATAAAGCATCCATAACTCAAACACATCACCCTATCTGAAATGTATACCCTATCAAACCACACCAATTAGTGATCTCATTTATGTAGCCACCTAATGTTGCCCATGCTATCTACGAACTTTTGACCTTCCTTGAAATATGAATCATGACCTTACACACGAAAATCTCAATCTTACACAACATACTGCATAAACTGTACCACTCTAAGATAATCGCAAGAACTTCATATCCCTTCCGAGCAACAAGCAACTATGAACTCTGCTAGCCAAGAACTTCCCATTGAGCCCATCTGGAAGAAAATCACTATACATCCCATGCTCCTCATGCTCGTTGAAAATATACACCTCTAACAGCGGTAGAAATCATCAAGAACTCCTCGACTCCCTGTTTGCACAAAACCAAACATGTTAGGACAAAATCCTTCTAACTCATCCAAGCTACGCATGCCACTAAGCCCAAGAGCATTGCCACAAAACTTATGTAGAAACTCATTACCTCGGAAGCACCTAAGGAAATAATCATATCCTTACCATGTCGATCTGGCTTACTACCAAGCTATTGCATATATTCGTGCTCCCTTCTGATTTACCTTAAACTTGATACTCTTTCTTGCCATAACATCACAATTCCTGAACCCGGACTTAGCAGACAAGACCCAAACATAAACCACACCGTCTTATGGTCCATAAGCTGTTGAATACTCTCTAGATGTTCCCTGCAGCATCGCGTTCAAAATGCATACCCCAAAGAGACTTCCTAAGAATCCGAAGACATTACCTTCATCTTTCTAACATTGATATATAGCATCCCACAGTTAATATAGAAAATACCCACAGTCTTGACATCTCCCAATGAAAGCTCAATTTCTAACCACATATCCATCTTTAAAATACCCAATTGTTATATGTAAAATCTTGAACCCATTAGGACCATTCTCGAGAGTTACCCACTCTATTCAAGCTGCAATTAGCTTTATCAAACGAACTCAACAACTCGTGCCACATTAGCACTCTGACACTGTAGAATATGACATCATTCCATTACAACCAAGCAACATCCAGCTCTATGCACCGAGCATCCTTTACAAATAATGACTCAAGATATCTTGTGGTTCTCACATACCTGTGAATCATCCTATAACCTTTGTTAAGAATTTTTATTTACTCGAGCCATCCACAGTCTCAATCTCCGCAGGCCATAACTGATTCACCTAAACACCTCGAACTGGAATCGACATAGCACATAACCGTGCAATTAACTGTTCAATAGAAAACTCACCCACTTGGCCTGAAGCTATAGATCAAACATACTCTATAACTCATAACGCATATACACTATTGCCGACATAATACCATAGTGAGATTGAACTTGATCATTCATTAGCTAGTGAAACACATGCCATCTGGTACTTTAAATCTCCTAACAATCTCCCATTTACTCTCATAACAGTTAAACCCACTCTCTTATGTGACACAGATTTAAATTTCAACACATATCTTTCACTTGTAAATGATATCTTCTTACAAACAACATAAGGATCACACAACCTCGGAACACTCCGCAGGACATAACCCACCCGTTTTGCCTCCAACTAACTTTTATGTATACCTTCCACAATCATGAGCATTATGCCGTTGCATAGTCACCCTCAGTCTGAACTCATACCGCACCATGAGATTTACTTCACTCGCAACTAGAAAACATGAAAATGTTCACACACCCATAACCCGGGGCTATACCTCGAATCAAGATGGAATTCAAGCACCTAATAGTTCTTCTATCCTCCGTCAGACCCTTCTCATCACTTCCAAATCATATGGATATATCTCGCAGTACTAACATATTTATCACATAGTCATCCAGTTGTCACTTCCACTAATAGGGACACAATCAAACATATAAGTTTACAAACACTTGCTTATACAATCAGCACCTCGGAGCTCAAGCTATAGGCAAATATCCGGCCTCGAAACCTCCAGACTCGCCCAACATCAACTCAAAGAGATGAAAACTCGCCCCTCTATCAGGGAATAATGAGCCATTGAAGGAAATAATTTAGAGAGTTGATTTTCAAGCTAAATAAAGGACACACGACAAGAGTTCAAGAATGTAAATTTTTTCCAAAGGTTCTGCAGCCTCTCGAGGATTAATACAAACATCTCTGTAGCAATCCACAAGACTATACTAAACCTGCTCATGACTCGTGAAACCTATGTAACCTATGCCCGGTCGTGACCCCAAACCGGCCCGGTCGTGATGGCGCCTCTCGTGAAGACAAGGTCAGCCAACACAACACCCATATTAATCCATAATCCTTGAGACTCATTATTAATTCTTCAATTTAACAAATATTTCCTAATATAAGTATGAATGAACAGTGGGGAAATAATATTCAAGCCAGACATGAGGGTGTGACTAGTCATGAGCATGTACCATAAATATCTAACTACATTAAGACCAACATGGTCGGGAAAAGTCAAAATTTATACATAAGGGAGAAAGCAGAGCCGCGATTTCCAGACAACTTCATTGCTAACTATGATGAAACTGCCACCCAGCTAAGAAATACCCGAATATGCATACAAGGTGCAGAGAGTAATGTGAGTACTCCAACCCTGCAAGTAATAAAAGAAAATAAAGTCTGAGCAGTAAGAAATGATGAATCCACATTATGATAAACTCCATAAGAACAAAAAGCTTTCAAAGTAGAACACAAGTCAATTATCTCCTTTAAAATACATATTTTCGTAAAAAATCATTTGATGATGCTTTCCGACAGTTTCAATAGGGGTTTAATACAATTTATAATTCAAGAGATAAAAACTGTAATCGGCCTCTCGGGCAACACATAGTTTGTCTATTACCCCTAAGGAAAAACAGGAATCATAAATACCTCATAACATAAAAATGTAAGTGGAAAAAATAAAGCCAAATCAGTGAATTAATTCTAAACATCTCATCAAAACCCACTTAACGGAAAGTTGTTTAAAAACATTTGTTCAACATTTTTGACAGAAGCTCAGTATATAGGTGAGTGAAAGCAGTCAATTAATCAACATCTCTGATAGAAACTCACATTAAAAAGGAATTAAAATTCAACAAGTTCACAAACAGGTACCGCGGGCAAGGCATCACTCATGTACATGTATCTATCTATCGCCCCACAGGCAAGCCTCTCAATCACTCGTGACTCAACTCTTACAAATAAGCGCTTACACTCAATAAGTACCACATAGTAGCCGCTATAGTGAGCAGCTCGATCCAAATATCGCTGCGGCTTGCAGTCCTATCAATATATGTAGTCGATTGCGGTCACTAGGGGTGTGCAGACTACGGAGGGGCTCCTACAACCCAAGTGCTATATCATTAAGACGTGTAGCTCGATCCATATACATATATATAAATGTATCACTGTGGCGTACAACCCGATACATATGTATATAATCATTATAACCATGTACGCATCCTCTCTCAATGACCTCACAATCTGACTCTCCATCTATCTGAGTCATTAACCTTGCAATCAGACCCTGGGTTTATCTCAGTCATCAACCGCACGATCGCTTGAACCATCAGTAAAGCAAGGAACTCAACCCAAATAGTTTTTATCTTTTTTTAAGAAATAAAGTGATATAGCCAGAGTTAAACAATAAACAGGTAAAATATGACTGACAATATGCTTTAAAAAAATTAGAGTGAGAAAAATTAGTGAAAGTTCCCCTAAGGGTCTCAACAGGTCGGTACAAGGCCCCAAATATGGAAAACAACCCAAAATATAATATAAATATCTAGAACATCGAATGTCATATGATTTCACATCAAATACACGACACAACAGTCATACGGGACGGACCAAGTAACAATCGCCAACGGGGCACAACTTTATGCTCGTCATCTAGCATGTTCGTCATCTCCAAGTAACAACAGGATGTGTTATCCGGGGTTTCACACCCTCAGGATAGTATTTACAATCATTACTTACCTCGATCCAGTCCAACTCTAGTCCGCGATACCTTTGACCTCACATATAGACTCTAGCCACAATCAGTACATAACCATTAGAATATGCTAAGGAAACAAAGCCCACTCGAAACTATTCAATTTACATAAAAATTCCCGAAATTGCTCAAACCTTGCCCCTAGTCCCACTTCTCGAAACTCGATAAAATAACATGAACGGAATCCTTATCTCCCCATGAGTTCATACATACCAAAAGCAACAAAATTGATCCACAAACGACCCCGTAAATCCAAATTTCTAGGTCTCCAATTTCAAGACATAGTTCTTCAATTTTAGGCTTAATTTCCATGATTGATTAAGTAGTTTTCACAATATAATCAATTTTAAGTCCAAATGTCTTACATATAAGTGATTCCCCCCAAATAACTCTTCAATCTCCTTTAAAAAGCTTCAAAAATGACCAAGAATGGAGGAACTTAGCCTCAAATTCGCGGAAATGAGCTTTTAAAACATTCTACCCAGCTACAAACTTTCGTTCACTACGATCGCAGATAAAGCTACGTGATTGCGGAGCACAAGATGATGAATCCCTCATTTAACCTTACGCGATCGCACCAATCAACACGTGATTGCAAAGCCTTAGCTTACAGACCTATGTGAGCGCAACAGAGCTCACGCGAACGCGAAGGCACACCACACAGACCTACGCGATCGCAACCCACTCTTCGTGATCACGTAAGGCAACTCTTCCTTAGCCCTCAACTAAGACTACATGATCGCAATTCCTTATACGAGATCACAAAGAACAAATGACTTGCAATAGACCTGAAGAAAAATCTGCAACACTTTATTATGAAATTTCATCTATTTAACCATAAGAAACCCACTCGATGCCCTCGAGACCTCAATCGAAGGCACAAACACAACCCAAAACCTTATTCAAACTTGTACCAATGTTGAAAACACCTCAATCAATATCACATGAACCAAAACACATTGCATTCAAGCCTAAGAATTCCAAAAACTTCTAAATTTCACTTCTGATAAAAAAAATCGACCGAACCATGTTCGAATGACTTGAAATTTTGGAATTGCATTTAGACCCCTATAACAAAATCTTACATATCAACCAGAAAATGCCAAAAATATCAATTTTACCAATTCAAGCATAAACCTTCCACGAACTTCCAAAACGCATTCTGATCCCGCTCCTAAGTCCCAAATCACCTAAAGCAACTAACTAAATCATAAAAATTTTGATCCGAGATCATATAAGATTAAGTCAATTCTTGGTCAAACCTTTCAAATTTCAAGCTATAAATTGAGAACAGTTCTTCCAAATTCATTCTGATTACCTTAAAAATCAAAACCAATGATTTACAAAAGTCATAATACATCACACGGGGCAAGTCTTTTTCAAGAATTGACGAGCAAGATTAGAAAAATCAAAAGAACCGATCGGGTCATCACACTTGGTGCTGAGAACTCATCCCAAATCTATTCCACCGTATTCCACACCATTTGTGGAATTGAAGGAAAAAATCTTGGAGTCATTTGATAAGGGTTTCATCAAATCGAATGCTTCACCATGGGGTGCTCTAATTCTATTTTTGAAGAAGAAAGATGATTCTAAGGGGATGTGTATTGATTATATAATGACCCGATCGGTCATTTTTATCATTTTGAATTCCATTTGGTGGTTTGAAACTTTGAGTAGCTTCATGTAATATATTATGACTTGTGTGCATAGATATTTTTAGTTTTTGAGTGGTTCGAAATTGATTTAGAAGAATGATTCTCGATTTGAAAGCTTTAAGTTGGAAAGTTGACCAAGGCTTGACTTTTGGATAAACGGACTTGTAATCGAGCATATATGATTCCGATAGATTTGTATGGTTATTTTAGACTTGTACGTATGTTCGAATATTATTTTGGTGGTTCCTAAAAGAATTCAACACTATTAGTCAAAATATGGCAATTTAAAGAACTTAAGAGTTCATAAGTTTGACCAAGAGTTTACTTAGATATTATTGGACTACAATTGGGGTTTTATGACATAAGATATTTCTATATAATTGAATTTAACTTGCGTGTAAATTTTGGAAGTAATCTAAACTGTGAAAGTGTAATTTAGATACTCTTTTGAAGGAACGAAGATTTAAAATTTAGGAGAGTTTATATTCGCTTTGAGCCTCGATTCTTTGTTGTGATATTAATGTGGGTGGTTGAGCCTTTAGATAAGTTTGGATACTGTATTTTTACTTGTTGGTATGATTAGATTGGGTCTTGAGGATCTCGGGTGTGTTTTGGTTCATTGGTCTACAAATTAAGTTGGTTAAGGATTTGGAATTTGAGCACGGTCAATATCGGGTAAGACGACATCTTTTTGGTATTTTGAGTGAGCGAGCAGCTTTGTGACATGTTTTATTATGTATATTCATATATAATTTTTTTCCTGGAAGTTCCAAATGAGTTTTGGGTGCTAAAATAAAGTTTTTGCCATTGTTTATTTTTCGGATATAAATAATTATGAAAATGCCATTTCTATCCCTAAAATTTTCTCACTTCCTTTAAAACTTCCAAATATCATATCCCCCTTATTTTATGGTCAAATTAGGTGATTTATAAGTCAATATATTGAGTTTAATCTTGCAAGGAGTATGTTGGGCTTATTAAATGAGAGTTTTGGGTCATCTAGAATTTGATTCAAGCTGGAATAACTGCTACATAATTTGACTTTTTTGAAATCTAGTCATATTTTGTCAAAAGGTTTTGGAGCTCCGATTTTGGCAATTTTGGAGAAGATTTTCATAATTTTGATTAAGGTAAATATTTTTTACTCGGATTTGTTTATATTTCATGATTCCAACCTTAGATTTAGCTATTGTTTGATCAATTAATTTGAAGAAATTGTGAATTTTAGTAAAAAAAATTCTAAAGCATAAATTGATAGATTTGAGGGTAGATTTGAGGTAGGTTTGGATGAAACACAAATATTTGGACTGGAATTAGAATGAGTTTCAAAATTTATGAGTTTTTTCGGATTTCAGGGAGCGGGTACGATGTTGACTTTTTAATGTTAGTAAAAGAACAAAGCTTAATTATTCAGAATCATTTTCATTGGATTTTATTTATGATATTATGAGAGGTTGATTTTCACGGGATCTTAGAGTGTTGATTTAGCTTATTTAAGGTAACATCTTGCCTATATTTGTGTGAAATTTTTTTCCTTAGGAACTAATCTTATTGAATTATTTGTATAACGTGAAAATATGTGTATATGTGCATATGTGTGGTAATTTACTTGATTAGATCTTAGTCTATTAGTATGCCTTAAATTGGAACTTGTTTGTTGCTTGAAGCACTCTTATTATTGTTTATTTTCTCCACCCTTATTTTATTGTTATGGTTATTGTACACATTGTTGTTGAGCCATTAGCTATATTTTTTTATGATACTTGTATTATTATTGTGGTGATGTTGAGGCATATGTGCATGCATGGTGCAAGTGATTGTTGTGATGAGAGGCGCATGCGGCAGGATAAGGATGGTGCATATATTGATGCAAATGCGATGAGGTAAGAGGGTCTTATTCACGTGGTGAAAGTAAGGGGAAATACTCCATTGTGATGCACACGTGGAGATATAAAGGTCTTATGCGTGAAGCTATTGCGAATAACTATATTAAAAAAAAATATAAAGCTCACGCATCGTCATAATGAGGATTTGTGATTTTGATATTTGACACATCAAAGAGACTCTTATTGTTATTATTTTATTGGAATGGGTTATGACATCTTGTGAGTGTAATGCATGATTTTTTGTGTTAATTTCAATGTGCTAATTTGTGTCTCTATTATTACATGATGATTTGATTGCCAAGATGCAATTACCTGCGTGAAGTTGTGTCATAACCCACCCGGCCCGATCTTGATGACGACTCTCGTGAAGACAAGACTAGTCGACACAACACTCACATTAATCCTTTAATCATTAAGAGTCATTTTTAGACCTTTAATAAGAACAACATTTCATAATATAAGTGAGAAGGAACAGTGCGGAATTTAGATACAAGCACAACATCGATTGGTCCCTAGCCACGAGCATTTACGAAGGTTTGAATACAACAACAGTAAAGATGTTCTAACTACGAAAATAAAAGTGATAAGAAAGAAGAAGTGCTGCGAACGTCGTGCAGCCATCTTGCTAACTCATATGACTCCGCGTCTGATCAACCAGGACCCACTACCGGGTTCCGAAATACATGAATCTGCATATGAGATGCAGGGAGTAATGTGAGTACTCCAACCCAGTAAGTAATAAGAGTAAATAAAGACTGAGTAGTAGGAAACAATGAATCCGTATTTTTTTACATTAGGCTTAATAAGCACAACATGCTTTCAAATCATTATACGAGTCAATCGCCTCATTTTAAATTCACCTTTTGGTAAAATTATTTAAAATACCTTCCAGCAGTTTCAGTAGGGGTTCAATACTATTTGTAATAAAAAGAGGAAGACAATAGTCGGCACCTCGAGCAAAATATAGTTCGTAAAACAGTTCCTCGTTCAAAACCGTAATCATAAACACCTCATAACTTGAAAATCTTAGTGGAAATAACCAAAGCCAAATTAGTGATTAAATTCTGAACATCTCATAAACCCCAATTTCAATAAAAGTTGTTTTAAATATTTGTTCAACATTTCGAAAGAGGCATAATATAAAAATTAGTGAAAGCTGCCAATAAATCAACATATTCGATAGAAACTCACTTTAAAGAGGAGTGAAATCAATAAGTTCGTAAACATGCCTTTCAAGCAAGGAATCACTCATATGCATGTATATTACTACCGCCCCTCGGGATAGCCTCTCTGTCACTCATGACTCAACTCTTACCAATCAGAACTCACGCTCAATAGGCACCATATAGTAACCGCGGCATGTTGCACGATCCATACATCTCGTCGACGGTGCTCACTAGGCGTGTGCACACTCCGAATGGGCTCCTACAGCCCAAGCACTATATCGTTGCGGCGTGCAGCACGATCCTTATAAGTATCGCTGTGGCATGCAACCTGATATATATATATATATATATACATATATATATATATATATATATATATATATATATATATATATATATATATATATATATATATATATATATATATATATATATATATAGATCTGTGTTGTGCAGCCCGATCCATAGATATATAATCCTTACAACTAGGCCCCCGGTATCTCTTAGTCATTAAACTTACCACCAGACTCTTAGTCTATCTCAGCCATCAATCTCACAATCAGACCCTCGATCTATCTTAGTCATCATCTCATGATTACTCAGACCATCAGTAAGATATGGGACTTATCCCAAAACAGTTTCTACATTTTAAGAATATATAGTGATAAAGGCAGATTTGACAAATAAATAGGTAAAACATGACTGAGGATATGCTTTCAAACAAATAGAGTGAGAAAAGATAGTAAAAATATCCCTAAAGATCTCAACAAGTCGGCACACTACCCCAAGCATGGCATACAACACAAAATATTATAACATCAAACAATTAACTATCAATTACACATGAAATAATCATTCGGGATGGACTAGGTCACAAATCCCTAGCGGTTCTCTATACCACGCTCGTCATCTAGCGTGTAAGTCACCTCAAAGTAACACAATGATGTGTAATTCGGGGTTTCAAACCCTCCTGACCATATTTACAATCATTACTTACCTCGAACCGGCAAAATCTCTAGCTCGCGACGCCTTTTCCCCTCAAATTGGCGTCCAAGCGCGTCGAATCTATTCTAAATCAGAATGAATACATCACAATATGCTAAGGGAACAAATCCTAAGTGAAAACAATCAATATCAGGCACATATCCCAAAATTATCCAAACGCGAGCTTCGGGCTCGCTTCTCAAAACTAGAAAACCATGTTCTTCATCATCTCACGAGTCCGTACATATAATGAACTCAAATTCAAAGTTAGTTTGACCCCTCAAATCATCCCTAGAAGGTCTCATAATCTCAAGCCCTAACTCCACCTTTTTCTACTGATTTTCATGTCTAAATCCATGTAAGATCACATATTTAACTCACAAATAGGAAGAAATCAATTACCTAGTATTTCTTGGTGAAAATCCCTCATTGAGCTCTACAATATCGTCCAATCCAAATGAAAGAAATGAAAGAAATGAGCTAAAACTCGTGTTTAAAACAATCTGCCCAGACTTCATCGAGTTGTACCTTGCGTTGTGCAGGTTGTACATCCTCTTTACTTTTCCCCTGTTGTACACCTTCTGCAAAAACGCCCATAACCCCTTGTGGAAATATCCAAATGACAAATGATTTGACAATATAGAAATTAGACTCGAAGATCTTTTAAATAACTCTTTATATATTTCGAGATATGAGTTTTTAAAGTGCATTAGAAAATTCTGTCGAAATTGCTCCACCAGCCATTTTCGATCCATCATAACTTTCTTAGACAATATCCAATCATGAATGGTAAACGTTTTTGGAAACTAGAATGCAAGAACTACAACATTCGTGTTTTGCAATTTTTTTGATTCCTTATAGATTGCAAGATATGAGCTTCCTATCTGCGCTCCTCGGACCGAAATTTTTCTGGTGCACAACTGAAGCTAAAAATAATCTGCAATTTTTCCAAAGATGAAATAGTCCGTTAAACAACCCAAAACTCACGTGAAGCCACTAGGGCATCAAAAAAACAAGCAAACGTATCCAATAATATAGTTTGAACTTGTTCAGACCTTTGGAATGCTCAAAACAACATGAAAACACCAAATTCACATCGGATTCAAGCCTAAGAATTTCAAATTTTAAATTACTCTTTTGCTAAAAACCCAACTATACCACGTCCGAATGACATGAAATTTTGCGCACACATCCGAAATGATACAACAGAAATATTGAAACTCTCAAAATTGTATTTTGACACCTGTATTAAAATCTCACCTATCAATCAAAAACACTAAAAATAACAACTTTGCCAATTCGAGCCCTCTAACACATAAGTCAATATCCGGTTGATTGTTCAAACTTAAGCTTTCTTTAAAAAGACTAAGTGTCTCAAACCTTACCAAAATGATTCTGGAATAACATCAAATTTTTAACAAAAGTCATATTCGATATTACGGACCTACTCCAACTTCCGCAATCAAAATCCGGCCCCAATATAAAAAATTCAACTATCGGTCAAACTTTTCAAAAACTATCAATTTTCTAACTTTAGCCAAATGACTTCAAAATGACCCACGGACCTCCAAATTCACTTTCTTTCGCTCTCCCAACACAAGAATCACCTTACGGAACTATTCCCATACTCAAAATTCCAAACGGACATCAATAATACTAATATGAACTTCAACCCAAACTTATGAAATTCTTTAAAAAATGCAAACTTCCAAACGTTCTCGGGTCTTCAAAAACCTGATACGGACATATGAACAAGTTTAAATTCATCATGCGAACCTGCTGGATCCTTTGAATCACAATTCTGAGGTCGTTTACTCAAAAATTCAATCTTAGTCAACTCATTCAACCTAAAGCTTCCGGAATAAGAATACTTTCTCCAAATCAACTCATATTTCCCGGAATTCAATTCTAACCATGCGTATAATTCATAATACCTAAAGTGAAGCTTCTCTTGGACTCAAACTGTTGAACGACACTAGAGCTCATAATGATAGTTCGGGTCGTTACATTGTATCCCACTTAAACATACGTTCATCCTCGAACGCGCTAAGAACTTCTCTAGAGTTATCTGAAATCACCGTTTAATACCTCGTGCTCTTGCTCATGCATCCACAACCCAATTACGTATACTTGCTCGAACAATTCAAAAGATATCCTCTTTTTTTAGGAAGATGGGCCTTAGAACCAGATTTTCAACATCCAAAATCCTCTACGAGGCCTGTTTCCAGTATACAACACTTATCAACTACCACACGATGTGCCAAAACATGACTGCATACATTTGCTGAGTTATCACCATGCACCGAATAATTTATTGTCTAACTATAGTGACGATCCCTATATATATATACACACACACATACACACACATCTTGCTATTATCCCGGCGATACCACCACAATGGAGGCGATGTGTAGAATTTCTAACCAACTGCAGAGCTAACGAAACATTGAATCTTTCCTCTTGACTAAAATCATTATCTCGTTATGAACCAAATAATGGTAATTGCCCTGTAATGTACTTCTATAAAGTCTTATCGCACCGATCCCTGGTACCATAATTTTTTCTTGTCAGTTTGAACTGCTCAGGTAATAAGTCACTCGGGCATGACAAACAATCTCACATGATGCCAAAACGAGCCGATAGGCCTCGACTCGAACATGATGCATAAGGAAATGACTCGGGAAAGGACTACTCAACTCACAAAACTAACATGGATTTCCTTAGAAAATAGGAAGCAAAACACAAGAAAAAATAAATATAGGAGCCTTACTTAACATCTCCCTGTTGCGGCTTGCAACCCAACACAAATAACATACCCGTGGTAGCGTGCCACCCCATCCCATAATAAAATTCACATAAGGAGATACACGGAGCTAAATTTCTCACCATTACAATTTACCGAATATCGGTCACAAGCACGCTAAGGGCATAATGCCATCCTTGGGAGACCGATAGAGCCATACGCTACAAAACACGAGCACAACTGAGGTGCGATATATATACCCTGAATCTCAAGAGCTCTCCTTCACGAGCACAATTTCAGTGAGTTTTGCTTGGTTGAATTGACGTTTGGTCTGGCTGATGCCTGAGACTTGATAACCTACGTTCAAGTCACTTGGGCATCAAGATCGCAACATAAGCGCAGGCCCAGGCCAACGACTGATGGACTTTGTACATACACATGTGTTGATTTCTCTATATGGGCCCGAATTGACTAAGGGTTTGAGTTCATATGAACTCATGTGAATAAATTAGGACATTTCTTTTATTATTATTGACAAAAACAAAAGTAGAAAATCATAGTCTCTTTTAGGTTTGCCTTTTAAATAATAAATGAGATGAACCTCGGCAAAAAAAAAAATATAAATTGCAGGGTCCTCAATAAATGTTTATACTAAAAATACTCAGATTTCGGGACGATCCATTTAGCGAATTTCATGGCCTTCCCCAAAAAGTAACAATGCGTTAGTCTCTTTAGGCGCGCACTTTAATTACATTACCTTCCGAAATTCGGATGCACATTTATGTGACCCAAATCCAAATCTCAACGAAGTTGAAATGTGTCGACAACCACGGGTGCATTGATGTGACGTGGTTCGAGACCTATTTTCCCGACGTTGCAATTCTCGTTAAAATAATAATAATAATAATAATAATAATAATAATAATAATAATAATAATAATAATAATAATAATAATAATAATAATAATAATAAAATTTAAAAAGGCACATAAGCTAAAATATGTTTTGAAATCAGATAAAATCCGAACACAACAGTTGAGCGACTGTGCTAGAATCATGGAACCGGGGAATGCCTAACACATTCTCGCGCGTTAAAAAAATTCCTAACTCGGATTTCTAGTTCGTGGATTGTTAACAGAGTCATATTTTTCATCAGTGTCGGGATTCAACCGGTGACTTGGGACACCATTGATTTCCCAAGTGGTGACTCTGAAATCCTATTAATACATCATGTTTGGATTGTTTCTTAATTGGAAAAACTCCTTTACGCCCTTCCGAGGGTAGTGAAAAAGGAGGTGTGACAACTCTGACTACTCTGCTGGGGATAAGAACCCAGAATATTTTGTTCAGGATTCAGAATTCGAGCTTAGAATAATTGTTGTATTTGGCCTTATATTATTTTCCTGCATATTTCATGCTTAATGTGCTAAATATTTATCGCTTTGAAATTATCTAAACTGTATATAAATTGAGCCGAACCCTTCTCTTCTCACCTCCGAGGATGTGCTTACCGGTTGAGACTCCCTATTCTGTTATTGTAATACCCTGAAATAAAAAAGAGGCTCGGGAAAGTTACAAAGCCGGACGATCTTGCGGGTCCCCGGTACATAGCCCCTTCCTCTATTCGATTTGTCCGATCGGGTACACTGTTTAGAACACATACCCAGGTGTTAACCTAGAATAACCGGACTTCATGCCTGATCCCTAGTAGAAACACTTATTTGCATCATGTTGCATTTGACTTAGGGGACTCAACACAGGGGTTGGGTTCGTCTAGGACTAGAAACCCGAAATGAAAAAGGCTATCCTGATGCATCCTACTTGTTTATGCATTTATTTGTTTGGACACGCATTCTGACCCGCCTCTAAATATCTTAATATCGAAAAATTGTGAGAAAAAGAAAAAAGAGAAATGATAGTGTAGATATTTTATTGCCTATTTTTAGAAAAACTAATGCCCAAATACTGCCGAAATTTTGCCGAAATTTTGTAAAAATAAATAAAAAAATTTATTTTTAAATAGTTTGTGTTACTTAAAAAGAAAAAAAAGGGCCTTTGTTTCAGTTTGAGAAAATAGATTATTTTATTATTTATTGAAAAGAAAAGATAAAAAAGTATTTATTTTAGTTTGGAAAATAGATTGTTTTATTATTTATTGAAAAAGAAAAGAAAAAAAAAGAGTCTTTGTTTTATTTCGGAAAAAAGGTTGTTTTGGAAAAGGAAAAGAGAAGTCTTGTTTTCACAAAGTAGTTCGATTTCTTTTCCAGAACTAGGCAGGTTTTATTCTCACAGGGCATGAGATACGCATGCAACCCTCATCGGATCCAACATCCCCTTTTGCAAAAATAGGAAAAGATGTCAAAATTTAAATTTTCGTTATAAATAAGTTGGGTGATGCCGTTTTTTTCAAAAACAGCTGAATGTTCCCAAAAGGGATGCCAGAAGACTGACTTTGCATTAACAGCCACCTTTGATCATTTTGGTAGGTTAGCTAATGTAGCCTTAAAATCTTTGTCCCCCAGGTGATGAAAGGCCGTGTTTGCAAAACTAGGTCTTTCATTTTAATTTGAAAAACAAGAAAAAGAGTTAGAAGGCAAGTGAATGTCGTTTGGATTTTTCGTCAAAATAAGCCGAGCCAACTTCGGCACTGTATTAAACCATTCTTGCCAAGATAGCCTTCGAGTATCTTTCAGTGATAAAGATTGTTTTTGTTAAAGAACGGAAAATTTTGTAAACTGTCAAAAGATAATTCTCCCCGGCCTCAAAATTCATGTGAAATTGGGAAGGGGCCACGTTTTCAAAAGTAGCCATTTGGTTGAAATTGGCAAAGAGGGAAAGGAATCCAACCGTTTGGTTTTGAGTTTGTAATTCTTTTGATTAGAGTATGTGGATTGTTTGATTTTCTATTTTTGTGGGTCGTCTTTTCGTCAAAGTTTGTTAGTATGGTAAGTTTTTAAACCTTTGTAACCATGTTTGTTTATTGAAAATTCCAAAAATGTTTTACTGTTGTTTACCTTTTATCTGCACGAACTACGATTGGTCTGATTTGTGCGCGGTCACGATATGTAGGCAATCCTCATCGGATTTGACCATAAACTTAAGAGAAAAAGCAAAAAGGAAAGAAAAACAAAGAGAGGAAAAATGAGAAAAACCAAGAAAAAACGTGGCAAAAGAAATCAAAATGCAGAAAAGCAAAAGAAAGAAAAAGAGAGAAAGTTTGCAGTTGAAAACGTGAAAAAGACGGGATGACGCATGCGATCGAATGCATATTAGAAACGGTTAACTATATAGGTGCATTTAAGCCCAATGTGCAGTTATCCAATATGTGAAAGCTTAATTGCTAACAAAGTTGTTGTCTAATGTGATGAGTACAGACATGCGCTTGGTATCAGGCGTTCTGGCAACCCATCCATACAACATCCGGTCTAAATATAAAGTGAACATGACTGACCAGGAGTTAGATACCAGTATTGTGGACCCATCGAAAGAGGTTGAGGTGACAGATGTGAACGCCATGAAAGAGGAGATGCGTATACTAAAACAACTGATGGCCGAGATGTATCAGGCCAGGTCTCAGGGGCATCCGGCGCCAGTGTATCCCGTCAATCCAGCCTATGTCCCGCCTTTGGTTCAGGGTCAGGAGCCTCCTATCTCAAATCCCCCTCCAGCCTTCCCTTACTGTACACGGGGTTATGACACTACTTCCTATTCTCCCCAACATCCACCACTAAAACAAAACCCTCATCAACTAATTGCTCCTATCTTTGTGACACCTCCACCACACTACAGAGATCCTCTAGTGAGCCTTTGTTTCAAACTCACAATAACCAATACTACCCTCCCGAGCCAACTTTTCAAAGTTCTTGAGCCATACTCTTATACCCCTCAGTTTAAGCTCCCAACAGATATTGAAAAGCCGTCAGAGCAGGAAGAAGGGCTTCAAAAATGAAAAGCATGGAGTTGTCCTTCAGGAATATGCATGGATTGGGCAACCATGTCAGAGAGGCCTATAATGATTTGTGTCTGTTCCCCGATGTTCAGCTGCCAATAAGTTTCAAAATGCCAAAGTTCGATCTGTATGATGTTCACAGCAATCTCGTGGCACACTTGCAAGGTTTTTGTACTAAGATGAGAATGGATGGTTGAAAAGATGAACTGTTGATGGCATATTTTTTGTAGAGCTTGAGTAGGTTTGCACTAGAATGGTATACATGGCAATATCCTAGCAGATGGTATACTTGGGATGATCTAGCACAATCATTTGCCGTCCACTTCCAATATAATGTTGAGATTGGGCAAAACATGGTAGATCACACTAGAATAGTTTAGACCCTTCTAGAATAGAACTTTAGTAAATATTTTAGTGCACTTAGGGTGCTTCCTTGAGCAACAACCTAATAAATAAAGGATTAAGACTGAAAATGAACAGGGATTAAAAGAAAAACTAAAAATTTGATGCTCACTTCATTGTTGCCTATAAAAGGCATCACAAATGCCTTAATTACCCCAATAGAAACTTTCAAAAATCTAAAAAAAGAAATTAGTGTTCCATTAAGCAATAAGTGAATTTCAATTCTCAGCGGTTGATTTACAATTTCCTAGATCAAATTCTAGTTGTCAGTGCTTAGAGATCTCCTAGATTCATTTTGAGTGGTTTTTAGGTTGATTTGAATCAATTCGGGCCAGTCAGTTGGTGTTGTATTTGTGTAGTATGTTCCTTTTGTTTGGTGAAGCTGTTCTGATTCAAATTTGCTCCAGTTCACTTATTTTTATTTTTGTTTATCTTCTGCTATTATCGAGTTTTTGTTGGAGTTTCCTTGGTTCATTGTGAAGCTGTTTTTGTTCAAATTACGCCTCTTTGGTTGGTTGTTGCTGTTTTTGTTTGGCTGTTGGTGTTTAATCCTTCCCGACCAGTTGAATTTCTTAGATTGCACCTGATTTCTACTGATACTACTGCTTATTTCCTCTTCTTATTAAGAATTGCTAATCTCAGGTACATATCTTCGAATTGCCCTAGTGTAGCTCATTGAAGTTAAAATGAAAAATATTCACAAATCTATGGTTGTTTATAGTTTACAATTTGACAGGTTGTAGTTAAGTATAGGTAGTTGATATTAGTTATCGTTTATGTTATATGAGTAACAGGACTGTTATTTCTTTTTAAGCAATACTGGACTGTATGAGCAATGTGGCAGTTAAACAAAATTGATTGTTTAGACTTACCTAATTTTTGTAACTAAGTAGGGGACTGTGTAAATCATAAGTGCATAACTCCCTTCTGTTAGCATATAGTTTTAGGTTGATGAAATTGATTTCATGATATACAGTTATTAATCACCTTAGGTAATCACGACATTTTATGATTGCTTATATTACTTCCTAGTTTAATATCCCTACATGAACTATTGCTTCAAATCTAGTTGGTGTATGAACTTGAATGGTACTTTAATGTTGGCCTTAAGGTTTGGGTAAAATCAGATAACTAATTGTTTACGTCTGTTGAGTGGGATCATTATGTCTGATAGTTTAATTTAGCTAATGATACTCTAATTTGGTCGATCCCTTTGAATAATGGCATTCCACATTTTGTTTTCACCGAGTCTAGGCATAAATAAAAATCAAAACTAGTAGCACTTTGTCCAATTAATTGAACGCATGTTATCTTCACTTGCTACATTTATTGAACGCATTTGGAGTGAATTTCAGTGAGTTTGGCTTGGTTGAATTGACGTTTTCTTTGGCTGATGCCCGAGACTTGATAACCCGCGTTCAAGTCACCTGGGCCTCAAGATCGCAGCATAAGCTCAGGCCCAGGCCAACGGCTGATGGAATTTGTACATACGTAGGTGTTGATTTCTCTATATAAGCCCGAATAGGCTAAGGGTTTGAGCTCATATGAACTTATTTGAATAAATTAGGACTTTTCTTTTATTATTACAAACAAAAACAAAAATAGAAAATCATAGTCGCTTTTAGGTTTGCTTTTTATATAATAAATGAGACGAGCCTCGCCAAACAAAATACATATATTGCGGGACCCTCAAATAATTTTTACACTAAAAATACTCAGATTTCGGGACGGGCGAATTTCACGGCTTTCCCGAAAACATAACAATACGTTAGTCTCTTTAGGCGCGCACTTTTATAATATTACCTTCCTAAATTTAGTCCCCAGGGGGAAAAATAAAGTTGTCTCCTACGTTACCCATAATATGCGGAAGTATTGATGTAATTTCATAGAGTCATTCGGTCTGAATGATACATAAAGAACATAAGCCAGATGACGGACCGGGATGACCCAGGATGTAGAAGATCATAACATGAGTGTGCACATCTATGTGACCCAAATCCAAATCTCAACGAAGTTGAAATGTGTCGACAACCACGGGTGCATTGATGTGACGTGTTCGAGATGCATTTTCACGACGTTGCAATTCTCGTTAAAAATAATAATAATAATAATAATAATAATAATAATAATAATAATAATAATAATAAATATTAATAATAATAATATTAATAATAATAAAGCAGTTCAAATTAAAAAAGGCACATAAGCTAAAACATGTTTTCAAATCAGATAAAATTAGGACACAATAGTTGAGCGACCGTGCTAGAACCACGGAACTGAGGAATGCTTTATACCTTCTCCAAGGTTAGCATAATTCCTTACTCGGATTTCAGGTTCGCAGACTGTTAACAAAGTCATATTTTTCCTTTATTCAGGATTCAACTGGTGACTTTGGACACCATTACTTTCCCAAGTGGCGACTCTAAAATCCTTATAATAAATCCTATTACGATTGTCCTTTACTTAAAAAAACTCCTTTACGCCCTTCCGGGGGTAGTGAAAAAGGAGGTGCAGCAACAAGTTCCTATTAATTTACCTTCGACTTGATACCTGATCCTTCTATCACATCAAAATCTTCGACCCGGAATCGCCACATGAGACCAAAACATAAAGCCACACCATCTATGGCTAATAAGTTGCTGAATACTTCCTTATATTTTCCCAAAAGCACTAGGTTCAAAATACCTACCCCGACGAGACTTCCTGCAAATCCCGAACCATTACCTTCCTAACCCTGACATATATAGAATCCCATATTTGATATAGAAATGACACAAGCCTTGACCTCTTCCAATGAAAAATCACTCTAAGCACATATACAACTTTAAGATTCCCAATTGTTACATGTAGAATCTTTAACACCTCGACTTGATACCTGATCCTTCTATCACATCAAAATCTTCGACCCAAAATTCAAATTTCAACACATACCTTTCACTTGCACATGAGATTTTCTACCAGTCACATAAGGGTCACACAACCCAAGAACTCATCACAGGAGATGACACACTTGCCTTGCCTTAAATTAACATTTCCGTATACCTTCAATTAAACTGTACGCAGTCACTTTGCCCTTCTGAGTCTGAACTCATACAACAATATAAATTCACTTCACTCTCCACTAGGAAACATGAAAAGATTCTTCACACACCCATAACACGTCGCTTCCAATTCATAAGAATGCTTCTTGCAGTCACAACATACTCGTCACATTGGCATGCAGCCGTCACATCCACTAATAGGAACACTACTGAACATATCAGTTCACAGACATTTGCTCACAAAATCGGCACCTCGGTGCTCAATCTATAGGCAATGATCCGTCCTGAAGCCCTCTAGATTGGCCCAATATCAATTCACAAAGATCATATCTCATATCTCACCCCTTGGTCACAGAATCAAAATCCATTGATACACATCTGATACCAAGCGCTCAAGCGCGCATACGAATGCATGGAAGGAATTTAAAGAGTTACATTTCAAGCTAAATAAAGGACGCATGATAAGAATTCAAGAAGGCGAAGTTTTTCCTAATGTTTCGCAGCCTCTCGAGGATAAATACAGACGTCTCCGTATTGATCCATGAGACAATACTAAACCTTCTTATGACTCGTGAGACCTATGAAACGTAAGCTCTAATACCAACTTGTCACGACCCTAAACAATCCGATCATGATGGCGCCTCTCTTGAAGACAAGGCCAACCAGCACAACACTCATATTAATACGTTAATGATTAAGAGTTTTTTTTAAACCTTTAATTAGAACAATGTTTCATAATATAAATCAGAAGGAACAATGCGGAAAATACATACAAGCCTAACATCGGGTTGTCACTAGCCATGAGCATCTACCAATGTCTGAATACAACAACCAAAACATTAAATATGTTCTAAGTACGAAAATAAAAGTGATAAGGAAGAAGCAGTGCTCCGAACGTCGTGCAGTCACCTTGCTAACTCTGATGACTCTGCGTCTGAGCCACCACCACCCGCTACCGGGTTGTAAAATTCTTGAATCTGCACATATGGTGCAGGGAGTAAAGCGAGTACTCTAACCCAGTAGGTAATAAGAGTAAATAAAGACTGAGCAGAAAGAAACAATGAATCCACATTTTTTTACATTAGGCTCAACAAGTACATCATGCTTTCAAATCATAATACGAGTTAATCGTCTCATTTCAAATTCAGCCTTTTGGTAAAGTCATTTAAAATACCTTCCAGCAGTATTAATAGGGGTTCAATACAATTTGTAATAAAAATATGAAAACTATAGTCGGCGCCTCGAGCAAAACATAGTTCGTAAAATAGCACCTCAGGCAAAACCGTAATCATAAACACCTCACAACTTTTAAATCTTCGTGGAAATAACAAATGCCAAATCAGTGATTAAATTCTGAACATCTCATAAACCCCCGTTTAAATAAAAGTTGTTGTAAAATATTTGTTCAACATTTTGACAGAGGCTCTATATATAAATGAGTGAAAACAGTCAATAAATCAACATATTCGAAAGAAACTCACTTTGAAGAAGAGTGAAATCAATAAGTTCATAAAGAGGCCTCTAAGGCAAAGCATCACTCATATGCATGTACATAACAGACGCCCCTCGGTCTAGCCTTTCTGTCACTCGTTACTCAACTCTTACCAATCAACAGTTACGCTCAATAGGTACCATATAGTAACCGATGCGGCGTGCAACCCGATACATATATTTTGTCGAAGGCGCTCAATGGGGGCTTGTAGATTCTGGAGGGGATCCTACAGCCCTAGCGCTATATTGGTGCGGCGTACAACACGATCTAATATATCGCCGAGGCGTGCAACACGATCCAATATATCGTTGTGGCGTGCAGCCCAATCGATATAAGTATTGCTGCAGCGTGCAACATAATTCATATATATATATATATATATATATATATATATATATATATATATATATATATATATATATATTATAGTGCAGCGTGCAGCTCCATCCATAGATATATAATACTCAAAACTAGGCCCTCGGCTCTCTAAGTCATTAACCTCACCATCATACTCTCACTCTATCTCAGTCATCAGTCTCACAGTCAGGCCCTCGGTCTATCTCGATCATCATCTCACGATCACTCAGACCATCATTGAAACATGGGATTCATCCCAAAATAGTTTCCACATTTTTAAGAATATAGTGATTAAGTCAGATTTGAGAAATAAACATGTAAAACACGACTGAGGATATGCTTTCAAACAAATAGAGTGAGAAAAAACAGTAAAAATACCTCTAAGGGTCTCAACAAGTCGGCACAAGTCCCCAAACATGACATACAACCTAAAATATAATAACATCAAACAATTAACTGTATATTACTCATTAGATAATCGTTCGCGATGGACTTGGTCACATATCCCTAGCGGTATGATACCCTACGCTCGTCATCTAGCGTGTAAGTCACCTTAAAGTAACACAATTGTGTAATGTGGGATTTTAAACCCTTGAGACAGTATTTACAATCATTACTTACCTCGAACCAGCAAAATCACTAGCTCACGATGCCTTTACCCCTAAAATTGGCCTCTACGCGCATTGAATCTGTCCAAAATCAGAGCAAGTATATCACAATATGCTAAAGTATCAAAGCCTAAGTGAAAACAATCGACATCAGGCACAAATCCCGAAATTACCAAAATCCGAGACCCGGGCCCAATTCTCGAAACTCAACAAACTTTATGCCAAAATGCTCTTCATCATTTTTCAATGATCTCAACGTTACAGAAGTTTGATAATGAGGCATAAAGAAAAATTTGTATCCTAGAATTGTCGTATATTTTCCTAGTCTCGCAAATTACATTTATTTTTTTTTTGTTGTAAAAAGAGCAAAGAGTTATACATATATACATTGTTAAAAGTATTTTTATTACGATTGAGCTATAATCAGTGGGAAGACCTCTATTGGGAATCCTCTAATCAGATGGTAAGTTATATATGTACCGAGCCTACTATGGCCGAACGCTTATGAGAAAGCCTAGTTGGTCGATATACATTGCCTAGTGTGGTCGAGGGACTCTGAGCAAGCCTAATACGACAGATCATCATTATATATAACAAGCCTACAGTGGCTGAACGCTTATGAGCGAGCCCAGGTTGTCGAGATATAGAGCCTAGTATGGTCGAGCGCCTATGAGCGAGCCTACTATGGCAGAGTAGTTATATATATATCGAGCCTACTGTGGCTCAGCGCTTATGAGCGAGCCTAGTTGGGCGAGTGTCACGAACCTAGTTCACCAATCGTGAACATGTCATGACGACACCTAGTCCCCATGACCAGGTAAGGCTAACATTGCGAAAAAACATAGTAACTTGAGAAAATAGAAAATACCAAATTATATATCTAAAGGAAATTGTACCGGATGTTGCGTGGCATATACAAGTCAATATCACAAGACAAAATGAATCCCAAAACCCAGAAACTCACGGGAAAAACATGCTATAGAAATGTATACCAAGGCTCTAAAATCCAAAATATTTAACAACAGAAAGATAAGAAGGCTAAGTACTACAGATGGAGTAAAGAGTGAGACTCGTCGATCTACATACGCAACAGATCTACCTCGAAGTCTCCGCAGTCCTCCTGCCTCACTGATAGTGCGCCTGAGAAGATGTACATAGATCTGCACATGAAAAACATGCGCAGAAGAGGCGTGAGTACACCATAGTGGCACTGAGTAAGTGCCAAGCCTAACCTCGGTCGGGTAGTGACAAGGAAGGTCAGAGCCCTACTGAGATAAATAATAATAATTATAATAATATGCAGTGTGAAAACATGTAAATATAATAGAAACAAAAGTGAAATAAGACAGAATTTCCAAGTCAACAACAAATAACCGAAATAATGAATAAACATGGAGAAGTACAACTCAATATCAATGATGCCATGAGGATCTCCCAGGATACCATATCGTAGTCCTTTCTCAATGTCCAGTGGATCTACCAGGAATCAAAACCGTAGTCTCAAAGTTAATATGCAAGGGGATTTATCGGGAATCAAACCTACAGTCCCAAAGTAAACAAATAAGGGGGAGCTATGGGAATCCCGCATCCGTATTCACAAATATAAATGTGCAACAACAGGCAGAGACTAATCGGAAAAGAGAATTAAACACCAAGGCATCAGGAAATCTAGGTGACATGCTTCATGAAATGCAAAAAGGCAATTAAACCAATTAAGTCACTACCATGCTTTTTTCAGGACAACATTTCGGAATCAAATAATTTTTATATGTCCAGAATCCTCGTACTCTCTGGAGTCTAACCATATAAAAATCTCTCAAATCGGAGGTCAATTGCCCACTCAAAACTCAATTACTAGGTCTATGAAGTTTCTTCAAGTTTTCCCCCAATTTTGACCCTGAATTCGAATTCTAATGGTAGATTTTACAGTACATTGATGGAATACAACAAAATAGGGTCAAGTAAACATCACCAAGTTATCTTCTCCTCAAAATCCACCAAAAATTGACTTCTCCCGAGCTCCTAATTGGTTTTTTCTGACTTTTGAATTAACCCTCAGATTATCCCTTTTTCAGAACAGTGATAACCGCTTCTGCAGTCTCGCTTATACAGAATCCAAGGGGCTTTTGCGATTTCATTAATTATCTAGCCTTCCGCTTTTGTGGTGATTACATCGTAGAAGTGATGATTCTTCTACGGATAACTTACCGCTTTTGCGCTTCCTTCCTAACGCCCATGCTTCGCTCCTGCAGTTGCCAAGCCATTTTTGTGGCTCCGCTTCTACGGTTCCCAAGCCGCAGAACCGAAAATACCAGAAGGCAGCTGCTGCAATTTTCTTTCAACTCCAAAATTTGCCCGTTGAGCATCCGAAACACAGCCGAGGTCCCCCGGGACCTCAACCAAAAGCACCAATACCGCCTAATACCTTATTCAAACTTGAACCAATCCTTAAAATACCTAATACAACACTGGAAACTCGATCAATTCTAAGATTCAAGCCTAATATCTTCCAGTTCATCCAATATACGCTTTCGATAAAAAATCTAACAAACACTTTTCCGATTGGCATGAAATTTTTCACTCACGTCCCAAATGCCATGACAGTTCTACAGTATCTTTCAACATTCCATTCCGAACATTGGATAAAAAATTCACTATCGGACCGAAAAGTTCAAAATTTTAACTATCGGCATTTCTAGCCTAATTTAGCTACGGGCTCCCAAAATACTCTCCGAAAAAGCTCCCAATCCTGAAATCACTTGAAGGAGATAATGGAACTATCGATTTTCCATTCTGAGGTCGTCTTTACAGTGTTCCGACTACAGACCACTTTCAAACATTTAGCTCTTATTTACATCCTCCTACACTTAAAGATTCGTTCACCCTCGAACGAGCATAAAGAATATACATGAAGTGGTGAAAAGATGGGTCTATCGGCTATGCATATCCCGCTCAATCTCACAAGTCGCCTCCTCGGCTGGGTGACCCCGCTACTGAACTTTTACTGAAGTGATGTTCATTGACCTTAACTTTCTGATCTAACAGTCCAATATAGCCACTAGCTCCTCAACATAAGATAAGTCCATATCCAATTGGGGTGAAGTGAAATCCAACATGTGTGGCGGGTCACTGTGATATCTCCAGGGCATCGGGACATGAAATACCGGATGAAGTCCTTCCAGAATGGGAGGTAAAGAAAGCTCATAAGCAACCTCCCCAGCTCGACTCAATATCTCAAAAGGGACTATAAATCTTTGGGTCAACTTCCCCTTCTGTCAAAATCTCATGACGCCCTACGCAGGTGAAACCTGAAGCAGAACCTACTCACCGACTATAAGGGAAACATCATGAACCTTCCAATACGCGTAACGCTTCTGTTTGAACTAGGTTGTACGGAGTCTGTCCTATATCACCTTAACCTTTTCTACCACATCCTTGACCAAATCAGTGCCTAATAGCCTGGCCTCGCCCGGCTCAAACCAACCAATCAGGGATCTGCATCTCCTACCATATAAAGCCTCGTACGAGGCCATCAGAATGTTGGACTGATAACTATTATTGAAGGCAAACTCCGCCACTGGCAAGAAGTGATCCCAAGACCCTCCAAAATCAATCATGCACGCACAGAGCATATCTTCAAGAATCTGAATGGTGCTCTCGGACTGTCTATTCGTCTGGGTGAAATGTTGTGCTCATCATCACCCGAGTAGCCAATTCCTGCTGAGCGCCCTCCAGAACCGCGATGTAAATTGAGTACCTCTATCCGAAATAATAGTAACTGGAATACCATGAAGATGAACAATCTCCCTCATATAAATCTCTGCCAACAACTCCGATTAATAAGTGGTACACACATTTATGAAGTGCGGGGACTTGGTCAGCCAGTCTATAACAACCCAAATGGCATCAAACATCTTCGGAGTGCGAGATAGACCAACTAGAAAATCCATAGTGATTCTTTCCCATTTTCTCTCCGAAATATCCATCCACCGAAGTAACCCTCCATGTCTCTGGTGCTCATCTTTTACCTGTTGACAGTTGAGGCATCTAGCTACAAAACCCACTATGTTCGTCCTCATACGCCTCCACCAGTAGTGCTGCCTCAAGTCCTAATACATCTTTGCGGAACCTATGTGGATGGAGTACCGCGAGATACGAGCATCTGTCAATATCAACTCCCGAATATCATCAACATTGGGTACATAGATCCGACCCTGCATCCAGAATACACCGTCATCTCCAATAGTCACATCCGTAGCATCGCCATGCTGAACTGCGTCCCTGAGGACAAGCAAATGAGGTTTATCATACTGTCGCTCCCTAATACAATCAAACAATGAAGACTGAGAAACCAATCAGGCTAGAACTTGACTGGGCTCTGAAAGACCAATCTCACGAACTAACTAACTAAGGCCTGAACATCCATCGCCATAGGTCTCTCTGAAGAGTATATATATGCAAAACTCTCCAAACACTCCTCCCGGCGACTCAAGGCATCGACCACCACATTGGCCTTTCCTGCGTGATAAAGTATAGTAATATCATAATCGTTCAGTAACTCCAACCATCTCCTCTTGTGCTAGTTCAGATCTTTTGCCTTGAATAAGTGTTGTAAACTCCGATGATCCGTGTAAATCTCACAGGGCACGCCGTTCAAATATTGATGCCAGATCTTCAAGGCATGAATAATATGAGCTAACTTAAGGTTATGTACATGGTAGTTCTCCTCATGAACCTTTAGTTGTCTGGACGCGGTGGCAATAATCCTAGCGTCCCGCAGCAATTTCACTCCAAGTCTGATATGTGAGGCACCACAATAGACTGCATAGGACCCTGAACCAGTATGCAATATCATAATAGGGGCCGAAGTTAAAGACGTCTTGAGATTCTGAAAGCTCGCCTCACACTCATCTTTCCACTGAAAGGGAGCCCCCTTCTGGGTCAATATAGTAATAGGGGTTGCAATCGATGAAAACCCCTCCACAAAACGATGATAATAACTCGCCAGGCCAAGGAAACTAAGAATCTCCATAGGTGAGGAGGGCCTGGGCAAACTCTTCAAGGACTCCACCTTCTTCGGATCCACCCTTGTGCCTTAACTAGAAACCACATTTCCTTGAAATGCCACAGAACACAACCAAAACTCACATTTTGAGAACTTTGCATATAATTTCATCTCTCTCAGGGTCTGAAGCACTATCCTTGGGTAGTGCTCATGATCTTCTCGACTCCGGGAGTATACATCATCTATAAAAACAATGACGAACAAGTTGAGATACGACGTGAATACACTGTGCATCAAATTCATAAAAGATGCTGGGGCATTGGTCAGCCAAAATGACATAACAAGAAACTCGTATTGACCATACCGAGTCGTGAAAGAAGTCTTCGGGATATCCGGTTCCCGAAACTTTAAGTGTTGATAACTTGAGTGCAAAGCAATCTTAGAAAAACACCTTTGCACCATGAAGCTAGTCAAATAGATCATCAATATGAGGTGAAGGATATTGGTTCTTGACAGTAACCTTGTTCAACTGACAATAATCGATACACATGCGCATATAACCATCCTTTTTCCTCACAAACAAGACAGAAGAACCCCACGGTGAAATGCTGGGTCGAATAAAACCCTTATCAAGCAATTGTTGTAACTAATACTTTAACTCCTTCAACTCAGTAGGAGCCATGTTGTACGGAGGAATGGAAATGGGATTAGTTCCCGGCAACAAATCAATACCAAAATAAATGTCTCTATCGAGTGGCATACCGGAAGATCAGTTGGAAACACATAGGGATAATCCTGCACCATTAGGACAGAATCAACAGAAACGATATCAGCACTGACATCTCTCACATAAGCTAAATACATGGTGTACCCCTTCGCAACCATACAATGAGGTTAAACAAAAGAGATAACTCTATTGTGAGTGTGATCAAAAGAACCACTCCACTCAATAAGCAGATTACTTGGCATTGCCAGCATCACGGTCTTGGCGTGTTAATCAAGAATAGCATGATGGGGAGACAATCCATCCCAAAACCAATATTGAAGTAAACCATACCGAGTAACAATAAATTCGCTCTGCTCTCAAAACATGAATAGTAACCAAACACGACCGATTAACACGGTCTTCAACAAAAGAGTCTCCAATGGGACTAGAAACATAAATACAAGAGCTTAATGACTCTTGGTTTTTTCCTAAATGTGGAGCAAAATAAGAAGAAATGTAAGAATAAATAGAGCCTGGATCGAATAGAATAGATGCCTCTCTGAGACTAAACAATATAATATATGCAACGATAGAATCAAAGGCAATAGCCTTGGTACAAGCAAAAATAGCATAATATCTCGCCCGTCCCCTCTTGCGATGTGGACCTCTATCTCCCCAACCTCCACCTCTGGCTGACAGGGAAAGTAGGGTGCTAGTTGGTGCTGTGATCATGGACTGAAAACTCTAAGAAGCACACTATGGCTGAGCTGACTGTGAAAATGCACCTCGACCAAGTCTAGGGCAGTCCCTAACCATATGACGTGTATCAGCACACTCAAAACAAACACTGGGAGAACACGACGGCTGTGACTTTCTACGACCGAGTCTGTTGGACTGACCCCGGGAAGTACCCCGCGCAGGAGGCGCACTAGAAACTGGAGGCGCATAATAAGGCTCCTAAGGTATAGGTGGAGCTCGAGCACTGGTCACTGCTGGAAGAGCTGAATGAATAGGGCGGCCCACAAAACCCCTGCCATGTCGACCTGCTGTGGGAGTACATGCACCAGAGTAGTGGCCCGACTCTCGAGACCGCTTGGCCTCTCTCTCCCCTCGCTCCCTGGCGAGCATACCCTCGATCCTCCTAGCAATGCTCACTGCCTGCTGATAAAGGATGTCCAGCTCTAACTCTCAAGCCATGCTAGATCTGATGAGTGGGACAAGACCATCAATGAACTTGCAAACTCTCTCCCGAACTGTAGTAACCAAAGCCAGTGCATGTCTGTCCAACCTTGTGTAACGAATGGCATACTATGAAACTATCATAGTACTTTAGCGCAAGGAGGAATAGCATTCTATGAAACTATCATAGTACTGAAAATCTGCATGCTAAGCGTCCGTGAGGCTATGAGGAATATAATCTCTCAGAAACATATCCGAAAACTGGGTCCAAGTCAGTGAAGCAGCCTCGACCGGACTAGCTATCTCATAAGTGCGCCACCAATCATGGGTGGCTACCTGAAGCTGAAAGGTGGTAAAGGCAACCCCCCTGGACTTTACTATACCCATTGTGCAAAGAATACGATGACACACCTCTAGAAATCCCAATGCATCCACCGATGCTAAATCGTTGAACATATGAGACTTATATTTCTTAAACCTCTCAAGCCTCAGCTATCTGTTCTCTGATAGAGCAGACCCTCCTTCGGGCAGAATTTGCACTGCAAGAAGTGCATGAATGATTTCTAGGACCTGCTCTATCTGCACTCTCTCCTTAGGAGCGAGGGTTGCGGGAGTTTGGGCCCCTCCCCCGGCCTGATATATGGCTGCTGCGAGAGATAGAAACCCCTTCTGAGCCAAGGTGGTGTACATAGACATTAATTGAGCTAATGTCTCTTGAAAGGCTGGAGTAGTAGTTGTGGTAGGCTTGCCAGGTGCATGAACTCTGACTAGATCAACTAGCGATACCTCAGTGGCTACTCGCGCATGTGCTCTGCCTGCACCACGAGCGCATCCATGGCCTCTACCCCAGCCCCAGCCCCGGTCTCTGACAGCTGCTGCAGGGGTCGCGGGTGCCTGATCATCACGAGTAGCACATGTCCTCCCCATCTGTGAGAGAGTAGAAGACAAAAGTTTTAGAATTGATGTAAATATAGTATGACAAGGAATTCAATGAAATAATGATTTTTCCTAAACAGTTACATAGCCTCTCATAGATAAGTGTAGACGTCTCCGTACCGATCATCAAGACTCTAATAAACCGGCTTGTGTTTCGTGACTCCTATGAACCTAGAGCTTTGATACCAACTTGTCACAACGCTAGTTCACCAACCGTGAACATGTCATGACCGCACCTAGTCCCCATGACCAGGTAAGCCTAACATTGTGGAAAGACATAATAATTGCGGAAAATATAAAATACCAAGTTAAATATCTAAAGGAAAATGTACTGGATGCCGCTTGGCATTTCAACGTATTATTATAAGACAAAACATATCACAAAATCCTAAAAGTCATGGGCAATACAGGTTATAGAAATGTATCCCAAGGGTTTAAAATCCAGAATTTTTAACTACAGAAAGATAAGAAGGCTATGTACTACAGATAGAGTAAAGAGGGAAATTCATCGGTCTGCGGACGCAACAGATCTATCTCGAAGTCTCCACAGTCCTCCTGCCTTACTAATAGAGCGCTTGAGAAGAGGTACCTAGATGTGCATATGATAAACGTGCGTAGGAGAGGCGTGAGTGCACCACGGCGGTTCTCAGTAAGTGCCAAACCTAACCTCGCCGGGTAGTGACGAGGAAGGTAAGGGCCCTATTGAGATAAACAACAATAATAATAATATGCAGTATGAAAACAGGTCAAATAATAGAAGTAGCAGTGAAATAAGATAGAATCAACAAGTAAACGACAAATAACCAAAATAAGGAATAAGCATGGAGAAGTACTGCTCAATATCTATGATGACTTGAGGATCTCTCAAGTAACCATCCTGTCTCAAGTGTCCAGTGGATCTGCCAAGATACCGTCCCATAATACAACTACCAATATGCGAGGATCTACCGGGAATCTAACCCCTAGTCCAAAAGTAAATATGCAGGGAAATCTATCGGGAATCGAACCCGTAGTACCAAAGTAAACAAAAAAGGGGGGAGCTACCAGAATCCTACGTATGTAGTCCCAAATGGAAATGCGCAACCACATTTAAAGAATAATCTAAAAACAAAATTAAATACCAAGGCAATAGTGAATCTATCCTAATATTCTTCATGTAGTGCAACAAGGCAATTTAGGAAATTGAACCAATTAAGTCAACTAGCATGCTTTTCTAGGCTACCAGAGGCAATATGGTAAGTAAGAGAGAAATAAAACCTTGATCATTTAAGCAAAAACTGGGTGTTCAACAATTAGCAAAAGTATGCGCTCGTCACCTAACACACAAGGGAAATCATCAAATAACAAGTCAGAAGGGGATAAGGTCCCCCACATAAAGTTAGACAAGCCACTTACCTCGAACCGATACAAAGTCAACTAATGAACCACATCTTTGCCACGAGTATCCGACTCGGAATGGCCCAAATCTATTCAATTTAATTATATAACCTAAATAACATCGTAAAAAACCAATTTCATTATTAAAATTTAAGCTAAGGCGCGTAGGTAAAATGAACAAAATGCCCCTCAGACCAACGTCTCGGAATCAAATAAGTTTTACATTTTCATTACCCTCGTACTCTCACAAGTATAACCATACACAAGTCTCCAAAATCGAAGGTCAATAGCCCTCTCAAAACTCAATAATTAGGTATATGAAGTTTCTTCAATGTTTCCCCAATTTTGACCATACATTTGAATTCCAATGGTGGATTTAACTATATATAGATGGAATACAACTGAATAGTGTCAAGAAAACATTACCTAGTGATCTTATATTTAAAATCCACCCAAAATTGCCTTCTCCGGAGCTCCCAATTAGTTTTTTCTAACTTTTGAATAAACCATCGGATTATCCCCGTTTCAGAACAGTGATAATTGTTTCTGCGGTCCAGGGAACGCTTCTGTGGTCAGGCCTATGTGGAATCCAAGCCTCTTTGCGGTGTCAATAATTATCCGGACTTCCACTTCTGCGGTCTTTATATCGCATAAGTAATTTTATTTCTTTTGAATCCTTACCGCTTTTTTGATTCCCGCCCAATGCCCATGCTTTGCTCCTGCAGTTTCCAAGCTGCTTTTAAAGCTCTGCTTCTGCGGTTCCCAAGCAGCAGAAGCAAAAACACCATAATGCAGCTGCTGCAACTTTCTTCCAACTCCAAAATTTTCCCGTTGAGCATCTGTAACATAACCGAGGCCCCCAGGACCTCAACCAAAAGAACCTATGCAACCTAATACCTTATTCAAACTTATACCAGTCCATAAAACACCTAAAACAACACTGGGAACTCAATTAAATAAAAGATTCAAGCCTAAGACCTTCAAGTGCATTCAAAATATGCTTTCTATAAAAAACCTAACAATCAGTCGTCCGATTGACCCAAAATTTTGCACGTACGTTCCAAATGCAATGACGGTGCTACAACAACTTCTGGAATTCCATTCAGACACTAAAATCAGAAAATCACTTTCGGACCGGAAACTTCAAAATTCTAACTTTCGATATTTCTAGCCTAATTGAGCTACAGCCTCCCAAAATACTCTCCGAACACGCTTCCAACCCCAAAATCACCTAACAGAGCTTACAAAAGCATCATTTTTCCATCCGAGGTCGTCTTCACAGTGTTCTGACTACAGACCAATTTCCAACATTTAAACTCTCATTTAGGGATTAAGTGTCCTAAACCACTCTGAATCCTAATACCGAACATCCCGACAAACCAAAATAGCAACAATAAAATTAAGGGAAATAGTAAATGGGGAATCAAGGCATAAATTCTTAAAATGAATGACTGAGTCGTTACATCTTGATATAGATCCTAGTATGGTAGAGCACCTATAAGAGAACCTACTACAGCAAGGCAGTTATAGATATACGAGCCTTATTGGGCCGGATAGCTATCTTACTTACTATATTGAGAGGGTTGAGTCAGTATTAGCAGGTAAGCATATATTTAGATTATCTTTTACTTCCAGCTACTTGCAGTTATTATATTATTAGTTCAGTTTCAGCTTTCAGTATATTTCTTTACATTCTCATTACATTATTTCGTATTGATATCCTTGTTTTGGAGGCACTAAATTTCATGCTCGTAGATCCATACATACAGGAGAGCCCTCCAAGTAGTCTAACAACTCAGTGGAAGATGTTGGTGCACTCCATTTGCTTCAGAGTTGTGTGTTTGGTTAGCACAATCTAGATGTGTATTGTTTGGTATGGCAGATCCCGATCTTTATGACATTTATGTATACTAAGAGGATTGTTGACATATGTCGTCTATATGAAAGATTGTACGACCTTTTCCGCCTATATTTCGAATTTATAAATGGCCATGTTGGCTTATTAGTTTTGTATGTTACGTGTATATGATGACGTAATAAGAAATATATGGCCCATCGGTTTGATTCGTGACACGTGAGAACGAAACCTATGATAGTTGGAAGAAAAAGAATTCCATTGCTCACATTACATTATTTTGAACCTTGGATGATGACATCCAAAGGTAGTTTAAGGATTCCAAAGATCTATGAATCTTTCAAATGCTTTTCAAAAAAGGTTTGGTACATGTTCCACTGCAAGGCTAGGAACCTTAACGATCAAATTTGATTTATATAAGAAACGCCCAAACATTCAATGTAAACATATCTGAGGCAAATAAGAAAGGTGATTGGGGAGTTGAACGATGCTGGTAATGTGTTGACTGATGGACTGGAAATCCAAGATGTCATAAGCTCCTTACCTACTTCTCGAGATCATATGAAAATGTATTTGACCCATAAAGAGCGAATCACAACTCTAGATGATGTCCGAAGGCATTTTGAGTTAGCGGAAGAATGATCTGAGGCTGCAAAGCCAATAGCTGAGTTGCACAGAGCAACAAACTCCAAAACAAAGACTAATTCAAATAAAAGGAACTAGGAAAAAAGAGAGGGCCATCTTAATCTCAGCCAGCTCAGCCTGTTAAAAGAGAAAATGCTGAAAAATAAAAGAACGGATATCCCAATTATGTCAAAGTTGCTAAAGTAAAACCAAATAATTATAACAAAAAAGGGTAACTATGCCAGAGATTGCTCCGAACCTTCTTGAAAGGTATTTCACGATGCTTAAATTAGTAAACTTTCTATTTCTAGTTCGCTCTTTCTAACTGAATCTAATCCTTTGTAGATTGTAGATTCGGGAATAATGGACCACATAGCCCGGGAAAGCAGTTCCTTCGCTGAATTTCTACAAGTACCACATAGAGAAAAGTGGATATATGGGGGAAACCATAATAAAGTTATTGTTGAATGGATTGGTACATGCAGTTTAGTCATTCATTGTGGTCGAGACCTAATACTACATGATATTATCTTTGCACCAATAATTTTCAGGAATGTCATTTCAGTTTTAGTTTTGCTTAAGCTAGGATTTGACATGTTTTATCATGTGAATTCCGCCAAGTAGACAACTTTAATTAGTTTTGGTCATATTAACGGAGATTTAATTATTATGAATTTGGATTATGATTCATTTAATAATAATTCTAGTTTTTCAATGTTAGTTTCTTCACATATACATGATAGTGATGTAAACATATGGCATATTAGACTGAGCCATATTTGCCAACAAAGAATGCAAAGGTTAGCAAAACAAAGGTTTCCTTCCAACATTGAACATGTGGAATTGTCCCTTTGTAAAAATTGTCTAGGTGGAAAATCAACTACAAAATTGTTTGGTCAAGCGACTAAGGCTGAATATCCTTTGCAATTAGCCCATTCATACGTCTATGGAACTATGAATGAAAGGGCTAGTCATGGAGCAAGTTATTTCATCACATTTAATTATAACTTTAGAAGTTTTAGCTATGTCTATTTGTTTCCGACAAATAAAAGCGATAAGTTGCTTCAAACGTTATATGAGCTTAGTAGAAAATCAATTAGACAAAAATATGAAATCTCTTCGAATTGAACATGATCGTGAATAATTTTCAACCCAATTTAATATTATATGCAATGAAAAGGGAATAGTTATATGTCACCTCCGATTTGTAGAGCCCCCAGCGCAGGGAGCTTTCAGGGGTCAGTCCAGCAGACCTGGTCCAAGCTCATCATAACCACCATGTTCTCCCATAGATTATTTGGAGTGTGGTGACACCGTCCATGTGGTGAGCGATTTACCTAGACATGGAAGGAGTGCACCTCCATATACTTCTCAGCCACAACGTATTCATCAGAGTTCACAGGCCATGATCACAGCTCAAGCTAATGCCTCATCTACCCAGCTAGCTTGAGGAAGAGATTGGGGTGGTAGAGGTCGTCCTAGAGTGGGGAGCCCAGGCCCGATATTATGCCATTCCTTCTCATACCAAAGTTGTTGTCTCCGATTCTATCATTCCAAGTTTCACTTATTCTTACATGTCTTCTTATTTTTCTCAAATTTTGGGTGTAGCCCAAGATTCTTTGAGTTCCCCCGATTTATGTTTCTACTTCTATGGGATATTCACTGGTTGTGGACTGCTTTTATCGGCAATGTTTGGTTTCATTGTTTTAAGACTAGAGTAGAGTTATAGCTACTTAGTACGGTTGATTTTGATATTATTTTGGGCATGGACTGGTGTCACCCTATCATGTTATTCTTGATTGTCATGCCAAGATTGTGACGCTTGCTACTCTAGGCATTCCGCGTATTGAGTGGTGTGGTACTTTACATCCCACTCCCACTAGAGTTATCTCTTTCCATAAAGCTCAGCGTACGGTTGAGAACGGGTGTGCAATGTATTTAGACTATGTGAGGGAGGTCAGTATTGATACCCCTTCTATTGATTTTTCCCCACTAGTACGGGATTATCCCAATGTGTTTCCAGCTGATCTTCCAGGCATGCCACCAGATTGAGGCATTGAATTTGGCATTAATTTGTTGCTAGGTGCTCAACCCATTTCCATTTTTTTGTACCGTATGTCTCCTCCTGACTTGAAGGAATTGAAGGATCAACTACAAGAATTGCTTGATAAGGGTTTTATTCGACCCAGTGTTTCACTGTGGGGTGCTCCTATCTCACTTGTGAAGAAAAATAATGCTTCTATATGTGTGTGCATTGATTATCGTCAGTTGAAAAAGTTTATAGTAAAGAACCTTTATGCTTTGCCTCGTATTGATCATCTATTTAACCAGCTTTAGGGCAGACAAGTGTTTTCTAACATTGATTTGCGCTAATATTACCATTACTTGAAGATTCGGGAGTCGGATATAGCAAAGACTGCCTTCTGGACTCAGTGCAGTCATTACGAGTTCCTTGTCATATCATTTGGACTGACCAATGCCCCAACAAATATTATGCATTTGATGAACGGTGTGTTCAGGTCATATCTTGACTGGCTCATCATTGTTTTCATCAATGATATTATTGTATACTCCCAAAGACAGGAAGATCATGAGAAGCACTTGAGGACCGTGCTTCATACCCTCAGAGAGAAGAAGTTATATGCAAAGTTCTCGAAATATAAGTTTTGTTTGAGTTCTATGGCATTCTTGGACTACGTGGTATCAAGTGAGGGTATTCAGGTGGATCCAAAGATGGTAGAGGCCGTGCTGAGTTTTCCCAAGCCCTCCTTAGTGATAGAGATTCATAGTTTCCTTAGCTAGGTGGGTTACTACCATCTTTTTGTAGAGGGGTTTTCATTGATTGTAGCCCATATGACTAGATTGACCCATAAGACTGCTTCATTTCAGTGGACAGAGGAGTGTTAGGCGAGCTTTGAGAAACTCAAGATAACTTTGACTACAACCCCTATTTTTATATTTGCTACTAATTCAGGGTCCTATATAATTTATTGTAATGCCAGACGGGTTGGCCTTGGAGCGGTGTTGATATAAGATGGTAGGCTAATTGCCTATGCGTCCAAACAATTGAAGATACATGAGAAGAACTATCTTGTCCACGATCGTGAGTTAGCTTCTATTGTTCATGCCTTCAAGATCTGACATCATTATTTGTACGGTGTACATTGTGAGATTTACATGGACCATCACAGTTTGTAGCACTTGTTCAAGAAAAAGGAACTAAACTTGCGCTAGAGGAGGTGGTTGGAGTTACTGAAGGATTATGATATTACTATTGTTTATCACCCGGGCAAGGCCAATGTGGTAGCTGATGCCTTGAGTCGCCGGGAAGAGTGTTTGGGGAGTTTGGCATGTTTTAAATCTTCAGGTAGGCCTATGGCGATGGATTTTTAGGACTTAGCCAATCAATTTGTGAGATTGGATAATTCGTAACCCAGTCGGGTTCGATCTTATGTGGTTTCTCCGTCTTTATTATTCGATTGTATCAGGAAGTGGCACTATGATGACCCTCATATACTTGTATCAACCCATATCTCGTTTACACTTGAAATGCTGAAGTTCGAATTTTTGAAAATTTCTGTCGGATAGTGAGTTTTTGATCCGAGGGTAAGAATGGAATTCAAGATGTTGCAGTAGCTCCAACATGTCGTTTGGGAAGTGTGTGTAATATTTCAGGTCATTCAGATGTGTCTTGGTTATATTTTTTATTGATAGCTTGTTTTGATGAAATTTGAAGTTCTTAGTCTTAAATAATTGATTAATTCAGGTTTCCGGTGTTGTGTAAGGTGTTTTATGTCTTCGTACAATTTTAAATAGGGTATTAGGTGTTTTTTGTGCTTTTGGTTGAGGGCCACGGGGGCCTCGGGATGATTTCATATAGTCGACCAAAGAATTTTCAAAGTTGGGAGATGCATGATTAGATTACTTACTTGCTTAATTGTTTAAACCGTATTAGTTGTACTCCTTGGAGCATGTTAGGATAGATTTTACTAGTACTTCATTAGCATTTACTCTTATATTTTGAGTTCTTATTGTGTGTTTAAGTTTGGGAATACGAGACGGCACCTCGGCAGATCCCTTGCACATGTTATGTTCCGGACTGAGAGTGCGCGATTCTAAGACATCCCTCGCACAAATGTTATACATATTGAGGATGCCAAGAGATCCTCATGATACCATGAGATCCCTCATCTATAATATTAGGATACCAAGAGATCTCCAGTTTTTATTCATGTTGTGAGCAATATTCCCCTGATTTATCTTGTTTTCTGCTCTCTATTCCTGCGTTTCCTTATTTATCATGTTTATATTTTTGTTGTAGACATTATTTACACTGTTTCCGTTATCTTATCATTTAGTATATTTTATCTTAGTAGGGCCCTAACCTTTCTTGTATAAGACGTTTTAAGGATTGGTACAAATTTGAATCGGGTATTAGGTGGTATTGGTGCTTTTGGTTGTGGTCCCGAGGTCCTCGGGTTTGTTTTGGGTAGTTGGTGAAATGTTTTGAAGTTGAAGAGTTGCTGAAGGTTGCTGTCATCTGTCATAACCACACCTGCGATTTGGGTCGCGCAGGTACGGAGACGCAGAAGCGGCTGGGCCATTGCAGAAGCAAGTTTTGGCATTTTCCCTCACGAACCGCAGAAGCGGTAGGATTTTTGCAGAAGCGGATCCGCTTCTGCAAGAGGAGGACCCAAAAGGGGAAGCTATGATTTTAAAGAAAGCCACTGAAGTGGCTTGGTTTCCTCAGAAGCGGGACCGCAGATGCGGTCCCTTGACCGCTTGAACGCAAAAGCCGTAATCACTGGTCAGAAAAAGGAATTTCAAGGGTTGAGTTTCAAAAGTTGAAAAAATAAATTCAGAGCTCGGGAGAGGGCGATTCTAAGTGGGTTTTGACGAGGAGATCATTCGGTAACGTTTCCTTAATACTTTTTACTTTTATTCCATCAATATATAGTTAAATCCATTATCTAATTTTGAATTTAGAGGATCTAGGTTTTGAGTGGGCATTTGACCTCCGATTTGGAAGATTCTTATATAGTTAGACTCGTGAGAGTAGTTGGGTTCTAAAATTGTGAAAGTTAACAGATTTCGGGACTTTCGCCTGAGGGATACTTTTGTCATTTTTCCTATTATTGCGCCTTAGCTTTAAATTTAATAGTGGAATTAGTTACATGTGAAGTTATTTACGATATATAATTTAATTGAATATATTTGGGCCATTTGGAGTCGGATACTCGTGGCAAAGGCGTGGTTTCTAGTTGATTATTTAGCCGATTCAAGGTAACTGCTTGTCTAACCTTGTGTGCGGGGCCTTTCCCCTTAGGATATGATATTTGGCAATTGAATGTTTTGTTCAAGAGGTGACGAGCGCGTACTTGAGCTAATTGTATAAAATCCGATTTTACATTAAGTATTTAACTAAAGTTACTCTCTTATCTGTTTTACTCTAATTGCAAACTTAGCCTATGTTAGTTTAGAGAAGCCTGTTTAGTTGACATAGTTGCGTATTTGCTTAAACTGACTTGTTTGTATTCCGTGAAACATTTTAAGCTAGAATTTACTTTTACTTGTTATCAGTTTAGCATTTATTCTGATATTCTTGAGCTGTTATGGTGTGCTTATATTTGAGACTATGGGACGGCATCCCGGAGACCCCCCTACACGTGTTATATTTTGGACTGAGGGTGCGGGATACCAATAGATCCATAGCACATGTGTGTGTGTGTGTGTATATATATATATATATATATATATATATATATATATATGTTTTTGAAGATCCCAAGATATCCTCGGGATACCATGAGATCCCTAGTGTATATATTGAGGATAGCAAGAGATCCCCGGTTTACTTATTGAGGATAGCAAGAGATCCTCGCGATACCAAGAGATCCCTTGTTTATATTGTCAGGATACCAGGAGATGCCTCGTCTATAATATGAGGATACCAAGAGATCCCGGTTTTTATCCATGTTGTGAGCTATATTCCCTTGATATATCTTGTTTTATGCTTTCTATTCCTGCTTTTCCTTATTTATCATGTTTAGATTATTGATGTGGACTTTATTTACACTTTTTCCGTTATCTTATCACTTTGTATGTTTTATCTTAGGAGGGCCCTAACCTTCTTTGTTTAGGGCGTTTTAAGGATTGGTAGAAATTTGAATCGGGTATTAGGTGGTATTTGTGCTTTTGGTTGAGGTCCCGAGGTCCTAGGGTTGATTTTGGGTAGTTGGCGGATAGTTTTTAAGTTCAAGAGTTGATGAAGACTGCTGTCATTTGTCATAACCATACTTGCGATTTAGGTTCCGCAGGTGCGGAGACGCAAAAGCGGCTGCGCCATCGCAGAAGTAAGTTTGGGCATTTCCCTCACGAAGTGCATAAGCTGTAGGATTTTCGCAGAAGCGAATCCGCTTCTGCGAGAGGAGGACCCCAAAAGCGGAAGCTAGGATTTTAAAGAAAGCTGCTGAAGGGGCTTTGTTTCCTCATAAGGGGGACCATAGATGCGATTCCTTGACCACGGATGCGGTCCCTTGACCGCAGAAGCGATAATCACTGGTCAAAAATAGGAATTTTGAGGGTTGAGTTTCAAAAGTTGGAAAAATCGATTAGAGCTCGAGAGATGGCAATTCTGAGTGGTTTTTGAAGAGAAGATAATTGTGTAACGTTTGCTTAATACTTATTAGTTGTATTCCATCAATATATAGGTAAATCCATCATGTAATTTTCAATTTAGATGATATGGGTTTTAAGTGGTCATTTTACCTCCGATTTGGGAAATTCTTATATGGTTAGACTCGTGGGAGTACTTGGGTTCTAAAATTGTGAAAGTTAACAGATTTCGGGACATTGTCCTGAGGGGTATTTTTGTCATTTTGCCTATTTTTGCGCCTTAACTTTAAATTTAATAGTGAAATTAGTTACTTGCGAAGTTATTTACGATATATAATTTAATTGAATATATTTGGGCCATTTGGAGTCTGACACTCGTGACAAAGGCCTGGTTTCTAGTTGATTATTGAGCCGATTCGAGGAAAGTGGCTTGTCTAACCTTATGTGTGGGGCCTTTCCCCTTAGGATATGATATTTGGCAATTGAATGTTTTGTACAAGAGGTGACGAGCGCGTTCTTGTGCTAATTGTTGAAAATCCGATTTTACTTTAAGTATTTAAATTGAGTTACTTTCTTAGTTGTTTTACTCTAATTGCAAAATTAGCTTATGTTAGTTTAGAGAAGCTTGTTTAGTTGACTTAGTTGCCTCTCATATTAAACTGCCTTGTTTATATTCCGTGAAACATGTTAGGCTAGAATTTACTTTTACATGTTATGAGTTTAAGTTTATTCTGATATTATTAAGCTCTTATGGTGTGTTTAAATTTGGGATGGACAATGGGACGCCGTCCTGGGATACCCCCTGCACGTGTTATATCTTGGACTGAGGGTGCGGGATACCAAGAGATCCACAGCACATGTGTGTGTGTGTGTATATATATATATATTGAGGATCCCAAGAGATCATCGGGATACCATGAGATCCCTAGTGTATATATAGAGGATAGCAAGAGATCCTCGGGATACCAAGAGATCCCCGATTTATTTATTGAGGATAGCAAGAGATCCTCGCGATACCAAGAGATCCCTCCTGTATATGGTAAGGATACCAAGAGATCCCTCGCCTATAATATGAGGATACCAAGAGATCCCCGGTTTTTTATCCATGTTGTGAGCAATATTCACTTGATTTATCTTGTTTTCTGCTTTCTATTCCAGCTTTTCCTTATTTATCATGTTTAGATATTTGCTGTAGACTTTATCTACACTGTTTCCGTTATCTTATCACTTTGTATGTTTTATCTTAGTAGGGCCTTAACCTTCCTTGTTTAAGGCGTTTTAAGGATTGGTAAAAATTTGAATCGGGTATTAGGTTGTATTGGTGCTTTTGGTTGAGGTCCCAAGGTCCTCGGGTTGATTTTGGGTAGTTAGCGGAAAGTTTTGAAGTTGAAGAGTTGTTGAAGGCTGCTGTAATCTATCATAACCACACTTGCGATTTGGGTTTCGCAGGTGCGGAGACGCAAAAGTGGCTGGGCCATCGCAGAAGCAAGTTTGGGCTTTTCCCTAACGAACCGTAGAAGAGGTAGGATTTTCGCAGAAGTGGATCCGCTTCTGCGAGAGGAGTACCCCAAAAGCGGATGCTAGGATTTTAAAGAAAGCCACTGAACTGGCTTGGTTTCCATAGAAGCAGGACCGCAGATGCAGTTCCTTGACCACAGATGCGGTCCCTTGACCGCAAAAGCGGTAATCACTAGTCAGAAATAGGTATTTCGAGGGTTGAGTTTCAAAAGTTGGAAAAATTGATTGAGAGCTCGGGAAAGGGATATTCTGAGTGGTTTTTGAAGAGAAGATCATTGGGTAACGTTTCCTTAATACTTTTTAGTTGTATTCCATCAATATATAGTTAAATCCACCATCTAATTTTGAATTTAGATGATCTGGTTTTGAGTGGGTATTTGACCTCCGATTTTGGAGATTCTTATATGGTTAGACTCCTTAGAGTACTTGGGTTCTAAAATTGTGAAAGTGAACAGATTTGGGGACGTTGGCTGAGGGGTATTTTTTTCATTTTGACTATTTTTGCGCCATAGTTTTAAATTTAATAGTGGAATTACTTACTTGCGAAGTTATTTACGATATATAATTTCATTGAATATATTTGGGCCATTTGGAGTCTGATACTAGTGGCAATGGCGTGGTTTCTAGTTGATTATCGAGCTGATTCGAGGTAAGTGGCTTGTCTAACCTTGTGGGGGGGGGGGGGGGGTTCCCCTTAGGATATGATATTTGGTACTTGATTGTTTTGTAGAAGAGGTTACGAGCGCGTACTTGAGCTAATTATTGAAAATCCAATTTTACTTTAAGTATTAAAATTTAGTTACTTTCTTATTTATTTAACTCTAATTGCAAACTTAGCCTATGTTAGTTTAGAGAAGCATGTTTAGTTGACTTAGTTGCCTATCTGCTTAAACTGCCTTGTTTGTATTCTGTGAAACATGTTAGGCTAGAATTTACTTTTACCTGTTATGAGATTAGCATTTATTATGATATTCTTGAGCTATTATGGTGTGTTTAAATTTTGGACTATTGGACGCCATCCCGGGAGACCCCCTGCACGTGTTATATTTTGGACTGAGGGTGCGGATACCAAGAGATCCATAGCACATGTGTGTGTATATATATATATATATATATATATATATATATATATATATATGTATATATACATATATATATATACATATATATATGTATATATACATATATATATATACATATATATATATATATATACATATATATATATATATATATATATATATATATATATATATATATATATGTTTTATTGAGGATCCCAAGAGATCCTCGGGATACCATGATATCTCTAGTGTATATATTGAGGATAGCAAGAGATCCTCGGGATACCAAGAGCTCCTCGGTTTATTTATTGAGGATTGCAAGAGATCCTCGCAATACTAAGAGATCCCTCGAGTATATGGTGAGGATACCAAGAGATTATCGTGATACTAAGCGATCCCCGGTTATCATTCTTGCTGTGAACTGTATTTTATTTTTATGTTGTTTTACTTCTGGTTTTTCTATTATTGTATTCCTTAATTATCCTATTTAGATTCTCGATGCACACTCTCATTATACAGTATCTCTATTCTATCATTTATTATTTTTTATCTCAGTAGTGCTCTGACCTTCCTCGTCATTACCCGACCGAGGTTAGGGTGGGGACTTAGTGAGTACCATTGTGGTTTAATCATGCCCTTCATACACATGTTTTTCATGTGCAGATCAAGGTACCTCCACTCAGGTGCACTGCCCTTGAGGCGGGTAGACCTACGGAGACGTCGAGGTATATCTGCAGCGTCCGCAGATCGATGAGTCACCTTCCTTATTCAATCTTCAATGTTTAGATTTGATCATGCCTTTGATATAGACATTCTGGAGATTAGACCATTTACAATATTTTTATTAGCATGTGGTTCCCGTGACTTTTCGGGTTTTTGGACGGTGTTTAACACTTCCGCACTTCTTTTTAGTTGTATAGGCCGAGCAGCCTTACATGCATTTATTATTTTAATATGTTCAGTTTGAATTAATTATTCCGCAAGTTACGTTGTTATTTCCACATTGTTAGGCTTATCTAGTATAGGGACTAAGTGCAATCGCGACATGTTCACGGAGGGGGAACTGGGGTCGTGACATATATTCATCTCTTTTACAGTTTAGGAGAGTTCTCCTTAAGTTCTACGAAGAACTTGTCTTGATTACTTCAATGATAGTTTCTCCTTGTAAGTAATCTTCTATCTTAGGCGATAGATTATGTTACTTGATTATTGCTCATGTGGTTGTGCATTTAATATATCTATGGTTTCTTTCGCTTCTAATCTTGGAGTCTAATCTCCTTGTATGTTTCATAATTTTATCTTTTATCCTATGTCACTTCTTATCATATTTACGTAATATATCTTTTTATCTTTGGGTTCCGCATAACATGGACTCAATCCCTACACATATACACATCCATAGCACGTAGCTAAAACAAATAAATTGGGCAACTAGTACCTCAACCAAGTTTATGCAAGATACTGACCTCATTTTAGCAAAAATCAAATACAGAGCAAGCCAAAAAATACTCTAGAAATTCCATCTCGCGTGAATCAGCCTTCGAATGGCTCAAAACTAGCCCAAAAACTAAAAATCATCAAATAATGCCAAAGGAAACAAACTCAAATGATACAAGTCAAATCATTAATCAAATAATTAAAGTCAACAAAATTGTCAACCGAACTCGCACCTTCTAACATGCTAAAAATCACAAATTTCAATAACTCATTCGAATACGAGTCGAACCATACTAATTCTAGTCAAGTCCAACTTCAAATAGATGTTCAAAACTCAATAATTGAATTAAGGAAAATTTAGACAAAAACCCTTAATTTCTATTTTCAAATCATCAGTCAAAAATCCAAAATCGAATATGGAATCATGCAATATAATCAAACTGGAGTATAAAATACTCATCCCAATCTATATGGTCAAAATCCTCCCCAGAATCGTCCAAAACAGAGCTCCAACTATCATGTTGTGATAAAATGAGCCAAAACCTTGATATATAATTTTCTGCCCAGGCATTTCCGCGTTTGTGGACAAACACACACGCCTACGCGAGATAAAATATCGCATCTACGACTTCTACTTAACAGATCAAGACCCACACCTTCACAATTGTTGCCGCATCTGCGACACCGCAAAGCGTAGACACAACCATAGTAGCAAATACTCAACTGACACCCCATTCGCGTATCTACAATCGACTTACAGCATATGCGAAACTCCTGACCATGATAAAATCCTCTAAAAGCGTAAATCTTCGTGGAAGTGTTCCCACATATGTACTAAAACCTATGCAACAGTGGAACTCCCTTAGACACTTCCTCGTTGAAGAAGCAATCACTCCATTGCATAAGTGAGTTTGCACTTACGGCCAAAGTTGTGCAGGTGTGAAGAACTAACACCTGAACTAACCAACATGATAAAATTAATTTGAAACTCATCTGAAACATACTCGAGCCCCTCGGGACCGCGTCTAAACATTCCAATAAGTCTCAAAATATAACACGGACCTACTTGATGAATCAAATTATACATAACAACATCAAAACGACAAATCCAACCTTAACTCAAACTTAATGAACTTTTAACTTCTAAAACTCATGCTGAAACATATAAAATAAACTCATAATGACCTGAAATTTTGCAGAAAATCTCAAATGACACAACTAACCTATTGCAACTCTTATAATAACAATCTGATCAAAGCAATGAACTTTCCAAATCTTCAAATTTCCAACTTTTACTAAATATAACCAAAACCTCATAGAAATATCCAAATGCAAATCCGCGCATATGCACAAGTTCAATAGCACAATTTGGATCTAACAAAGCCATCAAAACTCTAATTCGTATGGTCAAATACTTAAATGTCAAACTTGATCAAATTTTCCAACTTAAAGCTTCCGATTTAAGAATCATTCTCCCAAATCAATCTCGTACTACTCGAAAACCATAAACCAACCACGCACACAAGTCGTAATGTATCGTATGAAGATACTCAAGAACTTAAGTCACTGAACAGAATGCAAATGTTCAAAATGACTGGTCGGTTGTTATGTAGATCTTTGACGTGTGGGGGTGTTTATAATATGGGCATAAGATGTCATATATGTGTGTGATTTAGTTTGATAACTCATCTTTGATATTTGACCTTTATTTTTCTATATTTTCATCACTTATTTTGATAAGGTTTAGTAATTTCCTTCTGTTACTCTTCCTATTTTCGGTCTTTAATATTCTGCACAGGTTTTATTTTACTAGTGAGTGTCTTGAGTTGAACCTCATCACTACAATACCAATAGTACCAGTAATAACTAGGTATTGAATGTGGTGTCACATACTACACTTCTTCATGTTTTGTGGAGATCCAGCTGTTTGAGGTAACAGACCCAGATTGTGAGAGATTCTTTGACCGTAAGGATTCAAGATAAAGCTGCTTTGTTCATTGCAATCCCTTAGAATCTATAATGACCCAACCAATCATTTTGAGCTTTTGAACCTTGCTCTCAAATTCTTGGGAATGAATTTCCCCGTGTGATGTATTATGTCTTACGTAAATCGTTGGTTTTGATTTTCAAGGAAATTGGAATGCATTTGGAAGAATAGTTCTCAGTCTGTAGCTTGAAATTTGAAAGATTTGACCTAGATTTGACTTGTTTATTTATGATCTCGGATCAGAATTATTGTGAGTTGTTTAGCTCCTTTAGGTGATTTGGGACTTCAGAGCATGATCGGAATACATTTTGGAGGTCCATGGAATGTTTCGTCATAAATTAGCGAAATTGAGATTGTAGAATTTTCTTGTTGATAGGTAAGATTTTGATATAAAGGCCGGAATAAAATTTCTAAAGTTGTGGTAGTTGCATTATGTCAATTGGTAAATGTGTGCAAAATTTCAGGTCATTCAAACGTGGTTTGGTTGGGTTTTTGATCAAAAGCGAAATTCAGAAAATTATAAAAACTTAGGATTGAATGCGATATGTTTTTGTGATTTAATGTTTTTTGAGGTGTTTTGATGATTGGAACAAGTTTGAATAAGTATTTAGGATATGTTGGAACCTTTGTTTAAGGTCCAAGGGCCTCGGGCGAGTTTCGTGATGGGGAGTATGACCTTGCGGTTTAGATTTGTGTGTTTTGTTGCTTTGATGTGAGACGGATTCTCAGCCTTGTGTTGTTGTGGTACATGTGAGCTTGAGGTATTTCTCTTTTATTTGAGTCATTTTTATGACTTGAATATGTTTGGACTGTTGCTTATTGGTGTGCGTATTGCACGAGTTGTGGATTTAGCCTATACTGATGTGTCATGTCACGAGAGTAGTGTGTTGGATTAGATAAGATCATTGGGATAATAAATGAATATGAACGGGTTAAATTTCAGCATGTCAGAAGGATTATATTGAAGTTCGATTCAGAAATTTGCTACGGTCTTCGCCAAAGGAGAAGTGGCTTCATGAATGGTTGATCTCAGAAATGGTTATGGCTTATTGCATGTTTCACTTATCAGTGGTAGTATACTAAAATGGTGGAATGAGACTTTAGTTTATAAGAGGTTTTCTACCGGTATTTGATTGTTGTCGGTAGCTGCTGTGAATAGAAGTTATCTCTACAAGCGTTTCAGTTATGTGTTAAATCATCTAATTACATGCGAGGTTGCATGTATAGTTTGTTACATCTAGTTCGTGAATATTCAGACAATAGATGTGAGATTATGACCTTGTGGATGATTTCAGAAATAGAAATGTGGTTCTAAAGTTGTGGACTAGGATAGATTGTGAAATTTTAGTTGCACTCTGTTATCAGAACAATATGAGATAGGGTGACGTGGTATCACCTTTTGGTATATGCACGGTAAGGTTTTAACGATTGGTTGACTTTTGGAGCATTCGAGGTTGAACGTATGTTTAGGTGGGGGAGGATGTAACGCCCCTACCGGTCATTTTGAGCTTTTGCACATTGATCGCATGTTCTCGGGCATGACTTTCCCTGTGTGATGTATTATGACTTACGTAAATCATTGGTTTTGGATCTCAAGGAAATTTGAATGAATTTTGAAGAATAGTTCTCAATTTGAATCTTGGAATTTGAAAGGTTTGATACAGATTTGACTTGTTTATATATGATCTCGCATGGGGTTTTTATGATTTGGTTAGATCCATTAAGTGATTGGGGACTTAGGAGCGCTATCATAATGCACTTTGGACGTCCGTGGAAGGTTTAAGCATGATTGGCGAAATTGAGATTTTACCATTTTCCGGTTTATAGGTAAGAATTTGATATATATGTCAAAATGGAACTCCAAAAGTTGCAATAGTTCCGTTATACTATTTGAGATGTGTGTGTAACATTTCATCATATTGGAATGTACTTTGGTTGGGTATTTGATCAAAAGCTGAATCCGAAGATTATAAAAGCTGAGGTGTTTTGATGATTGGAACAAGTTTGAATAAGATTTTAGGATATGTTGGTGCCTTTGTTTGAGGTCCCGGCGACCTCTGGTGGTCTTATGGACCATATTGATGTTGAGAAAATAGCTAAAGCTGCAGGTTCAGCTGTTGCAGAATATTACCCTTCGTGATCGCGTACGAAGTCTCGCGATCACACAAAATCTTTTGAGGAGGCCGTCCAGTTGTTCTTCACATTCAAGAATGTTGGATCGTGATTGCATAAAGTGGAGTGGTTATTCATCGTGAACGCGGGAAGATGGTTGCGTTTGCATAGAGTTAAATGTGCATGGGGTCTTGGCTGGATTTTGTTCAGCGCGAATGTGGAGGGGTGTCCGCGATCGAGTAGAGTCAGTTGCGTGGGCATCGAGTTCGCAAGGCTTTTGATGCATTCACATAGATTAAATTGTGGGAGCTAAGTTTTGTGCTTCGCGGTCGCGAAGGTTTTCCAGCGATCGTGATGAAGAAAATATGCCCAAGCAGAAGGTTTTTAAACTCGTCTTGACCGTGATTTTGTTGCTTATTTCCTCCATTGTTAGTCATTTTTGGAGATTTTAAAGGAGATTGAAGATGGATTCAAGTCGAATCACTTGGAGGTAAGATTCTCGTACCTATATCTTGATTATTATGTGAATTTCCACCTAGAAAATCATTGAAGTTAAACCAAAAATTCAAGAACTACGATTTTCAAATTTGGAGTTTTTTTTGGGTATTTGATAGACTATTTAGGGATGGATTTAATTACTTTTTATATGTATAAACTCGTGGAGAGATAAGAAGTCTATTTGTGTAAAAATTTATGAATTTTGAGACGTGGGCCCAGGGGTCGGGTTTTGTTAATTTTAGGATTTGTGCCATTTATTTATTATTTTAGCTTGGGCTTCGTTCTCTTAGCATATTCTGACGTCCTCGTTCTGATTTTGGATATATTCAATGCAAGTGCAGGTTGATTCAAGGGTCAAAGGCATCGCGAGCTATAGATTTAGCCGGTTCGATGTGAGTAATGATTTTTAATGATGTTTTGAGTTTTTAGAATCCCATATTGCACATTGTAGTGCTATATTGAGGTGAGACACATTGCAGGCTGATTCAAGGGTCGGGTTGCACGCTATAATGGTGATACACTGATTCTAATTATGAGGCAGAGGGTGTGAGAAATGTACGCCACGATGTGGCTTGTTGATATGAGGCCGAGAACCTAGAGATGATGCCAAAAGGTAGCTTGATATTTCATTTGTGCTGTAAGGGGCCCTTCCAGGAGTCTGCACACCCCCTGTGAGCGCGGGTACCCATTGTGATGTGAGTTATAGCCCGAGGGGCTGGAATTGCTCTGAGATATTGCTCGAGGGTAGGATTTGTTGACATTGTGCCCGAGGGGCGTACCTTATGTGCTTATCTTTCTTATTTGCCTGTCATTACCTGTTTAATTGTGTGTTTGTGTCTGAGGGGCAGATTTATGGGCTTATCTGCACTAATTATTTTGCATTTATTAGCGTAGCTATTGAAAAAGTCACTTTCAAAGAAGTTAAACTGAACCAAGATGTTTTAAGAGATTTTACAGCTTCATTTCTTTCTTACTGGTTTTTGAACTGCTTCTATAAAACATCATTATATGCGTGATTTCATACCATTTAGACTTTAGTTTTGATTATTACTCACTGGCTTGGAGAACTCACTTTACTCCCTACACCTTAAATGTAGATTAAGGTATTTCTTAACTCGGTAGCGAGTATTGGCTGATCGTAGGAATAGTTATCGTACTTAAGAAAGATAGTTGCCGGCGTTCGCAGCACTACTTTTCTCCCTCTTTATTTCATTAATATGTATTTGTACATTTTAGAGTTTTCAATTGTAATTAGACCCTAGTAGATTCTCGTGACTGGTGACAGCCCGGTATCGGGCAGTGTTTGGGATTTATTCCTCACATTATACTATCTTTTGCTTATTTACTCATGCTTAGACTTATTATTAATGTTTAACTATTTTAAAAATTGAATTGGAACAAGTTAGCTGGCATGTCTTCACGAGAGGCACCATAATAAGCGGGCCCGGGTTTAGGGTCGTGATACAGTCCTTTCCCTACTCTTATACTATCAATTTTCCATTCGGACAATATTTTATTTTTGAGCATGTATTCAGTTAGAGCACGTCACTCTATAATACATAGTCTTGGGGATTTGTTGTGACTATCGTCGTGTTGGCTTGTATCATCATTATTTCTACATGTATATTAAATCTTTACTCAAAATATTATGTTTTATTAGTTTAATTATTGTAAGTGATCAGCTTTCCTAGTTTTAAAAACTAAATTCCATCATGATCCATAAGGTGAGATTTTGGGTCGTGACAAATTACAAGCAGTCCAAGAAGGTTACCATCAAGAACAAGTACCCACTAATGCGTATTGGTGATTTATTTGTTCGTCTCTAAGATATTAGCATAATCTTGAAGATTGATTTAAGTTAGGGGTACCATTAGTTGAAGTCCGAACACCAAATATTCTGAAGCCAGTTTTCAGGACCCTCTATGGTCAGTATGAGTTCTTTGTGACATCTTTTGGGACGACCAATAATATAGAAGCCTTTATGCACTTGATGAATAACATGTTTTAGCTCTATCAAGATTCCTTTTTAATAAGATCATTAATAATATATTTGTGTACTCGCGCAGTCGAGATAAGCATAAGAGCTCTTAAGGATTATGATCTAGACCTTGAGAGAGAAGAAGTTATATATTAAGTTCTCTAAGTGCGAGTTTTAGTTAGACTCCATGATGTTCTCGGGGCACGTGGTTTCTAGTGATGGGAACTAAGGTTGGTCCGAAGAAGATTGAGTCAGTTTAGAGTTGGTCCACCCTTCTACTGCTACTGCGATTTGAAGTATTCTAGGACCAGCTGTGTATTATTTCCATTTCATAGAGGGTTTCTCATCCATCATCGCTCCTTTTACTCGATTGACTCATAAAGGTTCCCCATTCAGGTGATTTGACGATTGTGAGAAGAGCTTTCAGAAGCTCAAGATTGCCTTTATTACAACTATAGTTATGGGTTTTCCTTAAGCATCAGGCTCTTGTACTGTCTATTGTGACTCTTCATAGGTTGGTATTGGGTGTGTGTTGATGCATGAGTTATACCCTAGAAAAAATATAAATCAGTATGCCCTGGTGAATAATTTATACAAAACAACAACTAGGGATTGAGTGATTTGATAATGGACGACATCATGAGAATTTCAGATTGCGTTCAGCGATAATGGTCATTCAGCAATACGCTTCCCTAAAGCAAGCAATGTGAGCAAAGCTGAGCTTAAAGGACTCTATGTGCTAGTTACACTAAGTGTGTCCCTCGTTAGTAAGGAAATTTAGTGTTCTTAGTGAAGAAATTTTACTGCAATGCGAGTAAGGGCCATCGAATATGTGAAAGGACGCCAAATATAAAGAGGTAAACATTTATAAGTAGGTCGTCGAAGCTCCAACTCTTAGTACTCCCTTAAAGGGGGGAATATGGAGTGATGTAGCATTAAGTAAGAATTAAGTTGTTCTAATAATTTTTGAATGATAAAAGAAGATGTAATAAAAAAATGAAAAAAATGAGATTGCACTTATTCAAAGCCTACCGATATGCTATGGTTATAGAACATTATGCAAGCGCGACGTCAAAGAAAAGAAGTAAAGGTTTCTGTCTGAGGTGTTATTCATAAATAAGGAGTCATTACAAGACGTAAGTTAAAACAAAGAAAATTACCCAAGAAAGATTTTGCAGAATATTGATATGAGAACGGGACAACGAGTAATTAGTAGTTGATTTATGAAGAGCCTAGTTATGGCTAGGTAAGAGGACATAGGCAAATCAATAGATTGAGAAAGTTAGATATAGTGAACTCCAACGTGGGGAATTGAGTCTCAATGATATGACATTATAATATTTAATGAGTATTTAAATAGGAGGCAGTTAAAGATATTGTATGAGTGTTATGGAAATAAAAGAGGGTCCCATTAGGAAGACGGTCAAAACTTTAGTATAGAAAGCAACTTTGCGAGCACATTAGTATGGAGAGCTGGAAGGTCTCCCTAAGTACAACAATGAAAGACTAGCTGAGGATATAAGGAAGATGGCTTCAATATAAACAGAGCGACCTACAGAGTAAATGGTCTTGTAAAACGAGTTTCATTACAACATTGTATGCACTCCATAAAAATGTGGAACCTACCGTGGTTGATGAATGGGATGGAAAAATTAAAAGTAACGTTCGAGATCATTCGAGTTGCACAAAAATTATGACATGTGTGGGAACAAAGATAAGTTAAGTATGCATTCAACAAGGAGGCAGAAGACCAAGAAAAGTAGTAGCTTACGTTTAAAGAAGGATTAGAAGGAATTAAAGGAAATATTAGATCAATGATTACGAGGTGGTTACATAATGAATGCACTTGCGATTTTATGCATATATTTTGACAATCATACAATTGTAGAAGACTCCTATTAAAAGGAAGAATTTAGTCTAGGTTATAGACGAAGAATTGAATTGTCAGAAGATTGTATCCTAGATATTCTATCGCATTCGTGAAGGACTAAAGTAATAACTAATAACATGAACCGTAGAATTGATAGATAGCTTAAGCCTACATGAAGGTTGATCAATGGATAAAGGAGACTAAATAGTTATATCAACTAAGTAAATTAGAAGTCTGATTATTGGACCAAAAAAATTATAGACCTCATGATTAATAACATTGCAGGATTACTTTTAAATATTAGAGGTACAAGAAAATAGTATAGTAGCTATATTCTGTAAGTGCATCAAAAGAGTACAAGCCTCATATGAAGTCAGTATGAAGCTCTCATCCGATTATGTATGCACCAGAGGTGCAAGTATTATAATAAAGCTTCAAGTTATGGATGTGAATTATACCCATGTGGAAGGAAGGTCATGAAAGGTATACAAGATGTGATGCAAGATTTTAAGGTAAGTAAGGTAAATGTGGACAACTTATGCGATTTTCAAATGTAGAAGGTTTTGAATCGTCCATTATTCAGAAAAAAGGCTAGAAACGCTGGGATTCAGTGTCCAGGAATATTAGTAGTATCATCAGTGAAATATCTTCCAACCTATGGTTTTTAAATATCGAGAGATCTAATTAAGAAAGTAAAGAGGAGCTAGATACGATGCGATGTCTCATTTGATATTCTAAAATAATACAAGGAAATCAATGGTGCAAGCAAATTGAAGGGTGGTTGCAAGCAAAAGCATGGTAGAGCGACGAGATTTTAGGATGATAGGAGTAAGCATAAGAAACAGCATGTAAGAAGGTGATAGGAATGGGTATGTACTCCGGATTAAGCCCATGAAAACAAGAAGAGATGATGATTTCTGTAAGTTACATGAAGCTTAGTATAGCCTGACTGAACTCAAAAAATTCTTAGACAAATGACATTAAGAATACATACTATGCTGCCCTGGTAAGAGAATAAGGGTGTAACTGTAGTAGGTAAAGAATGATGTTTGAACATTCGATTGAGTTATAATTCAAAACAAAAAGGGGGAATTCATAAGTTGTATGTGATTAGAATAAACCTAAAAGGATGAATCACATTGGGATACTGTGAAATACGGTTATGGATGTATTGTATTGTCCCTAGGTGGATCCTGCTAATCACGTCAGATATTCCTCGACGAGATGTAAGTCTTAGTAATAATATATTACATAAGAGGTTTCAAATTAACTATAGTAGATTGCAGATCAAAATTGAGGTGAATAAAAAATGAATGGATAAAAGTTACAAAGTATGAGATAAGATTAGGCAATTGAACAGTAAGAAAAAAAGCATTAAAGGATTTAGTTTCATATAGGATAAGAACCGTTAATAACCCAGAGTTTGGTAGCAAACCTCTGTATCGATAAGTCAAAGGAAGAGGTATGGTAGAGTAAGACCTAATTAGATGAAGTAAAATAATGCATATGGATGGCCATGTCTATGAAATAAGATAAAGCAATATTCATAAATTCGACGAAGTACCAAGTAATAAATTTCAGTATATCCATAGATGTCTAGAGGGACACCTTATCAAGTTCTGTATATATTTACAAGTGAGGCCTGAAGATTGGATAACGGAAGAAGGAAAAAGGAGAGAAGAGTCACATAGGCACACATACAAGGTCAGATTCATAGAGACCGCGTGATAGAAAACAACAACAGTTGCGAGATTGGAAGGATTCTGACCAAAAATCATGGTGTGCGAAAGAGACCTAAAGTGGGGAATGTCTTGGACATTAGATTTATTCACAGAACAGTTGTCTAGATAGCAAGAGAAGTATAAAGTATTCAAAAAAGAGCTATGGAATATGAGAATGATAAGAGCATCAGCCAACATTCAACGACGAATGTTCCAAACGGAGGAATGATGTTACACCTCATATTTTCGTACATAAAAGTACGCCATAAATAAATTAATGAGAACTCGAAAGTGATATGTTACCCCCTGCATTTTTTGTACGTTGATGTTTCGTCATAGGTTAATCGATGTAAGCTTAGGAATGATATTATTTTGGAATTATAAGTTTTATTCTACTTCAAACAAGGAATAAGTAAATTCGTGAAGGTGAGAGGGCAAGCAAATTGATAAAGATAAGTTTCGGCGAAATTTGTCAATTTGGGATAAGATACGGTATGAGCTATAATACCCAATATTTATAGACTAGTACCGTGCAAGGTACCATATGGCCACGATAGTACGATGTATAAACTGAACTAAAAGTGAGTAGTTTTTCAAGTAAATGAAGATAATTCTTAATTAAGTAGGTAATTAGTTAATTATTGGACTTGTGGATAAATATTTAAGTGAAATTATTAGATAATTATAAGGGGACAACTATACATGTGGAGGTATGTTAGTATGGCAACAAATTTCCAACTAATCAAGCCTAAAGGAGGAGGTGGTACTAAATGGATCAAACATGGATTTGCTAAACCAAATGTTATTAATAAATACAATTTTCATTAATACGAGTTGGATTTATTTATGTATAAATAAAGACTCCAGAAACGTTATTGATCTTCCAAATCAAAGTTAGAAAAATATTACAATCAAAACCAAGTCCACCGACGTACAAGAATGTAAGAGAAGATGCAACGGGATTTTGCGATTCAAAGGGAGTACAGTGGAATCTTTCTTAAGAATATTATACGAATATTTCCTATTTCGGTCTTTCCGCCACATATTTTGTAACGATTGTCATGTGTGAGAGGGATTGTCCGAAGAACTGGCTCAGCTATCTTAAGGCTATTCCTTCTTTCTTTTTAGCATGATCTATACAACACGAATGAAATGAGCAAATACAAAAATTTCATAAATGACTTTATTCATAGAAGAATTAGAGATGTCTTTATTCTTGATGTCCCATGTATCCTATTATTCTATCATCTATTCAGTCGTCTCAGAAAATATGTAAATTGATAAAGCTTATTTCATGATATTAATTAGAGGCATAATCATCTTATGACATTCCGAGAGGTATTATTAACGTACTTCTCATACATTGCATTCATTTAAATGTACGTTGACCCATGACCCATGACCAGATAATGTTATATGCGGACCACCACCTGATCAACTAGTATACATTGATGATTTTTCCCACAGTGACCGAGATGATATGATGGGATGCCCTCAAAGGCTTGGTGATATTATAAACCCATGCATGACATGATATTCATACGTTTATACATAATACTATAAGTATTTCATGATTTACACTATTATTCAAAATTACAGGTTGAGTCAATTACTCCATATTTCTTTTATATCCTTTATATAGTTATTTATGTACCTTACATACTCGATAAATTATTTGTACCGACGTCCCTTTTGCCCTGGGATATTGCGTTTCATGCCTACAAGTCTTGATAGACAGGTCGAGAGCCCACATGTAGGATATCAGCTCATCGGAAGTTGGTGCGCTCCATTTGATTTGGAGCTGCTTATTTGGTTAGTATCATTTAGACATGTAATTTTTTTGTATGGCGGGACTTTGTCCCAACCCTTATGAAAATTATGTATTCTTAAAGTCTTGTAGATAAATGTCATGTACGTAAAAGATTGTATGGTTTTTTTCGGCCTATGTTTAGTATACGAATTATTATTTTTATCTTATAGGCCAGTATGTCATATGTATAAGTGTGTATCTCCCCATGATTTACTTCGGTTTATTTATCTATGATAGAATTATATGAAAGATAAGTTACATTGGTACTCGGTTGAGTAAGATATCAGGTGCCAGTCGCGGCCCATTGGATTGGGTCATGACAGCTAACTTGGGATCAATTCTCACAACTATTTCTAGAGAAATTTCTTCCTATCACACTGAGAGAGGACTACCGGAGGAAGTTTGAGCATCTCTAGTAGGGTAATATGACTATTATTCAATACGAGACCCTATTTGTATATCTAGCTCCCCATACCCTTATATTACTTCATACTGAGAGGGAGATGGTGAGGAGATTTATTAATGGACTTATTTATTCTATCAGGTTGCAGATGGCCAAGGAGACCCATGTGAGATTTTCTTTCAGATGGCTGTGAATGTTGCTAGGTGGATTCAGATGGTTCTTGCTCGGGATAGGGAGTAGGTGTCGAACAAGAGGCCTCGAGATTCTTGTAGTTTAAATGGTGCCTCATCTTGAGGCAGGGGTATTTTTGGCAGAGGCCATCCTTCCAAGCCATTTTAGTCAGCGCTTCAGGTATTCCACAGTGCTTCAAAGAGTGGTAGTCTTTATGTGCCTTATTATATTCAACCATTCTATAGTGCACCATCAACTCCAATCACTACGCCTTTGACTTAAAGTTATCACCGTTGTTATCCGGCTCGTTCGGATCAGTCTCTGTTCTAGTACCCACATCAACTGGATAGATGTTTTTAGCATATTGGTTTTAGACATATTAGGAGGGCCTGTCCGAGAATATTGTGCGGCATGCCACAGCAGAGTTCTCTGTTACTGATCACATTTTCGTACGTTAAAAATTTATTTTTAGTTAACCGACGTAGACTCGGGAATAAGATCATTTGGATGTTAACATACTTATGCTATTTATAACCAACAATAAATAGCTGTTATGAAGGATAAAAGGATACATGGATTTAAGAAAATGAGTTTCGTTGAAACTGGCCAATTTGGAATAAAATACGGATCAAGTGATAATACTCAATTATGAACTAGTAGCATGCAATGTACCATATGACCACGTTAGCATAATATCTAAAGTATATATAAAATATTTTAAAAACAAATAGAATTTTAAATAATTTATGATTATTTTTAAATTATGCTGGTAATGAATTAATTACCGAATAATAAAATATTACACATTTAACTAATAAGTGAATTAAAATTAACAAAATCATCCAAGGGAAACGTTGCAGCCCCTTTTTAGTTTAAGGTGAGTCATTAATCACCTTTATATGTGTCACAAGAGCTAATTTACAAAGTCTTATCAAGTAAAGACATGTGAGCATTATCCAATAGAAATGGGTAAAAAGTTAATTAAAGGATCTAACTGTTAGTATTATGATTCCTACTAAAGACAATAACCTTCATATTGAACAATTCGGAATTAAACTACATGAGCGGATGCTAACCTGAATCCATGTGTGGAAATTGTTGAACCTCCTTTGATGATTGTCTTTGAGTCCTTATGAAGATTGCTCCTTTAACCGTTCTTCAAGAATGTCTTGAAGTTGTATGTCACCACAAGAATGCTTCACAAGACTTTAAACAATATGTGAATTTACTCACAACAATAATATGACAATGATCAAAATTGGTATATGGTTTTCCACAATTATTTGCAAGACAACAATGGTGTATTTTTGCTCTTGATTCAATGGGAGGAAGAAGAGTCTTGTCTTGCAATAATGTGGGAACCATAACCCCCACTTTATAACTTCATGAGTTACATAACCCAAGAGTCACAAGAGTTACGTAACTCAAGAGTCACAAGCATGTAACCATGGTTACATATATGTAACCTTAGTTAGCCCATCATTAACTAAGGTTACCCTTTTGGGTATCTACACATTAGTCCTACACTTTATATGACAACACATTGGCCCCCTTAACATAATGTCCATAAGACCACAAAATTAGGCCAAACCAAAAGATAGCACATAACATATAATTTATCCATATTTGTTCATATGTATGTAGATATAAGTCCATATATCGAGATATAAATCCATATATCTTACAATCTCCCACTTGGACGAGATATACATACATATGTACAAACCTTAGCATTATATGTTACAAATAACCTTAGGAGCTCAAAATTGCTATCACAATAAAATTGTCATGAACAATCCGGTCCATCAATCATACCAACATAGGACCTAAGAGCTCTTAGTTACTCTTGCGCAACTAGAACCAACATAGATCACGTATATCAATATAACCAACGACATGGATCAAGTGTAGGTATGTAGCATGGAAATAACATAAAGTGTGGTCAATAGAATGTCTATTTCCTACTGGTTCTCTTTATTGAGATCAATCATGAACTGTAAGAGTACAAAAACTTTAAAATTGAATATCTGCGCAGATATAACTGAATTACTGAATGTAATGGACAATACATAATTGTATAATACAAACTCCCACTAAAATACATAATCCTTTACTGATTTGACACCCATACAAGCAATATGCTCAAGAAATACTTTTGGTGTCAATCCCTTAGTGAGCGGATCCGCAAGCATGGAGTTTGCACTGATGTGCTCAATGCACAACTGTCCATTCTGTACTCTTTCATTGACAACCCAAAATTTGACGTCCATATGTTTTGCTTTCGACAAACTACTATAGTTATTAACATAAAGGAATCGGAGTCGGTATACCCGATGATCTCAAACTGGTCCGATCTCCGACATGTAAGCATGTAATCCTTTGTTCTCTGTAAGATTGCTTAGATATCTGCCTAAAATTCCAACAACGTATGCTATATCAGGTCGTGTACATACCTGAGCATACATCAGACTACCTACAGCCGAAGCATAAGGCGTCTTCTGCATTTCCGAAGTTTCATAATTATTATTTGGGCACTGTTTGAGACTAAACTTGTCTCCCTTAGCAACAGGGGTGTTGCCTGGTTTACAGTCTTGCATGCCAAATCTTTTAAGAACCTTATCGATATAGCCCTTTTGTGACAGACCGAGAACACCTTTGGAGCGATCTTGTTGTATCTGAATTCCTAAGACAAAAGAAGCTTCACCAAGAACTTTCATTTCAAATTTCTTAGAAAGAAATTTCTTAGTTTCACGCAATAATGCTATATCAGTACAGGCAAGCAGTATGTCATCGACATATAAAACCAAAAAAATATACTTACTCCCACTGAACTTATGGTATATACAATCATCATCAATATTCGGTTCAAAACCAAAAGATGCAATGACTGCATGAAATTTATTGACGAGAAGCTTGCTTGAGCCCATAGATGGATTTCTTTAATTTGCAAACATTTTTCTCTGATTCATCCGTAACAAAGTTTTCATGTTGCACCATATAAATTGTTTCCTCAATGTCACCATTGAGAAACGTTGTCTTAACATCCATCTGATGAAGCTCAAGATCAAAATGTGCTACTAATGCCATTATAGTTCTGAAAGAGTCTTTCGATGAAACTGGAGAGAAAAGCTCTTTATAATCAATGCCTTCCTTCTGAGTGTAGCCTTTTGCGACAAGACGAGATTTATACTTAATAACATTGCCCCCTGAATCCCTTTTGGCTTTAAAAATCCATTTACAACCAATAGGTTTAATACCTTCGGGCAATGTAACAAGCTCCCAAACGTCATTATCGCTCATAGACTTCATCTCATCATTCATGGCATCAATCCACTTTTGAGAGTTAGAACCCTTAATGACTTGACGGAAGTTGATTGGATCATCTTCCTCAAGTCCAATATCACATTCTTGTTCTTGGAGAAATACAACATAATCATCCGAAATTGCATTTCTCCTCTCTCTAGTGGATCTCCTTAATGGCACTTCAGTTTCTTGAGGTTGTTGAGTTTGATTTTCATTAGTAATTACAGGATCCTGATTGGGGAGATTTTCGAGATTGTGAACTGGAGTTGTATGAGCCGTATCAGGAATGAGAACTCCCTGACCAAGATCAACAACTTGAGGGAAAGACACATGTTCTTCCTCAAAGACAAAATCTCTATCAACTTTATCTTCCCACCCCCCAAACTCAATATCCTCAAAGAACCTAGCATTACCCGTCTCAAAAATAGTTCTAGAAGTGGGATCATAAAACTTAAAACCCCTGGATCTTTCAGAGTATCCAACAAAATAGCTACTAACCGTCTTAGCATCCAGTTTCCTTTCATTCGGCCTATAAGGCCTTGCCTCAGCTGGACAACCCCAAATGTGTAAATGCCGAATATTGGGTTTATGCCCAGTCCAATGTTCATATGGGGTTTTAATTGTAGCTTTAGTTGGAACTCTATTAAGAATATAAGCTGGGGTTTTTAATGCTTCACCCCAGAGTGAGTCTGGTAAAGTAGTACGACAAATCATACTTCTTACCATATCCTTAAGGGTCCGATTTCGTCTCTCAGCTACACCATTCATCGTAGGACTTCCTGGCATAGTACACTGAGGAACGATCCCACACTCATCTAGGAATTTAGCAAATGGCCCTGGACGTTGTTCACCTGAACCATCATATCGACCATAGTATTCACCACCACGGTCAGATCTAACGGATTTAATTCTTTTGCTTAGTTGATTTTCAACTTCAGCCTTAAATGATTTGAACACGTCTATGGATTGGGAATTTTCATGAATAAGATATAGGTATCCATAGCGAGAGTAATCGTCTATGAATGTGATAAAGTATTATTGACCATTCCTACAAGGAGTAGAAAATGGCCCACAAATATCCGTATTTATCAATTCTAAGACGTCTGAAGCTCTCTTAGCACCTAATCTCGTCTTGTTTGTTTGTTTTTCCTTGATACACTCAACACAAATATCCGAATTTGAGGAATCAAGAGAATCAACAATTCCATCTGACACGAGTTTCTGAATTCTTTGAATGTATATGTGACCCAAACGTTTATGCCAGAGTGATATAGAATTCTCATTAGTTAATTTTCTTTTGGGACCATTATGATTCCTACTAAAGACAATAACCTTCATATTGAACAATTCGGAATTAAACTACTTGAGCGGAAGCTAACCTGAATCCATGTGTGGAAATTGTTGAACATCCTTTGATGATTGTCTTTGGGTCCTTATGAAGATTGCTCCTTTAACCTTTCTTCAAGAATGTCTTGAAGTTGTATGTCACCACAAGAATGCTTCACAAGACTTTAAACAATATGTGAATTTACTCACAACAATAATATGACAATGATCAAAATTGGTATATGGTTTTCAACAATTATTTGCAAGACAACAATGGTGTATTTTTGCTCTTGATTCAATGGGAGGAAGAAGAGTCTTGTCTTGCAATAATGTGGGAACCATAACCCTTACTTTACAACAAAAGAGTTACATAACCCAAGAGTCACAAGAGTTACATAACTCAAGAGTCACAAGCATGTAACCATGGTTACATATATGTAACCTTAGTTAGCCCATTATTAACTAAGGTTACCCTTTTGGGTATCTACACATTAGTCCTACACTTATATGGCCCCCTTAACATAATTTCCATAAGACCACAAAATTAGGCCAAACCAAAAGATAGCACATAACATATAATTTATCCATATTTGTTCATATGTATGTAGATATAAGTCCATATATCTAGATATAAATCCATATATCTTACACTAACAACATTTACATTCTGACTTGGAACCAAAAGGTGAGAAGATCACAAATCATTTCAAAACAGCAAATTTCATTTTCAAAAGCAGGCTTCATTCAGAATAATTTCATTCCCACTTTCAACGCATCCTTGGCCAAAAGTTTTGTTCATTAGCTTTAAAGAACCAGGAACAAGTTGCGCAGAAGCTTAATCCCATTTTGGGATTCTAAGTTAATCCATGAAGGTTTTCAACGTTAAACAGAATTTTCCCTCCTTTTGGTATGTTAAGGCCCTCATTTATTTCTTTTGATATGATGCAAATTATGTTGAAGGAACGAGCAAATACTTAGTTTTCATAAATTACTCTATTCATATAAAATAGTTCGGGTGTCTATACTCTTGATTCCCCATGAAAAATATTACTTATATCTTATGTTCATGAGTCTCAAAATAATACACACTTGAAAAAGTTTATCCGGAAGAGATATTGAGATTATTACATATTTTTCTTGCATTTCACTCATTTATAAATGTGTATTGACCCATGACCAGATGGTGTTATAAATTCGAATATATGTATATTATATTTATATGGGATATAAGAAAAAGGTTATGACATTAAATACGCACCACCACCTGATCAGCTGGTATATGATAATGATGTTGTCCACATTGGCTGAAATATGACTCACACGGCATTATATATGTATTTACATGTACATATATTTGTATGGGATATGGGAAAAGGTTACGGAATTATATGCGCACCACCACCTGATCAGCTGGTGTATGTTAATGATGTACGCAAAATTGCCGAGACGATATGAGGGGATGCTATCAGTGACTTAATGAAATTATTTACGCCCATACCCATGCATGGAACGATAATTATACGGACATGCATAACATTATAAACGTTTCAGAATTTCAAAATTATTCAGATTTAATAATGTGTTTCTATATTCCATGTTCCATCTATGTTTTTACGTATAAATTTTCATGCACTATATACTCAGTACATTTTTCGTACTGACGCCCTATTTCACGGGGCTTGTGTTTCATGCCCGCAAGTGCAGGTAGGTTAGTTGACACTCCCCTTCTTAGGATCCCTGATCAGAAAGAGTTGGCCACCATTTGATCCGTAGCTACTTTTTATGCTGGTATGATATATATATATATATATATATATATATATATATATATATAAATGTGTGTGTGTGTATGTGTGTGTGTCTGTGTATGTATATGGGTATGATGTGTCTTAGTCCTGTCTTAGTACAATTATGTTTTTGTTAGAGGTCTATAGACAATTTGTCTTGTTGGGATGTATGTGGCCTTATCGGCTTTCAGTTATTGGATGTTTAGTTGTCTATAGTAGTCTTGCCGGCTCACCTCCAGTATTCTGTAAATATACGTACATATGCCTTGTTGGTAGATTTCCTTCATGTATGTCATCTTCGTAATTAAGAAGATATTATACAAGTTCATATCATAGACATATTCTTATGGGTGTTTCATTGTTAGGACTCAGGCACCCATCGCGGCCCATCGGTTTTTGTCGTGAAAATAGTGGTATTAGAACAGTTCTGTCCTAGGATTGTCTGCATACCATATCTAGTAGTGTCCCTTTTATGGGTGTGTCGTGCACCATACTTATACACATAAGGCTACATGACATATAGGATGTTAGACTTTCTTCTTATCTTAAATTGTGCGATATAAGAGGTAAAGTTTTCGCCAATGCCTCCGAAGACTACAGCCGCTAGCACGGGTCAGAAGGATACAAAGGTGTTAGAAAAAGAGATAAAGTTATGCTATGCATTCAGACCCATCGGAGACCATAGGTTCTATTGAGGAGGATCCATCCGAGGATCCATATAAGTCATCCGTTCGCGCTGTTTCGACCACTCCGGTAGTGGATGGGGAGAGAGGAGTTCCAACCTCACCAAGGCCCTTCGTTTTATAGCCCATTGATCAGGGTATGAGGGCAGTAGTACATCGATTGGCAGAGCCGGGATTCCCTCAGCCTCAAATATATGTCAAGGTATTTGCAGACACTAGCTCTTCTAAGGTTCCGGATAGTCCATAGTCTTGGGAGTCCGTCAATCAAAGTTGGTCAGTGTATGAAGAATATAGTAGTCAGACCTAGAGGAGAAAGGTAGCTGATAAGGACGTGATGAATTCGCTTCGAAGTATGTCCAATCGAGGTTCTTATATAGGACGAGGCAAGGACTCTCTATTATAGAATTCCTCCAATTGTCAGTTTTTGGTTGGTGAGTTCCAACTCTTTTTGGAATATTTCAAAGTCAGCGTAGTAAATGTGGTTGGTTATTTTATGAGGATGTAGGGAGCCCCATCCTAACTTGAATATATCTTGGTTATGCCTACTTAGATGTTTTACAGAGAGTATCCTGTATATAGTTTTGGTTATGATATTTCTGCGATTTAGTCGACCCCTTATGTATATAAAGATTTTTCAAAATTATTTGTGTGTTAACTCTTAATATTGTTATTTATATATATGGATTTTGTCATAATGGCCTATGATAAATTTGATAATAAACAAAGTTATGGTATGTGGTGTTCAGTTGGGTGTAAATTCATATTATAATGGGTATGGATTGCTTGATATTCCGGAATAACATAAGGAAATCTATGGTGCAAGAAGTTTAAGAAAGGTTGTGTACAAATAAATATGTGTAGGTCGCAAGTTAAAGCATGGTAGAGCGACAAGGTTCTAGGAAGATAGGAGCAAGGATAAGAAAAGATGAGCAAAAAGATAATAAGAATGGATAAGTCCTTTGGAATAAGTTCGTACGAGAGAAGATGATTTCTCTATGTTATAGAAGTCTCAGTATAGCCCAAATCAACTCAAAGTAGTCTAATACTATTAACGTTTAGAATAGATGAAATATTGCTCAAATAGTAGGATAAGGGAGAAATTGTGAGGGATAAAAGATGAAGCTTGGGCCTCCGAAGAGAGGAATTTCCTGAATTGTACAAGATTAGGAGAACCATGTAAGTTAACTCAGAAGGGAACTAGGTTTCAATGAATTGACGCTTGCAAATGGAGTTTTCCAATCCTTAAAGGATATATTAACCTTAGCGACTATTCTAACTCTTCTAGAGGGGATCGATGGTTACGCTATCTTTTGTGACGCTTCACTTGTTTGGTTGGGTTGTGTGCTGATGCAGTATGGTAAGGTTATGACTTATGCTTCTGGACAACTAAGAGAGAATAAGAAGAACTACCCGACCCATGATTTAGAGTTAGCCGATGTGATTCATGCACTAAACATATGGAAGCACTACTGGTATAGCATCCATGTTGATATCTATACAAATCATAAGATCCTCAACTGCATCTTAAAGCTAAAGGAATTGAATCTATGTCATAGGAGATGGTTGGAGCTACTTGAAGATTACGACGTTTATGTTTTATACCATCCGGAAAAGGAGAACATAGTAGCCGACGCCCTCAGCCATAGATCTATGGGTTGCTTGTCGTATTTACATGCATAAATAGGAGAATATCCAATGAGGTTCATCAGCTAGCTAGTCATGGAGTTTGATTACTGGACTTAGGTGACATTGGGATTAATCATCAGGATATGAAAACATCTTCTTTAGTAACTGAAATAAAGGAACACCAGTACAAGTATCATGTATTGATTCATTACAGGGATACCACCCTTCAGATGGAGAAGACGCCGTTTGAAATTTCAGATCATGGGGTCCTCAGATACCGAGGACAATTATGTGTGCCTAATGTTATAGGGCTACGTCGTCAGGTTATGGGAGAAACTCACTATTGTCGTTATTATAGCCATCTAGAATAAACAAAGAGGTATCATGAAATCAGGGAAGTATATTGGCGGGATGGAATGAAAAAGAATATAGCGGAGTTTGTTTCTCAGTTTACTAACAATAAGTAGGTGAAAATTGAGCATCAAAGACCCAGTGGGTTATTGCAAGCTATAGAGATTCAAACTTGGAAATGGAAAGTAATAAATATGGACTTCATCGTAGGCTTACCCCATAACCAGCATAAGTATGATTCCATATGGGTGATTGTGGATAGGCTTACAAAGTCATCCCATTTTCTTCTCGTTAGAACTACACATTCCTCATAGAACTATGTGAGGATTTATATCAATGAGATAGTATGACTACATGGTGTCCCTGTATTTATTATCTCGGATAAAGGAGCTGAATTCACACCTAACTTCTGGAGGTCCTTCCGAAAAGGATTGGGGACTCAAGTAACTATTAGTACAGTATTTCATCCCTAGACTGACAGACAGACTGAGCATACAATTCAGACATTGGAGGATATGTTACAAGCCTGTGTAATAGATTGCAAAAAATGTTTGGATGATCATCTGCCGCTTATTGAGTTCACATATAATAATAGATACCATTCCAGTATTCAGATGGCTACATAGAAAATCCATATTTAGGAATGGCTATTGGCAGCTCAAAGTTGCAGAAGGCTTATGCGGATAATCGACAACGAGCCTCGAAATATCAGGTGGACGACTAGGTATTCTAAAATAGTATCACCAATAAAAGTTTCATTAGGTTTAGAAAGGATGGCAAACATAGCCCACTGTATATATTGGGCCTTATAGGATCATTCTAGAGTGGACCAAGTAGCTTATGAATTAGAATTGCCCTCGAAATTTGAGCTCACCCATCCGATTTTTCAGGTATCTTTGTTATAGAAGTTCATTGGTGATCCTACCCGAGTGGTGCCTACGAATAATGTACATATTATATAGGACTTGTCATACGAGGAAATTACGGTTGCCATTGTTGACCGATAAATCCGCAAGCTATGGAATAAGGAGCTAACCTCCGTGAAAGTACTTTGGATGAACAACAATGTGGAAGAAATGACTTTGGGGTCCGAGACGTCATAACCTCAAGGTCCGTGTACGAATTCTTGTGCTAGCCATTGTTATAGGTCGTGTGAGGCCGTCGTCGTAATTAATAATTATTGTCCTATATTGCGTTAAATTACTGGGTTTCTACAAGAAGAGTTGGTAGTAGCATTGTAAAAAGGGCAACTCTACCAAGGTTATATAAATCCCAGAGAGTGAAACATTCATCCCCGAATGCTTCTAAGGGGGGAAAGGCGTCCCATTTAGGGTTTACGTACATTAAAATTTCATTTTCAATTAACCGATGTAGGCTTGGGAATGAGATCATCTTGACGTTAATGTACTTAAGCTATTGATAACATGCGATAAATAAGTGTTATGAAGAATATATGAGTACACGGATTAAGGAAAACGAGTTTTGTTGATGGAATAATATACGGGTCGATCAATATTACCAGAACATTATGAATTAGTACAATACAAGGTATCATATGACCACGATACTATAATATATAATGCATATATGAAATATTTCAATTATAAATTAATTTTTAAGTAATTTGTTATAATTTTTAAATTATGCAAGTAACTGATTAATTATCGGGTAAAAAAATATTACCAATCAACTAATAATTGGATAAAAATTAACAAAATCACTCCAAGAGAAACGTGGCAGATCCCGTTTTAATTTATGGTAAGTCATTAATCACCTTTACGTGTGTCACAAGGGATAATTGACGAAGTCTTATCAAGTAAACATTTGTGAGCATTATCCAACAGAAATGGTAAGCACATCATTGAAGGATCAAACAACATTTGCATTCTGACTTGGAACCAAAAATGTGAGAAGATCAGAAATCATTTCAAATTATTCAATTTTATTTTCAAAAGCTAGCTTCATTCATAATAATTTCGTACCCACTTTCACCGAATCCTAGGCCAAAATTTTCGTTCATAAGCTTTAAAGAAGCAGGAACAAATTGCGCAGAAGCTTTTGGATTCTAAGTTCAATCCACCAAGGTTTCCAACAGAATATTATATGAAGTGTTTTCTACTTCAGTTATATTAAGCCTCTTTCTTTTTTCTTTTGGTATAATCTAAATTATATTGAAAAAATGGAAAGTACACAATATTCATAAATTACTTTATTCATAAAAATAGCAAGGGTGTCCATACTATTGATTCCCCATTAAAACTATTATTATCTTTTGTTCATGGGTCTCAGAATAATACACAGTTGTAAGGTATATCCAAAAGGAATGTTGAGATTATTAAAAATATTTCATGCATTTCACTCATTTATAATGTTCCTTGACCCATGACCAAATGACATTATATACGCGTATATATGTATATTATATTTATATGGGATATGGAAAAAAGGTTATGGTGTTATACAAGCACCACCACCTGATCAACTGGTATATTACGATGATATTGCTCACAGTGGATGAAACATGACTCGGACAGTGTTATATATGCGTTTATATGTACGTATATGTATATGGGATATGGGAAGATTTTA